>CM053588.1:23611205-23681559 GCA_028646515.1 Pseudochirops corinnae
CCTTTCCCCCTACTCTTCTAGGTGGCAAGATGCCCCACTCCACTACTTTTCTATAGTATTGTAAGCTTTGCTAAGCACTCAGCACATATAATATGATCTCTCTAAAAACCCTGTGAGATAGGCACTTTAGGTATTATTAGATACAAATATAACAGATGGGGAAGTAGAGGCCAAGGAGGGCTAGTGACCAGTCAGTGACTGTGAGTTGGACTTTGGTCTCTTACATCTTACACTGGGAGTGTCTGTATAGGACACTACTGGATGTCTTTGAAGTGGAGATTGGTTGACCATTCTGAAGGATTCCTGCTCATTCACTCATTCATTCAATTAACAAATGGGGATGGATCTGAGTGCATGATTTCAGTGACCTTTTATGACATTGACCCAGGGGGGATGGAGCTATTCATCTAGTGTCACACAGATAGAAAGTGACAGAGGTGAGATTTGAACCAGGCTCTCCTGATTCATTGCCCTTTCTGCTATATTTTGTTACCTCTTACTGTGGATATCATCCCATCTGAACTTGGAGAAGAATCTACTTTATAACCTACTCCCCAAGTGACTATCCAGCCCTTGATAGTTGAAATCCTCTTTGTCTTGAGGACATCTATTCCTCTTTTGGATAATTCTGATTGTGAGGTTCTTTTCTGAATCTAAAATAAATGATACCTCTTTTAAACCTCCCTTCTCTCACTTCTCCCATGGTTATTCTCTGGGGACTAGCAGGGCAAGTTCAATCCCCAATCCTCATGACATCTCTCTGAATGTTCAGTTTCCACATCTGTAAAATGATCTGGTTCCCCGTGTCCTTCTAGGTACAAATCCAATCAACCCATAGAAGAGAAGCTCTTCATTTACTCAGAGCCTTGATAGAACTCACCCTGATTTTTGGTAATTTTCCAAGTCCCGAACACATGTGTTGTATCATTCATACTCACCTCTGGGAGTTCCCTCTAGCAGGCAGGGAAGTGAAGTCACCAGTAAAAGTGGAGTTTCTTAGAAGGATGGGAAAAGAGCCTCCTATCAGCACATCTCCCACTCTCTCATGTTTCTGGACTGCTACCTTCAGCCTCCCACTCATGGGCTCTGTACAAGTGGAGACAGGCAGAGGGTCCAGAAGGAGGAGAAGCAGTGGAGAGAGAACCATCTCCAGACCACCAATAGGAGTGTGTGTGTGTGTGTGTGTGTGTGTGTGTGTGTGTGTGTATTGGGGGTGGGGAACTGGTAAGAACAGAGCCCCTGGAAACTCCCACAGTCCCAGAAAGCAGAGCCTTGGCAGATGCTGTCAGGGAAGCTGTTCTTGTCCTTTTATCCCCAGCACTGAGACCTCTGCTCCCATCTTTCTCATGCAGGCTCTGGGGAGGCCCCAGGGAGCAGCAATTTCTCCTTGAGAAGGAACCAACTTCAGCCAAAGCCTCAAGAGGAAGAGACAATAAGCAATTTGGAGGACTTGAGCTTTGGGAAATTTTCGACTATAATAGAATTAATGATGACAGTCACATTGGCGCTTGGGTTCTGTTTGCTTACTCGTTCCAAAGCACTTTACTTAGACATTGTAAGTTAGGAAGAATGTTGTCATCCCTAGCTTTCAGTCGATGATACTCAGTCAAGTAACTTGGCTGGGGTTATCCAAGCAAACAAATGATCCGCAAATATTTATTAAGCACCTACTTTGTGCCAGGCCCAGTGTGAATCTCTGGGAACACGAAGACTCATGAAATGACTTCAGTTTTCAAGGAGTTTCCTTTACTTAAGTCCAGGAAGGAGCTGTGGGGTAGGTAGGACTAGAAAGAGGGAATGGGGAAATGGAAAAAGCGAGGAGTGAGGATGGAAAGGCTGAGGAGGCACGGTCAGGACCGGGTGAGGCTTCATCTTAAAAATGCAGACTAAGACCCATGGAATTTAAGTGACCTACTCAGTGTCCTGGAACTAATAAGTGTCTGAGGTGGGATTGTGTGGGTCAGAAACCCTGCTTACCCAGTCAAAGGAAATGCAGTGGAGTGCTTGCGGTGAACAGGAATATTTATTACTAAATTCCCGGGAAGTGGAGAGGGGGAGTCCCTCCCAAAGGCATGTCCGAAGAAAAAGAAACCTTTAACCTTCCAGGAGCCCCAGTTTTATAATTCCTGAGTGTCGTAAAAAATACATTCTTTTGTCGTCCCTGACTTCTATTGGGTGAGAACAGGGGTACAAGCTTGGCCTGGGAACAATCCTCCGGACTCTCATTGGAGGAGGGGCGGGGTCCCGTTTCAACGGGAATTCAAACAAAAAGGATTCAGCTCTCTCTTTCTCTGCTGTCCCTTGCTTCCACAGGTGCACAATCTTACGTGGGGAGGCAACTCCCATCCTCATTGGTTTGCCCCAAACAAAAGATTCTGGTCTGCTCCCACCCTACTGTCAACAAAAGTTTCGGTGTGCATTCCGCTAAGTAAGTGAGGCTGGTCTGCCCCTAGCCTGCTCTCAACAAAGGTTCCGGTGCCTCTGGGGAGTCTTCAGAGCTCTCCCCATTCAGGATCAAACTGGGCTTCCCTGACTCAGCAGAGGGGCTCACTTAAGCTTAATAACAATTCATATCATTGGGCAATGAACCAGGAGGGAGGGAGCTCCCTGGCCCAGAAAGTTCTTAAGCAGGGACTGCCTGATTACTTTTCAAGAACAAAGATTTAAAGTGGGAGGCACCTTAGGGGTCATCTAATCCGGCCTTTTCCTTGGCCCATCGTCCCAAGGTAGTAGCTACCAGAGCTGGGTTCAAATTTAGATCCTTCGATTCCTGGTCATGTGCTTTGTCCCCGTGCTACAATTCCTGCCATTTCTGACAAGAGGCAGTGTGTCCTAATGGAGAGTACTTTATTTAGATTCAGGAGGGCAGGGTTCACACCCCAGATTTCATGCTTCTGAGCTGTAGACCAAGGGATGCAGTAGATTGAGTGCTGGTCATGGAGTCTGGAAGACCTGAGTCCAAATCCAATCTCAGACATTTACTAGCTCTGTGACCCTGGGCAAGTCACTTAACCTCTGCTTGCCTCAATTTCCTTAATCGCAATAATAGTGCCTACCTCCCAGGGTTGTTGTGTAGATCATGACAGTATTTGTAAGGTTCTTAGCTTGACAGACAGATAATAAATGTTGTTCCTGGAGGGTTCTGGGGAAAACACTCACTTTACTTGTCTCAGTTTCCTCATCTATAAAAAAACGTCTTATCAGTTTGTTGTATCACCTGGTAAGGCATGTCAGTCAATAAGCATTTATTGAGGACCTGATGTGCCAGGCACTGCTCTAATCAGAGAAATTCAAAGAAAGGTAGAAGACAGTCCCTGCCCTCAAGGAGCTCCCAGTCTAAAGGGATACACTAGTAAACAGATCTGTACAAACAAATGGTTAGTGAACCTTCATGGGCCGGAGAAACATTTGTGAAGGCAGCACTGGGAGTCATCTGCTTCATGAAAGCTCAAAAATCGTGGGGCACCACCCTCTCAATGACTAGGGAGGTGACTGGCCAGTCCAGAGTTTGGGTTAATCCAATCATGAGTATGGTGAAGAGGTGCACTAGTGTTCTGATAGACAAACAAGGCGCTGAGCGAAGCCAGGTAGCAAGAGATGGATAGAACTAACGCCGGCTGCCCTGCAGACAAGCTTTAAAGAAGAGCATTGGTTACTGGTCAGTTATTTTTCAGTCAAGTCCAACTCTTCATGACCCTGTTTTCTTGGCAGTGATACTGGAGTGGCTTGCCATTTCCTTCTCCAGCTCATTTTACAGATGAGGAAACTGAGGCAAACAGGGTTAATGACTTGTCCAGGGTCATACAACTAGTAAGAGTCTGAGGCTGAATTTGAACTCAGGTCTTCCACAGACTCCAGGCAGTGTGACACCTAAGTGCCTACAAGGCAATTTAGAGGCTACACACGCCCACACCCACCTCCCTCCCCCCCCAAATATTCTACATAGAATATAGAGACCATCTCAGTGGGCTTTGGAAGGCACCCCAGAAACCATTTAATCCGATCTCCATCCTTTAAAGAGGAGGATGCAGAGCCCCAGGGAGCCAAAGTGATTCACCTAAGGTCATGCAAGTAGTAGTTGTCAGAGATAGGTCCAGGTCCCCAGTCCCTAATTCCAATGCTTTTTCCAGCATAAAATGGAGGTCCAAAGATATTAATTAATTTGGTCAAGATTACAAAGTCTTTGGAGAGTGGAAAGACAGTGATCAATAAAGGGAAGAGGTGAGATTTAAGAAAGGAATAGAGAAGAGGAAAAGAATGAGCAGAGAGAGCAGAGCAGAAAGGGCTCAAAGGTCACTAGCCACAATTCAAGGCCCTGCTGTGTCCTGCCCACCCCCACCTGTCTGAAGCCCCAATTCTCTGACATCTCCCCTGGATCCCTGAGTCAGAGAGCAGGCACCTCCAGGATCCATCTGGTGCTGCTTCTGCAGGGAGCCAGCTCTCCAGAGCCCTTATTGAATCAATTGCTCTCACATCACCTAATGAGACTGATTTTAGCGCTCCACTACTGCCTTTTCCTTTCCCTAGGGCAGGAACCCATTATACCTAGTGAGGCTCAGGAGGCCCAGGGTGAAGAGTATCTCATAGCCCCTCCAAAAGGCTAGACCCACAGGGAGAGATTGAAGGTTGTTTGAGTACCCATTCCCCTCTTCAGCAAGGTGGTCTGCCTTCCTTTGCAGAGTCTGGGCTGTGTAGGATTACCCAATGAGGCAGGGCCAAGATAGGTGTTTGAACCCAGATCTCTCCTGATGTCGGGTCCAGTGAAAAGCGGATCTGATGTCACAGTACCTGGTTGAGTCTCTCCTCTCTTACCTTCAACCTCTGTGGCAATGGACAGTCAATTAAGAAACATTTATTAAGAGCCTACTATTTGCCAGGAATTGTGAGATGCTATGGATGAAAGGCAAACATGAAACCATTCTGTACTCACTTGCCTTTCATTCTGAGTGACAAATTAATATGAATAGAAGATGGACCTAGAAATATGGACAGAATGTACATCAAATAGTCACAGCCTCCTTGGACCTCCATTTTCTCACCTACAAAATCACCATGTTAGACTAGAGTCCAAAATAGTATTATTCCTCAGAAAATTGACATTGGGATAGACTGGGAGCATTGGAGTGCTGGGAGCCTAGTTCCCCCTATGGGGGGGGGGGAGCAGATCAAAGAACCCAGGGTAAGCTTTTGAGTGTAGGTAAAAGGACCCCGGTGTAGAGGTGCCTGGCTAACTGCTATGCTCAATGTGGGGCTTGTACATTACTTTGGCGAGACCGATTCTAGTAAATCCTGAATGTTAGATTTGGGAAACTGCACATTTTTGAGGTACTGATTTCAATGAAATCTGAATATTCCCTCTTACATGATGAGGGCCTAATTCTGGGTGATCTTAAAGGCTTAAATTCTTTTGGGAACTCCATTTGTGTTCTGGGATTACCTTTTCCTTCCTTCCTTCCTTTCTTCCTTCCTTCCTTCCTTCCTTCCTTCCTTCCTTCCTTCCTTCCTTCCTTCCTTCCTTCCTTCCTTCCTTCCTTCCTTCTTTCTCTCCAAGCAGTCCTATTGTCGGGTGAGTTTGGAATTTCATTGAGATTTAAGCAACAAGTATTACCTGGGGAAATTTCAGCTACTCTCTTTTCTTAATGACCCAGATGAAATTTCCTGAAACTTCCCAGGTGATTGGAATAAAGGTTTTGGCAGCCTAGAGGAATTCTGGTATATGTCATGTGATTAAAAAGCACATCAACTCTTTGTCCAAATCTCCAAATTGAAGGCTCCATGTGCTGAGGGGAATCATAGAAAAGTTCTAATTCAGGACAGTATGGTTTCCCACCTGAGGGGGAGGGTGATTTCTAGGTGTCTCCATGTCCTAAATACGCATGTGGAGAACTCCACATGTTGTAAGAGGTAGGTTGGGATTTGAGTTTCTCTCTAAAGAGAAGTTCATCTTTTCATTTTCTCTATTTTTCCCTTTGGGGTGCCCCTAAACTTTCATTTTTTTTTTGGTCATTTCACTCTGTGCTTAGGTTGGGATAAGCCCTTA
Organism: Pseudochirops corinnae; assembly: GCA_028646515.1. Lineage (NCBI taxonomy): Eukaryota > Metazoa > Chordata > Mammalia > Diprotodontia > Pseudocheiridae > Pseudochirops > Pseudochirops corinnae. The sequence continues at coordinate 23,617,246 of CM053588.1, forward strand.
AGCTTTAACCATGCAGTGACCACCGATAGGCTACTCAAATGTCATTTGCTCAGTCTTTATGATTACTTGTGACCAGCTTTGATTTCTGCTTACAAATCTGGGGGTGTACAATGTCTGTGTTATATCAACAAGCCAAGTCAAATTGATGAACATTTATGCCAAGTAAGGCATAAAATTTGCACATATTGTTTGTCCTGTTTTTGAAGAGAACCAACGGTAGCATGGATGATTTCTTGACTCATGGGTGAATTGGATTTAAGTGAGACAGACTTGGACAAAGTCATCAGGCTCGCTCTCTCCTCCAGTTTCATCATCCTGGGAATCTACCATTGCAGACCTGCAGCCTGGCAAATTTCCGGAAGGTACTACATATAAACACAGTCATTGAAAACCCGGAAAAGAAAGTTCTTGGCACTGTCAAATGAAATTATTTTATCAGGAATAAAATGTCATTAAAGAGAGGCATTATCACCTGTTTTGTCACCATAATCTAAGGATCATGGGAACTATGCATCAGATTTGTAGCTAAAACTTTCCATGTGTGTTGTCTCTCCCATTAGAACACAAGCTCCTTGGGAGATGGGACTGTCTAGATGTGTTTCCTATTTGTATCCCCAGTGCTTCACAAAATGCTTTACACATAGCAAGCATTTAATAAAAGCTTTATTCATTCATTCATTTAGGGACCTACTAACTAGAGAAGAGTAAAACAGAAGCTGCTTTAATTTTAATTTCTCTAACCATTAATGACTTGGTGCTTTAAAAAAAAATGTCTTGTTAGCTTGAAAGTCCCCATTTGAGCATTGTCTGATCCTATCTTTTGAGCATTCATCAACTAAGGAATGTACTTTATCTTTAAACATTTGAATCAACTCCTTACATATGTTGAAAATGAAACATTGATCAGAGAAAGTTACTTCTTTTTCTTCAAATTTTAGCTGCAGTGGTTTTGTTTATGAAAAAACTTTTCCATTTTATTTAATAAAAATTGTCCAGCTTATCTTCTATGATCTTCTCTATTACTTGCTTGATCATGAACTTCTCTCTTCGCTATAGATATAAATGTTAATTTCCTCCATGTTCCTTTAATTTGTTTGTGATATTAACTTTTATACATCTAAATCACTTACTTGTCTCATTCATTAGGTTAATTTGATAGAAAGGGAAAATGAAAATGTTGAAAACAGGCACGTTAATATACTATTGATGGAGCTGTGAACTGAGATGGTCATTCTGGAAAGAAATTTGGAAATTTGTCCCCTAAGTTACTAAATTATACATACTCTTTAACCCAGCATACCACTAAGAAGCCAATACCTCAAAGAATGTATGTGTAAATGTACACATATAAATTAATTTATATATTATAATAACTTTTATATAAATTTTATATAAATATGTATATCTATGTACCCACCTGTACATATGTTCAGATATACACGTACATATATGTGTATGTGTCTACACATGCACAAAAACACACACATTGGCTCTTTTTGTTGTGACAAAGAACTAGAAACTAAGAGGGTGTTCATCAATTGAGGAATGACTGAATCAATTATGTCATATTGTCGAATGATGTCATATAATTATGCCATATCAATTATGTCATATAAGTAGCATGCTATTGTGCTGTAAGAATGATGAGCTCATATGATTTGTATGAACTGATACAAAGTGAAGTCAGCAAATCCAGGGGAATAATTTATACAGTAACAATATCCACTTTCACCAGTTCCACCTTGCCTCTCTTGCAGGCATGGGCATTGACCTCTATCAATATGGAAAGTGTCTCATACCAATGAGTTTTGGGACTGGAATTACATTCATAAAGACAAATAAGTTTGAAGAACTTAATAACTCTGACAAAAATAATGCCCAACCATGACTCCAAAGAACCAATGACAAAGCATGCTGCCTCTACCTCCTGATAGAGAGGTGATATGCTCAATATACAGAATTAGACACATATTTTTGTAAATTTCTGGTATAGGAATTTATTTTTTTCTGAAATATTAATATTTCTTGCAAAATTTTTGTTTTTATTTGTTTAAATGGACGATGGGTTTGGGAAGGAGGGGAAAAATGCTTGCAATTTGAAAAATAAAATAAAATGGGAGAAAATAAATCTGGAGCCACCTGCTGGCAGCATTTGAGAACTACAGAATGAATGAACTATTGGATGGAGAAGGCATGTGGAACTTCAGAATGAATACTTGGAAGATGAACATAATTGATAGTTTTTGGTTTTTTCTCTCTGGTGTCTAACACATGAGCTTCACAGAACGTTTTATCAAGAAAGGCTTTTTTAATTGAATAGAACTAATCCAAAAGTCAAGTCAGGAGATGTATGGATGTGGTTTGAAGAGGTTGGGGGAGCAAGGCTCTCATATTATAGTCAATTCAATTTGTTTCCCATCATTTATATACACTTATATATACATTTACACACATACATACACACACACGCACACACACACACACACACACACACACACACACGGTTGGTAATAGAAATCTTTCTTAACCAACAGGGAAGTAGGAGAGTAAGGTGATAAGAGAAAGGGGATGATAAAAAGAACAGATAAAAGAAGGCAGTGGTTAGAAGCAAAACAGACATTAAAGGAAAGACAGGGTAAAAAGCAAGAAGGATAAACAGAAGAAAATAGGTTGGAGGGAAATGCATGGTTAGTAATCATATTGGTGAATATCCCAAAGAGATCAAAGAAAAGAAAAAAGGACCTATTTGTCAAAAAAAAAAATATTTATAGCAGCTCTTTTTGTGATGGCAAAGTATTGAAAACCAAGGGGATGCTCATCAATTGGGGAATGGCTGAACAAGTTGTGATATATGATAGTGATGAAACACTGTTGTGCTATAAGAAATGATGCACAGAATGGTTTCAGAAAAAACCTGGGAAGACTTATATGAACGCATGCAACATGAAGTGAACAGAAACAGGAAACCATTATGTTTAGTAACAGCAATGTTGTAAGGAATGAACAACAGTGAAATACTTAGCTCCTCCAAAGGACCAGAGATGAAAAAGTCTATCCACTTCCAGAGAGAGAAAACTGGTTAGCTATAAATGCAAATTAAAGCATACTTTATAGAATTCTTTCTTAATTTTTATTGGTTTTGTTGTTTTTACTTTTTCAACATGACTAATATGGAAATATGCATTGCATGATGTCATATCAAAATAAAATTGCTTGTCTTATCAAGGAAGGGCAGAAAGGAGGTATAGAATTTGGAACCCCAATTTAAAAAAAAATCATTAAAATTTTTTATCACGCAATTGGGAAATAAGTAAAAATAATTAAAAACACAAATATGGGGAGATGTGACTTTTTAGTTAAAGGTTACTGGCCATCAGAAGGATCTCTTTTAAGTCATTAAACTATATCTATTACAAAAGAGAGTAGCAGCAGCATGAGAAGAATCTCAGATGTGAAGAGACAGCAGAGAGGGCTGAAAAATTGAGCTTCAGTCCAAGCTTGGTAAGTTAGAGGGTGGTCTGAGACAAGGCTTGGTTGGTGAGAGAAGACCTATCAGACAGCTTCTGGTGTTAAGTCCCACCTCGAGGTAGAATAAGGGGAAGCTTTGCATTAAGGTTTGTTCTCTGCTGCCACCTCTGGCTTGAGAAGGAAAAGCAGGAGGAGAAGGCATCTGCTTCATCTTGTGGCGCTGTCCCACGGGACAGGCAACATCTGTCCTGAGTGAATAATTGACTGGTTGGGTACTCAGAGCCCAGAAATAGCCAATTTGATCAGTCTGACAGTCATATGGCTTAAAGAGAGTTGGTGTTTTGTTTTAAGAACTAACACTTTTTAAAAAAATATTTTTTATTAATTAATTTATTTTTGGTTTTCAACATTCACTTCCATAAGTTTTAAGTTTTCTCCCCCTCCTTCCCCATTCCATCCCCAATATGGTGTGCAATCTGATATAGGCTCTACATATACAATCATTTTAAACATATTTTCACATAAATCATATTGTATAGAAGAATTATAACAAATGGGAGAAACCAATGAGAAAAAAAAAACCCAAAGTAGTCTGTTTCACTCTGCACTCTAACTCCATAGTTCTTTCTCTGGATGTGGATGGCATTTCCTATCATGCATCCTTTGTTAGGAAGAAAATTTCCTGAGAATTCTAACTGGACATTGACCTTTCGGATACATTTTAATGGGGATTCCTCTATGTTTCAACGGAACTTAGATGGCCACTGGGCTACCTTGTTATTCTCAAATCCTATGATTCTGTGATTCATTCAACAACCTGTAGTACAACTATTATTGTATCAGCTTTATATCTAAGTACCCTGAGACTCCCAGTAAATAGGATTGTCAGCTTATTTAGGTACAATTCTATTTTCTTTGCATCCCAGTGAGAAACTGATTAGCTGGTTTGACAATACAGTACTAGAACCAAACCAAACCAAAAGCCTCTCTCTTTAAGCTTGTTAACAAGGTGTTAACTTTACTCAGGTGTTTTCCAGGCACACCTCCCATAGAAAATGACAAAAGTTTTTATGGACTTGTTTTAATGAATTGATTAGGTGCTTACTGAATGCTAACTCCTGTGCTAAGAGATTGAAATACAAGTGCCTTCTGATGATTCCTAACCTAGGGTCAGCTAAGTGAGCAGTGAATAGAGCACTGGGCTTGGAATTCACTCCTGATGAGTTTAAATCAGGCCTCAGATACTTGGAAGCTGTGTAACTGTGGGTAAGTCACTTAACCCTATTTGCCTCAGTTTCTTCATCCATAAAATGAGCTGGAGAAGGAAATGGAAACCTACTTCAGTATCTTTGGTAATAAAACCCCGAGATGGGGCAGCTAGGTGGCACGGTGAATAGAGCACCGGCCCTGGAGTCAGGAGGACCGGAGTTCAAATCTGACCTCAGACCCTTAATGCTTACTAGTTGTGTGACCTTGGGCAAGTCACTTAACCCCAATTGCCCTTCCTCCCCCTCCTCCAAAAAGCAAAAAAAAAAAAAAAAAAAGAAAACCCCAAAATGGCACAATGAAGAATCAGACACAACTGAAACAACTGAACAACAATTATGCCTCAGAGAGGGAAATGAAGAATTGGCAGGATTGGCTGGTGTCGGAACCCACATTTTTCATTTTCATGGAAGAATTTTTTCCCTTGGGAAACTCAGTTCTTTCCTCTGTCCCCCATATCCAAGATGTTAAAAAGGGAGATGATGCTCATGACTGGGGAATGTAGGAGATGATTCCTAAGCTAACTCTTTGTAGGAAAGGAAAACAAGGTGTAGGCACATTTCAAATGTGGGACAAAGGAAAGAAGGTGGAAAATAGAATATCAGATGGGGAATGGTAATCAGGCCAAAATGACTGGAATGGATAGACCAGTAATGAGGATATAGTAAGATAAGATGGGAAAAGTAGATGGAGGGCTTTAAATGCCAGGTTGAGAATTTTTAAATCTCTCTTAGATCAGTGTATCAACCTTTTTCTATGTGCCATGGACACCCGAGAAAGGCTGGGGAAGCCTTTGGAGTGGTTCTTAGAACAATATTAAAAATAATAATAAAATAAAATACCTATGATTAGAAAAGAACCCAAATTGAATTGAAATACAACTATAAAAATACTCAAAAACAAAAGGAAAAAAAAAGCTGATGGAACACTAGTTAAGAATCCCTACCTGGACTGATACTTTATATATGTATATGTGAGAGGGGTGTGTGTGTGTGTGTGTGTGTGTGTGTGTGTGTGTGTGTGTGTGTGTGTGTGAGAGAGAGAGAGAGAGAGAGAAAGAGAGAGAGAGAGGGAGAGACAGAGACAGAGAGAGATAGAGAGAGGGAGAGAGATCAGGTAGGAGACTATTTCAGAAGTCTAGGCTGGAGAGATGATAAAGGTCTGAGCTACTGGGGTGACTGTGAGAGAGAAAGGGGGACAGGGGTTATAAATGGAGGTAAGCTATGTAAGATCTAGAAATTGATTAAAATGAGGATTGAGGGAGAGCAGGATTGAAGGATGATTGGAAAGGAGAAAATCAAGGTGGACTAGAGTCACAGAAACCTACGTTCAAAGGGCAAGTTCTCTGGACAGTATTAAATGTTGGTGAAGAGTAATGATGGCTGAGGAATTAAGACTTTTTTTTTTCATTTTACAGCTGAGGTATATGGTGTAGGAGGCTGGTGGATGTGACTGGCCAAACAGACACAGTAGGATGTGAAGGCCTACAACTTAATTGTGTATTGAGGAATTGATATACTCTTCTTAGCCTGGGATATATTCAAAGAAGAACCATGTAAAAGCCAAAATGTTGCTAACTTGAGGCCTTGAAGAGGGCCTCTCTCTCTCTCTTTCTCTCTCTCTCTCTCTCTCTCTCTCTCTCTCTCTCTCTCTCTCTCTCTCAAATCATTATCTGCTTTGAGTTAATCAAGCCTTTGTTAGTTGCCTATCTGTGAAAGGCCCACTGCCAGACCCTGGTGATACAAATCCAACAAATGAAATAATCTCTGTTCACAAGGAGCTTCAGACTGGGGAGAGAATATGGAAAAACATAAATATAAAAAGAATAAGTATAGAGTAGTCTGAAATGGACAACACCAGCTTGAAGGAACATTGTTGGAGACATCCAGCCTCCTTTGTCCATAGTGCTTTGCACATACTAAGCGCTTAGCTAAAAGTCTTTGACTCATTGATTCATTCATTCAGGAGAGGAGGGAACTAAGTATCTAAGAAGGGTAGTGCCTCTGTCATGCTCTTGGCGGGACAGAAGAGGCTTAACATTCCCATTCTTGGATCAATGAGAGAGCTGCCTACTTTTACATTAAGCCCAGCCCCCAAACCTTGGGTAAAGTGCAGAGAAGAAAGGCTAGAATAGAATAAATACTGCCCACTTCCTCCCCAGGAGAAGACTGGCTTTGGGGGCAGTAACCAACCTTGTGAGCAGTCATCTGCACTCCTTGTGGCTGAACAATGAAGAGTAAGAGTGAATGGGATGGGGCTTTAAGGAGTGCTGACTGAACAGGAGCTTAATATCTCTGGAAGGTAGAGGACTGGGGAAGGGTCATAGAGATGGGGCTAGTCTGATAAAGCAGACAGTGAGATGATTCCAAAGGAGAAGCAGGGAAAACTCTAAGAGCACCTAGAGCAATGAGAGATGGTTTTATCCAATTTCAGGAGAAGGAAGAGAAGTGTAAGAGGGGGCATATGAGCTGGTGTTTGAAGGAATGACTAATAGAGGGAGCTATCCAGAGGTAGACTTCCAGGTTCAGGAATGACATGAGGCAGGAGAGTGGAATGAGTGTTTGAATGAAGGAATTTGGGAATTAAAAATCAAAGAATCGTATACCAATGTAGACTAAATTGTTTCCCCTCTTCCCCATTCTCCTGAAGGTTTGCAGCAAGGTACAGAGCACTAACTCATTCCCCTCAACTTCTCTGGGATTTTCTTTTCCTCAGGAGGAAGGAATGCAAGCAACAACAGCAGTGATGACCAGACAAAGACAACAGCAACATCGACCACCATCACAACAGCAATGACAATGGCAGTAACCACTAACAGCAGGAATAATGAGCTCAGGAGAGCTGACAGTACTAACATTATCCACTCAGTCATGGATGTTGGTAGAAGGAGCTTCTCAGATATCAGAAATCAGGTAGGTGAAGATTCCTGCTTCTCTGCCCTTTCCCCCAAACCTCCACTTTCTCCTTCTCTAGAAAATCTACTCTACCCTCCCAAACTTCACACACTGAGCTCCATTCTCCAGTCAGTTAAAGGAAGTAGTATCTTAGGAGAAACTGAGGGCTAGGGTAGGGGACACCTTGGGTTTCCAGAAGAGAGCAGCTTCAAGTCAAATCCATTGGGCATTTATTAATGACTACTAAATGACTCAATTTATTAAATTACTATTAAATTTGTTGAATGTCTACTGGTTCTGGGGATGCAAAGAAAGGCAAAAAATTAATCCCTGCTCCCAAGAAGCTCACAGTTCTAAGGAAGGAGACAACGTGCAATGGACCAATCTACCAAAGGTACTGAAAGTAAGCACCAAAAAAGGCTTCTTGCAAAAGATGGAACTTTAGTTGAGACTTGAAGGAAGCCAGAAGGTAGAGATGAGGAGGGAGAGAATCCAAGGCCTCCTCTTAAAAATCCTAGATTTCAGAGATGGAGTACCTGGCCTACGTGAGGAACAATGAGGTCAGGGTCCAAATATTCGTAAGGAAGTGATGTGTAAGAAGACTAGAAAGGTTGAAAGGGGTGAGGAAGAGCTTTAAAATTCAAGCAGAGAATTTTATATTCTATCCTGGAAGGCACTGGAGTTTATTGAATCATTGGGTGACATCATTAGTACTGCATTTTAGGAAGATCATTTTGGTAATTGATTGGACAATGGGTTGCAGTAGGGAGAAGTTTTAGGGAAAACCAGGAGAAAGCTGTGCTCTCCAGTCATGAAGTTATAAGGGCCTGCTTGAAGGCAGTGGCAGTGGCAATGCAAATTAAAATAATTCTAAGGTATGATCTCACACCTACCTGAGTAGCTAATATGACAAAAAAAGGAAAATGATAAATTTTGAAGATGTGAGAAAATTGGGTCACTAATGCATTTCTGGTGAAGTTGTGAACTAATCACACTATTCTGGAGAGCAATTTGGAACTATGCCCAAAGGGCTATCAGACTATGCATACCCAGCAATACCATTACTAGGCCTGTATCCCAGAGAGATGATAAAAAAGAGAAAAGGACCCACATTTGTAACAATACTTATAGCAGTTCTTTTTGTGGTGGCAAAGAATTGGAAATTGAGGAGATGCCCATCAACTGGGGAATGGCTGAACAAGTTGTGATATATGAATGTAATGGAATACTATTGTGCTATGAGAAATGATGAGCAGGCAGATTTCAGAAAAACCTGAAAAGAATTACATGAACTGATATTGAGTAAAGTAATCAGCACCAGGAGAACACTGTACATAGTAACAACAACATTGTGCAATGATAGACTTTGATAGACTTAGCTCTTCTTAGCAATGCAATGATCTAAGACAATTCAAAGACTCATTATGGAAAATGCCATCTATATCCAGAGGAAAAAAAAACAAACAAACTATGGAGTCTGAGTGCAGATTGAAGCATACTATTTTCTTTTTTTTTTTCTTCCTTGTGATTTTCCCCTTTTGTTCTGATTCTTCTTTCACAACATGGCTAATGTGAAAGTACATTTAATATGATTGTATAGGTATCACCTACATCAGATTGCTTGGCATCTTGGGGAGGGGGAGGTGAGGGAGAGATGGTAGGAAAAAAGTTTGGAAAGTGTAAAAAGTGTGAAAGTGAATGTTGAAAACTATCTTTACATGTAATTGTAAAAAAATACTATTAAGTAGGAAAAAAAATACACAAATCCAAATCTTCCTGACTCCCAGTCTAGTACCCAATATTGCCATATATTCTCCAAGTAATTGTGAGTTTAGCATAGCATAGCATTTCTTATAGAAAGACCTGGTCAGCTAGAATTTCTTCACACAGTGTGCAGAAGAGAGGGGGGGGAGAGACAGAAGACAGACAGAGACAGAGAGAGGGACAGAGAGAGAGAGAGAGAGAGAGAGAGAGAGAGAGAGAGAGAGAGAGAAAGACAGAGACAGAGAGAGACAGAGACAGAGACAGACAGAGACAGAGAGAGAGTGATGGAAATGGGTAAATGATGGTGGGAGAATATAAGAGGTTGGCAAACCACAAGTGTGAGAAGCTTACAGATACCTTTCTTTTTAAAAATTATGTTTATTTTATTTTTAATTTATTGAATAAAACAAATATCTCCATAATATAGTATAACTTTAAAAAAAAAAAAGATGATTGCTCATGAAACTTCAAATCTATTATTCCCAGGACAGGGCTACACACTGAAGTGAGAAGTCTGAGGTGGTGCTTAGGGGTGAAGTCTGGGATTGAATCAACACTTATTTTCTCATTAATCTTTTCTTTTTCTTCTACAGGCTTCAAACTTTCCATGGTTCATGGAAGATCCAACTAGACACCAATATGCTCTTTATTTTTATGAACCTCCTACATTTCCCATGCCTTCTTACTGTGTGATGCCTTCTTTCAGGCACCAGTTAGATCAATTATCTTGCGTACCCTATCCACCTACCATCCCTATTTACCCCTTCAATTTTTCCAACTCAAGAATTCCAGTGCCCCGATATCTTCCTTATCACCTCAATCTTCTCTTCCAAATGCAACCTGAGGGTGCTGAAGCTTCATCCCTGAGTTGTCGACCAGAGCCATTGCTGTGGCCCTCCCATCTCTGGGTCTCGCCTCAAAGATGTCCATTCATGGAATGTAATGGTGAAAGGTGCCATCATTCAAGAACCCATGAGCCTAGAGTGGTTCAGCCATTGGGACAAGCTACAAGACTTGGAGAAGGTAATGACTCTATTGCTTAGCAAAGTTAAGAGCTTTTCTTTTGGTCAAAAATTCCCCTCTTTGTTTATAGTTGCCAGAGCCAACCAACAAAACATTAATGTGTACTATATATCCTCCACTAGCTAAGTTCTGGGGATGCAAAGAAAGACACAAGCAATCCCTGCCGTCAAAGAGCTTACACCACTAATGGAGCCCAGTGAGCACTTCTTCAGTGACTTGACCTGTTTAGCTTTCTCTCAGCTTTACAATGTTAGAATAATCTCTCTGAAAGATGCATTTCCTATCACTTGGCCCTTGAAAAAAAGGCCCATCCAACCTCTTTTTTGACCATTAGAGTGGAAGGTTGAAGAAAAAAAATAGACAAATGGATCAAAGAGTTATCTGTGATAATAATTTAATCTCATACTCAATATTCAGAAAAAATGGGAGAGAATTGTCTATTACACTACTGGACATAGATGGTGTTTCTGGGGAGGAACAAAAATATTACATCTTTGCCTCTTACTGTTTGTCAATTCCCTTCTCAATAGAATGACATGAGATTCAGATGCCTGGGTAAACTGAATAGCTTATTAGTTAATAATAGTTAATTAGTTAATGATAGTTAATTAGTGTTGTATGTTCAAAAGGGTCAGCTAGGTGATGCAGTGGATAGAGTGCCATGAGTAGTGTCAGGAATACCTGAGTTTAAATTAAGCCTCTGACATCTACTACCTGTGTGCCCCTGGGCAAGTCACTTATCCTTGTTTACCTCAGTTTCCTCATCTGTAAAATAAACTGGAGAAAGAAATGACAAAATCTTCCAGTATCTTTGCCAACAAAACCCCAAATCAGACTTGACTGAAACAATTGAACAACAACAATGGCATTAACCCCGGTATAACACTCATGGTGCTCCATTAGTGCTAATGAAGTCTCAGCTTTACTTTGGTAAGAAAGGGGAAGAAAGCTGGGATTTGAGGAAATATGAGCAGAGACCTTAGATTAAATCAGTCTACATACTCTGGGTACTCCAGGTAAACTGCTTCCAAAGCCCCTGCTGTTTTGTTCCTTTCTCTACTCCAAGTCCAATCTCTTTATTGTATGAAATTGTATAAATCAAGGCAAATAAGGTCTTCATTTTTTTCTCTTTCTTTCCAGACATTTCTGGGACAGGATATGACTTTAATGATTGTTATGCTTTACCCTCTACAATGTTGTACTTTGCACCTACTTGTAACTCTAAGTCCAGGGCCCATTACCCGCCAATTTTCCATGTCCCTCTGAATCCAGAGACTCCAAGGGATAGACAACTGTCATTAAAGTATCAGGTAGGATTCCTCTTCATTAATCCTAGACTTGTTTCCTTTCCCATACATCACATCAGTTACCAAGTCTTGTGGTCTTTACAGTTTAACTCTACTGTTTGATGCCTTCTTTTCATTCATGTGACCACCACCCTTGTTCCAGTCTTCATCAACTTTGGTTTGGACTATTAAAAGATCTCCTTAATAGAGGTCCCAGATTTAATCCAATTTCTCTCTAACATAATCCAGCTCCCACACAGCCAACAAAAACATTTCCAAAGCAAATCTTCTCATGAAATTCCACTGCTTTATAATCTTCAATGACTCCCTATTACTCCTAGGACTAAATGAAATCTCCTCAACTTAGTATTTGAAGCCCTTCAGCCTCTCTGTGCAACCTTATTTCACTTTATTTTCTTTCACATGGTGGGATCGCTTTTTTCCATCTCCTACCTCTCTCCTTCATTGCCATGAACAGGGTGATTCCTACACTTGGAATGCCTGCTCCTTCCTATATCTCATAATCCAGGGCTCTCTTCAATGCCCCTGACACCTCTCCTACAAGAATTGTTCCTTCATTCTATAGTTGATACTTGCTCCCTCTTCATTGTCACGTAAATACTTTTTCTTTACTCACTGTGAGTAACTAATATAATGTGAGACAGCTCCTTGTTTTTTATATCTCCAATGTTTGTTTATACTATTCTTTGTCCTTAATAGGTGTTTCCTTAATTATTCAACCCCCATGTATGTATTTTGCACGAAGTGTCTGCCAGACATTATGCTCATTTTTTGGCTGGATTTGAATACTACAATACTACAGAATTATGCTACTCCATGCCACATAAGTAAACCAACTTGCAGGTAGTCTTTTGACTAAGTAGATCTTCCCAAGTGGCTAAAAGCCATGCATCACTTAAGTTACCAAACTTGTTTCAAAGAGCCTCTGAGTACTTAGCTAGATAGACTCACAGCACATTAACATAGGTCTTCACTAAACTTTCTCTTGATAACCTTCTAGTGGTCATTAGACGCAGGGGCATGGCTCCAGTAGCTCTATGGAAGAAAACTATAGCAGGGATTGTGTTATACCAATACGGCCTTCCAGAATCTGTGGTCCCCACTCCCAACACCAAGCTAAGGCAGGGTGTGAAGGACTATAATGGAAAAAAATTCATTATGTATGAGCAAGAATCATTTTCAAAGTCACATTTTAATCTCTTGCAACCATTCAAAGCCAATTTCTCTTTAATCCTCACAAAGATAAGAGTTAGATGTCATTCAGGTAAGGCTTTTTTCAAACTTGTGAGCCCTGGAAAAGAAATATAGTTATTCCTTCCAGATCATGGAGGTTAGGTATGTGGTGCCCCCACAATCTGGAAAATCCACATAAAAATTTTTGATGCTCCCTTCACACCAGAGAAGTCTGAATGATTATGGTACTAAAAGATAAAATATACACTACTATACATACATTTTATGCATTTCTGAGTTTGTAAACATTTTCTGTGTTGTCTTCACGCACATTTAAGGTTAGTGTTGACTTTTAAGTGTTGTGTGAAGCTTTGGCAAAACTCCCCCAAAAATCCCATTTAATTTTTTTTTTTCTTTTTGGAGGGGGTAAGGTAGGGCAATTGTGCCTAAGTGACTTGCCCAAGGTCACATGGCTAGTTTTTTGTGTTAAGTGTCTGAGGCTGGATTTGAACTCAGGTCCTGACTTCCATGGCCAGTGCTCTGTTCACTGCACCACTTAGCTGCTCCCCCCATTTAATTTCTTATGCCAACTCATGATATATCAAAATTGCAGTGAGGAAAGTTGAGATACGGAAGGGATAACTGTAGATGTCCCTCTCATAAATTTTCCAGATGATACCTCAAAGCTCCCACACCAATTCCTGCCTCCAAAACTCTCAGTTAAGAACTTCAACACATACTTCATCGGAAAAAATTGAGGTTATCTGCTAAGAACTCATTCTCTCCACTTAGGTGGCATAGTATTTAGATGGCTGGACCTTAAGTCAGGAGGACATGAGCTCACAGGCAGCTAAGAAGCACTGGGTATTTAGTTTAGAATTGGGAAGACCAGAGTTCAAATTCAACCTGAGATACTTACTAGCTGTGTGACTGGGAAAGCCATTTAACTTGTTTGCCTCAGTTTCCTCAACTATAAAATGGGGATGATAATAATCACATCTGCTTCCCAAGATTGTTGTGAGGATCAAAGGAGATACTATTTATAAAAGCACTTAATGCAGTACCTAACCAGTAATAGATACCATACTAATGCTTGTTCTTCTCCCCTTCCCTTCTCCCTTCTTCCTCTTCTCATATCACTCAAATGTCTTCTCCTGTTCTCTCATCATGCTGCTTTAATTATGAAATGGAAAGACCCTTAGAAGTCATCCATTCCAACATCACACCTGGTGATAATACACACATCCCTATTTGTCATCCTGGATGTATTGCAAGGGCTTTTCCCCTGTGGTCTGTGAACTAAAAAAAAAAAACAAAAACATATTTAAGTATATATAGGTTACTTTGTAATCAGGTTCAACATTTAAAAAAAAAATTTCTTTGTATTGGTTTCCATGTACTTAATTTTATGGATTTAAAGTGTTATTCTGAAAAATGCTCCATTAAGTTTTATTAGATGGCCAAAGGAATTTATGGCAGAAAAGATTAAAAACCTCATCTTCTATTTGGATTCTTTAAAATGATGGAGAATTTGTTACCTCTATTAGCTGAAGTGAACTTGTGGTTCAAGGTGTTACTTATTACTCTCTTTCTCATCTCCATATATGTGTGTATATATCTATATCTATATGAGTATATTATATGTGTATGACTATATATAAAATATTCAATCCAATATCCAGATGGCACAGTAACCCAAGTTCAAATCTAGCCTTCCTATCTGGGTGACCCTAAGCAAATAACTTAATCCTGTTTACCTCAGTTTCCTTATCTGTAAAATGAACTGGAGAAGGAAATGGCCAACCACTCCAGTATCTCTGCCAAGAAAACCCAAAATTGCATCATGAAGAATTGGTCACAACTGAAATAACCCACACAACAACAACATATATAATATCCTATTATTTCTGGAAAATCTGACACAATCCTAATTTTTAATAGAAAGAAGTAACATTTAGGGGTAAATTTAAAGAAAGTAAATTAGGGAGTGTTTTGTAAGCTAAAGAACACTGAGGATGTGGTTCAATACCTTACTTTACTACTGATGAGCTATATGATCATGGTCAAATTATCTCATCTTTCAATGCCTTAGCTGACTTATCTAGAAAAAAAAGAGTGGAGTTAAGCTAAATGATTTATAAGCTTCCTTCTGTTCTCTATTGCCAATCTCTAACTTCTTTTTTTTTTCATACAGAACTTCCCATCACCTCCACGTATCAGATACAACTTAACCCCTCCAGACTCCTTGTTTGTTTATGAGAAGAATCCTCTGGGAAATCTCTTTAATATGCTAGAGGCTGACCTGGTCCCCAAAAGACCAAGATATCTCCTGGAAGATATCAAATATGAGCCATATACCACATCCTCCATCTTAACTGTTCATCATTCAGAAGACCACCCTGAATGCACCTCCCTGGGGTATCTACATCATATCTCTCCCCAGCAAGGAATGAGCAAATGTCCCGATCAGACTCACAAATGTGACTGCAGTAGTTTTATGGAGAAGAATTCTGATGATGAATCCTTTATAGATGTGGAAAGCATAGAAGATTAAAGCAAGGAAGTGGTTCATGATTGCTTCTGGTGTAGACTTCTTGCTGGAAACTTCTTCCTGAGATGAGAATATCAGAGCAGTTACTCTCATGACTAGGAGGAGGTTTGGACCCTCAGTCACCCTTTTACAGTCTTGTTCTCTCATCTCCAGGATCAAATTTAAAATACGCCATTTAGTACCATCATCTTTATTTAATTAGGCTTTTGTCATTGTTTTCACTGGCACAACAGAAGACATTTCTAAGGCTGCCAATACAAATACAAGTACCTTAAGTCCTTTAAGTATATCCTTTATCTTTTGGAAAATAACTGGAAACCAACCACATACAATTATCCCTTCCTCATCACAAAGGTTATGGGCACAGTGCCCCTGTGATCTGGAAAACCTGCATAAAAATTTTTGACCCTCTCTTGATACCAGAGAAGTCTGAATTATGGTATTAAAAGACAAAATATGTTGATATTGGACAATATGTATATGTTTTATGCATTTCTGATTTTCTTAACTTCTTCTGTGTCACCTGCTGGCTTTTGTGTGTTGCTGTAGCTTCTGCAAAATTCCCATTTACTTTCTTATGTAAACCTGTGATATATCAAAACAGCAATGGAGAAAGTCACAAGTGTGGAAGAGATAACTGTATATCTCAAGGGGAAATAATCTTGTTGCCATTTTCAATGTAAGATTTATTACTCAATTAAGAATTAAATTTTTTTTATATCTTTATCAGCCTTCTTTATTTTATTTTTATATCATAGAAGGGAGAAGCCTCATGTGGACAGAAATAATGTGAGACTATAAGGATGTGATCTTACACAGGAACACATAACCACTAACCCAATTAGCAAGGGCACAATATTCTAAGAAAGGATTGGTTCTAGTTGTCTAGTTGAGACAAGTAATGCCCACAAATTTAGAAAAGCAGAAATACCGTAGTAGGGTCTTTTATTCCTGTATCCTCATCATAGAAAACTAATTGATGCCAGGTGATCTGTAACAGTAAAATTATTGCAAAATTTGCAGTTCTCTTACAATGGTCAGAGAAATTTGCTATGGAAGGAGGAGGGACATAATTATAACAATATTAAGATCATTCTGTCGAACTTAAGTCTAAAGGCACAGACCAATTTATGATCAGTGTAACAGGACCAAACTTCTTTAGTTCTTTGATTTCAGGTAACAGTCATAAATTCCTTTTGGAGGAGTTAATTATGCAGTAGAATTCCATAATAATTAACAGGTCTCATAACCAGGCTCACGGTCTCAGAGGTAGGAAACTTTTATGTCGAGAAAGTAAAATATCACATGGGGGAAACTAAGTCAAAAGGGTTCTGCCATTACTTTCCTAAGGCCATCTTTTCAACTTTATCAACTGTCTCTGTCTACTTGCATAACTTAGCAAGTAGAGGTAATACTCTTTGTGAGCATCTCTTGTCAATATCTCTTAAAAAGTGGGGCACTGCCTGGTCCAATACATTAAAGAGTTGTAAACTGGGATCTCCAAGCATGCCCAGTTCTTTATCAGATAGGTAGGAATAGCCTTCTTTGGTTGAAAAGCTGCATGTTTAAAACTGTCAAGAATGAATTATTTAATCTCTTTTGGGTCATGCTCATTTCCCTTATCCTTCAGCTACTCTTCAGCACCCAAGTATGGAACTTGCCCCTGCTAATTCTTGCAAAGGGACTGCAAAGAATTTTGGTCCAGGGAAGGAATGTAACCTGAGTTCCAATGGCATGAGGCTCTTTTCTCATTGATGGAGATCAGTAACCCTTGCCTCCATGACAGGTGATGTGGAGTTGGTGGAGCCTGAAAAAAAAGCAAATGCCTCAGTCTCATCAGTTTTAAAGATATAGGCAGCCAATCAAAGGAAGCTACCACTACCCATGTGGCAAGGAACTTTGGTTGCTCCAAGTTAGAACTGGGCCCACTTGGAGACTCCAGGTTATATAGTTATTCCTGAATTAAGTACTCAGAGCAAATCAAATCATAGTCCCAAGTCATTCCACATCACAATAGCAAGTTCTATTACTTATATCTTTGGGTGGTGCAATGAATGGTGGACTAGAGTCAGGAAGATCTGAGTTCAGATCCAACCTTAGACATTTAGTGACTGGCTTTTTGACACTGGACAAGTTACTTAACCTCTTTTTGCCTCAGTTTCCTGGACTATAAAATGGGTATGATAGCATCCTATTTCCCCAGGTTGTTGTATCATATAATATTTGTAAAGCCAGTACAGCAACATACAGTTGTATTAGTAAGTTCACGATAAACAACAATTAGTAAAAAGCAAACACACACTTTTATTCTTAGTACTTTTAAGGGCCATTATTCTATCCACTGCACTATTTAGCTGCCCCGAGGAGAAATTAGATTTAGACAAAACACCTCACACTTCATGAGGTCACATCATAAACAAATTGATAAATAGGGGAAACATTACTTATTGGAGCTACGAATAGAAGAAAAGTTCATAACCAGGGAAGAAACATATTTTCTCTCCATTAAATTGTGAATGCCTTGAAAGCAGTGACTGCCTTTTCCCCTTGCACCCAAAGTCCTCAGCACAGAGCATGGAACATAGTAGGTGCTTTCAAAATCTTTAACTAACCGTGAGAAGTGATAGATCTAGACTATGGAATGAGTCCTATGTGTGCGTGTGTGTGTGTGTGCACACACACATTTCTGTATACCGTCATTGAGGGGATTTTTTTCCTTTGGTTATATATATATCTGATGTATTTTTTTCCCTAATGGAGTTGGAGTGGGAGGTAGAGAAAATACATATCTGCTCTTTTTTTAAAAAAAATGGGTATAGAGGGGAAAAGGGCCCTTCAGATATGAAATGCTACACTCATTCTCTTTTTAAAAATAACTGCAAGTTTAATAAGTGCGACAAAAATTTTCCATTTCAGAAACAATTTTAAGGGAAAAGCATTTTCCTTATTAAAATAAAGTTAAACTTCTCAAAATTATAAACACTATGACATAAAAATACCTTTGTTTACTTTTACAATTTAAAACTCTTCCCTGTGTTACCACTTCCTCATTTCAGCCTCTTTTTGGTACCATCACACACTGAATATCAACAACACTAAGTGAAGCTTAGGTCATTTAATATAGTAATTGGTAAAATTACTATATAGTATAGTAATTATATATATATGTATATATATATATATATATAGTAATTGGTGAAATAAAATAAAATAAACTCAAAACATTTCTTTGACTAGACATGACCTCTTATTTTTTTTCTTTTTTAAAACACTTAAATTTTTATTCAGTAATCAGTGTTAGGGACTGGGATCATGGATGGGGGGGGCACAACAAAATCAATCCTAGACCTGGAAATTTCAATACAGTAAGTTTTCCAAATCATGTTGCATGCACTTTCAATTGGGGTTACTGTACATTAGTTTCACTTAACTCTTTCACTTTCTTCCAAGATACTTCTAATAAAGCACGAGCAATTGTTTAGTGTCTCTTTATTTCTTTTCTGTTTCTTTTTTTTTTTTCAGTTAGGCAATTGTGGTTAAGCAACTTGCCTAGGGACACACAGCCAGTGTCAAGAAGTGTCTGAGGATAAATTTGAACTCAGGTCCTCCTGACTCCACTGTGCCACCTAGCTGCCCCTTGATTCCCATATCAATAAAGCTGAAATTATAAAAGAAAAAATACATCAAAATCTATTGCTCTTTGTTCTATATTAACTATAAAGCAGGTGTCTGGTGCATTCCAAGAATGGGGTTTGTGCCTGGGGAGAAACAGAAAGTTGTGACAGATCATTCCTGAGTCAAAAGGCCAGTTGAGCCATGAAGGGAAGTGAACAAGCATCTACATAACACTACTAGGTGCTGAACTAAGGAATTTTCCCCTTTTAAAATCTTATCTCATTTAACCTTCACGATAACCCTGCAGAGCAGGTGCTATTATTATTCACATTTTATTGCTTCAAACAGAAGTTAAATGAGTGATTTGCGAGGGTCACATAGCTGGAAAGTGTCTAAGGATGGATTTGAATTAAGATCTTTCTGATTCTAGGTCTAGCATTCCATCCACCACTCTACTAGTTGCCATGAAATACAGAGATAAACAAGTAACCTAAGAAATATTAGAGGGCTTGGTTTTATTTTGTATGTTTTGAATTTTTTGCTTCACTATAATAGAAAATAAAGTGATGTGTGAAGTCTGGAGGTAGGAAGGTGTTTCTAAGCAGGGGAGTCAAGGAAGGCTTCCTGGAAGAGATGATATTTTAATTATCCTTTAAATAGTGTGTAGGAAATGAAAAAAAAATAAAATGGGATGTACTGGTATATAGAGAAGACTACTACCTCTGAGGTGAGGGCTAATTAGCAATTTCAGGGCTGCTTTACACCTCTTGTGTCCACCTGCCACACAACTTTCACCTGTTGGCTCCAAGAAACTATGGCATGGCAGCAGCCACACTTCAGTATAACCATATCAGCAGACCAGCTAAACAAAGTTGAGGATAAATGATGGGCCTCAAATCCATTGGTGAATTACAAACACAAAGGTGTCTATCCCAAGCATGTGAAGGTCCTCCAGTAGAATGGGCAGATGTGAAAAATTTGTACCAATGGACCATGAAATTGGTGAAATAAGGCTCTATGGAGCACTTGGAGTTTCATTAGACATTGAAGATGCCAAGATTGTTGACTGCATTTTGAGCCATCAACAGTCCTTGGGAGGAACAGTCAGAAATAGTAACAGCAACAGTTACTTGTTACTAAAGACCTGTGCATCTCAAGACCTTCTGATCACCAACACTGTCTTCTATTTGCCAAAACACAAGAAAATTTTGTGGATGCACCCTTGCAGCAAACATTGGCATTTAATAGACAGCGCCATTGTAAGGACAAAAGAGAGAAGGATGTTAGAGTGATAAAGTCAATGGATGGCACAGAGTGCTGGACTGATCATAGACATCCTCTCCAAGGAAAACATTCACATTAAAAAATATCAGCAGCTCCAAAACAAGATGGCTATTAGAAGACTTAATATCCACAGATTAGAGTGCTTTAAAATTTGTTGCTAACTTGAAGGAAAAGTGGAGCCACAGTTGGCAACAGTGGAACCAAAAAGCAGTGTGCATCTTTCAGAGATTTGGTGTATAACACTCATGGACTCATCTGGGCCAGAGCACTCATAGACTTCAAGAATGCTCTGATGAAAATGATAGGGAAGTTCAGAAGCTCCTAAATGACAAATGAGAACTTTACAAGGTTTACTAGTAGGATAGCTCATCCACCTCTAAGAAGGCGACGTTTAACTCCACCAAAAGTAAAGTGCAAACAAAGTTTTGAAAGATGCAGGATTCTTGGCTTAGTAAAAAAAAAAAAAAAAAAAAAAACAAACAGATAAAATTCAGTTTTACACTCATAGTCTAAAGCATCTTAATGATGCCCTGAAAGCAACTGATGGGTCAGAGACCTATGGTGCATCTCAGCTACTCAGCACTAATGGAATTATGTTGATTAGTGATAAATATATGATCCTGAGGAGACAGGATGAACACTTCCATAACATTCTCAACAGACCATTATCAACCAATGCTAAAGCCACTGACTGTTTACCTCAGGTTGAAGTTAATTGCTCTCTAGACAAATTTCCAATGATAAGAATGTCATTTGAATGTCATTAGGCTTCTCTCATTTGGCAAAGTGCCTGGTACTGATTCTATTCCTGCAGAGATCTACAAGGTGGGAGGTCCACTGCTCATACAAAAGCTGAATGAAATCTTCTTAGTTATATGGCAAGAGGAGGTTATGTCCCAGGAGTTCAAGGATGCCTCCATTGCCCATCTCTATAAAGAAAAAAGAAATAGGTTGTCTTGTGACAATTACAAGGTGGAGGGAGGAGGGAGAGGATTTCTCTTCTAGTCACTGTTGGCAGGATTCTTGGCAGAGTCCTTCTTAAGCAGTTGATCCTTCACTTGGAAGACAATTATCTACCTGAGGGCCATTGAGGCTTCAGAAACAGCTGAGGAATGGTTGATATAATGTCATAGTTTTCTGCCCAACAACTCCAAAAGAAACGTCAGGAGTAGAACAAAGGTGTGTACTGTTGTTCTGGTCGAGGATTTTGATACTGTCAATGATAGCAAAATTTGGTTACCCAGAGGAGTTCATCACTGTATACCACTTTCATAATGGCATGCTTGAATGGGTTCTGGATAATGGATGAGGCTCTCATACTTTCCCAGTCACCAGTGGGGTGAAGCAGGGCTATGTACTTACTCCCATGCATTTTAGCATGATATTTTTTGTGATGGTGGAAAATAAAAATGGCATCAAGGTCAGCTACCTCACTTATGGTAAATTATTTAACTTGAAAAGGCTATAAGCCAAGACTAAAGTGGAGGGAAAGTTGGTGTGTGTCTTTTTGTTGCTGAATGATCATGCAGTCAATGCAGCCTCTGAGGCTGAGTTGCAACAAAAGTTGTATTGATTCTCTGCCACTTGTCCTAATTTTGGCCAAACAATTAACACCAAGAAAACAGAGGGTCTTCACCAGCCCTCACTGCACCATCCTTATGTGAAACCATCAGTTATAGAAAATGTAGAAATTTTGAACACTGTGGATAAGTTCATACACCATGACAGTATGTTTTCCAGAGACGCACACAGATGATGAGGTTGACACACACATTGCCAAGGCTAGCTCAGTTTTGGGGGCTCCAAAGGAAAGTGTGGGAGAGAAGAACTTTTAGACTGCTATATCAGCAAGCACCCTAGCACACCCAGGATGGCTGCTAGCACAGGTTCTTAGATCGGCTTTTCTAAAGGAAAGCAAATCAAAATAGGTTAACAATCTTACATTAACCAATCAAAAATATATCATTTACCTAGTTCAGGGGAAAAAGTCAGCCCCCTGAACTTCAGAGAATGCAAACAGTTACGAGCAGAAGTTACAAGCAGACAAAGAAGCAGATCAGCAGATGGGCTTCCATCTGTCTGACCATTACATCCATACCTAGTTAGTTACCAGAGAGGGAAGGACCAATATCTGGGTTTTCAAAGCCAGGGGGCTCAATGGCTGCCCAGAGTCTTGTCTGGCCAAATCATACAACTCTTTCCAAAGTGAGCCCCAAAGCAAACCCTCACATCAGGTTATATATAGCCTTCTCCTAGATCAGAGAATGTCACAACCCTCTTGACTAACTTCCCAATCACAAAACAATAAGGTGTGGGCGTTCCTGAAGAACAAGCCTCCCACCACAGGCTTCAAGTGACCACACTCAGCCTATTAGGGAGCAGAGTACATTTTCAAATCAGGGAAGGTTCTTAGGGTCACTTAATCCTATCAAAGAGCCTAGGGGCAGGGAAGATCTTCAGATTCCCATAACGTAACACTCAACCTGAAAACCAAGCTAATACAGGGGGTTCTTTAAATTCTATTACCATTACAGCTGCCTACCAAACTGAAGGTCTACAGAGCCGTTGTGCTGACCTCATTGTTGTATGCCTGTGAAATCTGGACAGTCTACCAGAGCCATTCCAGAAAACTGAATTACTTCCATTTGAACTGTCTTAGGAAGGTTCTGAAGATCACCTGACAAGATAAGGTACCAAATACCAAGGTTCTTTTTCAAGCTGAACTGCCAAACATTCAAACTCTGTTGCAGAGAGCGCAACTCAGATGGGCTGGCCAATTGATTCAAGTACCAAACAAATGTTTGCTAAAAGACTATTTTATGGAGAACTCATACAGTACAAGGGGCTCACATGGAGGTTGGAAAAAGTGAAGCAAAGACATTCTCAAGATCTCTTTGAGACATGGGAGACACTGGCACAGGTGCACCTATCATAGCATTCCCACTTAAAGAGGGTTCTATTCTCTCTGAGTGAAGCTGAATTACAATAGCTCAAAAGTAATGTGTGATGAACAAATTTAGAGACACCTCTATCCTAAATGTTCAGATGAACTATTTGTCCCCAACCTGTGACAGAGCCTCCTGAGCTCACATTGTACTGATCAGCCACAATGTATATTGGTGGTATAGTGCCATCATCTTGGTCGTCTTTGCGTACAAAGAACAACAATCAGAACAACCAGGAAATAAACAAATGAGAAAGGGGAGGAAGGACATGCTAGGCAGGTATAGAGAATGACAAGAAACACGGAGGGAAAAGGGAACATTTTGGAGTAATAATAGAATTCTATCTTGACTGGACCATAGAGAAAAGAAGTATCCTCAAATTCTCATACAGATTGAAGTAAACCAGACCTCAGAGGAATGACCTTATTTGCTCCAGCTCCCTTATTTGATAGAAGAGACAACTGAGGCCCAGAAAGCTTGAGTGGTCATTCACTGTTACCTATATAGAAGAACAAGCAGACTGTGAAGCCAGGGTCCTTTCCTCCAAAGTCATTGAGTCACAAAGAAGTTAAGTGACTTGTACAGGGTCTCACAGCCAGTAAGTCAGATTATCAGTCAATCAATCAATCAATAAACATATATTCGGCACCTCCTATGTGCCAGGCACCAGGAATACAATGAAAGTCAGAAGACAGTACCTGCCCTCGATGAGCTTAAAATCTAAGCCAGATGGCAACAGGCAAAGAAACATGTTCAAACTATTATATATGCAGGACAAACAGGAAACAATTAAAACAGGGAAGGTGCTGGAATTCAGAGGGATTGGGACAGACTTTGTATAGAAGGTGAGATTTTAGTTGGGACTTAAGGAAGTTAGAGAATCCAGGAGGTAGAGCTGAGGAGGGGGAATGTTCTAGGTATGGAGACAATCAGAAAAAAATAACCCAAACAGAAGGATTTAGTGCATTGTTCCTAGAACATCCAGGAGACCCATGTCACTGGATGTAAGGATACGTGGGAGAGGAGGTGTAAAAAGACATAAAAAGTAGGGAAAGGGCAGGTGATGAAGAGTTTTGAATAGCAGATGGGTTTTTGTATTTGATCCTAGAGGTGATAGAGAATTACTGAATTAGGTGGGGTGATATGGTCAGGCTGGCGTTTTAGTAAAGTCACTTTGGTGACTGAATGGAGGATGGGCTGGATTAGGGGAGACCTGAAGTGAGCAGACCCACCAGCAGGCCACTACAATAGTCTAGGAATTGATGGAATCCTAATAAAATAAAATCCAATACACTAACATTATTATAGACTCCACTGTACCTACCTAGGTTCCCCCCCCTGCCCCCGCCCTGCCAATGTTCTAGCTTCTTCATATATGCCTCACTGCTCACTAGAACAACAGGTATGTCCCTGAACTCTTACTTCTCACAGAACAGCAGGTGTGTCCATATAATGGGATCTCAGCCACTGCCCCCAGACCCATGCAAGCAGAAGCAAGTGTGTTCTTGTGCTCAACCACAACAACATCTATCTAGCCCAAGGCAGGACCACAATGCCTAACTATTCATCTTGACAAGACAGGACCACAATAGCTAGCAAATTGGAGGGAAGCACAATCAGAATGTTTAACCACCAAACCATAGACAAGACCCTTTCTCCATTACCTAATACCCTTAACAAACTCTTCTTGCCTTTTTAATATTAATCATATTCCTATATTCTATGTAAATTTCTGTTTTGTAATTGCATCTTTACCCTATAAAAATCCATCTTGCTTTCTCTAAAGTTGCTGGTTGCTCTTGGAACTTAGTCCACTTCAGAATGAGGGAACGAGGATTTGTACCCCAATAGTAGCAGTATAAGAAAAGAGGGCGGGGCATATTTGAGAGATACTGCAAAGGTGCAATCAACAGGCCTTAGCAACTGATTGGATATGAAGAGTGAGAACTAGTGAACAGTCAAGGACAACACCTAGGGAGTGAGCCTTGGGGACTGGGAGGCCGGTGGTATCCTCAATGGTAACAGAGGAATGAGGAAGGGGAGAGAGCTTAGTGTGAGAGATGCTGAGTTCAGTTTTGCACATATTGGGTGTAAGATATCTGTCTTCAGGGTGTCCAGGGTGAGTTGTTTGAACGACAGCTAAAGATCCAAGACTAGACTTCAGCAGAGAGGTTAAAGGCTAGATTGTCAGATTTGAGAATCATCAGCATGGAGCTGATAATGAAATCCATTGGAGTGATGAGATCATCAAGTGGAGTAGCACAGAGAGAAAAGAGAAGAAGCCCCAAGGCAGAGTTCTGTGGGACACCCAAAGTTAGTGGGCATGATCTGGAGGAGGATTCAGCAAAGGAATCAGAGAAGAAGCTGTAAGGTAGGTAGGATAAAAGCCAGGAGAGAATAGAGGCCCCAAAATGTAGAGAGAATATAAAAAAGAAGAGAGTTATCAACACCATGAAAAACTGCAGAGATGTCAAGAAGAATGAAGACTGAGGAAAGGCCATTGATGTGGCAATTAAAGGATCACTAGTAACTTGGTGAGAGCCATTTCAGAACAGAAGTCAAATTTGAGGAAGTCAAAAGAGATTGAAAGCAGATGAAGCTAAGTCACCTATCATAGACAGCCTTCTCACAGAATTTAGCCATGAAGAACAGAAATACAGGAAAAGAGTTAGTAGGAATGGATGGCTCCAGTCAGGGTTATTGCTTTGTTTGTTTCATGATCAGGGAGACATGGGCATGTTTTTAGACACTGGGTAAGGATCTATTGGGTAGCTATCTGGTGCAGAGGATAGAGCACCAGGCTTGGAGTCAGGAAGACCAGAGTTCAATTCTAGGTTCAAACACTTATAAGTTGTGTGGCCCTGGATAAGTCACTTAACCCTGTTTGGCTCAGTTTCCTTTTCTGTAAAATGAACTGGAGAAGGAAATGGCAAGCCACTCCAGCATCTTTGCCAAGAAAACCCCAAAAGGGTTCACAAAGAATCCTATATGAGTGAAATGACTAGACAACAACACAATAAGAAGCGCAACATCCTGACTAGTGCACAGTAGGCCCTCAATAAATATAATCAGCAGGCTGTAAACTCAGTTAGTTTTCATTAACTTAGCTTGGGGGAGGAAGGAGGGAATGACAGTCACTTCCCCATAGCTTGGATCTGGTGATTTGGATAGAAAGGGGGCAGAGGAATGATAAGGCAGAGGTGTGACCTTGAAACCAGCAACCAAGTCTTGATATTCAATGCCCATCTTTGTTGCTTGTTGCTGTAGGAGCCAGTAGAAGTCAAAATTGTTCTTTGAGCCTTTATTCCCTCATTTGAAAATAAGGAGTTGGGTTACATGACCCTTGTAACTACATAGGCTCAGAAACAGAAACCCTTTGGGGGCAGAGGGGAATGAAAAGCATCTATGGGTAGCAGTGGGCCAAAACTCTCCTGTTTCACCTCAATTCAAAACTAACTTCTACTGTTATGTGTCATTGATGAATGATTGAATTAATATACATTGAGAACATGTAAGAATATTGGTGGTTTTCATTTTTGTGCTGAAAGGCAGTGGGACTTTCTTTTTTTACTGAAACACAAAATTTAGAGATGTGGGAAAATCACCGTGTTACTTTGGCAAAAGCCAAGTTTGGCACCTGTATCAAACAGAGTCATAATTACTCTTGCTAATCCAATAGATTCTATTTCTCTCTTTACCTGGTACTGCTATACAATCAAGTATATATGTATCAGACTGGATAGGGGACTGAACCTGAATTCAAGAAGACTGAGTTCAAATCTAGCTACAGACACTTACTAGTTGTGTCATCTTGGATAATCCATTTCATCTCTGTCTGCTTCATTTCCTCATCTCTAAAATGGAGGCAATAATAACACCTACCTCCCAGGGTTTTAATAAGGAACAAATGATTTGTAAAGTGTTTCACAAACCTTAAAGTGCTATGTGTGTTCTAACTATGATTTTTAATCATTATCCTTACAGAAGCGAATTCTACCATGTTGCCTCTACATCAACTATACTCAATGGCTCCCCGTGGAACTACTTGAATTGTGACTGTGGATCCCTAAACCCTGATAAGACGAACTACTCATTTACAGAAACACATCTCCAACTCACTTCCAGGCTGTTTCCAACACTCAGCAATACCTCTGCCCCTTTTTCTTTCTCTCCTTTTTATTTTGTCTTCCCACATTATAAGTTCATGAAGTGCGGGTATTGTCATTCTGTTTGTATTCCCAGGGCTCAGCACAGTGCCTGGCACATTGTAACTGCTTAAGGAATGTTTTCTTATTAATGAATGATTGTGGTCACGAGTTTGAACTCAAATAGAGATCTGAGGTCCGAAATGCTGTGCACCAGGAAAATGATGTAAGGTTGAAGGAAGGAAAGTCCAACGTACCTCATCCCTTAAGGGAAACTGACTTCTATTCCCTCCTGAGCCTAGAATGGTGGTGTTGCAGGAAGTGATACTGCTGGTCTCCATTTAGTACTGATGAATCTAGCTGCAATTGAGCCATTTTGATAAAGGAGGAAAAGGATAAAGGCCAGAAGAATCATAACTAATATTTTAAAATAAGCAGAAAATGGACTCACCCATAAAAGCATAGTATGTGAGTTTAGGGAGAAGGGAGGGAAAATTACTCATGTCCAGATACTACAGCTACCATAATTTTTGACTACGTAGAAACTTTAAATTGAATGGACTTCAAAATAAACTCACTGAATCTGATCATCCCCCCATCCCTTTGCCTTTGCCCTGGCCATCTGGACCTCGGCCTTCTTGAACTCATCTCTTCTTTTAAGATGAAAGTGAAGCGTCACCTTGAACCACATGGACCTTTCCTGACCCCTCCACCTGTGAGTGGGATTGCTCAAACTCCCTGGTATTTAAGCACTTTCTATTTATTTGAAATTTTTTATTTTTTATTTAATTTTTAATATATGGAATAAAACAAGCATTTCTATAACATAGTATAATAAAAAAAAGATGATTGCACATGAAATCTATGACGTACAACTTAGTATTCATTTTAAATATATAATAAATTGTGTAAATTTCTTTTTTTTTTCTCTTCATTCTCCCCCAGGATAGCTGCCATTAGACATAAATATGTGTGTGTGTGTGTGTGTGTATGTGTGTATGTAAAACCATTCTATACCCACTTCTATTTATCATTTCTTTCTGGATGCAGATAGTGTTTTCCTTCATATGTCCTTTGTCGTTAATTTGGGTATTTATAATAAATTACTTAGTCACTGAAAGTGGTTTTAAAAACCATATTGCTATTTCTGTATACAATGTTCTTTTGGTTCTGTTCATTTCACTATTCATTATTTCATGCAAGTCTTTCCATTTTTTAATGGACGGCTTCAAAAAAACAACAGATGGTTTTTATACTTGAGAGTCATTGGAGTCTATTGAATAGAGATCACACTTTAGGAAGATCAATTTGATAGCTTAATGGAGTGCTTAGCACAGTGCCTTGAACATATTAGGGGCTTAATAAATGCTTATTGAATTGAAATGAACTGGAATAGGGAGAAACCTGAGAGAAGAAAACATTCAAGAGGGTGGTGGCAGTCAGAGGAGAGAAGGGAGTGAATACAAGATATGTTGCAAAAGTGGAAACAACAGGTCTTGGCAACTGATTGGATATTTGTGAGAGAGAAGGAGAAATCAAGGACAATGTCTCCTAGGTTGAAAGCCTAGATAACTGGAAGGATCGTGGCTCTCCGTAAAGCTAGGAAGATGAGTGGATTTAGGGGAAAAGACAACGAATTCAATTTTGGACATGTTCAATTTGAGATATCTGCGAAATATGCAGTTCCTTATGTCCAATAAGCAGTTGGAAATATAAGGCTGAAGGTCAAGAGAAGTTAGGGTTAGATAAATTGACCTGAGACTCATCAGTTTGGATAAGTGAATCCATTGGAGCTGATGAGTCTTGGGAGATACTCATCATTAGCAGGCACAACCTTGATTAAAAGTCAGTAAGGGAGACTAAGATAGAGATGTTAGAGAGGCAGCAGGAAAATCATGGAAGATAGTATCATAGAAACCCAAAGGGGAGAAAGTGTCAAGAAGAGGTTGAATAACAGTGTCAGAGGTTGCAGAGAGGTCAAGAAGGATGAATATTTAGAAACAGTCATCAGTTCATGATAGTTCTGGGCTTATAGATATGCAGCATTTGAACTCTCACCTTATCATCCTTTCTTTCACATGGTTCAACTATCTGTTTCCTTTCTTTAGTTCATGTAACTAGCCTGCAATTATTCCTACTAAACATTCTGCATTTTCGTTTATTTTTTCTTTCTCAATAACATGTAAACAAAAACTTTTAACATTCCATTTTTCAAATTTAGAGTTTCAAATTTCATTTGTCAATGACCTCCCTCAATGACCTCCCCTCCTTGAGAAGGCAATCAATTTTATATGGATTATATATGTGCAGTTACACAAGACATTCCCATATCAACCATGTTGCAAAAAACAAAACAAAACAAAACAAAAAACAACAGCAACAAAGAGTCTTAAGGAAAAGGTTTTTCTAAAAGTATACTTCAATCTGCATTCAGACTTCATCAGTTATTTCTCAGCAGGTGGATAGTGGATAGTATTTTTCATCATAAGTCATTTGAAAAGGTCTCAGATTATTGTACTGCTGAGAATAGCTAATCATTCACAGTTGAAAAAATTCCATTTTTTAAGCCATAGAAACTCACAAAGATTGTCAGCTTATAGTGGTGATCTGCACAGACTGAAACATGTAACTGAATGAAATAAGGTATGAAATAATGTATTCCTTACATTTTGAAGCCTTATCCTTACAATATTCCCATGAGCTAGAGAGCAAGGGTTCCTATTTCCATTTGAGAAATGAAGAAACTGAGGCCCAGTAACAAGAAACATCTTGATGAAGATCACAAGGTTATATTAGTGGCAATTCTCAGAGTACAACACCAGCCATTCCATGGGGAGAGTTATGAGAGTATGTTATTGGAGACCTAGTTTCTCTCTCCTCCCAAGACTCTGAGCATCATCATGGCCCACGAATGTAAAGCTTCCTTAGGGCTGCCTTCATATCTTTGTTCCTCATACTATAGATAATGGGGTTCAGGGTTGGGGTGAGGATAGAGTAAAATATGGCAGCTAGACGCCCTTGAAGTGGAGAGTAGCCATTAGCAGGCCTCATGTAGGCTGAACTGCCAGTTCCATAAAAGAGGATTACTGTGATGAGGTGGGAGGAACAGGTAGAAAAGGCCTTCTGGCGACCTTGTGTTGACTTCATACGGACCACAGTGGCTATGATCTGGATGTAGGAGAGTACGGTTAGCACAAAGCAGCTCATGATGGCACAGCCACTAGCAACAAAGCCGGCTACCTCATGTTTGTGAGGATCAGTGCACGACAATCGCAAGAGTGGTGGGATGTCACAGAAGAAATGTTCCACCATGGGATCACAGAATGACAGGGTGAATATGTTGGCTGTGTGGAAGGAGGAGAAGAGGAGCCCACTCACCCAGGCCACACCCACCAGGGCACAGCAGAACCATTGGGTCATGGTGGTCCCATAGGTCAGGGGCTGGTAGATGGCTAGATAGCGGTCATAGGCCATAGAGGTGATGAGAAAGCACTCAGTAGCTCCACAAAAGACAAAAACAAAAAGTTGAGCTGCACATGCTGGGAGAGAGATGACTTCTGAGCCAGCAAGGGCAGCAAAGAGTGCCTGGGGCAGTGTGGTAGAGGTGGAGCACAAGTCAATGAATGATAAATGCTTGAGGAAAAAGTACATGGGTGTGTTTAGATGAGAATCCAGAGTTACTGCTGTGATGATGGAGATGTTTCCAAGCAGAGAGAATATGTAGATGAAAAGGAAGAGAGCCATGCTAAAAGTCTGCAGTTCAGGAATGGTTGAGAAACCCTGGAGGAAGAATGCAGTAACCCTGGTACAATTAGTCATTTTCTGTCCTCTAAAAAAGTCCATCAGCCATAGGGGAATCCACTGGAACAGGTGCATTAGAAGAATTCTGGGAAGGAAACGAAGGTCCAGGAACAACATCACAAAATCTTATGAGCTGCAAGGTATTTTTCTTCTCTTCCTCTCCCCTCTAAACAGAGTCCTCCCTACAATGTAGACTATAGGAGCTTGTGAAGAGTTTGGGGTTACATCATATCACCTACCCTCCTATACATGGCAGGCTTCTGCAATAAGTAGTCATCTGGTTGGATTCGCAAAGTGATGAAAGGTAGCAATTTTACTTTTTAGAATTGTACTATATTTCATAATTCTTCCTTATATCTAGCCAAAAGTCTTTCTCCTACAAATGTGTATACAGTTACATCCCTGGGGCCATACAAAAGAAATATGAAGCAGCATGGGACAGTAGAAAGAGCATTAAATTTGGAATTGAAAGACCTCAGTTTGAATTTTGTCTTAGCCACTCACATTAACTTGGGTCAGTCACTTTACCTCTTGGGGGGTCACTTTCCTTACATGTAAAAGAAAGTGATCTGACTAGACAAGTAATTAATAATAATAATAATAATTCCTTCCGAGATCTATATCTTATAATCTTTCTTCTACATGACAGCTCTTCAAATGCTTGAAGACTGCTGTTTCTTCCCCAATGACATGTCTTTGATAAGCTAAAAAAACAAGGTTCCCTCAACCAATTTTCAATAGGAAGATTTCCAGACCTCTCACTCACATTGTCACACTACTCTGAATGCTCTCCAGCTTGACAATGTATCTCCTAGAGCTCTGTGTTCAGGATGGAAGATGATATACTCCTGATATGGATGGACCATGACACTCAAACTAAAGGAAAAGGACAAGGAATAGAAAAGTGTGCTTATTTTAAGGAGAAAAGAGGGTAATTATTGACCATAGTTCATTCAGTAGGCAAGTAAATCTATGGGCACCTCCATGTGTCACCTCCAGCAGAATCTCCATGTCTTTGTTGACCATTACCCGTGTCTAGAACGCCCTCCTTCCCCTTCCTTACATTCTGGATTTATAATCACCTTTTAAAGTCCAACTCAAACATCACAATATCTAGGATGTCCCTGGTTGGTAAGGTTTGCCTTTCATTGCATATTGCAGTTTTCACCTTTGATGAAATCATTCTCCTTTTCCACATTTGCTTTGGATTCTGGACTACGTGTTTCAAGCTACAAGCTTCATGCTTCATGCTATAAGCACTACATGCTTCAATTGCCTTCTTAGACTGGAAGTTGCCTCATTCTCTTGTCATCCTGAAATGTTCCTTTACTTCTGTGCCTCTTTTGCCCATTGCTGAGTTCTTCCTGGAACAGTCATTTTGAGGAAGGGCCCAGGCTAGCCATTACTCAATCCTCTTTTGACTCTACTTCTGACACTCCAAACATTGATACTGTGCCTTGTGTTGGTACCTTCACCCATTTCCCACTTGTCAGCTACCTTTTAGGCATTTGTATTCCTGATTAGAATATATAATCTTTAAGGGCAGGTACTGTCTTTTTCTTATCTTTGTTCTCTGGCATTCACCATAGTGTCTGGCACACAGGAAGTCCTTAATAAATGTTTATTGACATGTACAGCAGCAGCAGCATATCTGAGTTAAAGTTCACAAAGCACCTTATACCTTATGTCACTTCATTATGCTTTTTTTTTTTTGGAAGGCAGTTGAGGTTAAGTGACTTGCCCAAGGTCACACAGTTAGTTTTTTTGTGTGTTAAATGTCTGAGGCCAGATTTGAACTCAGATCCTCCTGACTCTAGGGCCAGTCCTCTATTCACTGCACCACCTAGCCGCCCCATGTCGCTTCATTATGAATACATATACCTAGCTGTGATTATGTCTTATCTCTTCTTCTCCATCTACTCTTTCCCTACTTCTTACAAATATGTTCCCTGGAAGTAGCAGTAGTAGCAGCAGGAGTAGTAGTAGTAGTAGTAGTAGTAGTAGTGGTAGTAGTAA
This sequence comes from Pseudochirops corinnae, assembly GCA_028646515.1. Taxonomy (NCBI): domain Eukaryota; kingdom Metazoa; phylum Chordata; class Mammalia; order Diprotodontia; family Pseudocheiridae; genus Pseudochirops; species Pseudochirops corinnae. The sequence goes on from CM053588.1 coordinate 23,650,498, forward strand.
TGGTGAAGATTATGATAACTAATATTTATAGAGTATTTATGACTTACAGATATTTTACAAACAGGATTACCATTGATACAGTGTGACAACAAGCACCCTAGCTTACCCAGGATGGCTTCTAGCACAGGTTCTTTGATCTGCTTTTCTAAAGGAAAGCAACTGAATGACTGCGCAACAACAATAATATCTGTGTAATGCACATATATGTATATGTACATGTACATACACATATATAACTATATACATATATAAGTAGCTTTATTTGTGTGTGCATATATATATATATATACACGTGGACTTATGTGTATGTCTTTTATTATGTGTATATGTATGTTTGTATGTATGTGTGTATGCATTATGTATGCACGTATGTAGTTGAACTGAATCCATTATAATTTAAGTTATTTGGGGACATGGAATATCTCTTATTTAAATTTTTCATCTTCCCAAGTATCTAGTTCATGGCTGTATACAACAGATAAATAAATTAATAATAAATAATAGATAAATAAATTAAAATAATTAATAAAATTGTTAGATTTATTGGACAATCTTCTCTTATGAGATAATACATTTTATTTTTAGACTGTTTGAATGCATCTTTTCTTACATTGGATTAAAAGCTATCTTAAAAGTTCCATCACATTCTGTCCTCTAATGAATCTAGCATTCTGTCACCCACAAATCTGATAAGATCTCAGCCATCATTGTCACCATCACCATCACCACCACCATCACCATCACCATCACCATCACCATCACCACCACCATCACCATCGCCATCACCATCACCATCATCATCACCATCACCACCACCTCCACCATCATCATCATCATCAACAACAACAACAATGGGACAGAACTCGGGATAGATGTCTGAGGCACACTACAAGAGAATTGCATCCAAGTTGAAATCAGTCCATCAATCACTATTCTCCTAGTTCTGAATCCAATGAATGTATTGTTAGGCAACCTAACATCTCCGAATCTTCTCAAGGGGAATCTCTCTTGTGAAGTCCTCTGTTGAATGCCTTACTGAAACTCAGGTATTCAGTATCCCTGGTTTTACAAGGACTACACAAGGACTACAAGGACTACAGTAAGATCTGGAACTAACCTTAGAGATGACCTTCTCCTGGATTCTTAATCCTTTTGTGTCATCAACCTCATTTCCATTCTGGTGAAACCAATATGGACCTTGAAGTAAATTTTTAAATGAATAAAATAAAATATTTATTATGACGGAGGAAACCAAGTATAAATGTGTGCCTGTATAACTAAATATATACATACACAATTTTATTAAATAAATGTCAAATGTGTGTATATGTGTATAGACATAATATAGACTACTGTATATAGACATACCTATGGAGATTCTATATAGTATATCAATGCCATAAAGAAAACCAACTTTGAATGACTTTAAAACTGATCTATGCAATTGAGAACCATGAAGATGAGGCATAACATTCACATCCTGACAGAGAGGTGCTGAGCTTAAGATGGAGAGTAAGACAATATCATCAGCTATTGCTAATATGGGGATTTGTTATTACTAGACTTTATAGACTTGCATTGAGGGATTTTTGGTTTGGTTTTTAATTTGTTCAATGCAGTCAGTAAAGGGAGGAACAGATTAATAAAATGCTTTTTTTAATGAAAGAGAAAGCAAAGACTTCTTAGAGGCAGAGGTGAAGGAGTTTCTTCCATGTGGGGGATTGCCAATGCAAAGGCAGAGAACCTGGAGGGGGAAATTCTGAGTTTGAGGAAACAGCAAGTTGGCCAGTTTGAATAGAATACGGAGCGCACAAAGGGGAAGAGAAAACAAGTCAAGAGTAGTTGATGTAGTTAGTCCAGCTGTCAATGCTACACTCCACCATGTCTTGTGTGTAGTGTAGTAGACAGTGACCAGGGGGAATGCAGGTGAAGTAGAGGAGAGGTAAGGGAAAGAAGAGGGGGAAGGAGAAGAAAGACGAAGAGTAGAGATAAGGGAAGTGAAGATATGACAAATGGAGAGAAAGGGAAAGGAGATGTGAAGGAAAAGGTGAAGAGAAGAGAGGAGAGGAGGGAGGGGACAGAGGGGCAGGGGAAAGGAGTACAATGGAAGGATGATAAGAGTAAGATGGGAAGGGCAAGGGAGACAGAAAGGAGGAAAAGGTGGTGAATGCTGTCAAAAAGACAACTCCTAGATCATGATTTGGACTAAACAAATTATGTGACTCAAGAAGAGGGTAGTTTTTGGGGGGGGGGGGTGCATTGTGTTTAGTTCATTGATAACGTAATAAAAAATTGTTGACTGGGGATTTTCCTCCTCTGTAAGGTTAGTGGCAATGAAAGCAATTAGGGTACCACCAAACAAATGATTTGAGACAGAAACCAGAGCTGACTAGAATATAAAACCAATATAATATGATTTTCCTGCTGTTGACATCCATCCTCCCAGAAAGTCATACCATGACTGATCTGCCTTCTTGAATAGTAGACAGCTAGATAGTGCACCAACTAAGTGCTGGACCTGGAGTCAGGAATACCTCAGCTAAATTCCAGCCTCAGACACACACTAGCTCTGTGACTCTAGGCAATTCACTTTAACTTCTGTCTGCCTCAGTTTCCTCATCTGTACCACTGAGATAATAATAGTATTTACCCTCCAGGGCTTTTGTGAGGATAAAATCAGACAATATTTATAAAACAATTTGTAAACTTCAAAGGGCTATGCAGATACTTATTTAATAGTTAATCATTTATATCAATCATTACGTAGCACTTTGAAGTTTACAAAGTATTTTACATTTACAAACATTAGCTCATTTTGTGAATAATTGTACTAAGAGCAATTATTAGTATTATTATTAGTATCATTATTAGTGCCATCATCCTCATTATAGAATGTCTTGGTGAGCTTATAAAGCTGACCTTCACAAAGAGCTTTGTGGTATACAGAGTGCTTTATATGCACAATATTACTTAGTCCTTACAATAACCTTATGATAAAGATACTCTAGATAATATTCCCCTTAACCCCCAAGGAGCAAGCTGAGTCTCTCAAAACTTACATGATATTTCCATAATCTCACCGCTCATGAATGTCAGATCGGGTTTTAAATGTGAATCTCTAAACCCTAAGTCCAAGCAATTGTATCACTGCTTCTTGATGGCTCTTGTGAACGGATCACCTAAATATATACGTGGTGGCAGCATCTCCCCTCATCACCAGAAGACCAGTTTGTGAGAAGGACGGTCTGGGGAACTTGATGCCAAGAATGGAAATTGTGATTGAGTGTCTCTAATCAGTTCAGTTGAACAGATGAGGGGTCATAGAAATAGAAGTTAGTAAAATTGAATAGGTCTTTTTTAAAATTTTTAAATAATAAGTCACTATTATAAGATATTGGGAATTGGGAATATTATGAAGAATTGGATATGAGTGTGTGTGTGTGGGTGGTCCTCAGCCATACACACAAAGTCAGGACTCTAAGGGTCTGGTTAGCTGCTGGATCTAAGCCCACGGAATCCCTGCAGTGATGTTCTTCCAACTGATTCATGGGGAATTTTTCTCATTACACCTCTGGGAAATGGTTCTTTTAACTCTATAGTGGATCCAACCCCTAGGAATTAAACATTTGATAATTAGAATATCAGAACTGTCTTCAGGGGTCCATCCATTTCAAATGTCTTTGGGCATGGGGACTTCAGGTAGTAGTGTAAAGATGGCTCTGATCACCCTAGAGATAGCCTCAAGGTCATGGACATAGTCAGCCCTTAGTTTCAATTCTTTAAGGATCAGCCATTTCAATGGTATAAGAACAGCAAAATGGGGTATGTGAAATTGCACTAGATTTAGAATTCAAATCCTGCATTTCACAATTAATACATGGGAGCTTTGGACAAATCTCTTCCCCTTTCGGGACAATTTCCACATTTGTGGAACAGTAACTGAACCACTGGACTTGGAGTGAGGAAGATCTGAATTAGAATCCTGCCTCAGATACCACTAATTGTATAACTCTAGGCAAATCTCTGTCTGCCTCAGTTTCCTCATCTGGAAAATAGGGATAATAATATCACCTACCTCAGAGTGGAGTGAGGATGAAATAAGATGATATAGGTAAATATCTATATAAATACGATTACTATTACTGTTGCATCATCTCTTTGGACAATTTAATTCAATTTAATGTGCATTTATTAAGCACCTACTATGTCAGGCACTGTGGTAAACATTGGGACTGAAGACAACAATTTTTTAAAATTATATTATCTCATTTACTTTCTACTGGGGATACAAGATGTAAATAGAAAAGAAACTCAGTCTCTTGCAGTTCAAAAATCCTTTAACTCCATGACCCCAGTGAGATGATAGCTTCTCTAGGTTTTAAGAGATGGTTTTTCTCACTTGCTGTGAAATATCTCAACCGTCGCTTGGTGAGCAATCCTCTGATGAAGTCTGCCAATGGTAGAGCTGCGGTGACTCTTCAACCCTGAACTCAGAGCCTTTCCAGCTAGGATAGATTTTTCAAAGTGTAGGCTCTGTTGGCAGTACCTTCTGGGGCCCAGGCTCATATACTCACCATGAGGAAATATTAGATGAGTTTAGTAAAGGCCAAGAACCTCTCATTGTCTCCTAATAACACACAATAGAATGACTGTTTAGTGGCATCATTTGGGCTTTCTTGAACTTGTTTGTAATTCTTTCCCTTGTCTTTTGGTCTCTCCATAAAACAAATGAAAATTATAGAAGGTGACATTTCTGTACAGTACTTTAAGCTTTGTAAAGCAATTTGCATAAGTAATGTGCTTTTGGAATACCTTTAACTCAAACTCAGTAGCTAGGGTGCACAATGGTTAGAGCACTGGACCTAGAATTAGAAAGACCTGATTTCAAATTTGGCCTCAGACTTTAATTATACAACCCTAGGCAAGTCACTTAAATTTATTTGCCTTGGTTTCCTCATCTGTAAAATAATCTGGAGAAGGAAATGGCAAACCACTCCAGTATCTCTGCCAAGAAAACCCCAATAAAGTCATGAAGAACAGGACAGGACTGAAAAATCACTGAACAACAACAAACTCAAACTCAGAACTCACTATCTTTCCCCAAGCCCTTCCCTTCCCTTCCCTATAGTTGTCAAGGGCAACATCATCCTCACAGTCCCTCAGGCTAGGAACATAAAACTATCTTGGGCTCCTCACTATCTCTCCCACTCTCACTCCCCACTACCTCCCCCCCCCCTCCACTAGCCCTATATCCAACCTGTTGCCAAGACCTGTCAATCTCACCTTTGCAATATATCTCAAATACACCCTGTTCTTTCCTCTGATATAGTTACCACCCTGGCACAGACCTCCATCACCCCACAACTTGACTATTGCAATAGATTCTGGTGGGTCTGCCTGCCTCAAGTCTCTCTCCACTCCAATCCATCTTCCATTCAGCCTCCAAAGTGATTTTCCTAAAGCACAGATCTGATCTTGTCATCCCCTATTCAATAAACTCCAGGGGCTCCCTATTGCCCCCAGGATCAAATACAAAATATTCTGCTGTTCAAAGCCCTTCACAACCAAGCCTCCCTCCCCCCATTACCTTTCCAGTCTTCTCACATCCGGTGCCCTCTACTTTTCCATCTAGGGATGCTGAGCTTTGGGTTTTTTTTTATGAACGAGACATTCTTATCTCTCAACTCTGGGTATTTTCTCTGCCTGTCCTCCATGCCTCCTCTCCAACTACCGGCCCTTCTAACTTCCTTCAAGCCCCAGCTAAAACCTCATCTTTTACAGGAAGCCTTTCCCAACTACTTCTACATTCTAATGCCTTCCATCTTCTTCCTATTTTCCTGAATATATCTTTTCATATATCTGTGTTGACTTGTCTCCTGCACCAGATTGGGAGCTCCCTCAGGGCAGGGGCTGCCTTTTGCCTCTGTCTGTATCCCTAGAGCTGAGTATAGTTCCTGGTTCATGGTGGGGACACTAATGAATACTTATTGGCTGACTGGCTCATAGGAGTGGCCCCCACAGGGATCAGCTACCCCATGTTCAAGTTACCCTAGAGGACCACAAAATCTAAAAATATCACTCTTGCATTCCCACTACTGCTGTAGTGTACCAGAGGATGCAATTAGCTCATATTAAAGGCATTTCTTGGATTCTCATAGCAAGAAAATTTATAATAAACCCACCCCACTTCCCCTTCCTAAACTTAGGACAAGATGTCCCATCAAATGCTACAAAATGAAAAACTCCACAAATAGAGAGATCATGCATGAGTTGGTTCACATGTAAGCAACACTCCTGTCACCCAGTGCTATTCTTCACTGGGGGAGACATGTTAGCTGAGCCCTCCTGGGCTCTGTAGGGTCTACCGGTTGGTCTTAGTTACTGGTTAAACCACAAATTTTAGCCAGGGTCCTGCTAGGCTCTTTTAGAAAGAACAGGAATAAGTAAGTATTCTCTAGGTGACTAGGTGTCCAGTGAACAGAACACTGGACCTGGAGTCGGGAATACCTGAGTTCAAATACAGCCACAAATACTCACTGAGTGACCCTGGGCAAGTCACTTAACCCTGTTTGCCTTAATTTCCTCATCTGTAAAATTATCTGGAGAGGCAAATGGCAAATCACTACAAAACTTTTGCCAAAAAAACCGCAAATGGGATCACCAGGAGTCAAATATGACTGAAACAACTGAACACACACAAAGAACACTAGACCCAGGAGAAAGCCTCCCCAGACCTATTCCCTTAAAGTCTTTACTTTGAGGTCTATCATCTGCTATTCGGGAGATTACCTCATTCAGAAACAAAATTAGCTCTATTCGATTTTCCTCATGTAAAAAGATGGTTGTGTTTCCGGAAACATTATCCTAAAATTCCCTTTTCGAGTTATTTTTGTGAGAAACAAAGGAATTCTGTTTTCACAGGATTAAAGCTCCTCTCAGCTCTGAGTGACAGGAGAATGTAAGTGAAAGGTGACTGGTCCTAAGGAGAGAGCAAAACCAGGCTTCTGATCAGGTAAGATGTCCAAAGATTGTATGCAGGCCTAATGAGCTGTTTGAGGAGGACATGAAGTGGGAGGTTCAGAAGATTGCATTTAGCCAACGGAGAACAAGGTGTGTGTGTGTGTGTGTGTGTGTGTGTGTGTGTGTGTGTGTGTGTGTGTGTGTGTGAGAATTCAAATTGGGAACAGCATAAAATGACTGGCATTTGTCTGAGCAAACACCATCTCCATTCAGGAGGGACCCATTCACTAGGATTGTAGAACAATTCACTAAACTAAGGTGAGAACTTTCCTGGCTTCACAACTAGTATTGTTCTTTGTTTAGAGTGAGCATATTTCTCACAATTTGGGGGTTTATCTGGGATTTAGCGTCAGAAAAGGAGATCTCCCCCCTACAGAGAATGGGAGGCACCCCTGTTGGTTTCCAAAAGGCCTAATATCCGCAGGCAGGAGTTTTCCTTTCTTCATACCGCTAACTTCTCAGGACTATTTTTGGAATCTCTGTTAACCTAGGAACATGGATAAAATAATGAGACATATTTCCTTGGCAATGAGGAGACCCTGTGCATAGGTGAAAGTAAGAAAATTGACTAAGTATCACTTTGATGGTGGGAGTATCCTATAGGTCCGAGAGGGGTTTTGGTCAAACTGAAGGAGAGTGCTTTATTTGGGGCCTGTGAGAAGAGAAGGGAGAAGCCACAGTGAGACTGTAAGATTAAAAAAAAAAAAAAGGTCTCAGTCCAGGAAGGTACAATAGGAATGAGGAAAGAAAGTCATCACTTCAAAAATAGTCCCTTAGTAGAGGGTATGAAAATATTTCATTGTGTCCACGGTGCTAGGTGAGGCAGAGATTTCAGAAGGGATATTTTTTTTTAATTGACTAGAAATCAGTCAGAATAAATTACAACTCTGTGTTTTTAACCAGTCTAAATTCAAATTCTAAAATTGGTTTAGATCCATGTGCACTTTATCTTGTCAAAAGTCTTGTCTCTGTTAAAAGTTTTATGTTTTGTGGTGAGAAGTTTCCTAAGGTCTGTAATTAGAGAAAGAGAACATTGAAAAAGAACTCCCACTTTAGGATTTTAGTGGAAGATTAAGATTCTTTTCTCTTGGGTCTCAACACTGGTCGAGTTGGGATACCAGGCTAAAGGTTAAATAATAATAGCCAGCTGCTTTTAGAACTGATAGAGAATCAGAACCCAAGCAGCCCAGGAAGGAGGGACTGAGAGTGAAAATAAAGAAATTAAATCAATGTATCTGATATCAGATAATGTGCTTAAAATTACAAAATAAGGGGAGAACCGTCATTCTCTTGGTGTATAAATTGTTAGGCATTTAACTCATTCTAGTTTCTAAGGTACAGAAAAGCTGGATGAAATTGGGTGAGTATTATGTATATGTATATATATATATATATATATATATATATATATATATATATATATATATATATATATATAAATTTGCAATGTAAAGGAGGGTTGGAGGTGGTAGGAATGAAGATTAGGAAATAAAGCAAAAATATTTGAAAGGTAAAAGAGAAAAAGGAATGGTTTAGATGGGTGAGAGACAGCAGCTAGCCAAGCCATGTGCCCTCAGGCCATACACTCTTAGCCACTCCCTCCCCCATCCTACTTCTGATGATTTGGATAAGTTGATCAGGGGTTAAAAGTGAAAATTTGTAACCTGACTAGAAAACTAATAGAAAAAATTATGGAGGGTTCTACTGAATTTTTTAAAATGGGTACTGACCGTGGTAAAGAAATTGATTTTTGTGATTTGTAATTATTATTATTCAATTAATTATTAAGCTCCCGAGGTCTCTGCTTGAAAGGGAAGCTGGCCACACTTTCTCAGCTTTTATTCAAATTGCCTTTGGTCTTTTTGTCTGGGCCAAAACCTTTAGTTAATCTAATTAAAACCTTTTGCAAACCTCTCAGAAGAATAGGAGTAAGGAGTCAAAATGCCTAAAGTAGTTTGTTTTTTTATCTGAAATCTCAAAAAGGAGACAGACTTCAGTTTTTTTTTTTGAGGAAGTAAGAAAAAGGTTATTCAGATTCGACTTAAAAAATTAAATATATATGTAATTAAAATGTTTCAACACTATTATTATCTCTCTAATTTAGGGTAATATTTCCATACTTGATAACTTTGAAATGGGTTTTAAATGCCAAAAGTAATAAGATCAATAACTTCTGGAAATGCAGTTAATATCATGTGTTGTTACTGTCTTTCTAAGTTGTATTATATTTCTAAAGTTCTCTCAGATTGTAAAATTTGAGAGACCATTGTGAGGTAGAAATAGTGTTAAAGCAATTTCTTTTTAATCTGAATTTTGTTGCATATGAATTGGTTTTTTTAAAGGGATGTGATAAAATTTTGGTAATTTGAAACCGTTGTATTTGATTATAAACAAATAGTGATGGTACTACTGATGTTTATTATGATGGCAGATTTTTCGTTTGAAATCTTGGCTATTATAAAATGTATACAGTGGTTTGAAGTCATAGTTTATACTCTGTGCAAGATGATTTGGAAATGCATTCACCTAAATTGATAATGGGTTGTTTAAAAAGCAATTTCTCTTAAGAATTGTACTTTCAGGGGAAAAAAAATGATGAATGGTTTAAGAAATTGTTGCCATTCTACTTGATCATATGCTGTAATTTTAAGAAATCATAAACTTCTAAGTCTTGTCTCTATTTAAAAGGAAGTTTCAGTTAAAATTATTCTGCCATCACTTATAGCATTTGTGAGATTGTTAACTAAGACTCTGTAAGATCTCCTCTTGTAATTTTTATGTACAAGAGGTTTGGTAACCAGAAAATTTGGGAATTTTGTGGTATTTAGGAAATGATAATATCAGGATAAATTGAAAACTACTTTTAAAAGAAGGGAAAATGCTTTTAGAAGAAATGTTTTGTAAAATCTTTTGTATGATTTTTAGAAAGCGTACTGAATTTCTATTTGTAAGCTAACTTGTTGTAATAACTGGATACTGAAGCTTATATTTAAACATACTGTGACTTTTCTGCGTTTGGGGGGTAAGATCCAGATATTTGGGGAGTTGAAGTTTTATGGAGTATGGGGACCCCAAAAATCTCCTACCCAAGAAAAATCAAAAGTCAAAAGGTATCTTGAAGAAGGAATAGGAAGTTTTATTCTCTTCCCCCGCAGGAAGAGAGCGGTGCTCTCCATGGCTGAGATCAAGGAGAGGAGGCCTGTTACAAAAGACAGAACAAGAATTTATACCCTAATGCAGTCAAGCCCCCTGCCCCTGGCTGTCCTTTATCCCACTGGCTGGGAGGCGGGCTCTCAGTCTTGGTGCAAAATCTAACCTAATGGCGCATAACAAAGAAGCCCGCCATTATCTCCTATTAGCAGGGAGGTGGGAGAGGGAGTCAAGGTATCATCCACGTCCTTATTTGGTAAACACCAAGCAAGGGAGGGGAAAAGGTCACAAACAAGGGTGGAGGTCAAAAACTCCTGAAAGGGGCCTAATGCTGATGACATCAAGGGAAGGGGGGAAGGGTCCTAGGTCGTGTAAACCCAAGACTTAGGTCTGTCCAGTCTTACAAAAGTCTATCTTTGGTTTCCAGATGGTTTCTCTCCCTTCTCATTCTGAGGAGTCTTTACAGAGGGTGCAGAGAGTGTACCCCACTGAAAGTGAATTGCAAACAGTCCTGGGGTTTTTCTATTTATCCCAGATCAGATTAAGAATAGAGCATTTTACCTTTCCCCACATGACAAAAAGGAAAGGAGGGAGGGGCAACAGCTATTGTGAAAGCCACACAGGCTGCACCCTGGGCCCTTGGGCCTGGAAAGCATTTCCTAAGCATCAGGAGGTTAGAAACAGCAAGCCTCAGACTTGGTAAACTCACTTTTAAAAAAAAAGTAATAGTCTCTACATAAAGTATATTCAACAAAATTGAAGTCAAGTGTGTCAAATTGGTAAATTTCTGTATATGGAGCTGAGAACTTGCAAGTGATCTCTAATGATTGGTTTTAGGACAAATCTAAAATTTAAGATGCGAATCCTGGCAAAGTTTTGATTGATGAAACTTGACACCTTATATAAAAGCTTCTGGGACTATGTCAAATTGTGTTCGAAGCTCAATAACCCACTATCTGGGGGAAATGCCTTTGCCTATTCAGAGAATGTGTTTATTACAGGTGGGGGTTTGTGTCTGAGAAAAAGATTCGCCTCATCCTGGGGTGGGATCCTTCTAACTCAGTTTCCCCATTGTTTTCCTTTGAAAAAGAATATTTTTCCCCTGACTATTCTTGACTCTGGCTATAAGGTAGATGTGATTCTGTTTTTTTATGGCAAGTTTCTGTACTCAAAGCCAGTAGTCAGTGAAAAAGTTGAGCATAATGCAAGTATGTGAAATAAATTGGTACTCTTGTCTAGTCTTGTGAAAGATAAAATCCCTGGAATAGAAATTTTTTTCTAGATGTTATGGGAATAATTAGATAAAAGGGGAAAAGAAACAAACCCAATGTTGAATCATTATCCCATAGAGTAAGACTGGGATTTAAAGTTAGCTGTAATAAAGATGCATTCATAAGGAAGAAGGTCCTTACATAGCTCAAAATGATGTGAGAGCAATTGTGTATTAATATAATTGACTGAATTAATTACTGAAACTAAATCATAGACATCTTCAGTTTGGGGAAAAGAATTTCAGTGCAAGTTTCTTAGAGGGAGGTAACTTGTGGAATACTTTTGCATTGATGGAAAAGTTAAATGTTTCTGTTTTGATTTGAATTCATCCCATGACCTAAACATAAGTTAATGTTAGTATTTGAACCTATCATATGTATATCTCATTCTTTCAGCTTGAACATGGTTCTCTAGAGAAGCTTGGGAAACAGATGCAAATCTGTTAGAGCAATAACTTATGATCTTAATGTGAGATTTGATTTTATGAACTAGAATAAGTATAGAAATGCATATGAGCTACTTAAGAGTCATTTTAAAAGATGGTCCTTAACCAATGTGAGATTATAGTCATATCTGAAGCTGATTATTGGAACTTGCATTAAAATTTTATGAGACTGTTAATTAGCTGGTTTTTTGAGTTTGACTCCAGGTATGGATATCAACAAAGACTGTCTGAGCCACCGATCCATGATGCCAGCAATCCTGTGAGGTGCAGGTATGAACTGCAGAGGATGACCTCATGAGAAGGTTGGGAGAACCTGGAGATCCCATGAGGGTGATGCCAGGGTGAGGAGACTAGAGGAAAAATAACCACCTCATCCACACACATTGATCATCAAACTTCCAAAGTGAAACAACATTTGATTTACAGGTAATCAACAACCAAGAAGAAAACCATCTCATTTTTAAAAAATGTTTTTATTAATTTGTTTATTTGCTTTTAGTTTACAAGATTCAGCTCCACAATCTCTTGGGTTTCAAATTTTCTCTCCTTCCCTTCCCCCTCCTCCCCATGGTGGCATGCAATCAAGTATAAGATCTGCAAATACTTTCACATTAGACATGAGTCAGGTTATAAAGAACGATTGTAAGGGAGGGAATAAACAGTGGGAAAGAGAAAACACAACCAAACAAGAAAAAGAAAGAACCATATCATTTTAAAAAGCAAATGATTCAGAATATTTTTCTTGAAACAAAGAATGACAGAAAGTTGTAATTTCTCTAAAATAAGGGAAAATTTGATTTCATGACAAAATAACCTATCCAAGGGGAAAAAGGAACTATTTTGGGACAAATATATGATAAAGTACCTATCATAAATTCAAAACTTTATGGTGGCTCAATCAAATCTCAATGATTTTGTTTTTTTGATATTTTGAAAAGGCAGGACATGAAGATTTAAAAAAAAGACCTTATGAATAACAAGCTAGTCACTAATTTAATTTAAATTCCATAGAGGAACAACAGAACAATAGATGTATTAATAACGTTATTTTGATTAAGAACCAACTCAATGTAATCACCATATGTGATAAGGAAGACAATAGACATAAGCACCTACTGTGCGACAGACACAGTGCTAAGTGTTTTTCAGATATCTCATTTGATCCATACAGCAACTCTGGGAAGTATGTGAATTTATGATCACTATTTTCCACTTGTTTAAATTGAGGCAAATCTAGGGCAAGTGACTTGCCCAGGGTCATGTAACTAGTAACTGAGACTGGATTTGAACTCATCTCTGCAATTCCGGGCCCAATGCTGTATGTATTGTGCCACATAACAAATATTATGCTTCTCTGTATGGCCTACTCTCTATATAGCATCACATCTTTCTCTCCCTTCTCCTCCTTCTCCTCCTTCTCCTCCTTCTTCATCATCATCTTCTTCTTCTTCTTCTTCATATCTACCTCTTCCTCCTCCATTTCCTTCTCCTCCTCCTCATTTCCTCCTCCTTCTCATTCTTTTTCCTCTCCTCTTCCTCCTCCTCCTCTCTCTCTGTGTCTCTCTGTTTCTGTCTCTCTCTGTCTCCACCCCCACCCCCCATTTGACCTTAGGAAGATGAGTCTTCCTGACTGCGTCAGATCCTATACTCTATCCACTGTGCCACCTAGATGCCCTCTCCATGACACTAATGTAAACACTTAAAAAAACACCAAACAATCCCTCTATCTCCCCACACCAGGTTTGTCTTCTTCTTTTTGCTATCTGAGTGCTGCTATGAATTTTTGGTAACATTTGGGCTTTGACTGTATGTTTCTGGAAATGGGGCCTTTGAATCAACTAGTAAGCAAATAGTTATTAAACTCTTTCTATATGTCCATAGCTATGCTAATTGTTTGGGCTATAAAGAAAAAATAAGCCCATACCCAAATGCATGATCAGTTTTGGTAAAGTCATGAATTCTTTTGGAGATCATTACATCCTTTTCTGGATTCTAATAAACTATCTATTAATATGTTTCAGTCTTTTTCTAGTAATAGAAGTAAAGGTCTTATAGTTTCCGAGCTCAATATTCTTTTTTTTTTTTAATTGGTTCATTTAATTTTGTCCAGTCTTGCAGTTATCTGTCCTAATTTAAATGATTTTTTCCCAAAAAATCAATAATGGGCTCAATAATTTTAGCTGCCCATATTTTGGTAGTCTAGCGTGCAGTTCATCTAGGTCTGATAGCAGACTAAGTCCGTGGAAGACAAGAACTATTTCATTATTACTTTGAAATTTCAATGCCATGCACATAGTAGGGCCAAAGTGAACTGAACTAAGGAAAACAAGATCCTATTCCACTACTTCTTCATTTATCTTAAATTTCCACACCATGCTAACATTTTTTGATTATTCTTTACAGATAAAAGATAATTCTTCTGGGAATTCTAACATGATGTCCTTCAGGGTACTTAACAATCTCAAAAAGATTTACAAAGAAAAATGCAGCCTCTATTAAAAAAAAATGGGTATAAGGACACCAAGAGAGGGGTACATAAAGAAAAACTGACTATGACTCTATCATTCAGTGGAAAATTCTCATTAAGTTACAGGCTCTCTGAGGGATAAAATGATCCAGGGAGAAGGAAAAAACATAGAAATCAAATAAAAATTAAAAGAAAAAAACATAAATAGGAGCTAAGCTGCAAACTAAAGAAAGGAAATCGATTTCAGAGGTCAATGAATTATGTCTCCAAGAAATTATGTCTCCAATTATATCTCCAAGAAAAGTATGAAGAAAGAAAAAAATACATACCATACTCAAGGAAATCATGTAAAATAAAATGCCTTGAAGTACTGGAAACATAGAAAAATGGACAGTTCAAAAAAAAAAGGCCACAGTATAAAACCATTTTTTACTGATTTTACCCAATTTAATCTCATTCAAAAATGTTGTCAACAAACTCTGAAATGTCAGCGTCAAAGAAAGAATATCATAAACACTCATGAGAAAATAACTCATGATATCAAAAATCATTAAATTATATAACACAAGACTAGTTAATGAGGATGAGAAATGATAGATGATGCATTGTTATACATAACAAAGGAGGGTGATGTAAGTCACCTTTCTTTAGAAGAAGAAAGGGGGCAATTACAACTAGTCAATCAACCGACAAAGTCCAGCATTGTATACTGTGGTCCATACCACTGAAAAAGATATTTTCATAGGGCTATGCTTTTTCATAATTTCAATTTATAATTTTGTCAGAATTTCAGTTCTGATTTTGATGATTTTCCTCTTTCCATTTGCGTAGGAATAAAGGCAATATTTTGATCTTTATTGTTCATTGATGGCAAAGGATGCAGACAGAAAAAACAGATTTGAGAAGTTTAAAGTGATTTCAGAAGATAAAGTTTGAGGATGGTAATTAAATATTTAGGAAATGGTGTAAAATATAGGAACAATAAGATCCTGACCTCAGAGAAAGTACATCTGTCAAAGTGAAGAGAGGGAAAGAATATGTATGTGCTTACCTTTAGAAACTTAACAAAAAGGGTTAAAAATGAAGGAGGAGGGGCAGCTAGGTGGCAAAGTGAATAGAGCACCTGCCCTGGAGTCAGGAGGACCCAAGTTCAAATCCCAGCCTTAGACACTTAACATTTACTAGCCATGTGACCTTGCACACGTCACTTAACCCTAATTGTCCTGCCTTCTCCCCTCCAAAAAAGAAAAAAAAAAAGAAATTAAGGGAGAGAAATAAAATGACCTACACATAATTACCAAACCACATATTATAGCTATAATATAGGAAAAATGATCACATAATCATAACTCATGTCACGTATATGAAGCCTTTCTTGATCCCTCCAGCTTCCAGTGTCCTCACTCTCAAAATTACCCTTTGTTTATGTCTATGTATATATGTACATAAATAAATATATACACATGTATATAAATACATACATACATATACATATTGTGAATGTGCACATAAATATATGAATTACACACACACACACACACACACACACACACACACACACACACATATATATATATTACACGCATGCACACACATATACACACACACACACACATTCTTCCCAGATAGACTATAAGCTCTTTTAGGACAGGGATATGGAAAAATATTGTTTCATTCTTGACTTTGTATTTCCAAATAAATGCTTGATTCTTGATTGACAGAAGAATAGCAGTTGAGAAATCCAGAAGTTCACAAGAAACAAAAATCTGAAAAAGGATGGTAGCAAAATTCCTTGTTTCAAATGCATGTGTCCATATAGCACCAATGCATATGTATACATGTGTACTCATATGTACACACAAATATATCAAATATCATCAATAAGAAAGATCCAGAACAAGTCCTCATTGACTTTGTGGATAACACTGGAACTTGATGGAATGAAACTCATGATTTGAATATCACGCCAGAAGACTATTCAATATTTAAAATAAACACAATACTGCTATGCACAGAGGGATAAAATTTGAATTTAACTAAGAGTAAATAGATGCATTCCAATTATCTACTCTTTCATCTTGGATTTCCATTTCCATGCTAAGCATTTTTGGATTATTCTTCACAGCCTAAAGATGCTTCTGCTATGATTTCAGACATGATGGTGTTCAGGTTTTCAGAGCTTTCAGAGTTTCATGAAGAGCTACACAGCAAGGAGAAATTCAGGTACCAAACAGATTAAGCATGATAAATGAAGATAAGTGAAGTAAAAAATAACCATCATTGGCATCAAAGTCTATGACAGACCATTTGAACAGAAAGATGAAGCAGCTTAAGTAGATGATAAGCCTGTCACAGGGCAATGCTTAAATATTGATAGGAGACTTTAGTTATCCCTATACCTGTTAGAACTCTTAGTCTGCCCAAAGCAAAGAAGCCAATTGTTACCTGAACTACCTTAATGCCAACCTAGTTACACATACACATGAAACAAGGTGCTTCTTTTGCTTGATATTCTAAAACTAGTTCCAGCATTCACAAACAGATATCTGAAACCATGGTCATAACAAATTCAAAACCTGTGGCTTTCTTTTCCCTGTTATAATCATTTTTGTATTTATAGTCCATACCTAGCCTGTATAGGGGACAGTGATTATGTTTAACAAATCTCCTCAACACCTACCTCTCTTGATGACCATGCATCTCTGCCTCACTTAAATCTAATCCATGAGCAAGTCAAGACACTACCATCATGATGTCTGTTGCTGGTCCTCTTTGAAAAGGAAGGATCAACAACAACAACCCTTGATCTCTAGTCTATTGTGTGTGTGTGTTTTTTAACAACTATAATGTAAAGTGGGACCTCATAAACATGACGACCTTCTATTTTGATAATGCTGGTAATCACAACTTCATAGGAAGGGAACCTAGAGTTCATTATGTCCAGTTATCTTACTTTATGAATGAGAAAAATCAGGCTCAAAGATAGTATGCTTCTTGGCCATGGTTTTGCAGTCACTAAATACTCAATGCAATATTTGAATCCAGGTTCTTCAGACTCTAAGCCTATCACACTTTCCACTATAAAATACTGCTCACTACTTAGCCATTTCAAACTTTAAAGGTAGGGGTAGAGGTTGAGGATGATTATTTAAGTCAACTGTTATGAAGAAATACTTCACCATATTTGAAATATATTTTGAAGGGATATAACAAGGTAAGATGAAAACAAAAGAAAATGTTAACAGTGTCATTGAAAGTCAAGGGACTGAATTCATCTAAAAGAAAAAAATAAATAAATGAATTGTTAAATAGACTAGAAAATAGAATCCAAAAGTATATTCCCTATAGGATACATCTCTAAATCTGGAGGACAGATTTAAAGTGAAGTTGAGTATATTGGAATTAAGTTTATTATGCTTTAACAGAATTTTTAAAGCCATCATTACAATCACAATTTCAAAAAGGAAACAACAAAAATAGATACCATCAAGAGAAACAGAATTTTTTTTTAAAAAAAATCAGTATTTGGTAAATGTATACTGAGTAGTATTGTAACTAGATATTTAAATGAAATGTTAAATGAAATACAAAAGGACATATATAGTAAGGCATTCTGGTGTTTTCTCTTTTGTAATTTGACAAATCTTTTTCACCAGTATCATGTTGTCTCCTGAATGTGTCAGGGACAAAATCATGTAGACATGTTTACTAAATCTAATGATAATAGACAAAATGACAAAATTTGTTAATGTACCTATAAAGATTCTACAAAGAAAATTTATATCCTTGGATAATTTATTAATATCATTATTAATTAGTAATAGAATTATTGTGTTGTTGATACATTGATTATATATTGCTGCTAATTAAATATTAATGGCAACACTTAAAGAATGCTCTTGAAATAATAAAGAAAGCCAACATGTTAGTAATTCCAAACAGTATGATATATGAAATTTTGAAAGACCAAGGTGAAATGAATGAAATTTAAAAAATGAAAAAAATACTACAAAAGAAGAAAAAAACAGAGATAGAAAATCCAAATATGATTGATAAGCCATTAGCTAATATGGCAAGAGAGCAAGAAGAGAGGGAGTGAAGTGAGAACTAAATCACCAAAATCGAAAGTGGGAAAGGAAAAGAAAATATGCATTTATTATGTTCCAACAGAATTGAAGGCATCAATGAAATAGAGCCTACATTAATAAAATGAAGAAAAAATAAGCAACTTAAGGAAGGAAATTGAATAAATTATAAATGATCTCCTAAAGTTAAAAAAAAAATTCTAGAAATAGCCAGTTTCACTAAGTGAATTCTATTAAATATTTAAAGAATAAATATTAACTTTGCTATAGAAAATGTTTCCGTTGGTAGAAACTGGAGCCTTTTGTCCAGCCTTTTCTATGAGAAAATTATGATTGTCTTGCCCAAACCAATAAAAGGTAAAACAGAAAAAGAAACCTATAAAATATTATCAAAATATTATCACAAAAGTGTATCAATGCTAAATAAAATACTGATAGAGTCACTGTATATAAATATATATGTATTATAATTATTGTAAATTAGTTTGAGTAAGAGTAGGAATGCAAGAGTAGTTCAAAATTAGGGGAAAATAGCACAATAAATAATATTGGCTTTATAAAACAGGAAGCAGCATGATGTGATGGATAAAGTGCTCATTTGGGGAAAAGAACACCTAGTTTAGTTTCCACCTCTGACATTTAACACGTGACCATAGTTATGTTGTTTTTAGCTCATAATCTGCAATATTGGATAGAGCGCCTTTGTTGGGCAGTCTTAAAGTGATGAAATCATGGACAATTGATTATTAATGCAGTAGCAAAAAAAATAGTCATGATTCTATCAATACATTCAGAAAAAAAAAGTCTGTTAAAATGAATTACCCCTTATAGTGTAAATCAGCTCAGTTAGATTGCTATCTCAAGACACTTTTACCATCAGACAATGGACAATTTATTTTACATTCCTATATTTCCCAGAGTGGACTTGAAATAACTTAGGTTTTTTGGCATCAATATAAATTAAAACAAACAAAATGAAATAAAATAGCAATTTATGCTAAAATAACAAATAGCACAAGAGTGAATGGGCTCTTTGTGACTAAAAACATTTAAGAGCTAGCAACATTTGTAATGAAAAATATTAGAAACTTCCCAGTAAGAAAAGGGGTGGAGGGGTGGAAGCAAGATGGTGGAGGAAAAGCTTGAGCTCTACCCTGGAACACCTCTAAATACCTGTAAAAATAGCTCTAAACAAATTCTAGAGCTTTAGAACTGACAAAATGACAGAGTGAAAAACATCTGCAGCTGAAAATAGACTGGCAGGCTGACAGAAAGTATCTATTATGCCAGACTGGGAGCAGAGTACAGTCCAGCATGGCCTGCATTGGCACAGACTGGGACCAGAGCAGATCTCAGGGGACTTAATCACTCACAGCTATGGTGGTTTGCAGACTTCTCAACCCACAAAAACCAGAGACAAAGTTGAAGGTCAATGGGAAATCTCTGTTGCACCTGGGTGAGAGAAGAGCATGGTCCAGCCCTAGCCCCAGGGAGGCAGAGGTGGTGGCTGTGGCAGCTCCAGGCCCACAGATGGTGAGGAATCAAGCAGGCTGATCAGAGGATAATTGCAGGGATCTCTTGACTGGTGCTGAGGCAGGACATGCTTGCTTTGACCTGCTTGGGTCTGGTTTGCAGTCTTGGGTGATGGTCATGGGGTGAAGAGGAGCACTGGAGAGGCAGAGTTTGCAGCAGCTTTGGAGAGGGAATCCTCTTCACAGTTCTGAGGCAGAAAAGAGTGCTTGTGGTCACTCACAGAATAGACCACAGGCCAGAAGGGGAGTAAAGACCTCTTCTTTGATCATATCACCTTAGAAGGACTGAGAATTCAAAGGTGCCTAGAAGCAGCTGTGCAAAACCCCAAAAACTTAGGACAGTGCACTCTCCACTCTGTAAGCAGAGTCCTACCTTGGCAAAGAACTCAAAAGTCAAGCAATTGGCTGGTAAAATGAGAAAACAGAGGGAAAAAATCAGACTATAGAATCTTATTTTGGTAACAAAGAAGATAAAAAAATAGAACCAGAAGAAGACAACAAAGTCAAAATTCCTGCAGCAAAAGCCTCTAAGAAAAATATGAATTGGTTGCAGGCCATGGAAGGGCTCAAAAAGGATTTTGAAAATCAACTAAGAGAAGTAGAAGAAAAATGGGGAAGAAAAATGAGAGTGATGCAAGAAAATCATGAAAAATGAGTCAACAGCTTGCTAAAGCAGACCCCAAAAATACTGGAGAAAATAACACCTTAAAACATTGACTAACTCAAATGGCAAAAGAGGTCCCAAAAAGCCAGAGAAGAATGTCTTAAAAAGCAGAACTGGTCAAATGGAAAAGGAACCTCAAAAGCTCACTGAAGAAAATAATCCCTTCAAAATTAGAATGAAGCAAATAAAAGCTAATGACTTTTTAAGAAATCAAGATATTATAAAAACAGACCCAAAAGAATGAAAAAAAAAGACAATGTGAAATACCTCATTGGAAAAACCATTGACATGAAAAACAGCGAAATATAGTTATATATCTAAAAAAATAAAATTAAAAGGTGAGAGAGGAATATATTGGGAGAAGGAGAAAGGGAGAGATAGAATAGGGTAAATTTTCTCATATAAAAGAGGCAAGAGAAAGTTGTTACAATGGAGGGGAAGAGTAGGGAGGTGAAATGGAATGAGTCAACCTCACTTTCATGGGATTTGATGTAAGGAGGGAATACCATGCACACTGAATTGGGTATCTTACCCTACAGGAAAGCAGGGGGAAAGGAGATTGGAAGGGGGAGGGTAATAGAAAGGATGAAAAATTAAAGGAGAGAATAGTTAGAAGCAAACACTTTCAAAAAGGAACAGGGTCAGAGGGGGAAAATAGAATAAATGGGGGCCAGGATAAGATGGAGGAAAGTATAGTCTTTTACAATATGACTATTATGGAAATGTTTTGCATAACTGCACATGTATAATTGTATAACCTTTTGTCTTCCCAGTGGGGGTGGATGAGAAGGGAAGAAGGGAGAGAATCTAGAACTCAAAGTTTTAAAAAACAAATGTTAGAATTTTTTTTTTTACATGCAACTGGGAAATAAGATATATAGGCCATGGGGTATAGAAATCTATCTTGCCCTATAAGAAAGTAAGGGAGAAGGGGGTAAGATGGGGCGATAAGGGGAGAGAGAAGAGAGGGTAGACTGGAGGAAAGGGTAATCAGTATGCATGACATTTGGGGAGAGATGGAGAGAAAATTTGGAGCTCAAAATCTTGTAAAAATGAATGTTGAAAATTAAAAATGAATAAATTTTGTAAGAAAAAAAGAATGCAGGTTAAACTAAAAAAATATATAGAAAAAGGATCAACCAAGACTTCCCACTATCTCAATTATAATTTAATATATTCTAGAAGTGTAACAAGTCCAGTGATAAGAAAAGAAAAAATAAATTAAATGAGAAAATAAATATTGCTTGGCAAGAAAAAAGAAAAATATTCTTTATTTGCAAATAATAGGGTGGTTTTATTAGAAAACCATATGGAATCCACAAAACAGTAATGAAATAGCAAATAGCTTCAGCAGATTAGGACATATATCAACAGAAATATTTTTTTTAATTTCCAAAAGATATTTCCACATATTCCTCACCAAAGCAAAATAAAAGAGATAGAAATAAAAATGGTATTCTAAATGACAACAGAATGCATTAAGTAACTTGTAGTTACAATGAAGGAATGTATCAATAAATTATGGAATATGAGTAATATGTAATATCACATTGCAAATGTTAAGAAGTCAAAATAATTAAGAACTTAATGAATTATGGAAACTATATTGCAACTACACAAATAAATACAGCATTTGGTGGCAACAAACTCAGAGTGAAAGTATAGAAAATATTGCTATTAGTTTGTAGGGCATACGTAAGTCTTTTCCTTTTAAAAAATAGAAACTTAATGAAGTATAAATGTATAGAGAATCACAGGCCAGTGGGACACTGACCCAATGGCTGAACAAGCCTTCTCAGGTAAAGAACCTGCTGAGGGTCCTGGATCAGTTCCCAATCCCCCAGGAAAGAGCTCAAACACACAGGTGTGAGGATTGGGTCCTGGAGATAAGCATTGCATTTATGCCCATGGCCTGGGAACAGAGAAGTGTGCAATGTCCTCAAGGGAAAACAATTAGGGAGGAGGATTGTAGCTCTATAAATCTTGTGCCTGGAACAATAAACATTGGCTCTATACTTTCACCATTCTGTGGGACCCATCTCTTTTTATGCACCCATTAGCAAACTCTGGGCAGGTGATTTCTTCTCAGCCCTATTTTGGGACAGCAGGGCTCCCACACTTTCTCAGCCCTGCTGTGGGATAGCAGGGCTCCCCATAACTGGCTCCCCACATAAATGTTTGCATACTGTTAATCACAGTCACTCTTTTCTATTCTTTTACTTGATTCCTGTGAGGGATTTTGGTGTGTGAGGATAGAGTATTCTGAGGTTTTGTAGAGTGTTACGAAATAAAAATTTATTAATACAAATAAATATTTATATATGTAGGCTAAATCCATATTTATTTGTGCATTTTACATACACGTGTATGTATATATGCATATATAAATATGCATACATATATATTCTCATATGTTAACCTTCTAACACATAGAACTTATATAGTCTATGCAATATTACAGAAATAGAGTTCTAAATTATTGGAAGGATATTCAGTGTTCATGGTTGGGTTGGGCTAAGATAGTGAAGATTTCCTCTAATAAGCAATTACTACAAAGATGAGGTTAATTCCTAAATTAATCTATAGATATAGTGCTATATGAATCAAATTCCTGAATACTCTGTATAATTAAATAACTCATGACAAATTCATAATGAGGAATAAAACTTTTTGAGCATGAAGAGAACCATTGTGGGGGAAAGAAGATGGAGGAAAGAGTCCAACCACATCTCCAATTATTATGTGAAGTAATAATTATTAACTATCTAGTATTACATGAGTGATTCTAATTTACCAATGGAATATGTTAAATAAGTAAGACAGACACAAATATGAATAGTAGGCTTCTAGGGTTTGATAAACTCATAAACACAAATTTCTGACGAAGGAATTCTTTACTCAACCAGAACTGCTTGGAGAAAGGATAACATAAAAGTAAAATAAATCTTTTGATCACCATAATCATCATCACCATCCCTCTGACCCTCCCATCTCACCAGCTTCAGCTGGACCCTGTGTACCTCAACACACATAATACATCCCAATAATTGGGAAACCCTCCATTTCTATTTGCTAGCAACTAGTATGCAGATTTCACTTTAGAAATACCCACAGGCTCAGGATGGAAGGAGATGTCTACATTCGGAGAAAGATCTAGAAAGAACAGAGTTTAAATGGAGACTGAAGCAAACTACATGCTATCGCTCTTTTCCATGTTTTGTTTTGTTTCTTCTTTCCCATTATTCACTCCATTGGTTACAGCCCTTCTGTACAACCAGACTAATGTCCAATGTGAATGTATTTGCAGATCCTATACTTGATTGCATGCCACCAGTGGGGGGAGAGGGGAGAAAATTTGAAACTCAAGAGATTATGGAACTGAATCTTGTCAAGTAAAAGTAAATAAACAAATCAATTAAAAAAAAAAAAAAAAGAAATGCCCACAGGGTCTTGGTCTTCTGAAGTTCATTTCCTGAAATGCTAGGAAGAAAACAAAAGAGTTGAGTTTATTCATGGATTCCCCAAAGCCATGATCTCCCCCAGTCCCTCATAAGAGGCCAATGTGATGCCCAGGTGATTGAAAACCTGAAGCAAAATTCAGAGGAGGGAACAATTTGTGGAGAGGAGGCAGGTGACTAAGTAATTAGCCTTCACTTTTCCTTATTGTTGCCTCTGGCAAGGAATGGCACCTCCAGGGACCAAGTGCTCATTAAAAGTAAAAGTTGGCAGATTAGAATGGGAATTGGGCAGGAACTTTTTGGCCCAGTAAACAAAGCATTTAAATGACTCTAAGTCACTAAATGAGAAGTTCCATAGGGAGCCCTTATTATATCCTCCGGTAAAGCAAGTGACTTCCAGCTGGGAAAACACCCTGTTAGAAGCCAGATGAGTCAGTAACATACCAAGCAAAGCCGTGAAATTTACCAGAATGATTGATTGGCTTCCACTGGCTCCCTTGGCTTAACCAGGCAAACTGTCCTTGAACTATTTTGGTTTTGGCTCACACTTCAAGATTGCTTCCCTCTCAACAAGCCTTCAAGATAAATAGTGTAAATACAATCCTCTTCATTTTACAGATAAGGAAACTGAGGCTAAGAAAAGTAAAATGAGCTACCTATTTTCACAAAGATAATTTCTGACCTGGTTTCAAATCTCTTTTCTGATGCCAAATCCAGTTAGCCGAGGCTATTTTCTCTACCCCACTCTGGCTCTCAACAATTTGAAGAGGGCATAAAAGCAGTTATCCTGACAAATGTATGGGATTACAGGGTTTGAGATAGAAGCCACTTACAAAATAATAACAATAATACATAATATTATTATAAATGAATAAACATAGTGATAATATAAAATGATAATAATAGTTAACATTTATATAGCACCTACTACGTGCCAGGCACCATGCTAAGTTCTTTACAAATATTATTTCATTTGATCTTCATAACATTCTTATGTGGTAGTTGATGTTATAATCCCCATTATACAGATGGGAAGATTGAGGCAAACAGGAGCTCAGGGCCACAAAATGAAGAAGTATCTAAGACTGGACTTCCTGACTCTAGACATGGCTGTAGAACATTACCCAGGTGCTGCAACTGAGGAAACTATAGTGGAATTATAGTGGAAATTATAGTGGAAAGAGTGCTGGCCTCAGAATCAGGAAAGCCTAAATACTAATCTTGCCTCAGACACTCACTGGCAGTCTGACACTGAGCCAGCCCCTTGCCCTCTTTCAGCCTCAGTTCTTTCATCACAAAATGGGAATGCCAATACTGTTGTTCATCAGATGTCACTGTGAGATAGGTAGTCTACATATTATTATGCCCATTTGAAAGATTAGGCAACCATTTCCAGAGGCAACAAGTATTAACCACTTGACCAAGATTATGCAGCTAGTGAATAATAGAATCCTATTCCAAGCCTAGGTGTTCTGGCCGCCAGTGAGGTAAGCTTTCTTTTTATTAAACCAAGAATCCTAGACCCTGAGAACACGGGCAGTTACCTAGTCTTTCTCAATGGCCCTACAACATCTCTTGGTGACCTGTGATATGTTTAGGGTGACAATGGGAATAACAAGGAGATCTGAGTTTAAATACCATCCAGGTCAAGTGTTTCCCTTCAATAGACCTCAGTTTCCCCATCTGCCAAATGAGGATAATACTATTTATGCCATTAACTTAACAATACCTCTGTAAGGAAAAGGCTTACATAAATGTACGATTCTGTATGTAATAGCTGAGGAAACTAAGCCCCAGAAAAATTAAGTGAATTGCCCAAGGTTACAGAGCTAGGAGGAAAAAAAAAATGAACCACATTCTGTGATGCCCAATCTAGGCTTCTTTTAGTGTCAAGCCTTCTGGATATTTAGAGTTCTGCAATAAATATTGATGGTTTTGTTTTTTTTTTTTGTAGCAGGTCATTGTCATCACCAGATCTGGAGCCAGGGTATAGATGTTTCACTCCCATCTATGAGATTTGCCAGATGTTTGTTTTTAGGCAATTCAGCTCATCTTCTCAGGCCTCAGTTTCCTCATCTATTAAAAAAAAACAAACCTGAAGATAATGCCTGAACTTGAACATCTCACAGGGTTCTGAGCAGCAGATGAGATGTGCATGTGTGTGTGTGTGTGTGTGTGCGTGTGTGTGTGTGTGTGTGCGTGTGTGTGTGTGTGTGTGTGTGTGTGTGTGTGTGTGTGTGTGTGTGGTGATTTGAGAAGGGCGAGTAGGTGGTTCAGTGGATAGAGCACTGGGCCTGGAGGCAGGAAGACTTGAGTTGAAATCCAGTCACAGACAAGACTTACTAGCTGTGTGCCTCTGGGCAGCCCACTTAACCTGTTTGCCTCAGTTTCCTCATCTGTAAGATGAGCTGGAGAATGAAATGGCAAAACACTCCAGTATCTTTGCAAACAAAACCCCAAAATGGGGTAACAAAGAGTTGGATAAGACTCAAAAATGACTGAACAATGCTTTTGGAAACATTCTGCAACATGTAAGCTGACCAAGCAGATGTCCTTTAGATCTTTACATTTTCAAAGGACTTCTCCAATAATGAATGTGTAGGGAATGCAGTTAAAATATTTTCAGCTGCATTTTACTGATGAGAAAATTAAGGTTTGTAGACACAACTAATTGATTTCTTCAAGGTCACATAGGTAAATGACAGAGTGAAGACCCTTCTGATGATAAATTAATTCAGCAATCTTGATGCTAACAGTCCTGTTTGGCTTGAAAGTTCCTCTCAAGCGGTTGCCTTCTGATCTTTCTTGTCTTCTTCCACATGATTCCCTTCACACACTTTCCGGTTACGTAACGGCGGCCTCCTTGCTGTTCCTTGCCCATGACGCTCCATCTCTGACCTCTGGGTATTTTTGTTGCTTGTCTCCCATGCCTGGAACTTTCTTCACCTTCCCCTCTGCCTCTTGGCTCCTCTGGTTTCCTTTGGGTTTCCCCAAATGTCCTGCCTTCTTCAAGAAACCTATTCTGGTCTTCCTTAATACCGACCTTCCCTGAGACTAGACCCCATGCATTCTGCCTCTAGCTGATTTGCATGTGGTTGTTTGCATGCTGTCTCTCCATTACACTGTGAGTTCTTAGAGATCAGGGATTATTTTTTGCCTTTCTTCATTTTGCCAAAGCTTAGCACAGTGCCTGGCATGTGTTGTTATTGTTCAGTCGTATCTGACTCTTCATGATTTCATTTGGAGTTTTCTTTGCAGAGATACTGGACTGATTTGCCATTTCCTTTTCCAGCTCATTTTACAGATGAGGAAACTGAGGCAAACAGGGTTAAGCCACTTGCTCAGGGTCACCCAGCTAGTAAGTCTGAGGTCAGATTTGAATTCAGGAAGATGAATCTTCCTGACTCCAGGTCTGGCACCACCCAGCTGCCCCATTTCACTGAGATCGAGTCACAAAACCTTGACAAAACAGAGACACCTTCACAAAGGAAGCAATTTTAAAAATGTATACTGCGGAAAAAAATTATTGTATTGTTTGGGCTTAGTGATGTGTGGCTGAGAAACCAGACCTCTTGATAGAGATCAGATTTGTTGGACACTTAACTCAGGACCTAGGTTTTGCTGTCCAGAAACCCAGTCAGATCCAAAGATTGATGCAAGAAATGTGAAGAGTTTTCTCCCATTACACATGTCAAGCAACCCAAATATTTTACCTGGAAACTACCTCCATGCTGATCAATCAGTTACTGATCCTTCTTCGTGTGTTTGAATCTGATATAATGTGTAGGTACCTCCCATCAAGTATGTGAACTTTCCCCATCAGAATGGGTGGATAAGGATAATTGTTCCAAAGCCTTGAAGGTGACTAAAGCTGATGCTGTGGAGAGCTTAGAGACTGGAGCTTGGACCATCCACCACATCCCACACTATCACCGGTTGACTTGACTTTTGTCTTGTCACTGGACTTTAATCACTCAAGAAGAAAGAGTGAAACTGATGAGTTTGTGCAACTCTGCCTCATTTCAATTCAATTCACAATCAAGTAAATACATTACCCCCCTGATATCATTGGTCTTCTGTGAAAAACAAAGGACAAACAACAATATGATTTGTAACTTACAGACACTTACCACCTCTTTTGTAGCCCTCTCCCTCTGTTGGATGACTTAATAGACTTCTTTCTAAATTATTTCAGTCTTCAGTTTTGTTCTCAGCCTAACATTAACTGCAACAGTATTTTATATTTAGCAAAGTAAGAACAAAAGCAATAAAGCATTGTGTCTAGATGTCTGCATAGAGCTGCCTCTCAAAGATTCAGACAATGCTAGAGAGAAAATGAGCACTCACAATTCAGTAGTGTGAAGGAAGATACAAATTAGATAAAGTGTTTATTAAGGGCTTACTAAATGCCAGTACGCTGAGCTCTGGGAGTATAGATGCAAGCCAAAAGCAAGACAGTTCATTCATAATGGAATTTGCATTATAACAGGCGAAGACAATGCATAAAACTCAGATGAAAAGCAGAGAGAAACATGTGTAACCTACTTGAGGAAGGCCATCATCTCCAAGAAGAACAGGGAGTCATTGACTCAGACAGGCTTGGAAGGAGTGTGGCTGGCAGGAGGCCTTTCTGGAGTGGAGGTTCTTGGGAAGTATTCACAAGAGAGGAGACTCAGTTTATAGCTTGCTTCATTTATGCTCTTCTTTTAAGTAGGCAAAGGAAATATAACCTAGGGTCTAACTGATGTTGAACTCAGTCATCCAGTGGGGCAGAAAATTAGATAATGACTCAATGACATATCAAACACTCAAGGAAGAGGCAGAGTTCTTCCAGTAGACCAGCTGATTTAGGTGGAGTAAAATTCACATTGAATGCACTGACTAGTCTAGTAAGTGAATATAGTTCCCCAGAGAGAAATGGAACTTGGGAATATCAAGTTATCCAAGATCTAGGAGAATGCAAGCCATTTACAACTCCCTCAGCACTTTTGTGCATTAGGATGGAGTTTTCATATTTAACTAGAACATGGTGCTGCTTGCCAAAAGCCTGGTCATAATGAATCAAAAGGAACAGAAACTGAAATTTCTGAGTTCACCCTAGGAGTCATGGCATTCTGTTCCACTGAGCAGAAATCCTAAGAAAGTGCCATACTTGCCAGTGTGAGTGTAGGAAAACCAAATCCCAATGTCTCCTGTTGAAAAATATTTATGCCATAGTCCAGAAATCCAAAAACTATCTTGACACAGATACGCTTCTCAACTCAGCAGATATCTCCCTCCCTCACAGAGTTGTTATGAAGATCAAATACAATAATTTAGGCAAAATACTTTATCCATCCCAAAGTGCTATAATAAATATTAGCTGTTCTATTATGGAAGGGGTTCTTCTTCAAGTACAGTATGGACTAGATGGAGGGAAGGAAGATGACAGAAGTATTTGTTTAATAACATTATGTGCCAAGCATTGTGACAGATACTTTTAAAATGTCACCTGATTTGATGATATAATGATGAGGCACATGACCTTGGAAATCCCTTATAAATCTGAATATTATGTGATCTTTGATTCTATAATTTCTATTTCCACTTGTACCACAAAGAGTTGGACATGACCAAACAACAACAGCAACAACAACCTCTAGATGAATCATTTCTTATCCTGAGATCTGGTACATCAATCTTCTGCTCAAAAATTTTTAGTTTCTTCCTGTTTCCTATGAAGTAAACTTCCATTTCCTCTTCCAGGTATACAAGGTCATGAAGCCACATGTGATAAAATCTAAAAGTACATATTGACTAACAACTATATGTAAGGCTCTACTTTATTTAAATTGGTTTGGGAGATATATCTCTGGAAATGTCAAGAAAAGAGTCCACTCATTGTCTTCTGTCTTATCATCATCATAACAGCAGAATATAAAATGGATACTTTTAATTAAATAAAAATTTAAAAGTTTTTTACACAAACAAAACCAATGCAACTCAAATCAGAAGGGAAGCAGGTAATTGGGAAAATATTGGCAGCAATTTTCTCTACTAACAAACAATCTAACACATACATATATTGACATACCAGATTCAGATTTATAGGAATAAAAGCTATTACCTAACTTATGAGTGGTCAAAGGATATAAATAGACAATAATTAGAAGAAAATATCAAAAATATCATCCAGCCAAAAGTCAAAATCATTTATCAATTACTATGTGCCAGTTACTGTGTCAATCACGAGGGGTACAAAGAGAGTCCCTGCTCTCAGGGAATTCACAGTCTAAAAGAGGAGACACATAAAAACAATAATGGACAAATAAAGGTACAGGATAATGCAGGATAAATTGGAAATTATCATAAGAGGGGGTAAAAGAATAGGGATTCAGAAAGGCTTCTTGCAGAATGTAGTATTTTAGCTGAGACTTGAGGGAATTCAGTAGGTGAAGATGAGGAGGAATATTCAAAGCATGAGGTACATTCAGTGAAAATTTCCAGAGTTGGGAGATGGAGAAGGGTCTTGTCTGAGGAACAGGAAGGTGACTATTGTCCCTGGCTCCCAAAATAAAGGGAGGTAGGTCTAAGATGTAAGAAGACTAGAATGGTAGAAGGGAGGGAGGTCATCAAGGTCTTTGAATGCCAAACAGAGGGTTTTATATTTGTTCCTGAAAGTGGTAGAGAACCAATGGAGTTATTTTATTTTAATGTGGGGGTAGGGGTCAGGGATCAGGCCTGAATTTTAGAAAAATTGTGTTGATAGTTGAGTGGAGGATGAGCCAGCATGGGTAAAGATTTTCTATAGGAAGAACAACTAGGGTGCTAGTAGAATATTTGATACATAAGTGTAATGCCAAGCAAAGGCAACTTTCAAGGTTTGGATTACCAGCATAGTAAACCCCATTTATTCAGCAAACATTCACAGGACAGAAAAAGTCAAAATACAGTGTAACTTGTTCCTTTAGCAAGTTCTCAATTCAATCC
>CM053588.1:23682059-23718189 GCA_028646515.1 Pseudochirops corinnae
AACAGATCCAAACAAATGAAAAAATAGAAGGCAATGTGAAATATCTCCTTGAAAAAACCACTGACCTGGAAAACAGATCCAGGAGAGACAACTTAAAAATTATTGGACTACCAGAAAGCCATGATCAAAAAAAGAACTTAGAATGCATTGTTCAAGAAATTCTCCAGGAAAATTGCCAGAATATTTTAGAACCAGAGGACAAAATAGAACTTGAAAGAATTCACCGATCACCTCTTGAAAAAGATCCCCAAAAGAAAACTCCTAGAAATATTGTAGCCAGGTTCCAGAATCCCCAGACCAAGGAGAAGGTATTGTAAGCTGCCAGGAAGAAACAATTTGAATATTGTGGAAACACAATTAGGATAACCCAGGATCTAGCAGCTTCTACACTAACAGATTGAAGGGCCTGAAATATGATATTCCGGAGATCAAGGGATTAAAAATAAAACAAATATATCCAAGATCAGAAGGAAAGCAAAAAATTGGGAGGAAAATTTTATAAATAGTTTCTCAGATAAAGTTCTCATATCTAAAATATATAAATAACTTCATCAAATCTATAAGAATATTAGTTGTTTCCCAGTTGATAAATAGCCAAAGGATATGAACAGGCAGTTTTTCAATGAACAAATCAAAATAATTTATAGTCATATAACAATACTCAAAATTATTATTTATTAGAGAAATGCAAATTAAAACAACTCTGAAATTTCTTTTTATACATACCAGATTGACTAAAGTGACAGAAGAGGCAAGTAAGAAATGTTGGAGATGATGTAGAAAAATTGGTACACTGATTCATTGTTGGTGGAATTGTGAACTCATTCAACCATATTAGAGAGCAATATGGAATTTTGTCAGAAGAGTTATTAAACTGCCTGTACCCTTTGACTCAGCAAAATCACTACTTAGTTTGTTTCCAAAGATGATTAGGAGAAAATGAAAAGAACCTGTATTTTCTAAAATATTTATAGCATCTTTCTTCGTGGTGGCAAGGAATAAGAAATTGCAAGAATGCCTATCAATTGGGGCATGGCTGAACAAGTTGTAGTGTATGATTATAATGGAATGCTACTATACTGTAAGAAATGGTCAATACGATGATTTTAGGAAATCAAGGAAAGACTTACACAAAATAATGAAGAACAAAATGAGCAGAACCAAGAAAACATTGTATAAAATAACAGCAAAATTTTAAGCATAACTTTGAATGAATGAGCTATTTTGTCTAGTTTAAATATCCAAATTAAGTATAAAGGCCATGTGAAGGAGGATACTATCTGTATTCAGAGAAAGAAATGAAAAATAGAACAACATATAGAATAATTTTACATATACATGCCAATTTGTGTCTAATGGTAGCCATCTCTAAGGTGGGGGGAAAGAAAAGAAGATAAAAAGAAATTTATATAATTTTGCTGTATATTTCAAAGGAATAGCAAGTTGTGCAGAGCAGACTTGTATATTCATGTGCCATCATCATTCTATTGTTCTATGTTATGGAAATACTTGTTTTATTCTATTAATTAAAAATAAAATTTTTTTAAATGTCAAAAAAATAATGAAGTGTATAGAAAATCAAACAAAAATAGCCAAGTGAAATCCCAACATCAGCAGTACTATAAAAAATATGATCATAGCCTGTTTAATATAATTACATGCTAATGAAACTGAGTGCAAAAAAAGACAAAGATCATCAAAAATATAAAATATCCAAACTGTTAGAAGAAAAGACAGAACTCTTAACTCAATATCAGAAAGAGGAAATAGAACCAGTTGTAAAGAAACTACCTAAATGGAGAAAGGGGGAAAGGAACTTTCTGATCCTGATGGATTCACAGCAAGATTTTTTTTCAGACTTTTCAAGAATAATTAGTACTCAAACATCAGAAATGACTCTCAGAGACTGAAAAAGAACAGAATCTACAAGAATCTTTTTTTATGAGACAAATGTCATCCTAACACTAAGCCAGGAAGGACAAAAGGGAAAACTATAGAAATAGAATTAATGGATAATAATTCAACAATTTGAAAAGAAATCCTATCAAACATACTGTAATGATTTCTCCAAGTAATCCTTTACTGTGACCAAACTGGATTTATAACAGAGATGCAAGCATGGTTCAACATTAGGAAAACAATTAACATAATTAATTGCAATAAAAACAAAAACATGATCCAAAACCATGATTTTCTTAATTGTTCTGTTAAAAACAAAAAATCCTTTGTCAAAGTTCAACTCTCATGTGGGGAAAAAAAAAAAGGAAATGTCCATCACTTAAGAAATGACTAAACAAATTGTGCTACATGAATGTAATAGATGATTACTGTACTGTAAGAAATGACGAATGTGATGAATGCAGAGAAGCATGAAAGGATCTACATGAACTGATAAAGACTGAAATAAGCAGAACCAAGAAAACAATACAAAATGATGGTAATAGTAGAAAGAACACATAGACACAATTAAAAGTGAAAGTTGCAAAACTGTTAAGAACAAATATGGTTTTAAAGAAGAGATATAGAAAGATACTTCCAAAGCACCCTTTTGCATATGTTGGAGGATAACAAGTAGGCTTGGACTTATACTCAAACTTATTGACCTAGTTATTATTGATGCTGAATTTTTTCCTCTCTTTTTTTTTTGTCTTTAAAAGATTATTTTTATATGAGATGAATCTCTTAGAAGGTTGGTACTAGTTGATGCATTGGATAGAGTGTCCAGCATAGAGTCAGGAAGACCCATCACCCCAAATTCAAATCTGGCCTAAGAAACTTACTAGATGGGTGACCATGGACAAGTCACTTAACTTGAGGTGTGTCAGTTTCCTCATCTGTAAAATGAGCTGGAGAAAGAAATGGCAAACCACTCTAGTGTCTTTGCCTAGAAAACCCCAACTGTGGTCACAAAGACTCAGGTACAACTGAAAACAACTGAAAAATAACACTGTCTGGGAAAGGGAGGAGGAAGAATATTAGGGAAAACTTATGTTAATGTAAGAAAAAAAACAAAGAAATCAATAAAGCTTTATTTTTCTTTAGCAAAGAAGGTTGTTAAAATCGTCCATTTAAGAGGAGATGAAGGCTTGAGCTACCCTGCATAACCCATTCTTGAAGAAGCCATGCTGGATCTTCATGATTATCAAGTTAATTTTCTTAGCATTCACTTGGCATTCTTTGGGGCCATCCTCAGTCAGCTTGACTTATGTCTTGCCACAGGACTCAGGTGACTCTGGAGGAGAGAGTGAGGCTGATGACTTTGCACAGCCCTGCTTCACTGAAATTCAATCCACTCAGAAATCAAGACATCACACTCATGATGCCATTGGTCCTCCTTGAGAATAAAGGATCAACAACAACTAAGAATCTCTCAACTCCCTGGTCCATATAGCTTGAAAAATCCATTCTCTTTCTAGAAAAAAAAATGCTAACACATTCACTTTTCCAATCATGTGGTATTTTTCCCATTCTATTTAATTTTTCTAAAATTACTGACAGTGACTTTGAAATCAAATTTTTCTTCTGTTTATAAGTTAAATAAGTACTCATTCCAATTAAACCATGGGTCCTAAGTATTACCTTTGTCTTCTTTCCAATCTCACAATAAGCACTGTGGAAAAAAAAGAGGTTTTGGCAACCATCGATTTGCCAGCCCCCAAGGGTTTCCCAGTAGCCTCTGAGGCTGGCAGCTCATGTATGAAGGTCCCTGTCCATATGCTTGTCGGATGTGGAAGCTATGAAATTTCAGCAGCCTGTCAGTGAAAAGAGCACTCAGTACCTTCAAGTCAGCAGGCCTGTGTTTGAGCTCCAGCGCTATTTCCTAGCTGGCAATATCAGGAATGTAACAACATATGTAGCCTTCAATTTCCTTACCTATAAATAAGAAATATGAACTAGATGACATTCCCTCTGAATCCTGTCAGATTATGATCAGCCCATCATGTTTCCTGTGACCTTCTCTGAGTCTCAGTTGCCTTGTTTGTAAAATGAACGAAACTTGACCATCTCTAAGAGCCCTTCCAACTCTGACATCCTAGAGTCTCTGATCTTCCAGACCATGTCCATCACCCATTTCTGATAAGTGAGTACCAAGGAGGCAGGCTGGCACTAACTCCTCCAGTGGCAGAGTTAATGAGGAGACTGGGAATGATGGCCCTGATCTCCACCTGGACCTCTTGATCTGGTAGATCTTTGGGCATCTCCTGCTCTTCAATTCTTGAGGTTCCACAACCTGGTTGTACATTCTGGCCTCCACCATCTGTTATCCTGGGTTCTCTCATGGGCAGGATCCTGATAAATGCTCTGGGAGAGACAAAGGAGACTCAGGCTTAACCCAGTGACTCACCACACTCAGGTAAGATAGCCAGAGGTATAGTGATTGAGAAATATAGGTAAAAGAGTTCTGAACTGGGAGCTGGGTGACCTGATAGCAAGTCTAATACATGTCACTAATTGTAGAACGTGGAAAAGGTAGACTCAACATAATTTATCAACTGACTGGACTTGGGTGGAGAGGGAGAGAGCACAGAAAAAGGCTGAAGTGGCAAGCCTGGGAGAAGTGTAATGTTGTAAAGAATATGGAAGCCTAGGTAAGTTTAGGAAGGATGATGCTAATGGGACAGTGTAACCTCTGAATTGCTGATGGACATGAGTGACCAGGCAGTTAGTTTCAATGGACAAGAGCAAAATCCCAACCTAAGCATTACAGAGAATTTTTTTTGGGGGGGCAGGTGGTCATAGATCTATGATTTCATAAATGTAAAGAATACTGCATGTGTTGAAAGTGCTTTCACTAATATAAATTGCAGTTCATCCGGGTCTTATAGTTGCTTTCTTTGAGGTGAAGTTACTATTCCTGGGTTGATGTGGATTAGAGTACTTGAATTTAGGTCATCATAACTGCCAGACCAGTTGTCTGTCTTCTAGGAAAATTGGGTAATTGGGGCTGGATAGAGAGAGCTAAAACTAACCTGAACGGAATTGTGTAATCTCAGAATTGGAAGAGAGTTCAATAATCCTCTACTCTAAAGTGAACAAAAAGCCCCACTACAAAATAGCCAACACATAGTTATCCCATATTTTATTCAAGAACTTCAGCAATGAAGAATCACTCCAAAGTGATCAAATGGGGTTATGTTACCCAAAGAGAAACCACAGATAGAGATGAGAAACTTTCTTATGCTGACATTTAAGGAGCAGGAGGAAGAAAAGGAATTCATGAAAATTATTGAGAAGGGATAAGTTGAGGTAGATAGAAGACCAGGAAAGTGCTCATGCGGTCATGTATGACACTAATTATAGTCATGTATGTTGTACATGATGTATGGACTGATAACTGAGTACCAAGGGGGCAGGCTGACACTGACTCCTCCAGTGGCAGAGTTAATGAGGAGACTGGGGATGATGACCCTGATCTCCACCTGGATCTCTTGATCTGGGAGATCTTTGGGCATCTCCTGCTCTTCAATTCTTGAGGTTCCATAAACTGGTTGTACATTCAGGCATTTCACTGACATGAAAGGCACAGGAAGAAGCAGTATCAAGAAAGATGGAAGAGTTAATGCTGTTGGAGAAGGATGAAAACTAAAATCCTTTTTCCAGGTTTGTGGAATAAGTTCACTATTGACTTTGAAAGGGATGGGAAGAATTTTCTGTGGAGACTATGAGGATGCTCCTGTGCAAGGCCTTTAAGGAGGCTTTCTCTTCTTTCAGTGAGAGAATAGGACCAACCTGAGGAAAATAAAATCTACAAGGCTCACGGGAGGACTTAGGGTAAATGAACCTTGCAGGACTGATCAAGAAATACTCCATGGATGAGGTGAGTTTCAGAAAGGAGCTGGGAAGGAAGAGGTAGCTGATCCAACTTAGCAGGGGAGGGAATGATTGCTTCTCATGGAAGGGAGGGCAGGATAAGAAAAAGACTGAGGCAGGAGAGGGAACCACATGGGAAGGACTGAATGACACCATGAATGCCTTGCCCTTTTATTGCCCACTTTCCTTTCATCAGCTCTCTGTGTGGGGCCACCTGAGGGTTATTTTGCTGAGGGAACAGGCTTAGAAGGAGGAGAGGTTGCACAGTTAACACATAGTAAATAGAACCAAGTCTTGTACACTGGACTTGTTACTTCAGCAGGATTCTTCCATGTCTGTGTATGTGTGTGTATGTATGTATTTATGTATGTATGTATGTATGTATGTATGTATGTATGTATGTATATTTTTATTAAGGGACTTAGAAACCTCAATGATCCTGCAATGCAAACCTCCCAACAGGAAGGACTACTTGCATTGTAATCAGATCTCCCTAGCCCTAAGGTTACCCTTGTCAACCTAGCCCATTTGCCATTTCCTATCCAAGGTCTCCCTTTGTTTTTCAATAAAGACATATCAAACACCTCATCCCGTGGTGTTTGAGGCATGATATTGGAATCACCTTTCTTGGAACGTTTATGCCCTTGATCATTCTTCGGATAATTAACCTGGAGAAGAAAGTACTTTATGGCTGTAAAGATTTTTGGATCAGTCCAAAAATACAGGGTTCTGGCCCTAGGCTCTAGGAGCAGAGTTCGGATGACCATCTCTTTTAGAGGTGATTTCTGCAAGGAGTTAGACCAAATGAGTCCCGAGACCCCCTCCCCCACCTCTAACACCAAGATTTGAGACATCTGTTTTCCCCTTGGATCAGCCAAGATAAATTTGATTTTTTCCCCCTTAACAATACACATACACACATAGGTACGCCCAAATACCTTAGCCAATAATAATAACTAACAAGAGAAATATATAGTCTTAATGTTAAGTGAAGTTTAACTTGGCTGGACTGGCTCAAAACGGGTTTTTTTTTTTATAATTTTTATTTTATTTTATGCTTAAATACAAAAGGACAAAAGAAGGGGAAAAAACCATCACCATGTACACAGTATATCATAAGAGAGGATTAAATATAAAAAAAGTAAATTTCCATTTCAAGGAAACCTATGTAATAAAAACTACATATTGTTTTCAATGCTGCCCAGTTTTTCTTTGCTTCCTTGTGGGTTTTCTTTTGTTCCCTGTTATGCACTTTTTACTTTATTTTTCCTTCCCCCCCCACCCTAAAGAGGGTTGCAATTAAGTGTGAACGTATATGCATATACATAGATAACTATAAATATAGACTTATATATACTCATATACATACATTACATTACAATGTAATCACCTTGAGGGCAGGGACAGATTTTTACTTTTTCTTTGTTTTCTGAGAGTTTAGTATAGTTCCTGATGCATAGAAAGCATTTAAAAGCCTGCCATCAGGTTGATTGCCATCCAATCTTCCTTCATTATGACAACATATAATGCCATGAGGACTTTGCTCTGTCTCCCTAGCCTAAAACACTCTGGGAGGAGGCCAACATGACTTGGGTCCAGGAGTTCGTCCTTCTGGGCTTGTCAATGAGACCAGGCCTACGTGGTGTCCTCTTTGCTGTGTTCCTGATGCTCTATCTGCTGACTGTCTTGGAGAACACAGTCATAGTTCTGCTCATCTGGAGCCACACAGAGCTCCACAAGCCCATGTACTTCTTTCTGGGGAACCTGAGATGCCTAGAGATGTGTTATGTCTCAGTTACGTGCCCACGCTGCTGCTCGGGCTCTGGTCAGGGCCTTGCCATGTCCCTTTCACTATCTGTATGACTCAGCTCTTCTTCATCACACTTATTTGTGCGGAGTGCACACTCCTGGCCTCCATGGCCTATGACCGCTATGTGGCCATCTGTCGTCCCCTCCACTATCCAATACTCGTGAGGCCCCAGATCTGCCTCATGCTGGCCATGGCCTCATGGGTCAGCAGCCTTAGTGTCTCTGTGATCAAGACAGTTTTCATTTCTGGGCTTTCATACTGTGGACCCAATGTCCTCAACCACTTCTTTTGTGACATCTCCCCTCTGTTCAATCTCTCCTGTGCTCATGTAGAACTAACCGAGCTGGTTGACATCATCTCTGCCATTGTCATCTTCTATGGTTCCCTGATGTTTGCACTGGTCTCTTACAAGGCCATTGGGGCAGCTGTGGTGCATATGCCCTCGGCCACTGCCCGACTCAAGGCTTTCTCTACCTGTGTTTCTTACCTCATTGTAGTGGGCATCTTCTACTCAGCTTCCATCTTCATCTATGCCTGACCCAAGCACATGGAAAACATGGACCTCAGCAAACTGCTGTCTGTCATCTACACAGTGCTCACACCCATGTGTAACCCAATCATCTACTGCCTAAGGAATAAGGAGGTCCAAGGTGCTCTTCACAGGACCCTTCACAAAATCAGGGTCAGTCAAAGCTCTGCCAGCTAGAGGTACAGCTAAGATTCCTATTGTCTTAGCCTTTTCCAGTAGCCATCCTCCTCCTTCCTGACTTTCCTGTCCTGCTCTTACAGTCATCTGGGCTCAGGACATCATTGGTATATCGAATGCCTTCATCTCTCTTGCTTCCCACATCCAGTCACTTGCTGATCCTTCTCACTTACTTGACCCTAAAAATGAGCTATGATCTCACTGCAGCAGAAAGAACTTTAGATGTGAAGTCAAAAGATCTGCCTACCAGTCCTAGTTCTGCCACATCTGCATGACCTTGGGTTAGTCTCTTAACCATTGGGCACCTCCATGTCCCCATTTATAAAATGAGGAGTTAAAACTAGAAGACCTTCCAGTTCTATAGTTGTGGTCCTATGACTTCCTCAATATATAGATTCTCTCTCACTGCACAAATTAGAAGCATTCCATGATCTCTTATTATCACATTCTTGTCCATATGTCATTTTGTTTTTAAATGCTCCACTCCAGCAGTGTCAAATTCAAATAGAAATGGATCCCTAGAGGCCACATACTGACTTAGAAAACCACACATTAGTATTATCTATGTTGTATTGTATTTCATTTCTTTAGTTAAACATTTCCCAATAACTTCTTCCTGTGACTCAGGAGATTTGCAACAGCTTGTGGCCAGTGTGGACTGCAAGTCTGACCCCTATGCTCTACTCCTACTGTGGCTCCAGTGTCCTCAACAGCAAGGTGTTGAGTCTCCCTGTAAGACTCTTATTATTATTTTGAAATGCACGTGATTCTCAGGCATTTGTACCTCAATCTATGTGATTGTCTTATCTTCTTGACAACTGAATTTATACCACGTTTTTCACACAATCATCACCCAGATGCTTATGTACGGATGGTCACCATCCTAATTTAGAACTTTATTGCCATTCATCTTGAATATTATAGAAGCCTCCTTTCTGGTCTCTGTGTCTTTACTCTTCCTCAATTTTAGTATTCCATATATGCAATGCCTCCTACAAATAAGCTATTTATCTTTTCTATGAAGGGTGTGAGCAAAATTTAAAATACACCCAAGGAGGAATTCTAAAGTATGTCATCAAGGAGTTGTATGATAGGAAGAGAAGATGAGTTGTTGAGATGGCAGGAGCTAGAGATGACAGATGGATACCCACAGTGATCAATTGTACCTTGAAAGGAAGAACAGAAGGCAAGCAGATGCCTTTTGGTGAACTTTCAGTGGGACATGGACCAGATTGGCTAAGGGTGGGCAGACCTGCTCAGGTTGGTATCTGAACCATTGAAGGAAATTGCCAAATGGATGATATTGTATTGAGTGTACTTTGTACTTGGCAATGGGCAGAGGATGGGTATTTTTCTGCATGTGGAAATTAGGTAACATGGATCCAGCCCTGTATAGGTCCTTAGACATGGGTGATAACCCAGGAATCACTTGTGATATGGCAGGAACACATTGACTTTTCTCAAGCTTTATCTATGAACAAATAAACATAAAACACTTATTACACACCTACTATATGTAATATATATATATATATATATGTATATTAGACAGTACAGAACATTGTAAAGTACTATAAACAGAATCTGAAAGTTGTAAGGGACCTCATAGACCTTCTAGTCCAACATGTACAAAAACAATAATTGCTCCACAGCTCACAACCATGCAATATTAGCTAATTGTTATCTAATATAATCTCATGGTTTCAAAAGAAAGTAGAAACGAGATAAAATCAGGAGTGCAGGAGGCTTCTTGGTGACCTTCTTGGGCATCATGCAAGATCAAATCAGCCTTGGCAGTCTACCTGCTCACCAACCTTTCTCCCTCTGATTGCAAAGTGGAGCCATGAACTCTAAAGCTCCATTTAAGGTGAGAGCTCAGCCGAGAACATCTCATTTCTCACCTGCCTGCCCTACTTTGAAATTTATTTGACTTTTCCACTATGACACCTTTCCCCCTTTTCAGCTTCCTTTTATGGGGTCATAAGCTCCTTGACGGCAGGGACTATGCTTTTTGTATCTTCATCACCAGTGCTTTGCATTGTACCTGACACATTAAGGACACACTTAATAAATGTTGATTGATTGATTGACTGGAGATCATGGTATTCAAAGATTGAGAATGGCAGAGGTATATCGTGCTCCTCTGAGAGAACAACTGATATGGCAAAAAAAATTTCTCTTGTTTTCTTTTCTCCAGGATATTTGGTGTCAAGTAAGGAAGAAGTTGGGCTGTGTAGGAGGGGTTATAGGATATATATGGATATAGCTAGGTGGCACAGTGGCTAGGGTGCCAGATGTGGAGGCAGAAAGACCCACCGCCATAATTCTACATCATACAATTAATAGCTGTGTTTCTGGGAAAGTCATTTCGCCTCTGTCTGCCTCCATTTTCTCATCTATAAAAATGAAGATAATACTAGCACCTACCTCACAGGGCTATTGCGAGGGTCAACTGAGACTGATAATATGTGTAAAGTGCTTATAAATGCTAGCTATTATACAGAAAGCAATTATGTTTTGGAGATCAACAGCCTTCTACTATCTTTTTGGAA
Organism: Pseudochirops corinnae; assembly: GCA_028646515.1. Taxonomy (NCBI): domain Eukaryota; kingdom Metazoa; phylum Chordata; class Mammalia; order Diprotodontia; family Pseudocheiridae; genus Pseudochirops; species Pseudochirops corinnae. The sequence goes on from CM053588.1 coordinate 23,692,939, forward strand.
ATGCTTGCTTTGTATTTGTTAAGTTCAGAATAACATAATTGATTGGTTAAAAAGAAAGAGGATAAATAGAAGATAACAAGAGGTCTCAAATCCTTCTGTGAGTTAGGGGGTTGCCTTCTCTGAGCATGACAAAAATTTGTTCCAGCAGCCATAAAGATGACTGCAGCAGGTACTGTGGAAGGCTTAGAGCTTGGTTAGTTATGGAAGATGCCAAAGTCATTCACTGCATCCCTGGTCATCACCAGTTGGCCAGACTTTTGTCTTGCTGCTGGACTTTCATGACTCTGGAAGACAGAATGAGGTGAATGACAGAGTTTTATGTAGCTCTGCCTCTCTTAAATGCAGCACATGCATGAGTCAAGATATTTCTCTTCAATGTCCTTGGTCCTCTTCAAAAAAGGACAAAAAACAACAACAATAACCTGTGGCTCCAAGAAGCTGTGACTTGCACAGTGTTCACACCTCTGCAAAACTGTCTCAGCAGACAGACTAAACCAGGTTGAGGTTACCTGACAGGCTTTAAATCCATAAGAGTTAGGAAATGTCTATGCCAAGCATGTGAAGGCTTCCCCTTGTAGAATGGGTGAATTTTGACAATTTGTTCCAATGGCCATGAAGGGTCTGAAGCAGATCCTGTAGAATGCTTAGAGCTTGGTCAGACATTGAAGACACCAAGGTCATCCACTGCACCCAAGGCCATCATCAGTCTTCCAGATTTTTGTCTTGCCAGTAGACTTTGGTAACTCTGGAAGACACAGTGAGGTTGATGACTATCTAACTTTACCTCACTTAAATCTAGTTCACCCCATGAAGGAAAAACAACAAAGTGATTTACCATCATTATCTCATTCTAAAAAAAATGTTTGTTACAAACTGAGACAAAATATCATTTGCTCCTTTTATTACTTATCCAATAAGTATTATATCTATTAAAAATAAAAATCAGATGTTTTAAAAATGCTTATTTGATCAGTTGGGTGGCTAGGTAGATCTCTAGACCAGGAATCCTGGAGATTTGACTTGGAATCTGGCCTTAGGCACTCACTAGCTGTGTCACCTAGGGCTAGTCAATGGAATATTAAAGGTATCTAAGATCTTCCCTGACCATTTGTAAGGCTTCAGGTGGAGCCCATTAAGGGAAGCTCCATTAGGGGAAGTTTGCTCAACGGTTTTCACACCTTTTGCTAATTTCTAATTAGGCCCTGAGTATAGAGGGTTGTGATGCCTTCTGGTTCTGAGAAGTATATATCTATACCCTGAGTTGGTATTTTGCTTTGGGGGTTCATAGGGGATCTTGTGACTCCTAGGTCGAGATTCTGAGTGGCCCTACATTCAGAGCTCCCCAACTGCCCATATGTTAAGGCTCTCTTGATCCAGGGATGTATGTATAGTGTATGGCAATATTGCTTTGATTCAAGCACTCAGAGCCCTGTCTGTTGGTCTTTGTTTATCTGCTTGTATTTTTCTCTATTTGTATTTTCTCTGAAGTTCAGGGTGCTGACTTTTCCCCTGACCTAGTGAATGGAATTTAAAAAAAGATTGTTGACCCCTGAAACAGCTGTCTTTCCTAGTAAAGCAGATCTAAGAACCTGGACTAGCAATCATCCTGGGTATGCCAGTGTGGTTGCTGCTACAGTCTCTTAACCTCTGTTTGCTTCAACCAACTGCAAAATGGGGGGTAATAACAACACCTCCTAAGAGCATCTCACAAGATTGTGAGGATGAAATGAGTACATATTTGTCAAGTACTTAGCAGAGTGCCTGACACATACTAGGCATTTAATAAATGGTAATTTCCTTCATACTAGGTGATTTTCTAAGGTCAGTTCTGATGGGGTGCTTGGGTACCTGTGCTTGAACCACAGTTTGTAAAATCACATCAGTTTGTAAAATCACATTTCTCTCTCGCCTCAAATCTCTCCAGCCTCAGAGCATTATCTCTGCCCCTTCCCCCTGCCAGCACTCTGCCTAGCAACCATTTATGAATTGTTTATCTCCACTTAATATAATAACCAGCTGTACCTATGAATCCTTCACTGAATATCTAAAAGTAACTCCCTAGCCATTATACACATCCTGGATCCCTCATTAGCTTGGGACATATGTGTACTCCCAACATCCATCTTGTCAAACAGGACATTGATGGGTAGTAGACTGGGCACTTCTCAGTCAGACCTGACCGCTAGTTGACTCAGTGACATTTCAAGCCTAAAACCACACCTCCATGTAGCCCCTCCTTGGGCTATTTCTCAGTGAATTATGGGCAATACACCTGCACAGTAGATATTAAAAGTGCATGTTCCTTTAAGAACTGACCACTCCTTAACTCCTTCTTAATCTCATTAGCATAATTGGCACAGGTTATACTAAAGATTATCCTATAAAAACTTTAACTCTACCCCTTTAAGGTTGCAGGTTCCCTAAGACCTCCAGCCCACTATAAAGTGTAACAATAAATTTTTTACCAACTTGACTCAGAATGCTTGAGCCTGTGAATTCATTCCAGACTGCCCACCAGGGCCTCTGGTCATTGAGGTCCCTGAGACACCTATCCTCCCTCATCAAATTCCAGTACTAATGATCTTTTTTTTTTTCTAATTGAGATGCTCTCTGAGGTTTTTTTTAAACATAATTAACTGTCACCTTCAGTCCTATGCTGCTCTGAACTAATCCTAATTTCATCCGTAACCATTCTAAGGATCACTATTCCTTTCCCCCTTAATAACTTTTTTTTTGCATTGTATCCTCCCAAAATGCTCTAGCTAAATTCAGTTCTTACTTTTATTCATCTCATGGTTTTTTTTTTTTTGAGGAAAGAGCAAATTTCACTCTTGCTTTAAAATTTGTAATGTATGTATTATCTACTTACGTGTCTTTCTCTGAGTACTTCAGGTAGTTTCTGATTTCTACCTCTAATATTCAATGTATTTCTCTGGGTTATACACAGAGTAGTCATTTAAGAAAGGTATGTTGAAGTAATAATTTGTAGTTTTATTTAGTTTTTACATGCTTTGGGGGCCATATTTCCTTTTTCTTATGACATCTAATGTCCTTGGGGTCCCTTCACACTATGAGGGAGCAGACACTGGACTTAGATGAGGCAAATCCAATGCTGGGGCACAAAGGGGAGTCAGCCTTTTCTTATACACTCTAGCTCATCATGCCTCATCCCACAATTCCAGGAAATGTCTCTTACATAGCTTAGGTTTGACTCACAATATCGAAGTTTGACCCAAAGTAAATTCATAGGCTGCTTCCTTGAAAAGATATCCAACGCATATCAAATATAGGACAGCTCTTTATTTCTTCCACAGCAAAAGAAATGCTTAAAACACAAAGGAGTCAGAAGAACATATTGATAGATATTTAACTCAGAAAAGAAGTAACCCATTATTTCTATTACACTTTCACAGAAGGTAGTAAAGACTGCAATTTAAAGAAGCAGGAAACAGCAAAGCTCCTAACAGACACAGAAAACACACATGGAACTCAAAAGATTCATAGAAGGCCATAAAAAACACTGGAGCATATTTTACCAATTACCTACATTATATACTCCCAGGACATAAAAAAATTCCTAGATTTATGAGATGCATAAAAAACTTTCACTTTCTCCTCAGTCTGAACTTTCCAGGGAGGAACTCAAGGTCTATGTATATTGGTCAGTCAGGTATTTATGGTGGACTAATCTTCTCCTCAGAAGATGGTACATGGAAAAAAAAACAACATCTCTGGCTGGCAGCAAGCACCCACTAACTCTAGACCTCTTGAACTCACAAGTTATATGCCAGTGGTGGAAACATCTATCACAAGATTGCTCTTTGATTACCTGTGCTCAGAAAAAGGAGCCCAAAGTGGAAGAAGGAGCCAGAATTAGGATTGGGCTCACTTAGGTAAGCAATGTGCTCATTTGTCATGTACAAGTAGCCATCACAGCTGTTATTGGGTTGGAGGAGGAGGAAAAAACCCTTTCCCTCTGTCAGGAAACCCAAGGGACAACTGTTGGAAGTTAGAAGAGAGAGCAAAAGTAGAAGATTTTTTTTCTACTTTTAAAGACTTCTGAGATGAAGTTTTCTTTGACATAGACTTCCATCCCCACTGATGGAACAGTTTGGTGAAGATTTTGAGTGAATAATTACTCGTATCAAACCAAAATTCTGGGGAGACAACAGGGCTAATATATAGATATTGGAATCATCTATATAGAACTGAAATGGAACCCATGGTTGTAGAAGAGATGATCAAAGGAGAAGGGAGAGAGAGGAACCAGGCCAGGCCAGAACCTTGGGAAATAACCATGACTGGTGATCAGGAAATGAATGATGATTCAACAAAGGAGATAGAAAAGGTGTGGTTGGACAGGTAGGAGGAGAATCAGGAGAGAATAGCATCATATAAGCCAAAGAAGGAGATGGAATCTAGGAGATGTCCTTCTCTTAGCTCTGTGACCACTCATTCTTAGTACCCTTTGTAGGATTATATCATAATGTCCCACTCTTTGTATGTGGCAGTAACCTAAGGCTTTGGTCCAGACCCCTATTTTTATCTATTTGAATAATATTACAATGGTTTCATCAACTCTCATCCTTATGCAGAGGATTTCCAAGTCTACCCATCTCATCCTTGTATATTCCCTGAACTTGAATCCCACATCTCCAACTACCAGTGGACATTTCGTATATCCCAGAGGCATCTCTAACTCATCATCACATCACAAAATTTTTTTCCTTCTAAACACATCCTTCCTCCTCCCAACTTCTCTATTTATGTCAAAAGAATCACCATTCTTCCAATAACTCAAGTTTGCAATCTTGGAGTCATGTTTGGTGCTTTACTCTATCTCAATCCCCACACCCCCAGAGGTCCTCAGCTGCCAAGTCCTATCAGTTCCATCTCTGCATCATCTACAATATGTGTCCTCTTCTCTCTACTCATATAGCTACCATTGTAATTCTGGCCCTCATTATTCCTCCCTGAAACCATTACTAACATAGCTGCCTAATGCTTTTTAGTGCATCCAACCACTTTCCTCTCCAAATCATGCCTTGCACAGCTGCCAAGTTGGTAATCCTAAAGCATAGGTGTGAACATGTCATTTCTGTTGTTTCTAGGATCAAATAGAAATGTTAACATCTAAAAGACATCATAGTTGAGTTCTACCTCATATTGTGATCGACAGTACAAAAAACAATGACTTTAGAGCAGAGACCTGAGTTCATATCATTCCCCTGACTTCCCTGTGTGACTTTGGATGTCATTTAATGTATCTAGGTCTCAATTTCTTTATCTGTAAAATGAGGGGGTTAGACTAAATGGTCTCTGAGGCCCCTTCATGTCTGAGTCTATGAATCTATGATTACATCTAGCTTTTCTTTTGTTACTCTGGTGTTTAGCCAAGGAATCCATTCTCTCCTCACCTCACCCTTCAGTATCACTTTCATCCCCAAGCCTAGGATGGTAGAAACCCTAATTTTCATCAAGGTTTAGATCTATGTCACCTCCTACAAGGAGTCTTCCCTGATTTCTCTAGTTGTTGGTGTTCTGTCCTCCAAAGTCATCATGAAATCATTTTGTAAATATTGGATATTTACTTCTGGGTACATATTATTCCTTCAGAATAAAACAAGTTCTTTAGGAGAGGGAATATTTCTTTTTCTGACTTTTTATCCCCAGTCTCCAGTTCAAATGTAAGTACTTCATAAAGTCTTGGATGAGTAACAACATTGGGAAGAGACTGAGCCAAAGTTGCCCCCCCCAAAAAAATTAAGAATGAGGAGGCAGAAAGGTCATTGATTAATCAATAATAATGTGTTTACTGCTTTTTCTATGCCACTCAATCAAGCATTTATTAGGTATCTATTATATACTAGGTACTATGATAAGCCTTGAGGATACAAGGAAAGCTCAAAAGGCCCTGGCCTTGAGGAACTCAGAGTATAATGGGGGAGCCACCATGGAAATCATATGTACTAACCGGTTATAGACAAGGGAAATGGAAAGAATCAATAGAGAGAAGGCACTAATATTACCAAAGATTGGGAAAGGATCCCTGTAAAAGGTAAGATTGTAGGTGGGACTGGAAGAAAGCCAGGAGATGATGAGAGAAAGAGTTCCAGGCTTGGAAAACAGTCAGAAAATATGCCCAGGGTCAGGAGATGGAGTGTGCTGCCAAAGGAACAATGATGAAGCCTATGTCATTAGATCTCAGAATATATGGAGGGAAGTGAAGTGTAAAGAACATTGGCTATAAAGGCAGGGAAAGGACTTTGTGAAGGGAGAACTCTGAAAACTAAATAAATGATTTTATATTTAATTCTGGAGGTAATAAGGAGCTGGCCACATGGGGACAGAAATACAAGAGTGAAAGTAACTGTTTTTAAGGAGCTTAATTTCTGTTGGGAGGAAATCAACATATAATAATAACAGCAAGCCTTTAAGAAACACTTTAAAGTTGAAAAACACTTCACATATATTAATTCATTTGACCTTTACAACAATCATATATAAGGTATGTGCTATATTTATTCCTGTTATCCAGATGTGAAAACTGAGGCTGAGAGATGTTAAGTAATTTTCCCAGGGTCACATACTTGGTAAGTGTCTGAGAGAGAATTTATACTCAAGTCTTTGAAAGGATGGACTGGTAAATGTATCTGCATTAACACCTTCTTTATAACTTTCTTAAATCACACAACCTACAAAACAATAAATAAAACAAATTTGAACTTTTGCCAATTTCTGAGGTATGAAAATTCACACTCAAATTTTAACAATCAGCTCTTCTGATCCCTGTGGGAGCTGTCTTCAGCACACCTTGGATCTTCCCAACTGTATCAATGTTAACATCAAAAATTTAACACTCAGTTTTTCTAATCCCAGTGCATCCTGTCTTTAGCACACCACCAGTCTTCCCAAATCTATCCACTGCACCACTTACCTTCTTTAGTATATACATATAAGCAAAATAATTTCAAAGAAATACAGGATAGGTTTATGTTAGTGGGAGTGGGGAATGGGAGAAGTTATACAGAAGGTGACCCTTGGTCTGAGCTTTGAAGGCAATGGAAAGATAGAGGTGAACAGAAAGAAAATTATAGGTAATGGAATCGAGCAGATGAGATATCATTGATTGGTCACTTTGGGAAGTGCTGGTTCCTCTGAGAAGTGGTATCCAAAGCCTGATAATGAGGGTGTGGGATTTGTGAGAGAATGGAGGCAGCAAACCTAGGGGACTTTGGTATTGGTTTGGTTTCTCAGGGTTTTAAGTGGTTTTAACACAATTATCCAAAGAGGCAAATAATGCAGCTGTGGGTCTACTCATTCTTTGGAGGTGGAAACTGAGGTTGACAGATGTGAACATGTTTTCAATGACAGATAAATCTTCATATTGCCATTTATTAGTGTGGCCATAAGATGTTCCCATGGGTTCCCTCCTCTACAAGATTAGTGTTTGGACCAGGCAGTCTCTAAGGTCTTATTAATAAACCTCATGCACCCCCAAGTCCCATCCTGGGATCTTTTAGACCTTGGACATAAGATGCTAGGAAGACCCAACTCCACAAAACAATTTTGCCCATAAGAGAGATTTAACGAGGCCAGTCAGCATGTATACTTCATGGTGCAATTATCTAATCAATAATGAACCTAGAAATAATGGAACAATTGAATTACCAAATACAGGGACAAATAGAACATTAAAAAAATTAGCTCAGCTATTTTATTAACTCAGTTGTTTATCAACTTAGTGATTAATTTTCAAGTCTTTCAAGAACTAAATTCTACATCAGGAAAACAGAATACTCCGCGATAATCCTAATAATGTAAGGCACATCTTTATCCATAGAGCGTGCATGGTGGCTAGAGTGTTGGACTTGAAGCTGGGAAGCCCTAAACTTAAATTCTAACCCCTACACTTATTAGTTAGGTGATCCTGAGCAAATTGCTTAACCTTTTTTGGTCTCAGTTTTCTCATATGTAAAATGGAGTTTATAACAGCCCCCACTGCCTAGGGTTGTTGTGAGAATCGCATAACATGTGGTAAGCATTCTGTAAACTTTAAAATGCTAAAAAAAAAAAAATAAATAATAATGCCAGCTATTGGTTAGTGACAAATCATTATGACGGTCCTAGATCCAACAGGCTCAGTCTGAATGTGTGGCTGCATGGACTTCCCAACTCCAACGTTGAAGAGAAATGACAGTAAAGTAGTTTTCCATTCTTCTGCCAAAATCCAGTTAAAGTATATCCAGGAGACTGAGTAAGACCAGGACCCTGGCCATATGGACAAACAAAAGGAAATCATCCTGGAGCAGTGCTAAAGGCCCACTGTCTTGTTGCCAATCAGAAAGAAGAGAATAAACAAGATTAAGAGTAATTCCAAATGATCTGTTCTCCTCCTTTCGGTCAAATATCTTCAAGTCGCATGCCTCCAAGTAGACTTTTCAAGGATGAAGGTATAGTTATTGACTCAATCACTGGCACCTTTTTCAAAGGCACCTCTCAATGATGGGAATATAAATAGTGTATATTATGTGAACAGAAAGTGATCTCCATCAGTCCAGTTCACATTATACTTTGGGTACCATGTTTGGGATCAAAGGAATCCTGCTTTATATGAATAATGGAAAATTATTACATAAACCATTTGGGTATCATAATTCTATTGGTGTGAACTAGTTGACACAAGGGGTACTTCTTTCATATTCATATTCAAATATGTAGAAGATTTATTCACTATGACTTTACTATGGATAATGGGGAGATGAGGAAACCTCACCATACTGTTTCTATCTCTGACCTCTCCCTCCACTAAAGATGACTTACATTGGTGCCATCTTTATAAGATTAGAAAATACATCATGCCATGGAAAGAGTCTAATTCTGGATTATAATCCAACTGCATTAAAAATATGCCTCTACCAATTAACTCTTGAGGCTTCAAGCTATAAAATGAAGGACTTGAAATAGACATCCTGGAAGGAGCCTTTCAGCTCTAAATCTATGATCCTAGAAGACTCCACTCTCTACTCCCTTACCAACCGGATGTTCTTAGCAATGAATCCATGTCCCTACAGATAATAGATTATGTCCTCCAAGACAAAAAGAAGGAACAAGACTGAGCTGATCATGGAGCAGCTTTGACAATAAGAACTGATGAGACAAACACTTCAGGACCCTTGTGAGGCAAAATGTTTGAGAATATAGTCATCCCTATTTGAGAATGTGAACAAAGAAAACAGGGGTGTAATGTCCTTATCATTTTTCCACTACTACTTAATCCATTTCCCTTTTAAATATGTGAAAATGAACAGCTGATAACACATAGCACTGAAAGAGTTCAAAATAATTTGACTGTTTCCCTTGTTTAAACAAATAAAATTTCTTGGCTTATATGACTTTTACTTGGCAGTTTTACTTTACTAATGTAATAATATTTGAATATCCAAAGTACTTTGAGGGTTAGAAAGCACTTCCTTCAAACCAAATTGTTAGGCAGACAGAAAAAGGTCCAGAGTCACAAAGTAATCTGAACACCAAAATTGTGTCATCCAAATCCTAGACCATGGGTCTTTCTCAAGCCAAATGCTGTGAATTATTATGGAGCCCTATTGGATCCAATATTATATGATTATATAATAAGTATCTTTTCACCCAAAGAAGTGAATGTCTACTACTGAGAATTTCAGACCAGAGAGAAAGACATCTTTGGATCTATTGGCTCTTTCACTTTTCTCATATCATATTCTTAGTACTGAGAAACAAAAATTGAAACATAACAGGAATGAAAAATCAAATACCATATATACATATATATACATACAATATGTATGTATATTATGTGTATATGCGCACAAGTATATATATGCATGTGTATGTATATGTCCACATGTGTACATGTGTATCTATACAGATATGTGTGCATATATTACTCATAATACATATGCATGTATTCAAATATGTAGATATATATATTCATAGATCTACATATATCATACATCTTTATATTTTAGATTAGCCCTTTGGTTAGGTTGGGAATATTCTAAATTTCAGCCAAATCATCATCCATATTTTTACATGGTAGATCTTAGGCCCTTCCACTCCACAATGTATAAGATAATGTCTACTGAATTGGAGTCAGAGGACCCAGCTTCATATCCTAGCTTTGTACTTTGCTAAGGGTTTGGAGAAGTCTTGGCTTCTCAAAGTCATATTTTCCTCATCCATAAAATGAGAATTTGGGAGTAGATGATTCCTGAGGTCCCCTGCATCTCTAAATCCAAGAGTCAATGAATCTACATTTCCATTTTATATGGGGGGGGGCACAGGAGGAAATAAATTCAGTCATAGGTAAGTGACATTCAGAGTGGAGAAAGAAGGATCAAGATTCAAACACAGACTCCAAGCCCCATGTTCTTTACAAGTAAAAAGGCTCCCTTCAAACAATATGGTAGAGTGTAGAAGTGCTGGAATTAGGAGTCCAGAGCTTTGAGTCTTAGTTCCATAGATGACTAGCTAGGTGTGTGATCTTAGGGAACAGTCAACATTTAACAAGCATATGTTAAGCGCCAATGGTGTTCCAGTCATTGTGTTAGGAACTAGCAATAGAGAGAGCAATAGCATTAGAGAGGGATAGGATAGGACAGAATAGGACAGCACAGGGACTAGTGAGGATTGAAAAGAGTGGGAGGATTAGGACTGCAAGTAGTTAGTTGTGGGAAATGACTAACTCCATCTTGTAATAATTCTGGAGCTAGTTCAATGAGTTTTCTGTTCAATTATGAGTCTAGTTCAAATTCTGTCTTATAAGAAAATTATGGGAACTGGGAAAAAGCTTTATTGTATTGGTTGAACCCAGCCCTGGGTGTTCAGGAAGCTAGACCACCTCCCCTATTGCTTAGAGACCCTTAACTAAGGAGCTTGATTATGCTGACCAGAAACCTGGCCAGATCCAAACACTGATGCACAGAGTTATGTCACAATTGTACATCTCAAGCAACCCACGTCTTATCTGGAAACTGACCCCCTACTAGTTAAGCTGTTATTGTTTCCATGTTCTTTGCGTTGTTTGCAGACTCTTGGGAGGGGGGGGGGGGCGCACCTCTTTTTTTTTTTATTTCAGGGAATTGCACCTGTTAGCTCTCCCCCTTCCAACTTGGAAAGTCCCTAATCCTTCATCAAATTAGAAATCAGATTACCTAATATTGTTTTGTTTCCTTTTAATTAATGGTTCTTATTTGACAAATTATTTTTAATATATAAAAGTCTCCCTCTCCCTGTATTTGGGGTCCAGTGCCAAAGCTGAGGAAGGTAAGTGGTCTCAATTTGCTGGTCAGGTGTCATGCATTGCTTAATAAATCAAAATTCTCAGAAGATCAAATCTTTGCTTTCTTAGTTGTTTCATCTTTCAGCAACCACACTAGTGCAATAACTCTTGGTCTCCCAAGTGAGGGGACTTTTACAAATTCATGCAGGCACCTTCTCTGCAAAATGTCATCTTGAAAACTTTCCTAGCTTTTTTTCTGCCAGCTCCATCATATTCCTGTGATGTCAAAATGATGGACACAAAAAAGAAAGGTACATGATACATGTTTTCTAGACCACTTTCAAAAACATGGTGTTGTACCTTTGGCTACATATATGAGAATATATAAGAAAGGTGATATTGTAGCTATCAAGGGTATGGGCACAGTTCAGCAAGGAATAACCCACATATGTTACCATGCTAAGTTTGGATGGGTCTATAATGTTACTCGGCATGCTGTAGGCATTCTTGTAAACAAACAGGTTAAGGGCAAGATTCTAGCCAAGAGAATTAATGTGTGTATTGAGCATATTAAGCATTTCAAGAGCAGAGATAGCTTAGTGGTTCTCAACCTTCCTAATGCCGTGACCCTTTAATACAGTTCCTCATGTTGTGGTGACCCCCAACCATAAAATTATTTTTGTTGCTACTTCATAACTGTAATTTTGCTATTGTTGTAAATCTATCTGATATGCAGGATGTATTTTCATTGTTACAAATTGAACATAACCCACAGGTTGAGAACCGCTGGGGTAAAGGAAAATTATCAGAAGATGGAAGCCAAAGAAAAAGACACTTGGGTTCAACTGAAACACCAGCCTGCTCTACCCAGAGAAGCACACTTTGTGAGAACCAATGTCAAGGAACCTGAGCTGTTGAAACCAATCCCCTACAAATTCATGGCATAAGTGACTTTAAAAAAAAAAAAACAATTAAAAAATCTTGTATTGTGAAAAAAGAGTTTCCTAGAACATTTGGAAGTGAAGTACTTGTTCAAGATCACACAGTCAGAACGTGTTTTAGATTTACCTTGAGCCCAGATCTTACTGGTTTCAAGGCCATCTCTTGATCCCTTATATCATATACCAAAAATGAAACAGGTCTCCACCCTCAGGAAATTTACAGAGACATGACATGTACACAGTAAGTTAAAATTCAAATATAAAATGCTCTCTTTGGTGTTCAAAGTCCTTCCTCACCCAGACCCCTTGTACCTTTCCTGCCTTTTTACATCTTACTCCCTTACACATACTATTTGATCCAGTGAGCCTGACCTCTTGGTTATTTCACACACAAAACACTCCATTTCTCAGCTCTGGGAATTTCTTTGTTCCCTACACCTGGCATGCTCCCCCTCCTCATCTCCAGCCGATGGCTTCCTTGGCTTCCTTCCCATCTTTTACAGGAAGCCTATCCCAACCCCTCTTAATTCTAGTGCTGCCCTCTGTTATTTCCTATTTATTCTATACATAGCTTGTATGTATGGATTTGTTTGTTTGCTGTCTCCCCATTAGATTGTGAGCTTCTAAAACTAGCCATGCAACCTTGGGCAAGTCATTTAATCCCAACTGCCCTGCTGTCCCCCTCCAAAAAGCAAAAAAAAAAAAAAAAAAGATTGTGAGCCTCTTGAAGCAAGGACCTGTCTTTTGTTTCTTTTTGTATCCCCAGTGCTTGGCATAGTGCCTGACACTATGAGTTCCTTAATAAAAGTTTACAAACTGACTAGCTGACTGAGCAGGGGCAAGTAGGAACCAATGAACCTTCTCAAACATGAACAGAATAGTACTCCTGCAGCATCAATTTGACAGGGGCATGAAGAATGGATTCAGTAGAGGAAAGTCTGGATTCAAGGACAACAATTAGAAGGCTGTATGAATAGTGCAGGTGATAAGAGTTGTTAGTGGTCATGTGAAATGACCAGTCAAATTGGTATTTTTGTTATTATTATTTGATAATTATACTTCAATATAATTGGTTTCCTTTGCAATCCTGAATTTTGATTTTAAATTTTGATTTGAAACATTTAACAACCTTATTCTGAAAAGGGTTCATAGACTTCACCAGACTGTCACAACAGTGTTTGATACAGCGCAGCTTAAGAACCTTACAACTGGCTGCTTCTTGTATTCATTTCAAATCTTGTAATTCTAGGGTTTCATATGTAAACAGTACCAAGAATATTATTTCTTCTCTCCTCCACCCCCAGTAGCACAGAAAAAGAACCCCCAGTTTCCCTGATCCATTCCCTCCCCCCTTATACGTAACTGGTTGCATGCTATTGTTACTGGAAAGATCTCACTACAGGCTTTAGAAAGAGTCCTTGGAATCTGAGAGATGAGTAAGGAGGTACTTTGTCAGGCCGAGATCAAATGAGGACTGGAGCACAGCTCTCCTGGGAGCCTGAGGGACAAAGAACATTGACATTTTGACCAGTGAATCTGAGCCTAGTGTTAGTAAGTGGGATTTCCATGAAAAGATTGGGAATTTCACTTCCTGAGCAATTTTTGTGAAGCATCAAATCTGTAGCGGAAACCATCTGAGGATGAAAGAAAGTGACCAGCCCAATCTGACTATATAAAATGTCTTGTTAGAATGGACGTTTATGTGGGAGCTCCTGACGTGAATTCTGGCTTGTTTTTATTAACCTTTTAATAAAACTTTTCTGTGTCCATTTTTGTGGCTTGTGTTCTTGCCAGGAGGAGGGGCATCAGTACAAATACATTCTCCACAGTTGTTAGTATACTCCACTAGAAATTACTCTGATGACAGAGTTTTCAGGTAATGATTTTTCCAAATGTTTTGGGTATAATAAATGAACCAATGAAATTAGAAGTCTTCTAAGGTGACCCTGGACCCTTCATTTTGGGAAAGTCTCTGATACAAGGTCAGGTCTGATGTGAAATGCAAGGAACAGTGAGTTCATAAGAGGTCTTCCAGTGGAGACTATCTGACCGATACTTTGGGATGCTGCAGGAAGGATTCGTTTCAGAACAGGGCTTGGACTTGATTCTCCCTGGTTCCACCTGCTCTAGAAGTCTCTGATTCAGTGACGATCCTGGAAAGTAATCCCATTGCCAATAGTCTCTTGAAGCTGTCTATCAGCGGCCCCACTCCCCTTTGTCTTAGTTGTAACCAGTAACAGACAACAGATTTCAAGTCATCTGAGCACCCCCTTTTTTCCCAATACCCTCCCTAGGGCAGCTTTCACCTCTTTGTTCCTCAAGCTGTAGATGATGGGGTTGAGCATGGGAGTCACGAGGGTATAGGACAAGGACACAACTTGCTTACTCTCAGGAGAGTAGGCGGACTTGGGCTGGAGGTGGATCACGCAAGCTGTACCATAGAAGAGAGTCACAACAACAAAATGGGCTGCACAGGTGGAGAGGGCCTTATGGCGCCCAGTGGCTGAGGGCATTCGTACAACAGCAACCAGTACACGGCCGTAGGACCCAGTGATGAGGAAGAAAGGGACCATTAGGACAAGAACAGTAGCTACCCGGATGTAGGCCTCAAAGACAGACGTGTCAGCACACACCAACCTCAGAAGTGGTGCCACATCACAGAGGAAGTGGCGAACCCCTTGAGGTCCACAAAATGGGAAGTGGAAGAGCCAAATGGTGAACAGCAGGGAAACTGGGATGCCTGCCACCCAACATGCCACTGCCAGAAGGAGGCAGAGCCTCTGGTTCATGAGGACCCCATAGTGCAGAGGGTGGCAGATGGCCACATAACGGTCATAGGCCATCACTGTCAGGAGAAAACACTCTGATGTGACACAGGACAGAATGAGAAAGAGCTGGAGAGCACAGCCCACCAGGGAGATGCCCCTTCCAGCCACCAGGCTTTCTAGCATCCTGGGCACAATGTCCAAAGAGAAGCAGATCTCCACCAGGGCCAGGTTCCGGAGGAAGAAATACATAGGTGTATGGAGGGCAGTGTCAACCAGAGTTAAAAGTACAATGAGACAATTTCCCAGCATTGTGATTAGAAACATCCCCAGAAACAGCACAAAGAGAACTGGCTTCAGCCTGGGAACATGGGAAAAACCCAAGAGGACAAACTCGATGACAGTAGTCTGGTTCTCCCCGATCATGCTCTCAGTGGGGTCCTTGAGATGCATCAGTGCCCAGGGACTGGACATGTTTGAGGAGGCACCACCTGAAGGGGAAATGATGAGCTAAAAGTTATAATATACGCATGTGCACATATAATGTGTGGATGTGTACATACAAAACAGACATAAGAAAAGCCAACTGAAAGTAGACATTTGGCTCTTGATATCATCAAAATCCAAAGCATAGAAGGGATTTGAATCCTGTTTCTGATACTTGTTATGTGAGTGACCATGGGAAGGTCATATAACCTTTCTGTGACTCAGTTTCCCTAATTGTAAAATGAACAATGTGGTAGAAAGGATCAAACAGTGGAGTCAGGAAGTCAGCACTCGGCTCACATCCCACCTCAGCCACAAGCTGAGTGACTCTAGGCCAGTCACCTCACCTCCCTGAACTTCAGTTAACATTCTTGTGAAATGAGGGAGTTGAACTTAATGGCCTCTAGGATCTCTTCTAACTCTGAATCTGTGAGCCGGTGATTCTCTGACCTACATCACAGGGTTATTGTGAGGATTGAGTTACATGTTGAATGCTGAATGCTGAATGCTTTGCAAACCTTACAGACCTGTACAAACATCAGCTAATCCTACTATTGACTATACATCCTTCCCAGAAATCATATGAGATGTAGGGCCAGCTAGGTGACCCCATGGATATAGCACTAGGCCTGGAATCAGGAAGTTGTGGGCTCAAATCTGGTCTCGGGAATTTACTAGCTTTGTGACCTTGGGTAAGTCTCTTCACCCTGTTTGCCTCAGTTGCCTCATATATAAAATGAACAGGAAATGGAAAATCCCTTCAGGATCTTTGTCAAGAAAACCCCAAGTGGGGCATAAAGAGTTGGACACAATTGAATAGTAACACATGTCATATTCCCAACCCTAATACAATATAAGCTTTTGGACTGGATTCATTGTCCCTTTTGTAATCCTAGCACCCAGCATAGTGCCTTACACATAGAAGATCTCAAGAAATGCTTGTGAAATGGCATGAAATTGTTGATATTTTCACAGCTCCCTCCCGCCCCCAGCAGTCTTCATGGCTCCTCCATCTAAAAGTTCTCTCTTACCCATGTTCCATGCATCTCTCTTTTGGGTTATTTCATGGTATTTCCCTGTGGCTATTCTCTAGACTCAACATCATTCATTGATACTCTGGAGATCTGTGATTTCATCGGTGTCAGTCCTTTCTTCATTGGCATGTCTATCATGCCAGGAACATCTTAGCTCAGTTTAAAGGGCACTCCTTACAAGGCTATTCAACATATGATCCAGTGGCAGTAGGGAAGATGGAATGGAGAGGAGGACAATTTATAAACAGGTGAAAATGCATGTGGTGGTACTGAGTCTTGGGCAGCCTATCTTTGCTTCCCCAGGAATAATGGAAAAACAACACAAAATTGTTGGAAAAAAATCACAGAATCTTGGAGTGTGAAGGGGTGCTCAGAGGTCACCTAGTTCAACCTCTACCTTGAAGCAAGAGTCCTGTCTATGGCCAGGCACAAGGGGACAGCAGAGGTAGCAGTGGCTAGAATGGTGGGCATGCAATCAGGAAGAAAGATTGGAGTTCAAATCTATCTTGGACCTTTGCTAGCTGTGTGACCCTGAGAAAATTATTTAACCTTTGTCTGCCTCAATTTCCTCAACTGTAAAGAAGGAGCATTAATATTAATCACTTCCTATAAAGGGATGGTCCTGGAGTCAGGAAGACCTTAGTTCAAATCTACTGTTAAATCTTTACTAGCTAGCTGTGTGATCCTGGGCAAGTCACTTAACTTTGTCTGCCTCAGTTTCCTCAACTATAAAATGGGGATCCTAATTATACCTTCCTCATATGGTTGACGTGGGCTCAGCTCAAGAGAGATGATAATGTTTGTAAAACACCAACCACTGTGCCTGGGACATTTGTAGTCCAATTGTTTTTCTTCTATGTCTGACTCTTCATGACCCCATTTGGGATTTTCTTGGCGAAAATACTGGAGTGCTTTGCCGTTTCTTTCTCCAGCTCATTTCACAGGTGAGGAAACTGAGGCAAATGGGATTAAGTGATTTGCCCAGCTATTAAGTAAGGCCAGATTTAAACTCAGGTCTTCCTGACTCCAGGCTCAGTGCTCTCTCCACTGCACAACCCAGCTGCCTAGTAGGACTTCATAAATACTTGGTTCTTTCCTTTCTGCTTAAATATGTTCAGTGATGTATAACTCACTCCCATGAGATATGCCTTTTTTATTGGTGGAAAGCTCTAATTATTAGGAATTTCCACCTTACAAAAAAATCAGGAAAGAATGACAGAAACCATCTTGTCTAATCCATTCATAAGGATGAGGAATCATCAGAGGCTTCAGAGGAAGCACAACAAGATTCGAACTCCAGCATCTGCCTCTAACTCTGTGGCACTTTTCCCTAGACCCTATGGCTGCCATCCTTGGCTGCCACTCGCTGCTATTATTTCTGTCCCAGAGGTCAAATAGAATGAGCCTAATCCATATTCTAAGAGAAGACCAATTCTCTCAATTCCAGAAACAGTGACCGTGGTCTCCCAAGACTTCTCTTATTTAGGCGAAATATGTGCCATTGCTCTGAGCCACACCCTTCCTTACACACTCACCACTTGTGATCAAAAGCACAGTTGCTAAGACTTTTGATGAATGGCATGAGTACAGGGAGAGCTAAACCTCCTGACCTTCATGATGAGGATAGAAATCAAAACCCTAACTCTCCTGGCCCTGAGTTCTGACCAGGAAACAACAATTGACTGAATGAATGATAATATCATCTTCTGCCCTCTGAACATGATTGCTCTGCTCCTGGCTTCCCCCAGCTTTGAGAGGGAAGACTTCTTCCTTCTCTGGCTAGGAACCAGAACTCCATCCCACTTCTAACAGTCTCCCTGCCCTCATTTCCCTCATCCCCAAGTCAGGTGGTGCAGTGGTTAGAACAGGGGACCTGAGTCAGGAAAACCTGAGTTCAAATCATACCTTTGACACTTAGCAGCTGTGATACCCACAGCAAATCAATCCTCCCCTTGGTAAAATGAAGAGAACATTATGTATTTTACAAGGTTGTTGTGAGAAGCAAATAAGATAAACACGTAAAGCTCTTTAAAAACCATATAATTCTATATAAATGCTAATTACTGTTCCCCTGCCCCCACCTCCTTTATGTGCTGCCTTCTTCTAATGGAGCATAAGCTCCTATTAAACAAGAACTGTCTTCTTTGCTTTTATATGTATCCCTAACACTTGGCACAGTATCCATCACATTGTAAGCCCTTAAGACAATAAATGTTCTTTCTGTCATCTATCTCTGTTCATCTATGTATCCATCCAAGAATTTATCACCTACTCATCCATCTACCTAACCATTTATCTATCTGTCCATCTGTCAATCTGTCCATCCATCTATCTGCCTGTCTTTTTATCTATATCTATTTATCTATCAATCTATCTATCATCTCTCTGTCATCTATCCCTATCCATCTCTTCATCTATCTATGTATCCATTTATCTATGTCTGTCTATCTATCTAGTCATTCATCTGGGGCAGCTAAGTGACCCAATGGCTTAAGGACCAGGTCTGGAATAAAAAAGAGTCATCTTCCTGACTTCCTCAGATACTAGCTGTGTGGCCCTGGACAAGTCACTTAACCCTGTTTGCCTCAGTTTCCTCATCTGTAAAATGAGCTGGAGAATGGCAAAACACTCCAGTATCCTTGTCAAGAAAGCCCCAAATGAGGTCACAAAAAGTCAGACATGACTAAAAAATTATGGAAACAAGAAGAGTAATCTATCTATCTATAGCTATTCCTCTATCCACTCATCCATTTTTTGGTCACCTGTTTATCCATCTACCTACCTATCCATCCATCTATCCTCCCAATCTGTCTATCTATCATTTTGAGTCCATCTCTCTACTGATAATAGAATTGCCATTTTCACCACCTGTCCAATAAGAAAACATAAAAATATCTAACACTTCTAAGGCACTTAAAGTTTTACCAAGTCTTTGCCTCACAACAGTAATGTGAGATGAATTTATCCCCATTTGACAAATGAGGGAACTAGGGCTCAGATGAATCAGGTGACTTTCCCCAAGGTCTGACAAACAGTATGGACTTGGGACTCATGCCTTCTTACTCCAAGGTCCGTCCACGCTCACTTGACCACAGCATGTTGCTTTCCAATGGAGATACAAGCCAGTCTAGATACTTTCCCAAGGTCTAACAGTGAGGCAGGACAAAGTCAAGTATCCCACATATAGTATAGTAATCAGTTCACTTCATTTTCCTGTCTCCCTAAATAATAATTCACACACTCTCCATACCCATTTAGTGCTCAGTTTACAAGGTATGTGCTTTCTCACAAGTTCATCAAATGGGTAGTATAGTCATTGTTGTCCCTGATTTGTTAAAGTAGAAAGTGAGACACTGGGAGTTAAGTGATTGACCTATGACCATGCAGCTGTGTCAGATCCATGATGTGAATCCAAGTTTCCTGAGTCTAGCTCTAGGATTTTGCACCACACTGACTGGATAGAAATGCTCTGATTCCAATTATGATTCCACCAAAGGAGGAAGCATCAGACCTACCTTGGGTTTTCATCCAGTCTTGGGGTTGCCTGGGTACATAAGAGGAAGAAATTTCAATGTCTGGCTGTCGCTATTAGGACTGAGATGCCAGGAGCTTTCCCCACAGGACCCAGTCAATAGGGAAAATGAGTTCATTACTCTTTGCTCCTTTGGTTCCCAAATGAAGATAGTGTAGGGAGATGGACAACTAAGATTCATTCATTTCTGCTCGGTCTCCTCTTTCCAACTGTGAGATCATCACACTTCACTCATAATGACCGCTGTCAAAGTTCACATCCTTATTACTGCTCATTTGGATTATCGATCAATCCACAAATATTTACTAAAAGCCTACTATGTGATAGCTGCTTTGTTATATATTATATTTATATGCATAAATATATAATATATTTTACATATGTAGCAATCATACATATATAAAGTAGCTGTTGTAGAAAGCTTTTCATAAATATTTTTGGATCTAGATGCATATCTGTAGCATTTAAGAGCTCGTATAAATCCTTGATATTTTTTTAGTTCAATTCTCTCACTCAATATGAAGAAAATAAGGCCCAGATAGAAGTGATTAGTGTAAGATCAAGCAGCCAATGAATTGATCAGCAGTGACTGCGATGTGCTAGGCACTAGGGTCATATACACACATACATATATGTGTATGTGTGCATACACACAGTCAATTGTGTGTGTACAGAGACACACACATATATGCATATGTGTGTCATAGATACAGATGTTTTTATATTCCTGTCATATAGCAGGCTTTTAATAAATATTTGGAGATTGAATGAGTGACTGATAATCCAAGTGAAAGGTGATGAGGTCTAAACTAGGGAAAGGTGGATATGAGTGGAGTGTAATCTAATCTATCAGATAGATAGATAGCAAGATAGAGGGATAAATGAATATTCATTGTCATACATATATATGTATATATATATTAATTTGGGAGAAGACATACAGGGAAAATGAATGAATGAAAAAAGCATTTCTCAAGCATTTATAAAACTTACTGCATCCTTAATCACTGTGCTAAGTGCTGAGGATACAGATGGAAAAGTGAGATAGTCCTTGCTCTCAAGGAGCTCATGCATTAACTTGGGGAGACCAAAGGGAGGTCCACTTGTAGGATGAATGGAAAGGCCCAGATGCCCCAATGGTGCAGAGGTTGTCAGAAGGCTAGGACCAGGGGTCCTCAGCAGGCCAGATGACAGTGCCATGGGCCTGAATGGTGTTGAGGTACTGTGATTGGTAAGGCCGGTTGGATTTGAGGAGATAGTGGCAAGGTCAATGATAAGGACTTTCTTTCTACATCTCATGGGAATGAATGAAGTTCATGCCCCTCATCTCATCTAAGTATTTGTGGACAATAGAAGGGAGATGAAAGGAGAAAGGAGGGGGCAAAGTCACTGCCCTGGTGGTAGCAGCAGGTATTCATGTAAGAAGGTAGTAGCATTGGAGCTGAGCCTTGAAGGAAGTGAAGGATCCGAGCAAAATAGCAGAGATGGAAGAAAATTCTAGGAATAGTGTGGAGAAGATGCGAAAATGTTTTCTGACAGGAGATAAGATACCTTATATGAGGAACAGGAAGAAGACCAGTTTAGTCTGACTACAGTGCAGGAGGGGAAATAATATGCATGGATAGGTATTTGGGGGTCCTATTTGGAAGTGTCTTAACTGTTGACTAAAGTGATTTATATGTCGTCCTTGAAGAAAAAGGTTGTAGCTGAAGTTTATGAAATTTATGCTTGAGGTAAATCCCTTTGGCAAATGTGCGGAGAATAAATTAGACCAGAGAGAGATTTGAGGCAGGGAGGCCAATGAGGAGGATGTTCCAAAAGTCCAAGTGACTGCCTGAAATGATGGAGGGACTGTGTGAAGGGAGAAAAGGGGGCACATGCTAGAGATGTTATGGAGATAGAACTGACAAGGTTTAGCAACTTATTGGACCTGTGTGGTGAGAGTGAGGAATCAGGTCTCACACTAAAGTTGCAAAAGTGATATTCCTAAAACACAGGTCTGACCATGGCCATCCCTTCTCCATGAAATCTGACTCCCTGCTACTACTAGGGTCAAACATAAACATTTTCATATTTAATGCCCTTTGCAAATTGTCTTCAAACTAGCTTTTGAATCTCATTTTGTGTTATTTCCCTTCACACACCCTTTGCTTGGTCAAAACTCACTGGCTTGCCTTTCCTTACTCCCAACATTCCATCTCCTGTCTCCATGACAGCAACACACTCGATTTGCCTTCTTAGAATTCCTCATTTCCTTCAAAGCAAAGCTAGTTCACCACTCCCTACATGAAGTCTTCTATGATCCCCCTAGCCTTTAGTGTTTCACCCACCAAAGTACCTATTGCTTACTTAGTATATATTCTGTAAACTCTTATATGTATGTGTATGAGAAGCAGTCAGCTTTAGAGGTAAGAGTCAGCCTTGAAACCAGTAAGACCTGGCTTCATGTCTCACCTCTGACCCATTCTGACCATGCAATCCTAGGCGACTCACCAAACTATTCTCTAAGACATCAAAGAGAATGAACACCTGCTATTCGAGGGGAAATTTTCCTTTCCAGCAGTTCTTTATAAATTAAATGGCATTTGGGCTCATCTATAGAAAATAATCTCCTTGGGAGTGGGGCCTCTCTTTTTCATCTTTCTGCTCCCAGTGCCTGACACAAAGTAGGCACTTGATAAAGGATTGCTGACTGGTTAATTAACTGGGTGATTTTACACTAGTCACATTTCCTTCTGGGTCTTATTTTCTTAATATGAAATGAGAGGATTGAACTAAATTGTAACCAGAATTTATTTGATGTCTGAAACCCTATGAAACACACAAAAAAAGTGGAGCTGAAGATCCACCAGATCAGAGGTTTTCAATCATTTTTTGCATCATGGATCCCTTTAGCAATCAGTCTGGTGTAGCAGATGCTTCCCTTATCAGAATATTGCTTTAAAATTTCAAAAAAAAACCCCACATAGAATTCCAAAGAAAAGTCCACAGTCCTTTGCCACATCCATATTTCAAATATTCAGGATTTTATGATACGTCTCTCCATCAATAGATCTCCATTTTAGGAGAGAATGTTTCAAGTTACAATGTCAAGAAGAATTCTCCAGAGAACCAGCTCCCCCATCTTTGGCTAAGCTTGTCCTCAGTTGCAGATATGGAACTCTTCTCAAGTGATGGACTCAAAGCCTTTCCAGCTGCCCACAAACTGGCAAAGTTTGGGTTCTAAGGGCATGGAGTTGAAGAACCTAGGGTCACTCTGATACCATGATGAATCATCTTGTAATCTGGGCACCATGTTCTTGAAAGGACATTGATAGTATCTTCCAACTCTCACTTTCTGATTCTATGATTCTGAGTCACTCATCATAGTATTTTTCAGTCATAAAGGAAGTACTTATGAATAATTCACATTTATAAATTGTTCTTTATATACATAATACCTTGTCATCTGATTTTCCCAACAACGATGTAAAAGGGGTAGTGTAAATATTATCACCATTTAAAGTCAGCAAGACAACAATCATTTATGAAACTGATACAATGGTAAAGGCATAGTTCCTGCCCTCAAGGAGTTTACATTCTAGTAAATAAGAGAGAGAACATGTAAATAACTAGCTAGAAACAATATATATATTCAGAATAAATGGAAAGCACTCTGGGAGGGGAAGGAATTGGCAGCTGAGGGCACCAGAAAAGATCTGCTTGGGTAAGTGAGTTAAGAGCTGATTTTACATACGGTGGAAGTGTGACTCAGAGAAATCGGTCATTGACATTGATGTGGCATTGGACAAGTCAGTCAGTGTTTCTGAGCCTCAGTTTTCCTCACATAGAAGGAGGGATTAGCCTAGATGTTCCCTACTATCTTTTCCAGTTTTCAGTCTTGTGACATAGGTTTCACTGCTGCCAGTCTGGAATGATTGACATGACACCTGATTAACCTTGTTTAAGCTTAGTCATGCTTTCCATTAATGAACCAGGCTAATTATGGACCAGTCCATGTTATAGCATTTGGGATTTCCGAAAGTATTCCCTGGAGGGAGGGAAAAATGTGACAGGTCAGAAAAGCCGAAAGTAGCAAATAAATTTGGAGGCTTCTCAAGACTTTACTTTCTGTAGGAGCTGTGGCAGATAACTAGAATGAGTTGTAGTCTATCTCAGACTATTTGCTTGGGTTAGAAGTTAGGCAGAGCTAGAGGAATGTGACAGAAAGATTGGAACTACTATATCGTTGACCAGACTGGCCTTTATGAAGTGCTGATTTTTTAAAATGTGCAGAATAAGAAGGAAAAAAAAGCAGAGAGTCTGGGAGGAGTGAAGTAGAGTGTCCATGGTGTTGAGGCTACTGATTTCCCTCCCTGATTCTCCCTTGTGGAGTGGGAGGAGACAGAGCAGGTCAACGCATGTTCTGCTCTGGAGCCCATCCAACAAGATTAAAGGACATTGGTGAGGATGTACTCCAAATTCATCCTTCAATGGCCAGTACTAGTTGTCCCAATACTAGAGACTAAAGATGCCAGCGGCAAAGAGAATATTGAAATAATTAAATAAATTATTTTATTATATAAAAATCTTTTAAATATTTTGATTAATTGAAATAAATGTAGATAACTAGGAACAAAAGATATGAACCAGGAGAAAAGGTTGGTTTTTTTTTTAATAGCTGACATAAAATGCAGACATCCAAAACTTAGGGAATTTGAGCAGATGGACAATAGTATAAGTCAGTTCCTTATAAAAAATTGTCAAAAACCATGAATTTTTAAAAATTAGAAACACAAAATATGAAAAACCTAATGGAAAAATCATTTAAGATCACTGATAATAATAAATTATTACTAATTACTAATAAAAATTACTACTGATAATGATTATATAAATACATTATTCTGAGGCACTATCATACAATGACTATCAGTTTGGCAAAATTGATAAAAATGGAAAACTTGTTGGTGAGGATGTGGAAAATAGGCATAAAAATCCATAGCTAGTCAAAGTTTAAGCTGATATGGCTATTTTGGAAAACTATTTGTAATGATATCAGGGAAGTAAGAAAGCTATGTTTTTAAGAAATAAAACCTAGGTCTAATTAAATGGTGTTATGGGAATCTGAAGATCTTCCCTGCCCCTAGGCCCTTTGCTAAAGTGGCTACGTGACTCTCAGGACCCTTGGATAGTTGAAAGTATACTCTGTTCCCTAATAGGCTGAATGTGGTCACGTGGAGCCTGTGGC
>CM053588.1:23723689-23748611 GCA_028646515.1 Pseudochirops corinnae
CTCAGAGATGAAAGAAACATCAGAAGTCATTTAAGCCAACACATAACAAGACAGCAAGTCAGTCAAGAGAAGGCAAAATGTGTCTTTGCCTTCAAGGAGCTTACCATCTATTAGGGGAATAAGAGTAATAAAAAATAATTTGTTGTTGGTGTTGAGGCATTTTCAGTTGAGTCAGGCTCTCTGTCACCTCATTTGGGGTTTTCTTGGCAGAGATACTGGAAAGGTTTGCCATTTCCTTCTCCAGTTCATTTTACAGACGAGGAAACTGAGGCAAACAGGGTTAAGTGGCTTGTCCAGTGGTAGTTCTACTCTTGTCTTTGCACTCTCAGCTCTTAACAGAGCTGGCATATAATAAATGCTTAATAAATGATTGATGACTGATGATCAAATGAAATAATATGTGTTAAGCACTTTGCAAACCTTTATGTGGAGCGTAAATATTATTGTTATTGGGGGCAGCTAGGTGGTACAACAGGTAGAGCTCCAGGCCTGAGGTCAGCAAGATGCATCTTCCTGAATTCAAATCCCTCCTCAGACACTTCCTAACCATGTGACCCTGGGCAAGTCACTTCATCTGTATACCCTAGTTTCCTCATCGGTCAAATGAGCTAGAAAAGGAAGGGTGACCCACTGTAGTATCTTTGCTAAGAAAACCCAAATGGGGTCATGAGGAGTTGTACATGACATCAGGCAAATACACAGAATAAAGTCCTTTTCAAAACTTAAAGTCCCATAAAACATTATTATTTTCCCTCTACTAAACTATAAGAGTTTAAGGAACTTGAGATGGAGTCATATGAGTATTGGGTAAAAGAACTGAGGAAGGGGCAGCTAGGTGTTGCAGCGTATAGAGCAATGACCCTGGAGTGAGGAGAACCTGAGTTTAAATCCAGCCTCAGACACTTACTAGCTGTGTGACCCTGAGCAAGTCACTTAACCCCAGGTTTCTTGCCCCCCCCAAAAAGAATCAAGAATACTTAAGAGAAAGAATAAAAGACTTGGGTGACTGGAATGGCTTCCAATAGCTTCCTTTGAGTATTTGAAAGACTCTTTGGTAGAAGAGAGATGACTCGTTCTTCTCAGCCTTCCAGGACAAAAGTTGCAATGGATGGAAGTGTCGAGGTGATTGATTTAGACTGGATGAAACAAAAGCAAGCAAACATACTTCCTATTCCTTTAGCCCCTGAGAAGGCTGCCTCAGGCAACAGTGGGCCCCCTCCCTTCCCTGGATGACCACTGGTGAAAGTTGTCATAGAGCGGATTTTCACTCTGAAATGGGTTGGATTAAATGAACCTGGAGGATGTTTCACATACCAAAACAATGTAAAGAATGAGCATATTTGTAGTGGTCTGCCCCGCCCTTTGTAGTGAACAAACTCTGGCTGAAGTTTCTTTTTTGTAGCCTTGGTGCGAGAAAGGAAATTGTAGTAATAGTTCATACTTCTACAGAACCTTGAGGTTTACAGAATATGTTCTTTAAGACAAGCCAGGGAGTTAGCGAGTACAAGAACTGTCCCATTAAAGGTAAATAAATTCAAGTTCAAGTTCTATAATCAAAAGTTTAAAAATATTTATGTATATATATATATATATATATATATATATATAATAATTATTATTATCATTATTAATTACGTGCAACTGGGATTAAGATGCACAGGCACCGGGGTAGGGAGATCCATCCTGCCCTGCTGGAAAGTTGGAGAGGGGATGGGGGAGGACATAGGAGAGAGCAGATTGGGGGAGGAGACATACAGTGGGATCACCGTTTTGGGGTGGTGGGTAGGGGAAAGATGGGGAGAAAATGTGTAACTCAAAATCTCATAGAAGTAAATGATGTAAACTAAAATAAATAAAAGTTAATTAAGAAGAAAAGTAAAATAAGCGATTAGATAAAAAAATTCAAGTTCAGAGATCTGATAGTCGGTGTCAGAGGTGGGATTCAAATCTTGGTCTCCTGACTCCAAAACCAAAGTTTTTTGTTTGTTTGTTTGTTTTTTGTTTTAATACACCACACAAGGAAAGATGGCTTGGATTGACAATGTAAGGCATTCTTGAAATGTAGTAAAATATTAGATTGTGGCCTTTTGCCAGCAAAATGAGTTAAATCACCGTATAAGGAAAATAACTGGAGGGATGCCCAGGATGAATCCAGAAATTAATATTCCTCCCCTGGGGGCTGAGGATTCAATGTTTTCAATGTTCTTTCCAGCAATTTCTTTGGCATAATCTCTTATGCTATACCTGTGAACATGACAGATGTATAAGCTAGATGACTGTGCAATGAAGTGTTTCCAAGGCCAAGTGAATGACTTGACCTGAAGAATAGTCCTTAACAACTAAATATTAACATGGAGTAAGTTCCCTAGGAGAATACTTCAGGGCTCTGTGCTTGCACCAGTGCTAAAAACATTTGAATCTATCACTTGGATGAAGGCAGATATAACATGCTAACAAAAATGGCCAATGACACGAATGTCTAAAAGATGGCTGATAGGTTGTCAGAACTAGGACTTTAAATGGTCTCAAGAGACTAGGATGTGGGAATTAATATGATCCTAATTTTAATAGAGACAAACATAAAGTCCTTCACTTGGGTTCAAAATTTCACCTTCAACCGTACAGGACAGAGAAGGTGTCTAGAGATAGCTTTTTGTCTTTGGGAGGGGTGGTGGTTTCCATGAACTCCAAACCCCACGTCAGTGAGTGATGTGCTGTAATAGCAGGCTGATACAATCTCAGGCAGCATTATGAGAGAGGCAGCATCCCAGAACCAGGGATGCAAGCATCCTGCTTATCAGACTGCCTCCAAAGCATGGTTCTGAGTTCTGTCATGTCACAGGGAAAAAAGACTGTAAGGTTAGAACCAGGATGGTCAGGAGTATTTGAAGGAATGAGACGTGGTTAACCTGGAGCAAGCAAGTCCTGAGGCAAAAGGACAATGGGTGGGTTGGGGGAAGGAAGAGGAAATAAGCATTTTAATAATAGCATTTATATAGTGTTTACGGTGTGCCAGGCACTGTTGTTTTTACTCTGTTTCCTTCTTCAGCTCATTTGACAGATGAGGAAATTGGGGTAAACAGGTTGAAGTGACTTGCCCAGGGTCACACAGTTAGGAAGTGCCTGAGGATAGATTTGAACTCAGGATGATGAATCTTCCTGACTCCAGGCCTGGCACTCTACCTATTGTACCCCCAGCTGCCCCCAGTAATAATATTGACACAGCACTTAAAGGTTTGGGAAGTGTTTAACACATTTGATCATCAATCTGTTTAAGAGTAATACATGTTTTGTTACTTTACAATCTACTTCATGAATATTATCTCATTCAATCCTCACAACAACCTTGTGAATCAGTTTTCCATATGAGGAAACTGAGGAAGATAGAAGTTAAATGACTTGACCAGGGTCACAAAGCTAGCAAGTATCTGAGACTGGATTTGAACTCAGGTCTTCCTGACTCCAGGCTCACTGCAGTGAAGGAAAATTCCAGGAGCAAGATCAACATCATCCTACTAATATTTGGTTTTTTCTCCGAGGCTAATTCTTTCTTTATTTATTTTTTAGCATTCTGAGAATCACATATATTTAGGAGAGAGGTCCAATCACTGAGCCCCTCTCTGGTCTTTCCGGGCCCCTGAAATCCCCTTTCCCTACATTTCCAAAAGGAACAAACTCACTCATCTCTCTTCTTCAATGGAAACAATCTAGAAGGAGTAAGGGAAGGAATAAGCATTTATTTAGCGCCTTCTATGTGCCAGGCACTGTGCTAAACCCTCTGCAAGTCACAACCACCCTGAGAGATAGATTCTATTATACCCATTTTACAGCTGAGGAAAGTGAGGCAAACAGAGGTTAAGTGTCTTGTCAAGGGTTACCCAGCTGGTGTCTGAGGCTGGATTGGAACTCAGGTCTTCCTGACTCCAGGCTCTGCTCTTCAAACCACTGTCCTACCAGCTGCCTCTATATGGCATTGAAAAGGGGAGTTTTATTAAGAGAGAAAGAATGGAAGAGAATGATCACAGGTCTCCTGCACTTACAGAGGACACCTAGGGCCTATTCCCAAGTGAACTCCTTCTCAGCCTCTCTCAGTCTGTCATTGTGTTTCAACTTGACCCTTTGGCCTTCTCCCAGTCCTGCTTCTGCACGGGAGAAGGTGGAGGTGACCACAGACTCCACCAGTCACTGGAGAGTAATGGGCATGCTAAGTATGACAGGGTGCATTCCTAGCTCTGTAATTCTCTGTTGTTGATGATGACGTATCTGACTCTTCCTGACCCTATCTAGGGTTTTCCTGGTAAAGATACTGGAGCGGTTTTCCATTTCCTTCAGCATCCCATTTTACAGATGAGGAAACTGAGGCAAACAGGGTGAAATGATTTGCCCAGGGTCACATGACTAGTAAGTGTCTGAGGCCAGATTTGAATTCAGGTCTTCCTGACTCTGGACCCAGTACTGTATCCACTGGGCCACCTTGCTGCCCTTGAAGTCCAACATAAGCTCCAGAAGTGAAGGAAATGTTTCATTTCTATCCTTTCCCCTCCATTTCTCACAGTGTCTAGTATATGGTCACTACTTAATGAATATTTAGTTATATTTTTTATCATTTTTATTCATGTAAACCTACAATAGTAAAAACTCATTTCTAAGAAAAGGACTGACTGCATCCTCTGGGTTTTGAGATACAGCACTATTTTTATCATAATATCTTTATCATCCCCCCACCCCATCACTTTCTAATTTCTTAAGAAGGGTTGGATTCGCTGTATTTGACTGGAAAGAGAAGAACGTAGAAGTAATTTATGGAAGATGCGGAAAGGCCAATGCCTAGTTGAGGCAAACGCTTTCTAATGTTGACTTAGAAGTAGCCTGGTCTGCCTCAGGGTTCTCACTCAGGGAGGTACCTCAAGCAAAGGCTGAATGTCTTGGAATGGACATTCTTTTCCTGGAAGAGGCTGCAATACATGGCTAATGGAGATCTTTCCAACTTGGAAATTCTGGGATGTTCTAAATTCAAAGGATGTTTAGTTTGTTTCCAAGTTTCTATATTGCACTTGTCATCACGATTTAATTCCAACATTGTCACGTTATTGTCCAAAAATGATATTTACAACTTCTGAATTTCATGTAGATACATAGATCCCTATATCGATATTGATAGAGATAGATTTCCCATAGAAACACGAATACATTTATGTGGATGAATGCATGTGAAGGTCTCCTCCACCACCTGTGACATGATACATTTTTGTTAGTGTTACATTTACACTTGAAAAGAGAGTCTATTCCCTGCTTCTCCACTTCCATTTTTGCTTTTTGTTATTGTTCAATTACTTTTTTAGTTTTATCAGACTCTTCCTTCCCCCATTTGGGGTTTTCTTGGCAAAAATGCTGGAATAGTTTGCCATTTCCTTCTCCAGTTCATTTTTCACATGAGGAAACTGAGGCAGACAGGGTTATGACTTGCCATGGGTCACACAGCTAATCAGTGTCTGAGGGCAGATTTGAACTCAGAAAAATGAGTCTTCCTGACTCCAGACCTGGAGTTCAGTGCAGTATGGTGTCACCTAGTTGTGATATTATATATGCTTTTGTTAATGTGGACGATAGATTGGTCAGGGAAAGTTGATTGAGGTTGGGGAGACAAATTAGGAGAATTCTATGGTAATCGAAGAGAGGGTTTATGAGGACATTATGCAGGTTGTTGGCTGTGGGTGTAGAAAGATGACAACATTAGAGGGGATTGGAAATATTGAGAAGATGAAATTGGCAAAAATGAGGAATCAATTGGACCAAGGGAATGAAGGGTAGTTAAAGATCATTCCTAATGAAATGGTTCTAGGTGACTAGAACTATAAGAGTGTTCTCAACAGGAATATGAAAGATAGGAAAAGGCAGGCATTTGCAGATAAAGAGAATGGGTTTTATTTCGAAGATGTTAAATTTAAGGGGCCTATGGGATATCCAGCAGCCACTTGGTATTATGGGACAGGGACTCATAAGAGGAATATCACATGTTAATTGTGGATTTGTACTTTCATCAATATGAAACACTCTTTGGGGGGATATCTATCTTTTTTTTCTAATTTGAACTCTATATTCACATAAATAATACCATTTCCTGCTTTTTAATCTTGTAGTAATATCTTATGCTAGTGGTTTCATTTTAATCTATGCTTGGATTTTTTTTTTCTTTTAGCAAAATGCTCTTTTGCTTTCCTGTAAGCAATGATTAATTTTGTTTTGATTGCGTAACTCTTTCTCTAAATAATAGAATACAGGCCATTCACCTTTACTGTAATAAGTAGTATATTTTATTTGTTTTCTGTCATTTTCTTCTTATCATTCTTGATATTTGCCTGAGGAAGCAAAATCTGTCATAATCACTTGTGACTCTTTGAATAAATAAAACTAGTCAATCACTTCACTTATATATTAGCTTTTTAAATCTATTTATTCTTGTTTTCCTTGAGACTTAACCCCTTTTCTATTGTCGAGACAGAAGCCTTGTCTTTGGGGTGTTCTTCTCTTATGCTGGTTTCCCCCTTTTATTGTTACATTGAAAATCTTTGGTGAAAATATTTAATATAGCAAATATAGGGTTTTTGCTGTCTTACTGGATTACCTAAAAGTCATTATCAAGGAAAGAGCCGAGACATCATATTTCAAGAAATTAACAAGGAAAACTGCCCAGATATCCTCAAATCAGAGAGTAAAATAGAAATTGAAAGAATCCACTAATCACCACCTTAAAGAGATCCCAAAATGAAAACTGCCAAGAATACTACAGCCACATTCCAGAGCTCTGAAGTCAAAGAGAAAGTATTTCAAGTAGCCAGAATTAAACCATTCAAATACTGTGGAGGCACAGTCAGGGGCTGCACCACATCACAGAGGCACAAATCAACAATTATTATGGGATCTCTCTCTTATGAGTCCCAGTCCCACATTACCAAGAGGCTAATGGATATCCCA
Organism: Pseudochirops corinnae; assembly: GCA_028646515.1. Taxonomy (NCBI): domain Eukaryota; kingdom Metazoa; phylum Chordata; class Mammalia; order Diprotodontia; family Pseudocheiridae; genus Pseudochirops; species Pseudochirops corinnae. The sequence continues at coordinate 23,730,665 of CM053588.1, forward strand.
TAGGCACCTTAAATTTAACATCTCCAAAATAAAACTCATTATCTTTCTCTAAAAACTCTTGTGGACACACCCAGCTCTGAGTGTCTATAACTTAAAAATGATGCTAGTGTTGTGAATGAAATTCAACAAAGGTAGACTGAGGCATATTTTCTCCAAGAAAGATAACATTTTATTAACAAGGAGTTAGCCTGACAATAAGATGGGCCTAATGATTGCCTCAGTTATTAAAAACAAAAACAAAAACCTGGAGATGGAGATTCAGTTCCTTTTTATATGGGAAATAGTAAAATTGGTTATAGAGTTGGTAACATCATGGGCCTGAGAAAAACATGATTAGTTATAGTTAGACCTTGTAAAGGACAATGTGATCAGTTGGAAGTTGGGAATGAGAGGCTGGAAACGACCTCCTCCTCCTTCCCTCCTGTGACTAAAAAATATTTGCTGTTTCAGTCCAGCTGCAAGTTTACATAGTGAGGCAGGCATCTTTGGATGGCAAACAACTATCTTTGAAAGATAGACCAGTTGTATAAAAAATATTTGACCAGACTCCCTGCTGTCTACTTGCATCCCCCAAAGATAACAGATTTCTTTGAGGCAAGAATAGAACAATAATTATTGAATTTCTAAACTTAACCTATTGCAGACCAACTGAATTTCTGCAGTAAGTTCAGAGACAAGGAACCATGGCTTATGCAGTTACAGGACAAAGTCAATTGGTTTCTGCATGTTGACTAGCAGTGGTCACACTCCACTCCACTATTTGTCATAACCAAAAGCAGACCATTATGGCTCAAGTCATCTGGGCACCCCCTTTTTCCTACCCAACACTCTCCCAAGGGCAGCTTTCACTTCTTTGTTCCTCAGGCTGTAGATGATGGGGTTAAGCATGGGAGTGATGAGGGTATAGGACAAGGACACAACTTGCTTGCTCTCAGGAGAGTAGGTGGACTTGGGCTGGAGGTGAATCACACAAGCTGTGCCATAGAATAGAGTCACAACAATAAGGTGGGCAGCACAGGTAGAAAGGGCCTTATGGCGCCCAGTGGCCGAGGGCATTCTTACAACGGCTGCCAGGACATAGCCATATGACACTGTGATGAGGGAGAAAGGCACCATCACAACAAGCACTGTGGCCGCAAGGATGTAAGTCTCAAAGACAGATGTGTCAGCACACACCAGCCTCAGGAGTGGTGCCACATCACAGAGGAAGTGGCGAACCCCTCGGGCTCCACAAAATGGGAAGTGGAAGAGCCAAATGGTGAACAGCAGGGAAACCGGGATGCCTGTCACCCAGCATGCTACTGCCAGAAGGAGGCAGATTCTCTGGTTCATGAGCACCCCATAGTGCAGAGGGTGGCAAATGGCCACATAGCGGTCATAGGCCATCACTGTCAAGAGGAAACACTCTGATGTGGCACAGGACAGAATGAGAAAGAGCTGGAGAGCACAGCCCACCAGAGAGATGCCCCTTCCAGCCACAAGGCTTTCCAGCATTCTGGGTACAATGTCCAAAGAGTAGCAGATCTCCACCAGAGCCAGGTTCCGGAGGAAGAAATACATAGGTGTGTGGAGGGCAGAGTCAATCAGAGTCAAGAGTACAATGAGACCATTTCCCAGCATTGTGATTAGAAACATCCCCAGAAACAGCACAAAGAGAACTGGCATCAGCCTGGGAACATGGGAAAAACCCAAGAGAACAAACTCCTCAACTGAAGATTGATTGCTTCTAGCCAAATTCACAATGGGGTCCAAAGGGTCCATCCCTTCTCAAAGCTCCAGAGTGTATAAGAAAGTGATGAGCTCAAAAACACAGCAGAACCTTGTTCTAAAAAGAAGGAAAATCCACTGAGAAACTGGGCTATGCTTTCTTTATCTAAGGTTATCACAATTGCAGATATAGGTGGTGAATTCAAATCATAGCTCTGAAATTTACCAGTCATATGACCAAGTCAGAGTCATCTTACTTAGTTGAATCTTGTTTTCCTTAAAAGTAAAATTACTTAATCCAGATTACTTAGGTCTTAAGTTGTAGAATCAACATTGAATACAAGACATCTGACTGCAAATGAATTGTTCTTTGTAATGTATCCTATGTCACTGTCACTGCCTGGACAATGCACTAGTATGCTCCACTGGTATCATCATGATGGCAGGGAAAGGGAGGAATCCCAGTACATTAGATGACACCCCTATAACAAACTTAAGTAAGTACCTACTCCAGAGTTGAGCAGTATGGACTGGCCTGGATAAATATAATCACTGGAGAAAAGATCCAAATCATTGAGCTCGCATGCCTATTTGAGTGTTTTAAGCAAGAGACACTTAATTTAGATGAAGGGAAATCTTGATAATAGAAGCCATTCCTAGTCTACTCCAGTGCAGAGGTGGGAAGTCCATGGGTGTGGTACACTGCATTTATTTCCAAACTGTTGATATACTGATCTGGTTTAACAGATTTTGTCTCCTTTCTTTGTCTAAAAATATTATCTGTTTTATGGGATGGCTCTCTGTGAGGGGTGAAGGAAAGGGTTAACTGCAAAGAATTTTCGTAATGTAAAAACAAAAGATTTCAATAAAAATATTTTAAAAAAAAAGAAAAGAAATCTTGAGTGAAATACATTTGGCTGAAAAATAATGTCATCACTATGGATTTTCTCTTTCTTCCTGAAAATCACAACCCTCACACCTTTATAGATTATTTTGAGTTTCCAAAACCAAAAATAAAATCATAACTATTATAACCAACTTTCTACAAATGAGGCTTTCCAGCCTTTATGAGGCTGGTACTCTGACAATAGGTACAGTTAACCCAGACTACAGTCAGAGCCTTTGTAGCTTGGTGGTATGAAATGGATTATGGACTTCCTTGTCACATTCTTCAGAAATGAAGATTCAGCTCATGTCTTGCCTCCTGTGGGAAGGTTAACCTCACTCCCTTAAACATTATTTTTCTCTTTCTCCTCCTCACACATTATGCATATAATTTTATGTTTATATCTTGTATGCCTATTAGAAGGTAAGCACTTTGAGATCAAGGACTGATGTATTTGCCTGTTAGTTTTGTCTTTGAACCTTCCACACTTTGCCTAGTCTTCCAGATAGAGGAGATTTCATACATTTTTGCTGGATTGGAATGGAGAGTCACTTCCAAGCCAGGATGAATCATCAAGTGTGAAGATGAAAGCGAAAAAGGTAACAGGGTCTTGGGCTGAATTAATAGAGATGCAGTTTCCAAAGAGGGAAACTTTATATTAGTTCCACTGCTCTCTGGCTTATCTCCTACCTGAATGTCTGTTCTAGCCTCCACATCTTGGGAAAGACATTCACAAGTTGGACAAGATTCAAGGGAAGATGACTTGAGAAGCTATATGTCAAGGTTTACAAAAGTATGAAATTTTTAATCATATGACCTCACTTTAAATACTATCTCTAACACTATTTTTGGGAAAGTCACTTCTTCTCTCTGAGACTCAGTTTCCTCATCTGTAGAAATGCTAGGGTTGAATTAGAGTGCTTATTCTAACTCTAAATCTACGATCCTATCATCCTCAGGATAAGATGAGGAAGAAAGCTAAGCCAACACCATTCCAAGATTTGTTGTAAGAACTGAGGGTGTTTAACTAAGATAAAATTTTTCGTTTTCTGTGGTGGAGGAATGATAGCTATCTTCAAGTGTCTGAAGGGCTCTCCTGAAGCATGAAATTAGTTTTGTTCTTGGCCTCAAATGGGCAGAGTTAGGAGCCATGAGGGAAAGTTAAAAAGAAATAGATTTCAGCTACCTACATTCAAACCCCACTTCCAACATAGTGGGCAAATCACTTACCTTTCCTAAGCCTCAGAATTTTTAGCCATTAAATAGGGGCAATAATTCCTCACTAGGTTGTTAAGACGTTTAAGTAAAGTAATGTATGAAAAGCTCTTTGCAAGCCATAAGGTGGTATGCCAATTGTGTAGTGAATTAATAAGTGTTTTGGAAAACAACAAGGAATTAGATCAATGAAGTGACTTAAATGCCTATATTATTTGACTCAGCTACATCCTTATTAGCCATATCCATCAAGGAGATCATTGACAAAAAGAAAAGATCCAAACAAAACAAATTATTTTCAGCAGCACCTTTTGTGTTAGGGAAGAACCAAGACAGGAAACGTATTTGGTGACTGGTTGGAAACAAAGTAGAAGCCAATGCACTGGAAGAATGGCTAAATAAAATGTGCTATGTATACAATAGAAAAATCACTGAGCTGTAAGAAAAGAGGAGCCAGATAAATACAGGGGAACATGGAAAGACTTACATAAACTCATACAAAGGAAAGTAAACAGAGACAAGAAGACAAGACACAGAATGACCCCAGTCATGCAAACAGAAGTCACAAGAACCTCAAAACTATCAAAAATCAATACTAGAATGTTTTAAAGAATAAGCCAACAGCCCCCCCCCCAAAAAAAAGACATAAGATGATGACTTCCTCATGATCCTTTCCATATTTGGGGTCCACAGGGTGAAACATTGTGGATAAATTTAGAAATTTTTTTGATGGGCTGATTAATTTGTTTTTTAACTTTTTTAATTATTAAAAGAAGCATTTTTTTAAAGGAGTAGCTGTCTCAGAAGCAGAAAGTGAAGGATACTTTATATCTTTGAATATAGGTGATGTATCCTCTGAAATATCTCCTCTATCTTCTGAGACATAAGTAAGGAAAAATCAAAAAAACTCATTAAAAATCTATTTTTGCAGCACTATGTACATTTAAGATTTTTTTATTAATTTTTTTTCAACTAGGTCACTTACATCCTATTGGAAATTGACTAACCTGCACATCTCTATATTTGATATAAAAGTCCCAGACTTTCTGTGCATCATGAAGCTACTTAGTAAATATGTGTTCATTGCTGGAGTTCCAAGACAATTTGATGACCTTGGCCCTCCTGTGTCTTATGGAGTGGAATAGTTATTTCTTTTGTGAAAGAGATGAGGAGCTGTGGTCTCAAAATCATTATATCGTTGAATCACAGATTATGGGGAGTGAAATATGCCTTAATGATTGACTAGCTCAAAGCACATCCCCCCTTCATTCTATGGAGGAACAAACAGGCTTGCAAACTGTCGATAACAAAAGCACAGAGATGAAAGGAGCCTCAGAGACCATTCAACCTATGCCTGAACAATGTCTTTACAAAATGCAGGACAAGGGATAATACAGTTCCTATTTGAGAACTTGCTCCTTCTCCCATGTTTTCCTTTTTAAAAGTATTTTACTTTTTATTTTTCTCCAATAACATGTATCTTATATCTTCCTTAAGTAACCCATTCAATTTTTGCCCATATTTAATTATTTGAAAGGGTTTTTTTTTTCTTGAAAGAGGGGAGAGAAAATAAATGTGTTAATTGAAAAAATGAATGAATTTAAAGATATAATGGCAGTGAAAAAGTGTAGATAAAATAAGGAAGTCAAAATCTAGTTCTCTGTAATTGGAGGTCTCAATGGCTTCAACTCCTAGAAACTCTCTCTTGCCTGTCACCTTTGCCTCTCTCTCTCTGGACTGTTTCATGCTGAGTTCTCCTTAGCTACCACATTGCCTTTTTACCATTAAAATTAGATGGTCAATGAAATAACTTTAAAATACTTTACATTTCCATGAGTTTTAGCAAACCCTTGCCTTACAAGAACACTGTGCATTAGGTAGAGTAGATGTAAATTACTTCCATTTTACTCAGTAAGAAAGAAAACTGAAGTGCAGATTATGTGACTTACTCATGGTCAAAGCTGGTTTCCATGAGAATCTAGACTAGGATCTGAGTCTTTCAACCTCAGGAGCAGACTTCTTTCCACTCTTCAATGCTGCTTTCTGGTGGATTCCGAGACACTTTCTCAAGAAGGAACAGAAGGCTGGTCAAAGAGTCAAGTATCTGAACTGCTAGACCGGCAATCTCGCTGAAAGATGGGTCACAAACCATGTTTCTATAAGTTTGGGTTTTTTTACAGCAACTCTTGAGACAAGTGGACTATGTATTACTAGTCAATTTTCAAGAGGTGAAACTGAAGCACAGAAAAGTTAAGTGATTACCTGTGACCATGAAACTTTTAAGTCAAATCTGGAGCCAAGACCAAGTTTTTGTTCAGTGCCCTTTCCTTGGTATCACATTGATTGAGCAGAAAAGTCTGGACTCTAACTCTGACCCAACCCAAGGAAAAACTCTGGACCTTCCTCTAGTTCTAGCTGTTTTCTAGATTTCTTTCCTGAGTGCATGAGAGTAGGAGATTTCAACCTTTGGCTATGGCTACTGGGACTGAAATCCAGGGAACTCTCCCAAAGGACTCAGCCAACAGAGAAATTGAGCTCATTACAATTTTCTGCTATTGATCCCCAAGTGAAGACAAGGTAGGAAATGGGGCATCCAAGATTCTTTCATTTTTGCTCAACACCAAACCTTATTTTATGGCTGAAAAAATGCCAGGCATTATGCCAAGTGCTCAGGATATGAAAAAAAAAACCCATAAAAATACAAAAAAGTTCATATATTCTAAGAGCATACATGCTAATAGACATACTTACAACATAGAATATCAAAGAAGGTTTTATTTTCAGAGACTAATGGTTTTGTCCATGCCAATTCCCTCCAATAATACAGATAGCAAGCTCTTGATGAGTTGTCATTATGAGTGCCTGTATATCCAATAACCCATTGTCTGGTGGCCAATTTTAACAACCCTATTCCCCTGATAAATACAAAGCTAGGCCTAAAATCTATTTCTCTTGAATACCTCAGAGTTAGAAAGAACATCTAGTCCAAGTCACACTTAAAGGAAAATCTCCTCTACAGCAAAACTGCCACATGGTCATTTCACCTTTGTTTGAGGACCTCTAGTAATAGAGAACTCTCTACCTCCAAAGGCAGCCCATTCCACTTTGAGTTAGCTCTCTCAAGTCATTAGGAAGGTTTACTTTATATCAATCTAAGTCTACTTCATTTAATTTCCACTCATTGCTCCTGGTTCTGACCTCTTGGGCCACATAGGAGAAGTAATGGTCCTTATTCACTTAATAGCCCTTCAAATACTTGAAAACATATACCATGTTCTTCCTTAAGGCTTCTGTTCTCTAGGCTACATATCTCTGGTTCCCCTCCATTTAACATGCTCTGAAGGTCCATCACCATTGTGACCCATTTTTTTGTGGATGCTTTATATTACCTTCTTACAGTAGTAGACAATGATCTTCCTAAAAAGTGGTTCCAAGAACTGAGCACTGTACTCCAGATGACTGAATTGGGCAGAGGAAGACTTGGCTACCATTTCCTGGTTCCTGAGGGCTCTTGCTCTCTTGGTGTAGCATAAGAGCACACTAGTTTGCTTGGCTATTGTGTCTTAGAGTTGACCTCTAATGAACTCAGAGTCCATTAAAATACTCAGTTCTTTAATGGACAAACTCCTGCCTAACAATGCACATTTTTTTCCTTTTTAGCTAATTTTTAACCTAATTGAAAAATCTGCATTGGTATTAAATGTTCCAGTGATTTGTGAAGACCTCTCTCCTGCCAAATTAACAACCTACACCACAACTTTGTCCTATCTGAAAATTTGATCAGATTTTATCTTTTCGATTATCCATATTATGACTAATATAACAGAAAGATACTTTGATTTGTAGTCAGAAGTGTTGAATGTGAATTACAGTGATGACTCTTTCCACCTTTCTCAAGTCATTGAAGCTCATGTTGCTTCAATTTACTCATGTAAAATGAAAACATCATTACATGGCCTCAAAAGTCCTTTTAGTTTTAAAATGACTGTCCTATGTTCAAATGAGAAAAGGACATATTCTTATTGCGCTCTTGTAGGTATCTCTTTCCTACCTGGTGTTGCCTCTCTAAGAATTCATATGCACAAACAGAGTTTTTAAAGAGGAGAAGGAGTGCAATTTAAATTTTTTTTTAAATTTAAAAATAAATCTTTTCACTAATGTCCTCCTCTCATGTTTTATTGTAGTATGAATTCCTGACCTCTTGAAGGTTTTATCAATAAAGTAGTTGAAGACAACCTGTTAATTGATTGTAGTTGACTTAAGTCAACCAACTCTTTTCCAGAGACTGAATTCTTCTGCACTTTTTTTGCCTTACTATTCAAATAATCTTTTTTTTTAATCGATGCCATATTTTGACCTGTTTCTGCTAACCTCCTGACAGAACTTCATGAGCTCCAGTGGAATGTACCAGGTTTGCTCTGTTTCATCTTTTTCTTCTGTCTTCTGATGTGGGTTCTTTCTTACAGCTGTGATATGGGTTGCTTTCTTTCTTTTTGAGAGTTATTTTTTAATATTTTATTTTTTCCAATTATATGTGAAAACAATTGTAACATTAAAAAAATTGAGTTCCAATTTTTTTCTTCCCTCCCCTCTTCCTCCTTCAGAAGGCAAACAATTTTATATAGATGCAATCATGCAAAACATATTTCCATATTAGTCATGCTGTGAAAGAAAACACAGATCAACAAAAGCAAAGAAAACAAGAAAAATAAAGGAGTATGCTTTAATCTGCATTCATACACCAACAATTCTTTCTTTGGGGGTTGTAAAGCCAAACATGAGCAGCTCTCCAGAGGACTGCTGCTGTGAACAACTTCAAGGTTCTGATTACACAGTATAGTGAACTCTGTACAGTAACAAACTAAGAAAAACATTCACAGAAAATCAAAGTGCAACATTCACAATGTTATGGCATAATAACTTATCACTTAAATGGCCACATAGTTTTCACCAAAGTGGTCACATAGTTTTAAACAAAGTACATTCATTTAGTAACTCAATCATTTAGTAAATCCTTAATTCAGTCACAAAGTACAAAGGTCAAAAGTTCTCCACCCCTAGGTAACATTGTTTTAATCTCTTCAAAGAGTCTTCCTGGTTCTTAACTGGAGATTAGTTTTCAATCATCCCTTATTAGTAAGTCCTTCACTCAATTATCTAAATGTAAAGGTCAAAGTTCTCCACCCCTAGGCCATGGTAAAACATGATCTTCTCAGTTTGCATTAAATGCCCAAGGGGAGGTCTTTTCATTTTGACTCAAGGCAGACTCTCAGCTTCCATGGTTCCTCTTCCATGGTCCCAGCTCCTGTCAGCTCCTTGTTGTCCAACTCCTTGTCCAGTTCCCATTCATATTGAAGTTCACAGCGTTTAGTCCACCTCAAGTCCTTCACAGTTTTTGTTCCTGGGAAAACAAAGGTAAACAAAGCCACAGTAACATTCATGTACATTGCCATTATCCTCATGAATTCACTTTCTGCCTGTGAAATCAATATGGACCCAACAACAAGGTCTGAGGAATCAACACTAATTATCAGTATAGTCCCAGGACCTCTAAAAATGTCAGCAAAACCCTCTTCCAGGATTTCTGTAAAGAGACAACAAAAAAATCCTCTTTCAGGGCTTCTGTAATAGCAGCAAGGTCCCAGGGCTTCTGTAACAATAGCATTGTCTTCTATCAGCAGACAAATCTGACAAAGTAACATCAAAACAGACACACAAAGTGTCAGCACCACAGTCATGCTGCCTCCCACTTCTCCTTTCTTCTCATTTCTCAGTTCTCAATTCTCTTCTCAGTTCCTCTTGGCAGCTCTGTCTGGCTCTCAGAAGTTCTTGGCAGCTCTCAGAAGAAGTTATCAGTTCTTTTATCTTTCCAACAGTAGTTGCTCAACTTCTAGATGCTTGTGCCCAGCAGTTCTGGCCTCTCTCAGCTTGGCCTTTTCCTTATATATGGTATTATTTTCTGTCCCTTCCTGTTATATCAACAGTTCATCCCACTTTGGGATTCACAAGTTTTAGATCTTAATACTTGACACAATCACGAATGTGAAACAAGGTGCTAAGTACCTGTTTGCTTGCCAATACAAGGGGCATGGAAGATCTTCAAATTCCACTACTATTACAGGGGTGTATAACATTTTTCATTATAAGTCCTTTGGAATTATCTTGGATCATTGCATTGTTGAAAATGTATAAGTCATTCACCACTTACCATTGTACACTACTGATATTACTGTGTACACTATTTTCATGGTTCTACTCATTTCACTTTATATCAGTTCTTTTAAGACTTTTCAGGTTTTTCTGAAATCATCCTGCTCATCATTTCTTATTAGGCCCTAACTTGTTCATTCATTCCCCAATTGATAAGAATCCCTTCAATTTCCAATTCTTCACCGCTACAGAAAGAGTTGCTACAAAACCAAAGAAATATACACAACTATTTACATTTTAAATGAATTTCTTTTATCCAATATTCACTTGGTCCAGGTATGTCTATTATAGCTTGTTAATAACACCTTCATGGTGAGCAAAGTGGAACAGTGGATAGAGATCTCATCTTGGAATAAAGAAGACATTTTCATGTGTTCAAATCTGACTTCACACATTTGCTAGCTATGTGACTCTGGGCAAGTCACTTCACCCTGTTTGACTCAGCTTCCTCATCTAGAAATTAAGCAGCAGAAGGAAATGGCAAATCCCTCCAGTGTCTCTGCCAAGAAAACCCCAGATGGGGCTGGTCATGAACAATTGGACATGACTGAATGTGACTGAACAGCAATAACAAGTGAGTTCATTTCCAGTCATTGGAAGTCTTCAGTTGGTGGCTGGATCTCCATTTGTTTGGGATGTTAGAAAATTGGTTGACAGAGTTTAACCCTAGATGAGCTCTGAGGTCCTTGTCACCTTCTGACTCCATGATTTTATATAAGAATCACTGTCTCATAGGACATGGAATCATGATGTTGCAGAATCTCTGAGTAGGATTAAGGTTCAGAGGTCATAAAGTCCACATCATGCCTGAAGACATATGTCCTCTGTAATATCTTAAACAAATCACCACATAAGCATTCATTTTCAAACTTCTAGAGAGGGGATTTCAACTCCTCTTTGGTAGAACAGCCTACTGGTATCTACCCAGTCCCATAAGCCCTCTTTTTCTTAGTTTTTTCATCTGTAAAATGGGAGTGATTTTGCTTTCACTACTGAAGTACTGAGGTTGTTGTCAGGAAAGCTCATTGTGAAACTCAATGTATTGTAGAAATGGGAAGCTATGGCCCTTTTCAGAGAATGCAGACACTCTGCCTACCCTTTTCCTACAACGGGTATTATGGGAACTGCCATTATGGGAACACTGTGCTTTTTGTCCCTAGCCTGGAAAATATTGGGAAGAGGCAAACATGACCTGAGTTCAGAAGTTCATCCTGCTGGGCTTGTCAATGAGACCAGGCCTATGTGGTGTCCTCCTTGCTATGTTCCTGACCCTCTATCTACTGACTCTCTTAGAGAATACAATCATAGTTCTGCTCATCTGGAGCCACACAGAACTCCACAAGCCCATGTACTTCTTCCTGGGGAACCTGAGCTGCCTGGAGATGTGTTATATCTCTTTTACAGTGTCAATGCTGCTACTCAGGCTCTGGTCAGGGCCTTGCCATGTCCCTTTCATGTCCTGTATGACTCAGCTCTTCTTCTCCATCACACTTATCTGTGTGACTGCACACTCCTGGCCTCCATGGCCTATGACAGCTATGTGGCCATCTGTCATCCCCTCCATTATCCAATACTCATGAGGCCCTAGGTCTGCCTCATGCTGGCCATGGTCTCATGGGTGCACAGGCTTAGTGCCCCTGTGACCAAGCCTTGCCTTTGAGGTTTTCATCTCTTATGCTGGTTTCCCCCTTTTATTGTGACACTGAAAATCTTTGGCGAAAATATTTAAAATAATAAATACAGAGTTTTTGTTGTCTTACTGGATTACCTAGGAGTCATTATCAAGGAAAGAGCCTAGACATCATATTTCAAGAAATTAACAAGGAAAATTACCCAGATATCCTCAATTCAGAGTATAAAATAGAAACCGAAAGAATCCACTAATTACCACCTTAAAGAGATACCAAAATGAAAACTCCCAGGGATATTATAGCCAAATTCCAGAGCTCTGAGGTCAGAGAGGAAATATTTCAAGAAGCCAGAAAGAAACCATTCAAATACTGTGGAAGCACAGTTAGGATAATAAATCAACAATTAATATGGCATCTCTTTCTTAAGAGTCCCAGTCCCAGATTACCAAGAGGCTAATGGATATCCCATGGGCACCTTAAATTTAACATCTCCAAAATAAAACTCATTATCTTTCTCTAAAAACTCTTGTGGACACATCTAGCTCTGAGTGTCTATAACTTAATAATGATGCTAGTGTTGTGAATGAAATTCAATAAAGGTAGACTGAGGCATATTTTCTCCAAGAAAGATAACATTTTATTAACAAGGAGTGAGCCTGCCAATAAGATGGGCCTAATGACTGCCTCAGTTATTAAAAAAACAAACAAACCTGGAGATGGAGATTCAGTTCCTTTTTATATGTGAAATAGTAAAATTGGTTATAGAGTTGGTAACATCATGGGCCTGGAAACAACCTCTCCCTCCTTCCCTCCTGTGACTAAGAAATGTTCACTGTTTCAGTCCAGCTACAAGGCTACATAGTGAGGCAGGCATCTTTGGATGGCAGACCAAATATTCTTGAAAGATAGACCAGTTGCGTAAAAATATTAGACCAGACTCCATGCTGTCCACTTGCATCCCCCAAAGACAACAGATTTCTTTGAGGCAAGAATAGAACAATGAAAATTGAATTTCTAAACTTAACCTATTACAGACCAAATGAAGTTCTGCACTAAGTTCAGAGACAAAGAACCATGACTTATGCAGGTACAGGACAAAGTCAATTAACTGTAAATAGGATCAATAAAAAAATGATACAATATCAATTTCACCTTCTCATTGTAAAGCAGTCCCAAAGCCCTTAGTTTCTGGATGTTGATACCCAGTGGTCACACTCCTCTCCACTCTTTATCATAAGCAAAAGCAGAACACTAGGGCTCGAGTCATCTGGGTACCCCCTTTTTCCCACCCAACACCCTTCCAAGGGCAGCTTTCACCTCTTTGTTCCTCAAACTGTAGATGATGGGGTTGAGCATGGGAGTGATGAGGATATAGGACAAGGATACAACTTGCTTGCTCTCAGGAGAGTAGGTGGACTTGGGCTGGAGGTGAATCACACAAGCTGTGCCATAGAATAGAGTCACAACAATAAGGTGGGCAGCACAGGTAGAAAGGGCTTTATGGCGCCCAGTGGCCGAGGGCATTCGTACAATGGCTGCCAGGACATAGCCATATGACACTGTGATGAGGGAGAAAGGCACCATCATGACAAGCACTGTGGCCACAAGGATGTAGGTCTCAAAGATGGATGTGTCAGCACACACCAGCCTCAGGAGTGGTGCCACATCACAGAGGAAGTGGCGAACCCCTCGGGCTCCACAAAATGGGAAGTGGAAGAGCCAAATGGTGAACAGCAGGGAAACCGGGATGCCTGTCACCCAGCATGCTACTGCCAGAAGGAGGCAGAGTCTCTGGTTCATGAGGATCCCATAGTGCAGAGGGTGGCAGATGGCCACATAGCGGTCATAGGCCATCACTGTCAAGAGAAAACACTCTGATGTGACACAGGACAAAATGAGAAAGAGCTGGAGAGCACAGCCCACCAGAGAGATGCCCCTTCCAGCCACAAGGCTTTCCAGCATCCTGGGCACAATGTCCAAAGAGAAGCAGATCTCCACCAGAGCCAGGTTCCGGAGGAAGAAATACATAGGTGTGTGGAGGGCAGAGTCAATCAGAGTCAAGAGTACAATGAGACCATTTCCCAGCATTGTGATTAGAAACATCCCCAGAAACAGCACAAAGAGAATTGGCATCAGCCTGGGAACATGGGAAAAACCCAAGAGGACAAACTCCTCAATTGAAGATTGATTGCTTCTAGCCAAATTCACAATGGGGTCCAAAGGGTCCATCCCTTCTCAAAGTTCCAGAGTGTATAAGAAAGTGATGAGCTCAAAAACACAGCAGCATCGTGTTCTAAAAAGAAGGAAAATCCACTGAGAAATCAGGCTATGCTTTCTTTATCTAAGGTTATCACAATTGCAGGTATAGGTGTCGAATTCAAATCATAGCTCTGAAATCTACCAGTCATATGACCTAGTCAGAGTCATCCTACTTTGTTAAGTCTCATTTTCCTTAAAAGTAAAGTCACTTAATCCAGATTACTTAGGTCTTAAATTGTAGAATCCACATTGAATACAAGGCATCTGACTGCAAATGGATTGTTCTTTGTAATGTATCCTATGTCACTGTCACTGCCCGGCTGATGTTCTCTTGGTTGGGGTAAGAGAGGACAGAGCCTCAGTGTGCTCCACTGGTATCCTCATGATGGCAGGGAAAGGGAGGAATCCCAGCACGTTAGATGACACCCCTATAACAAACTTAAGCAAGTACCTTTCCCAAAGTTGAGCAGTATGGACTGGCCTGGATAAGTATAATCACTGGAGAAAAGATCCAAATCATTGAGCTCACATGCCTACTTGAGTATTTTAAACAAGAGACACTTAATATAGATCAAAGGAAGTCTTGAGTGAAATACACTTGGCTGAAAAATAATGTCATCACTATGGATATTCTCTTTCTTCCTGAATATCACAACCCTCACACCTTTATAGATTATTTTGAGTTTCCAAGACCAAAAATAAAATCGTAACTATTATAACCAAATTCCTATAAATAAGGCTTTCCAGACTTTACAAGGCTGGGTTTTTTTAAGGAGTAGCTGTCTCAGAAGCAGAAAGTGAGGGATACTTTGTATCTTTGAATATAGATGATGTATCCTCTCAAATATCCCCTCTATCTTCTGAAACATAAGTAAGGAAAAATCAAAGAAATTCATTAAAAATCTATTTTTACAGCTCTACATAAATTTAAGATTTTTTAATTAATTTTTTTTCAACTAGGTCACTTACATCCTATTGGAAGTTGACTAACCTGCACATCTCTATATTTGATATAAAAGTCCCAGACTTTCTGTGCATCATGAAGCTACTTAGTAAATATGTGTCCATTGCTGGAGTTCCAAGACAATTTGATGACCTTGGCCCTCCTGTGTCTTATGGGGTGGAGTAGTTATTTCTTTTGTGAAAGAGAAGAGGGGCTGTGGTCTCAAAATCATTATACCATTGAATCATGGACAATGGGAGTTGAAATATGCCTTAATGATTGACTAGCTCAAAGCACCTCCCCCCTTCATTCTATGGAGGAACAAACAGGCTTGCAAACTGTTGATAACAAAAGCACAGGGATGAAAGGAGCCTCAGACCATTGAACCTATGCTTGAACAATGTCTTTACAAAATGCAGGACAAGGGATAATACAGTTCCTATTTGAGAACTTGCTCCTTCTCCCATGTTTTCCTTTTTAAAAGTATTTTATTTTTTATTTTTCTCCAATAACATGTATCTTATATCTTCCTTAAGTAACCCATTCAATTTTTGCCCATATTTAATTATTTTAAAGCATTTTTTTCCTTGAAAGAGAAGAGAGAAAATAAATGAGTGTTAATTGAAAAAAATGAATGAATTTAAAGATATAATGGCAGTGAAAAAGTATAGATAAATTAAGGAAGTCAAAATCTAGTTCTCTGTAATTGGAGGTCTCAATGGCTTCAACTCCTGGAAACGCTCTCTTGCCTGTCACCTTTGCCTCTCTCTCTCTGGACTGTTTCATGCTGAGTTCTTCTTGGCTACTACATGACCTTTTTACCATTAAAACTAAATGATCAATGAAATAACTTTAAAATACTTCACATTTCTTTGAATTTTAGCAAACCTCTGCCTCACAAGAACACTGTGCGTTAGGTAGAGTAGATGTAAATTACTTCCATTTTACTCAGGAAGAAAGAAAACTGAAGCACAGATTATGTGACTTATTCATGGTCACAGCTGGTTTCCATGAGAATCTGGACTACAATCTGAGTCTTTCAACCTCAGGAGCAGACTTCTTTCCATTGTTCAATGCTGCTTTCTGGTAGCTTCAGAGACACTTTCTCAAGAAGAAATAGAAAGCTGGTCAAAGAGCCAAGCAACTGAACTGCTAGCTAGGCTGGCAATCTGTTTGTTTCATCTCTCTGAAAGATGGATCACAAACCATGTTTCTATAAGTTTGGTTTTTTTACAGCAACTCTTGAGACAAGTGGACTATGTATTACTAGTCAATTTTCAACAGTGGAAACTGAGACATAGGAAAGTTAAGTGATTACCTGTGACCATGAAATTATTAAGTAATATCTGGGGCCAAGTCCAAGGTTTTGTTCAGTGCCCTTTCCTTGACACTATATTGACAGCAGAAAAGTTTGGACTCTAACTCTGACCCAACCCACGGAAAAACTCTGGACCTACCTCTAGTTCTAGCTGTTTTCTGGATTTCTTTCCTGAGTGCATGAGAATAGGAGATTTCAACCTTTGGTTATGGCTACTGGGACTGAAATCCGGGGAACTCTCCCAAAGGACTCAGCCAACAGAGAAACTGAGCTCATTATCATTTTCTACTATGGGTCCCCAAGTGAAGACAGGGTAGGAAGCAGGACATCCAAGGCTCTTTCATTTTTGCTCAACACCAGACCTTATTTTATGGCTGAAAAAATGCCAGGCATTATGCCAAGTGCTCAGGATATGAAAAAAAACATGAAAATACAAAATGTTTCATATCTTCTAGGAGCATACATGCTAATAGACATACTTAGAACATAGAATATCAAAGAGGGTTTTAGTTTCACAGACTGATGATTTTGTCCATTCTAAGATTCCCTCCAATAATATAGATAGCAAGCTCTTGATGAATAAATTCATTATGAGTGCCTGTATATGCAATAACTCATTGTCTGGTGGCCAGTTTTAGTAACCCTATTCCCCTGGTAAATTACTTGCTAGTTGTGTGAGCTGGGCAAGTCGCTTCCCCCTGTTTGCCTCAGCTTCCTCCTCTAGAAAATAAGCTGCAGGAGGAAATGGCAAAGCACTCCAGTATCTTTGCCAAGAATACCTCAGATGGGGCCATGAGAGTCAGACATGACTGAAATGACTTCAACAACAAAAAGTAACACTTTCTCTGCCCCCTTTTATTGACCATAAGCTCATTTATTAGGTGTTTGGGTATGTATATGTATATATGTGTGTGTACACACACACACACACACACACACACACACATAAATATATGTATATATATACACACTATTCTTCAGGTGCTATTTTCTTTTCTCATGACTTGATGTGTCTTTCCAATTTTCTTCATTCTTGTTTTTCAGTTCTTTCAGTCATGTCTCAGTGTTCATGACCCCATTTGCCACTACTATATTATATTTGCTAGAAATTCTAACTATTTTATAATAATGAGGAGGAAAAGATACTGAAGAAATAATCATAGACAAAGAGAAAACAAAATTATTAGTTATTGTGGACATGATTTAATTAGAAAATTCTAGAGAGTCAACTAAAATTGTATTGAAACAACTTTAGCAAAATTACAGGATTTTAAATTCATACAAATTATAAGATTTTCTGTATAATAGCAATAGAACCTAACTTGAAGATATAGAAGGAGAAATTCCAATTAAAATCGATACAAAATATATTAAATGTTTGAGAATAGATCTAGCAAGAAATGTATAGGAACTATATAAATGCAGATTCAATTATAACAACCACCATAAATGGAGAAAAAAATAATTAACTGAACCCTCATAAGTAAAAAACCTTAAAATTATTTGCTTATCCAGTGTTGTTCCAATAAAATTACCAAAATGATTACTTCAGAGAGCTAAAAACAAATAAAGTAATAAAATTCATCTAAAGGGGGAAAAATATCAAGAATAGTAAGGGAAATAATAAAACAAAAAGATGGAAAAGAAAGAAGGCTAACATTATGTATTGGTAATGGAATTTGGAAATGCCCCTGTATTGGCTTGGTTTTTGGGTTGAGTGTTAAAACCCAGAGCTTGTGAATCCCACTTGTGGGATGGACTTGTTGACGTGAAGAGAG
>CM053588.1:23749111-23781908 GCA_028646515.1 Pseudochirops corinnae
TCTAGGGGTGGAGTAGTACCTGGATTGAATTGAGAACTTCCTAAAGGAACAAGTTACACTGTATTTTGACTATTTTTCTGTTCTGTGAATGTTTGCTGAATAAATGGGGTTTACTATGCTGGTAATCTGAACGTTGGAAGTTGTCTTTGCTTGGCATTACACACTATTAGATCTCAGATTATACTATAAATGAATAATCACTAAATCAATAAAAAAGCAAGGCCCCTTCTCATTAATCTGCTCTGTTCAGATGATGAGTTAGCTTTTCTTGCACAAATGATATAGATTTTTCTCTTCTCTGAGAGAAGGATCCATCAGAAAATCTCATCTTTTTAGAAGACACAGTGTCTGAACTTTCAATCAGGTAAGGTACCCTTGGACTTTGAGACATCCACAAGGTAAATCTGATGAGGGAAAAGATGATGGTCTTTTAAAATCTTCACTTCATGCAAACTCCCAAAATGACAAAAATATTTTATCCTTTAGGAATCCCAACTTACTGATCAGTGTAGCAAAAGTGTGAATACATCACTCACTGTAAGCTTCAAAAATCTGACATTTATTGGGACACAACCTGGTAACTATAAGCATGCATTAGAAGTTTACTATATTTCAGACATCAATCAACAATCACTTGAAGCTCTTACTAGGTGTCAAGTACTTTTATAAGCACCAGAGACACAAAAATTATCCCTGAGCTCAAAGTGGTCAATCTGTTAAGGGAGACAAAAAGCAAACTACTGTGTACATACAAGACATGTAGATGGCAATTGGAAGATAATTTCACAAGGATGTTGAGGGGGAGGAAGGCTTCTTACAGAAAGTGGGGTTTGAGCTAAGTTGTGAGAGAGACCAGAAAAGCTAAGAGGAAGAGGAGTGGAGAAGAGGAGAGAAAGTATTCCAGGCATGGAAGACAGCCTGGGAAAATGCAGAGTTGGTCATTTTGAAAATTCACGTGGAACTGTGCCTCAAAAGGTATTGTTGATTGGCAGAGCTGAAAAGCCCTCAGTTGAACTCTACCAAATGCCCCTGCAAACAAGTCTAAATTATGTGTTAAATCAGACTCTTGACTGACGGAAGTAACAAAAGGTCAGATGAAGCAATATTTCCACCCAAGACAACCAAGGAGGTTGGGAGGAAAGGTCTATCTTGGGGATGGAAAGGAGGGCAGACCTGGAGCACAGTGAATACTGTGCAAAACAGGCAGTGTTGCAGTGCCAGCAGTGGGTCTTAGAGGCAGCTACATTAGTGACAGTGCTGTTTCTGGAGCTCCCAGCCCACAGATAGTATGTGTATGTGTGTGTGTGGTGTGTGTGTGTGTGTGTGTGTGTGTGTGTGTGTGTGTGCGCGCGCGTGTGTGTGGACAATTGGTTGGAAGGAGACTGCAGGAGGCCCTTTGCTGGTGCTGGGTTAAGTACCCTATTGAATTACCCTTGCACAATTCCAGGTGACAGTGCCAACACCAAGAGGAGTTATAGTACTTGTGGTCACAGGGGAGCAGGGACCCTGGTCACAGTTGAAAGGTGGAGAAGAGTGTTTGCAGTCACTAATAAAGTAGTACGAACTCCGATCTCAATTTCAAGACAGAGAGGAGCACTAGCAATTTTGGCTACAGGAAATCTAGGGACCTGGTCACAATCTCAGGGCCAGAAGAGGTGCTAGCACTTGAAGTTACAGAGGATCAAAGTCCCTTCCTGGGTAAAGGCCAGAGCACAGGCCAGGAGAGCAGTGACCACACCTCTCCTTGGATCATAGCACCTTGGAAGTGCTGAAAACTTACAGAACCCTAGAACTAGCTCTGAAAATAGCAGCTTAAAAGGTCTGAAGCATGAGACAGTACCCTCCACCCACGCAACAAATTTTAACATAAAGTTAAAAGTAAAGAAAAAATGAGTAAACAACAACAACAACAACAACAACAACAAAAAGAATCTGACCATAGCAAGTTACTATGGTGACAGGGAAGATCAAGACACAGAGAAGTCAATGACATCCAAATAGCTACAAGCAAAGTCTTCAAAAAAAAAAGGTATGAATCGGACGCAAGACAAACAAGAATTCCCAGAAGAGCTCAAAAAGGATTTAGAAAATCAAATACAGAAATAGAGGGGAAAATGGTAAAATAAATGAGAGTGATGCAAGAAAAGTATGAAAAGAATGTCAACAACTTAGTAAAAGAGGAAGAAAAAATAATGAAGGGGAAAAATCTTTAAAAAACTAGAATTGGTCAAATGGTAAAATGAAGTACAAAAATTCAGCTAGGAGAAAAACATCTTAAAAATTATCCAAATGGAAAATGATGTGCAAAAATTCACTAAAGAAAAGAATTCCTTAAAAGTAGAATTGGCCAAATGGAAAAAAAAAAAGAGGTACAAAAGCTCGTTGAAAGAAATAATTCCTTAAAAATTAGAATTGGTCAAGTGGAAGCCAATGATTCCATAAGACACCAATAAACAATATAACAATAAAACTAATTAAAAATAGAAGAATATGTGAAATAACTCAATGGAAAAGCAACAGACCTGGAAAAAAGACCAAGGAGAGATAATCTAAGAATTAATGTACTATCTTAAAGCCATGATTAAAAAAAAAATCCTAGAAATTATATTTCAAGAAATTATCAAGGAAAACTGCACCAATACTTTGGATGTAGAAAGTAAAATAGAAATTGAAAGAATCCACCAATTGTCTTCTGAAAGAGATCCAAACATGAAAATTCCTGTGAATATTATGGGCAAATTCCAGAGCTCCAAGAACAAAGAAAAAAATTATTGCAAGTAGCCAGAAACAATTTAAATATTGTAGAACCACAGTTAGGATCACACAAGATTTAACCACTTCCATGTTAAAGGATCAGAAGGCTTGGAATGTATCCCAGGAGGGAATATATTCCAGGAGTTAGTATAACAACCAAGAATAACCTATCCAGCAATTCTGAATACAATACTTCAGGGGGAAAAATAGGCGATTAACCCTAACCTTAACTCTAATCCTAACCCTAAATGTGGATTTTCAAGCATTCTTGATGAAGACTAGAGAGAAATAGAAAATCTGACTTTCAAATCTAAGACTCAAGAGAAGCATAAAAAGGTAAACATGGAAGAGAAATCACAAGAGAATCAATAAGGTTAAAATGTTTACATTCCCAGATAAGAAGATGATGATTGTAACTTCTAGGAACTTTATTACTATTCAGGCAATTAGAAGGAGTATACATAGACAGAAGGTGGGGGTCTGAATTAATTATAATGAAATGATTTCCAAAAAAATGAAATTGAGGGGTGAGAAAGAGGGATGCATTAGAAGAAGTGGAAAGGAAAGGTAGAATGGGGAAAATTTTCTCATGTAAAAGAGCTACGAAATAAAAGTGTTTACAATGCAGGGGAAGATAGGGGAGATGGTAGGCAATGCTTGGACCTTACTCTCATCAGAATTGGCTCAATAAGGGAATACCACTCAGTTGAGTTTAGAAATCTCTCTTACCCTACAGAGAAGTAGGACAGGAAGGGGATAAAAATAATTTAGAGTGGTGGTAATAGAAGGGAAGGAAGATAAAGTGAGGTAGTATTCAAAACCAGAACAGACTTTAACAGGGGAGAGAGAGAGAGAGGGAGAGAGAGACAGAGAGAGAGAGAGACAGAGAGAGAGAGAGACAGAGAGAGACACAGAGAGAGACACAGAGAGAGAGAGAACAATAAGCAGAAAGAAAATAATATGGAGGGAAATAAATAGTTAGTAATCATAATTGTAAATGTGAATGGGATGAATTCACCCATAAAATGAAAGCAGATGGCAAAATGGATTAAGAAACAAAATCCAACAATATACTGTTTACAAGAAATATATTTGAAACAGAGAGATACACAAAGAATAAAGATAAGAGGCTGGAGCAGAACCTATTATGCTTCATCTAAGAGTTTTTTTTTTAAATAAAAAAAAGAGTAGCAATCATGATCTCAGACGAAACAAAAATAAAAATAGACCTAATTAAAGATATAAGCAGGAAAACTACATTTTGTTCAAAAGTACCACAGACAGTAAAGTAATATCAATATTAAACATGCACCAAATGGCATAACATTCAGATTCTTTAAGGAAAAGTTAAAACGAGTTATGGGAGGAAATAAATAGCAAAACTATAATTGTTGGAGACCTCAACTTTCAACTCTCTCAACTAGATAAATATAACCATAAAGTAAACAAGACATTAAGAATATGAATAGAGTTTTTAAAAAGTTATATATACTGGACTTCTAGAGAAAGCTGAATGGGAATAGAAAGGGGTGTATCTTTTTTTCTCAGCTGCACATGGCACCTTCTCAAAAACTGACCATGTATTAGGGGATAAAACCTCACAACCAAATGAAAAAAGCAGAAATGTTAAATGCATCCTTTTCAAACCATAAAGCAATAAAAATTTATGCAGTAAAGGGTCATAGAAACATAAATAAAAAATTTAATTGTAAACTAAATAATCTAATCCTAAAGAAATAATGGGTCAAGGAACAAATCATAGAAACAATTTATAATTTCACTAAAGAGAATGACAACAGTAAGACAATATACAAAAATTTATGGGATACATCCAAAGCAGTACTTAGTGGAAAATGTATAACTCTAAAGTCTTACATCGATAAAATAGAGAAAAGACAAATCAATGAGCTGGATATACAGCTAAAAAAAAAAATAGAAAAAAAAATTTAAATCTCCAATTAAACACCAAATTGGAAATCCTGAAAATCAAAAGAGAGATTAACCAAACTGAATGTAAGAAAACCATTGAACTAATAAATAAAATGAGGCACTAGTTTTATTTTAAAACAATAAAATAAATGAGCCATGGGTTAATTTGGTCTTTAAAAAAAGAAGAAAACAAAATTACTAGTATCAAAAATTAAATGGGCAAATTCACCACCAGCAAAGATGAAACTAAAGCAATTATTAGGAAATGTTTTGCTCAATTGTATGCCAGTAAATTTAGCAATCTAAGAAAAATGGATTTTGGGCGGCTAGGTGGCTCAGTGAATAGAGCACTGGCCCTGGAGTCAGGAGGACCTAAATTCAAATCTGGCCTTAGATGCTTGACACACTTACTAGCCATGTGACTTTGGGCAAGTCACTTAACTCCAATTGCTCTCCAAAGAGCAAAAAAAGAAAAAAAGAAAAAGAAAAATGGATTTAAAAAAATATAAATTACCCACATTAACTGAAGAGGAACTAGAATATTTAAATAGCCTTATTTTAGAAAAAGAAATTGAACACTCCATAAATACACTTCCTAAGAATAATCACAAACTCACGAACTATATGAACACAATTACACAAAAAGATGTGTCTTAACAATTGGAGAAACATTCATTGTTCATGTGTAGGCCGAGCCATTACAATAAAAATGACAATTCTAGCTCATTTAATTTATTTATTCAGTGCCAAAGGAATCAAATTTTTTAAAAAAAGAACTGTTATAGAGCTAAAAAAAAACCTAACAAAATTCATTTGAAAGAACAAAAGGTCAAGAGTATCAAAGAAATCAATGAAAAAAATGTGAAGGAAGGTGGCCTAGCAATAACAAATCTCATACTATGTCACAAAGTGGTACTCATCAAAACAATGTGTTTAAGAAATAGATTGGTGGATCAGTGGAATAGAGTAAGTACACAATTCACAGTAGGAAATTACCCAGTAGTCTAGTGTTTGATAAACCCAAAGATCTTAGCTTTTTGGGAAAGAACTCACTATTTGACAAAAAGTTCTGGGAAAATTGGAAAGTAGTTGGGCAGAAACTAAGCATAGACCAACATCTCACACCATATAACTAGGTAAAGTCAAAATGGGTACACAATTTAGATATAAAGGGTGATATCATAAGAAAATTTGAGGAGCATGTTCTATTACAAATAATGGAAGATTTTATAACCAAACCACAGACAGAAAGCATTATGAGATGTACAATGGATAATTTTAATTACATCAAATTAAAATTTTTTGCACAAACAAAACCAATGTAGCCAAGGTTAGAATGAAGGCAGAAAAGTGAGACAAATATTTTGTAAGTTTCTCTAATAAAGGTCTCATTTCTCAAATATAAAGAACAGAGTCAAATTTATAAGAATAAAAGTCATTCCCCAATCAATAAATCATCAAGGGATATGAACAGGTAGTTTTCAGAAGAAATCAAAGCTATCTTGAGTCACATGAAAATATGCTCCAAATCACTATTGACTAGAGAAATGAAAATTAAAACAATTCTGAGATAACACCTCACCCCTATCAGATTAGCTAATATGACAGAAAAGGAAAATGACAGATGTTGGAAAGGATGTAGGGAAATGAGAATATTGTTGCACTGTTAGTAGGGTTGTGAACTGATCCAACTATTCTGAAGAAGAATTTGGAAGTATACTAAAAGGGTTATAAAACCTTTGACCGAGGAATACCAATATTAGGTCTGTACCACCAAAGTGATCAAAGACAAAGGGAAAGGACTTATATGTGCAATAATATTTATAGCAGGTTTTTTAGGGGGGCAAAAAATCGGACATTGATGAAATGACCATCAATTGAGGATTGGTTGGTCAAATTGTGGTATATGATTGAATGGAATACCATTGTGCTGTAAGAAATTATGTGCAGGCTCATTTTAGAAAAACCTGAGAAGATTTTTATGAACTGATCCAAAGTAAAATGAGCAGAAGCAAAAGATTACTGTACATGGTAACAGCAATATTGTATGATGATCAACTGAATCACTTAACTATTCTCAGCAATACAGTGATCCAAGACAATTCCCAAAGACTTTGCATGAAAAATGCAATCCACCTCCAGAGAACAAAGTGATGGAATTTGAATGCAAAGATATCAACGCAAACAAGCAGCAACATGATAAAAAGAAAATACTGGACTAGAGGGTCAAGAACATTGCTCTAGTAGAGACATCTAGGTGGCATAGTGGGTAGAGCAATACATATGAAGTCCAGAAGCCCTGACTTCAAATCTGACCTCAGAAATTTACTAGTTATGCTACCCTGGGCAAATTATTTAACCTATGTTTGCCTTGGTTTGCTGAGTAGTTGAATTATTTTTTTTTCTGTGAGTCAATCAGATACGTACATCTTCCAAAACTTCTCCACTAATGACTGAGTGGCTCAGAAAGTTTACTCTGAATTCCCAAGCCAATACCAGCACTTCAGATATTAATGAGTACTTTGCTGCTTAGAGGCCCTCTCCTGAAGTCTCTGGAGTCAGGGAGGAGGAGAGATGAAGGCCAATTTTGCCTTCTTCCCCAATTATTCTCCTCCTTTTGCACTGACTCCATTCAGGTACTAGTCTTCCATCACTAGATTTCCTTAAGATTGTAGGTGTGTGTGGAGTAAGGGGGTAGTGGCATTTGGAAAATAGAGGATAGATGGAAAAAGAGAAAACTTGATCTTGGGAAGATCTTTGGAGATCCAACTTTACAAACCTTTTTACTTTTGAGAGAATAAGAACCACTGGTTCCTGGCATCTTCTTGCAAGCTACCCACAGTGCAGCTGCAAAAGAATGACTGGATCTCTTTGGAGGAGACTTCCTGTTCTAGGTATGTGTTTTTTAAGGGCCCGAGTGGGTAGTGGAACCATGGAGGTGGGGGATGATATTGAACCAGATACATCTTCCGCTCTTCTATTTACTCTCCTAGTCCTATTTGCTCCATCAGTAATGCTTTCAAAGACAAAATGAGAGAAAACTTTTAGAGGTGGATTGTGGAGGGCAATAACTGTATACATGGAAAAGAGGATGCTATGGACCAAAGAGAAAGCTAAAGTTTCTTGGGATATCCCTCTTCATAAAAGAATAAAATATCAGAGCTGAAGAAGAACATAGACTGTTAGAACAGAAAATGAAGAGATACATTTGAACATACAATGTTAGAACTTAAGAGTTTTCTTAATCTAGAATATAGAATGTCAGAGCTGGAATGAACCTTGGAACACAGAACATAGAATTCAGAGCCTCCATGGACCTTTCAGACCAAACTCCTACTTTTATAGATTAGGATATGGAGGTAAAGAGGTGTAGTGAAACTCTGATGTCTTAGTAGACAGTCTGGGATTCATGCCCAATCCCAATAGTGAGTAGAACTGTCATTAAAAGCCGGATATCTTGAGGATGATTACAATGAATTTTCCCTTATACTGTGCTGTCTCTTGCTTCTGTTCTTAGGTTTGAGTCACAGTTTCATGAACACCTGCTTTTACTTTCTGGCAGCAATCTCTTATTGCCAGATGTATCCCTGAGGAGGTAGTGTCTACTTCAGACTGTCTGTTTCAAATGAATCATTTAATCAGTTTGATATGTTCTTCTCCCCTAGGGAAATAAGTTTTGAACTGAATCAAATGAGCTGACACATAAAAAATAATGATAACCACATTTAGTCTTTAAAGTTTGTAAAGTGCCCAAAACATATTACCTAATTTTACGTACCCTAGGATGTAAATGCTATTATTATCCCCATTTTATAGATGAAAAAACTGTGTCTGGGGGAGATTAAGTGATTTGCTGAGGGCCACACAATTAGTATCTGAGGTTGTATTTTAACTCAGATCTTCCTGATACAGGGCACAGCACTCCAATCAAAGTGGCACTTGTCATTTGTTGGTGAATTTAATTCATTTTTCCACATGTTGAGAGAGAGAAAGAGAAAGAGAGAGAAGGAGGGGGGGGAGGGAGAGAGAGAAAGAGAGAGAGAGAGAGAGAGAGAGAGAGAGAGAAGCTGTATTACATTCAAGGAACTATAGCTAGTATGATCATGACAGTAAATGAAGGCAACTTGGCATTGATTAAAATAATTGGAGATAATGAGCATGAAAAAGAGAAAACCAATAGGGATATCATCACTGTCTTAAGATATCCAAAGGTCTCTCATGTGGAAAAATAAATAGGATTCTGTGTGAATCCAAGGGGAGAATGGGGACATGGTATAGTGGAAAGGATTCTGAGTTTGGACTTTCAAAACTTGGTGAGAATTTGGGCCATAACATTTACTATCTTTGTGATTTCAGGACAATCACTTGACCTCTTTGGCTCTCAGTTTCTCCATCTGCGAATTGAGGTGGTTATATTAGATAATCTTTAAGGTCCCATCCAGATCTGAAATACTATGATCTTTTGATTTTATAAGTAATAGGGAAGCAGATCTTGACTCAATGTAAAAATAATCTTTTAAGCTATTAAACTATTGAGATGGATAATTAAGCTACCTTTCAAAATAGTGAGCTCCTCATCACAGTAAATGCTCAAGAAGCTCATGGATTCATGTCATTTCACTTGAACAAACCAGTATTAACTGTCTACTATGCACAAGACATATTTCAAAACCAAAACTCCCTGACTTCAAGGGATTTACATTCCCTTAGGAGAATACAGCATTTATACAAATAAATCAATTCAAATTATATAGAGAGACGCAGATGACTTAGAGAAATAATTCTAGCAACTGGGGAATTGAGGGAAAGCTTTGTATGTAAGGCAGCAGATGACCTGTGCCTACAAGGAAGCTGCAGATTCTTTGAGAAGTAAATGAGAATTGAATACCTGCCAGAAATAAAGGACCATAACCTTTGCAGCCACACAAAGGCAAAATAAAATTCAATGTTCTGGAATACCATGGACATACAACCTGCAATGGGTG
Organism: Pseudochirops corinnae; assembly: GCA_028646515.1. NCBI lineage: Eukaryota > Metazoa > Chordata > Mammalia > Diprotodontia > Pseudocheiridae > Pseudochirops > Pseudochirops corinnae. The sequence continues at coordinate 23,758,780 of CM053588.1, forward strand.
ACAAGTTGGACTTCTACAGTTGAACTCCCAAGTTCCCTTCAATCTTGTGAGAAATATGTTTGTGTGCATATATACATACATATATACAGATATGTCATTTTGGGATAAAACAGTATTGAAACATTTTTGATAAAAGTACCAAATTTATGATTCTACAAATTACAAAGGGGCAGGACCTCCTGGGAAGGTGGATTCGAGATTAATTCACAGAACCCTCAACTTTCCTAGAATGACTTGGCTCTTCCATTTCTCTATTTTTATAATTCCAACCCATCTTTAAAACTTCTTCCGCATCATGTCTCCTCCATTCTATATTATGTCTCCATTTGAAGCTGAATAGGCTGTGTTGCTGGCTTGGGAAAAAATGTGGATAGTGTTCTTTTCAAAACAATCATTTCCCTTCCAGGAGTCCATAAAGTCACCATCCCTCTCCAGAAGTAGCAGTGCTTTAATCTATGAAGAATGACTTCACCTATGTCTCGACTAAAGGATTCAAAAGTGGAACAAGTAAGAAGGCTTTCAGGGATGGAGATATATCCACTATGAGAAACTGAATGGTCAAGTAGAGATTTATGGCCTCTGCATTTCTCTTTTATCCTTGGACTTACAGTGCATGGCTGTACAGTTACAAACTCCATGCCTGGAGTTTCCTCAAGAATCCAACAATGACCTTAGATAATGTCCATATGGGTAATATGGGTAATAAGGTAATGAATATTTTATTTTTAATCTAGCATGAGAAAAGAATGCAACAATCATTTCCATTTAATGGATGAGGAAACAGAGGCTCAGAGAGATGATTTGATTTGTTCATTGCCACAAAGTTAATAAGTTGGGACTTGAGCACAGGTCTCCTGCACTTGTATCCATTACTTTTTTTCCACTAACAATGAGCTCAGATCCAACCCCACTGCTTCGCAGATGCAGAAAGGAGTGACTTGCTCGTGTTAACACTGCTAAGAAGTTACATAGCAAAGACAAACCAATGCTATGACTCCAAATTCTGGGTTCTTTCCACACTATTCTGACACCATGCTGGATCTGGAGTCAAAGGACCTCAGTTTGGAAGTAGTAGATTAGAAATACCACCTGCTTTCACTTGGAGACATTTTTTTCTTGTTCAGGCACAGATCAGAAGAGTCACTTCTGAATTACTTCCCCTTCTGAAGTCTCTCATAGGCTTACTGATGAAGAACCTTGAATCAGCTTCTTCTTCTCTAGGTTGAAAATTTCAATGGTTCTACTCTTACCTCCTGGTAAGGATTTTCCATTTCTTTCATCATTGTTCCTTTCTCATTTCTTCTTAACCTTTACATGTATAGTGACCAGTATCGAACTTGTATTATGATAAAATGCCTACAGAGTATGGCATAGAACCACCCACAGAGTAGTTTAGAATATCATAGCTAGAACACAAATACCAATTAGTCTCAAAATTTAAACCACAGGACAAAACTGGAAAGGAATTTAGATTATGGGAAAGAAAATGAGAGAGCTAGGAGGAATGTGGGTCCCACAATGCAGAATGTTCAAGCTAGAACACTGGCTAGAGAACTGGGAAGTAGAAGGATTATTGGAAAACAGAACATAAAAAGTCAGAGATATAAAGTATGTTAAAAATCATGGAGAACAATCCTTTCAGTTTACAGATGAGGAAGCTGAAGCTCAGAGAGGCAGAGTGACTTGTTGAATGCTATAGTGAGCTCAAGTTAACTCTACATAGAGCATTGAACCTGGAGTCAGGAAAACTGGAGTTCAAATACAATCTCAGGCACTTATGTGATCATGGGCAAGTCACTTAACCTCTATTTGCCTCAGTCTCCTCAAGTGTAAAATGAAGATAATAATAGACCTACTTCTCAGATTGGTTGTGGAGCTTAGTATAATACCTGACACATAGTAGGCCTTGTATAAATGCATATTCCCATATGTTAAAATGGAGTTAGAATGAAACTCTTATGACTCCTGCTAGGACTTCATCTGCTCTGGATGACTGTGGATGACTACCTATGTGGAGTTTCATACACCTTTCTAAATAAATCCTATTAAGGGCAATAAGCAATCTCAATAACAAAGTCTGTATATAAAGATGATATAGACCCATGCCATGACCCATTTATGTCAACCCTACTAGACACAGCCAAATTTTAATCCAAGGAACAGGGTTTTTGTAATTCTTTGTGACAAGTTTGGATTCCATTAACCTGACTATGTAGTCACTTGGAACATACTTTGAACAGGATTGCCTCCCCCAGAAAAAATAATAGTTCATATTTGCAAAGCATTTTATGTCCATTTTCTTATTTCAGATATACAACAAACCTACAAGTTAGGTAGTGACTATATTACTATTCCATTTTACAGATAAAGAAGGTAAGTTTGAGAGTGCACTCGACTTGAGATTCTACATCTAGTAAGTAATGGGGCTGGTACTGTAAGCCATATATTGCTCCTAATTACAATGCTCTTTCTACCCAACTAATATGCTTGAAATTTGAGAAAATTTCTTCTAGTCATTAGAAAAAAATTTATTCCTAGGTAAGTATTAAGTACACAGTTACGTGGTACAGTGGATAGAGTACCAGGTCTGGAGTCAGGAAGTCTCATTTTCCTGAGTTCAAATCTGGCTTCAGATATGTACTAGCTCTGTGACCATCACAAGTCACTTAAACCTGCTTACTTCTGTTTCCTCATTTATAAAATGAGCTGCAGAAAGAAATGGTGAATTATTCTAGTATCTTTGCCAAGAAAACCCCAAATGGGGCCACAAAAAGTCAGACAAAACTGAAAATACTGAACTACAACAGATTGGCAAAATTATTTGGCCAAGACAGCCAGAAAGGTAGGAACAAAATTAACTGGAAGCTGAGACTCCTGGCTTTTAGACCAGTACTCTTCTCAGTATTCCATATTTTCTCTACCTGCTCTGTAATTGTTAAGTATATGCATGTGCAAGTCATTTCTCTTATTATTTTAACCCCCTATTTCTATAAAACCTCCATGTGGATTTCTTATCAAAGTATTAAGGTTGATGGCAGACTCTTAAAGTCTATGTTAGTGAACTATATGTAATAGTGAGTCCTACCAAATGGGAATGATTTAAAGCATGAGCTAAACAATGTGTTAGGTATATGACATATGAGGAACTACCTATGGGCAGAAAGTCACAGCAAGTCAAAGACACATATACATACCTAAGTGTATACAGAACAAATGTGTATATGCACATATGTGTAATATGTATATATAATGTAAGAATGTATAATATAATGTAAGAATATCTAATATAATAACATGCAATATAATATAATGTAAAATATATTATATTATATGATATACCTAAAAGGTACTTAAGGGGGAGGATTAACATTTGGAGAAATCAGGAAAGTCTTCAAGTAGAAAATGATATTCAAAAAAACTGAAAAATATATACCATTAATATTATTGTTATTTCATAATCTCATGAAGTCTTTTTATGCAGGTGTGTAGGGCTTTATGAAATCATAGATATTTAGTTCTTGGTCAAAATGGATCATGCAAACTGGTTTGACATTCAAAATATCTGTCCAAATAGTTATAATTTGAAAAAAAAAGTGACTTTTTTTTTTCTATTTTACTGCAGATAGAGAAGGGAGAAGGCCATGGATGGAGGAAATGAAACAGATGTGACTTATTTTATTCTAGTTGGACTCTCAGAGTATCCCAGAGCCCAAATCATCTTCTTCTGCCTCCTCTTGATGTCCTATCTTATCATATTACTTGGGAACAGCCTCATTCTCTTCTTGATCCACTTTGATTCCCGGCTCCACACTCCCATGTATTTCTATCTCAGTAATCTGTCCTTCCTGGACATGTGCTATACTTCATCTAATGTGCCTCAGGTTCTCATCAACTGCTTGGTCAGGATTCCCTCCATCTCCCTGGGCCAGTGTCTGGCACAGATGTGTGCTGGTCTTTACTTTGGGGTTGTGGAGTGCCTCCTACTGGCCGTCATGGCCTATGATCGTTGCATTGCCATTGGGGACCCACTGCGCTATACAGTTAGGATGAGTCCCCAGCTCTGTGTCAAGTTAGCAGTGGTATCCTGGATGACAGCCTTTCTTCTGACTGTGGTTCCCACCCTTACAATGCCACTGGAGTTCTGTGGCCATCACATGATCAATCACTTTTCTTGTGAATTCTTGGCAATCCGCAAGCATGCTTGCAATGATCTGAAGTTTTATGAGTGGTTAATGATGGCCACCAGCTCCCTGACTCTCCTTGCACCCTTTGCCTTCATCCTCATTTCCTGTGGGCGCATCCTTGAGGCTGTGCTGAAGATGCACTTGGCAGAGGGTCGAAAGAAGGCTTTCTCCACCTGCAGCTTCCATATAACTGTGGTAGTCATCTTCTATGGTACGGCCATATCTGTGTACATGATTCCCCAGGACAAGGCCAGCCAGGATCAGGACAAGATCATCTCTATGCTATATGGTATCCTTCCACCCCCTCATGCTCAACCCCCTCATCTACAGCCTCAGGAATAAGGATGTGAAAATGGCACTAAGGAAACTGGTAGGGGAGAAGAATGTCTCCTAAGAAGACATGCTTGGTTATTTTTTAACAAGACTGGGGAAAATGAAAGAAGTAGTGCTTTTACTAACTAAAAAAAAATTTCTTTTCCAAAAATTCCTGTAATCACTAGGGCATTAAATGATGAGGCAGTATCTTAGGCAGTTGCTTTCTCAGAAGTGGAGCTTTAGCTGTCTCAGAAATACTGAATACTGCTTTTTCACATCACAAGTTCACCTTGAGGAAGAATCTCAAGTATCTCCATTAATTCAACAATGACCTTCACCTGCACAGAAGTTAGCATTGAGGTAGTCTGAATCATGGCAAAGAACTCTGGGTTTGGAATCAGAACCCATCTCTGCCTCTCTGCCACTTAATTCATAGTATAAATTTGGACAAATCAATTAAACTCTATGAATCTCTCTTTTTTGTTGTTTAGTCATTTTCAATTGTGTACAACTCTTCATGACCCTATTTTGGGATTTTCTTGGCAGAGATACTGGAGTGGTTTGCCATTTCCTTCTCCAGTTCACTTTACAAATGAGGAAACTGAGGTAAATAGGGTAAAGTGATTTGCCCAGGTCACACAGCTAGTAAATGTCCGAGGCCAGGTTTGAACTCACAAAGCTGAGCTTTCCTGACTTCAGGCCTAGCATGCACTCCGCCACCTAGCTGCCCTGTGCCATATCACTAATATGTAAAATGAAAAGATTTTACTCTATAACTAATAACAACCACCATAATAATAACTGGCTTACATGTAGTGATTTAATTCTACAAAACACGTTACTTTACCCCTTCATCTTGTTCTTTACAACCACTTTTGAGTCAAATGAAATCATTGTCACTATTTTTTAGATGTGGAAGCAAACTGAATATAGTTCATTGACTTGACCATGAGCACCAAACTAGTGAGTCTGGAGTAGAATTTGGCCTGAGGTCTTCTTGATTCCAAATCTAGTTTTCTTACTCACTCAGCCAAAGTGTTTTTAAGATCCGTTCCGTCTCTAAATCCATGACTGTATAATAGAAATGACTTTCTGCAAAATGATGACTCTTCCCAAAAGCTCCACAATAGTGGACATTCAATAAAGTATTGTAACAGTCTCTAGGCTTCTTCCTGAAGCTTTCCTGATACATGCCACCTTTGTGTGCTCTTAATGCCATCAGAAATAACAACAAAAACAAAACTGATAATTTGTTACCATTGGTAAAAACAATAATAATAACAGTAATCATAATATGTGCATATGTGCATGAATATACATGCATTATATATGTATATGTGTTTACACATATTTGTATTATGTGTGTGCATGTAAAGCACTTTATATGTCAATGAAGCTCAAAAGAAGCTAGTTATTTTTTTTTTCTGGTCAGGCTCCTGAATTAATCAACTGCTGCCCACTCCATTGCTACTCTTTACCATAATATTGGCATGAAAAAGAATGTGCCTGGTCCCTGCTAAGGACCAAATGACTGCAATAGCACTATTAACATGTCAGATAGCATTTCCCACAACTATTTGGAATTCTCTTGTTTCACCTCTCCTGTATTCAGCACTTTGATCCCTTCTTTATGCCTCAGAAACATTGAAAAGATGCTTGCAGTCAATGTACAATCTTTGTACACAAGAACTTTTAATAATTCAGTCAGCACCTCAGACAGCTCCCAGAATCCAAAGTTGGCTCTCCTTTTCCAGAGTCTCTAAAGATATCAGTGCTTTGAAATCTTGCTTACCTGATTAAGCCACTGGTTTGCCCCTATGTTTACTCTGCATCACTCAGTTCACAGAATTAGGTTCTCCCAGAGGCAATCGATTGATCGATCAATCGATCGATCGATAGATAGATAGATGAATAAATAAATAAACTAATGGATCAATGAATAAGTGAATGAATGAATGAACAAATGAATAAATGAACGAACAAACAAACAAAACCTCAGAGGTCCTCGAAATCAATTGGTACAAGAATGTGCATCCCTTCCACAATTCCCCAATCTCTGTCACAGGTATCCTGATTTGGGGAAACTTACTTCCTGTGAAGGCAACCTATCCCATTTAGATGCAGTTCCAAATTTAAGAAGTATTCCATTCCACTGAAATCCACCTCTGCAATTCCCATTGCTTTGACTTCTATTGACTTTATGTGATTTTTCTCTGTTATTCATCCAGTTAGAATCTGAAGAAAAAAGATATAGGATAAATGCAAACTGTCCAGAGAAAGGGCACTATCTACTTCAATTAAAATTTCTCTATAATTGGAAAGACCTATCCAGACTAGTGAAAGACTGGATGAAAACTGTCAAGGACAAGTCGATTTTCATGGTTTCTCAGTCAATGAAAAATGAAGAACCCATTATATCAGGCATCTTTTCAAGGTCCATCTTGTCTCATCTCATCCATGGAGATATCAGTGTCTACTCCATTGCATTAACTTTCAGACTCATTAATTTACTTATATCCTATTACCTCTTTTTTGTGTTTATGTTTATGTGATAAGATCAATAATACTGGAAGAGGAAATTTCTCTCTTTTGTTTATTATGTCCCTGGAATCAGCTAGCAAAGTACTAAGCTAAGAATAGATGCCCAATTTTTAAAAATTGCTAAGATATACTGATGAAAACATTCCTCCTGAATTTTCTGTGAACATCACCTTGGAAAATTTTATGTATGTGTAGATCAACTCTTAGTCTCCTCAAAATCAGCTCAGAAAGAGGTCAGCAGTAGGAGTTGCTGACTACATGAGAGGCAGCTGTAATGTGGTTTGCTCTTCATTTTTGAAGACCAATGACATCATGAAGGTGATGTCTTAACTTGAGTATGAACTGGATTTAGGTGAGGCAAAGCTGCACAAAGTTGTACAGCTCCTTTTGCCTATTCCAGAGTCACTGAAGTCCAGTGGCAAGACAAAAGTTAAGATGACTGGCAATGGCCCAGGATGCAGAGGATGACCTTGGTGTCTTTGGGGTCTGACCAAGCTCTAAGTGCTCTAGGTGCCTTCATGTTCCTGAAACAAATTGTTCTCGTCTTCCAATTCCATCAGGGGAAGTCTTCACATACTTGGGGTAGACTGCCCCAACACACCAATGGGTTTGAGGCTTATCAGTTACCCTCAACCTGGTTTAGCCCATCTGCTGAGGTGGTTTACTGGGCTGTGGTCACTGTGTATGCTACAGCTTGTTGGAGACACAGGTAAAAGTATATAATGACAGCTATGAAGTAATTGAAAAAACAAACAAACCAACAAAAAACTCCAAAGTATGGCAGTTCAAGAGAGCAGGATTTAGCCTTGGTTCTGCCAGAAATTGATTTTTGACCATGGTAGGATATGGCTAATCTCCAGGTATCAGTTTCCTCATCCAGAAAATGAGAAAAATGGACTAAATTATTTCTAAAGTCCTTTGCATATATTACTTTCCATGGTCTAAAACTGTGTGATCACATTGTACAAGGAAAATTTGCCAGGTTCGAGGTTCCTGAAGATTTCGAGAATCAAATTACCTCAGAATGGGAACTGATTTCAGAGGCCACCTACTCTGACCTGTATATGAATAAGTAATATCTCCAACAAGTGGGCATCTAGCACCTACTTCTATCCTCTACTGGGGCAGAGCCCACTGTCTCCAGAGCCCACTGACTGCCTCCATTCCACTTTGGGTCATTTTCAGTAATGAAATGCTTCCTTCACTTCTGTAAGTTCCATGGCTCTTAGTTCTGCCCTTTCAACCCTAAAAGAACAAATTTAATCCCTTTTCCATTTCAAAGCACATCAAGTACCTCATGACAGCTATACCCCACTCCTCTTCTCCAAGGCTAATCATTGTAAAAATAGCTAAAATACACAAAGTGCTTTAAGTTGGACAAGTTGCATTCTATATGAATCTCACATCAATAATTTAGTATTATAGTCATTATTACATATATCTCTGATATCATAAATATGATCAAATTCCCTCCAGTGATGGAGATGACAATCTATCCATGTCTGTCCCCTCTAACACAATGTTTCCTGCTTCCTCTTGTAAATCCTCCACCATGAGTTCATCAAACATTCTTTTGGACTTGGGTTATCCCTTACCTTGTAGTCAAACAATTTTACTGGAAAGATTAAATTTCAGTGCTTCCTTTCCCAAATCCTATCACCAGATGTCCATTTACTTTCCCCAACTAATTCCTCTCTCTTAATAACTTACTATTCTTATACATTTCTTTTCTAATTTTTCTTACTGTTTTCTTCCCTATCTTCTTAGGCTTCCCTAAGAATGGGAGATGTGAACATCACATTCCCAAGTGTTCATATGGACTATCCTCAGGGAAAGATTTCTGAGCTCATATTGATTTAATCAGTCACAATCAGACACACTGTACATGGACCCTGACATTGTGATGTCATTTTGGTCTTTTTTGATTACTAAGGATAATAACATTTCTTGTTCTTCCATATTTCATAGTGTGTTTTTCTAATGTTTTCCATCACTCGCCAACTTAACCTTCATTAATGCATTTTCTTACCTGCCCATTTCCTGTCCTCCCTTACTCATATCCCGACTTCCTCTCCCTTTTCACTTTGCTTTTTCCATTTTCATACCTTCATCTGCTCATTTCACAGTCAAAGATTTTCTTTCCTGCAACCCATTTGTCAATTGAGGATAGGCAGACTAGGTCCAGTCCTGGAGATATATCAATAATAATTCCATGATTCATGTCCTCACTTAGATAAATTATGGAACCATTAGGATTTAGCTGATGCTAAATTTATGTGTTTATGTGTTAAAATTTAAATAAACTTATAAGCATGTGTTTAAACATAAACTTGTTAGACAACATACAAGAATGTAAATGGTACTTGTATGCAAGTCCAGATGCAAGGAATGAACTTACATCATGAGAGAAGTTCTTGCAATGGAAGTGGAGTTGGAATTTTTTCAGTGAGGGCTGTAGGGATGTATCCCTTGGACTCTGCCTCACACTTTCCCTGGAAAGTTATTGTACTCTTTCTGTTCAGTTGAAAGTTTGGTATAGTTCAAGAATTCCTCTTTCACTCAACCACTAAAAATTATGTTCCTACTTGGTTCCATATCAGGATCCACTACCATTTTCTCCAGGTTCAACTTCTTTCCACTTCCACAATTCTACAATTTAAGAAGGCAAGGAATAAATTCTATCATTTCATGTGGTTCTCTCTCTCCCAGATATCCCCATTAAGTTTTTTCAGGAATAATTCACATGTAATTATGTTGTGGGTAATTTGGTGGGGGGTCATATAATGTTTGCCATCCTGATGCAAAGTAATATCCAGCCTTGAGTGTTATTCTTGTTTACTATCAGACTGAATGATTATATTCCTGGAATACATAGTACCACTGACATCATCTAATCCAATCTCCTCATTTTAAAGATGAGGACTTAGAGTCAAAGTTTCTCAGATCCACAATCCAGCTGTCAAGACCCAATCCATCAGACAGTTGGAAGCAATGAAGAGAGTCATCTACCATCAGGAACCCAGGGAATAATCAGTCATATCACCATCTAAACTTCTACAATTCTCCTACCAACATGGAGCAACTGCTCTCTGACTGCACCTCACCTGCAAAGATTAAGCCTTTTCTTCATCCTCAGGGAAGATCTTTAAAGGCACATAAATTCTGAGTTCATTGCCAGAAAAGTCAATGCTATTAATCCACTTTTTGCCCAGTAATTTTCAGTGAGCTCCAAGATTCCTAATTAAATCTGAACCAAACATCTCCTCCTTGTAAAATAATTCTCTTTCTGCCTCTGTCTCTGTTTCTCTGTCTGTTTTTTTCTCTCTCTGTCTCTATCTCTGTCCCCCTCTTTCTCATACATTTTGTAATGTTTATAATACATTACCATGGCATTACAGATATATAACTTGTAAAAGCATTCCATGTATATATTGGGGGGATGAATAATTAGAAAATTTTAGCTGATATGGGTATGCATTATAAAGAATTTTGGAGACCACTGGCATTCAGCACACAAAGGGTAATAGAATGAAAAGCTTTAAATGGTGGACAACAGAACACTGAAGGTTTCTAACAGAAAGTAACATGGAGAAGAAAGATTATTTGGGGAGCATATGGATGGATTAGAGCAGGGTTGGGGGAACCTGCAGCTTTGAGGCCACATGTGGCCCTCTAGGTCCTCAAGTGTGACCCTCTGACCGAATCCAAATTACAGAACAAGTTTGGATTCAGTCAAAGGGCCACACTTGAAGACCTGGAGGGTCACACATGGCCTCAAGGCTGCAGGTTCTCCATCCCTGGATTAGAGTATAGGATGTGGTAAGATGAGTGAAGAAGGTACAGGTGAATGGCAACAAAGGAGCACACTGGAGAAGTGGCAATGCAAAGAGACAGGAGAGGAGGGATGAGAGAGATTTCAGATACCTCTCCTTGGTCCCATTCCCCTGGTAAGAGATCAGCAGGTATGATCAGAGAATGGGTGTGTACATAACATCGTCAGCTCATTCTTTGAGGGATCTCATTTCTAGCTGCATTTTAGTTTGTTTTTTTGAGGGGTAGCTATGACATTTGGTAAAATTTAGCCCAATAAGTGAACATTCTGAAAAAAGGCTATTTGAATTTGGTGGGATGCTACAATTAAGCCAGTAACTATTGACATGCAATCATGCTGTCCAAGTTCTCTTCAAACATGGAACAGCTGGGATGTGTCAGCATGGTGTACAGGAAGGACCACTGAACTGGAATCAAGAGAACAGAGGGACGATACTGAAACTGGCATTTCATCTCAGTGACCCTAAGGGGTGTTTCCCTTTCGTGGGCTTGTTTCCTCAATTGTAGAATGATGGGGTAGACTATATGATGATGATGGTGATGGTGATGATGGTGATGATGATGATGGTGATGATGATATTATGGTGATGATGATGATGGTGGTGATGATGATGATGATGATGATGATGGTGATGATGATGGTGCTGCTGCTGCTGCTGATGGTGATGGTGATGATGGTGATGATGGTGATGATGATGATGATGATGATGGTGATGGTGATGATGATGATGGTGATATTTATAAAGCAGTTACTGTTTAAGCACCTTATAATCATCATCTCATTTGATCCTGGGAGGTAGGTGCTAATATTATCCCCATTTTAAAGATGGGGAAACTGAGGCAGACAGAAGTTAAGTGACTTGCCCAAGACTGCAAATCTAGTTAGCACGAATTTGAATTCAGGTCTCTCTAACTTAAGGCCTAGTGCTCTAATCACTGAGCCACGTAGCTGCCCTCTGATATACATAATTACTAAATCGACTACTAGCTATGAGATTCTATGGGCCTATGATCTAAAAATAAACTAGTACACCTTCAAATTTCTCTTAATATGGGGGTCAGTGATTTAGATTCATTATACATATATATATGTGTGTGCATATGTATACATTTTATGTGTATGTATACACACATGTATATATATATATGTGTGTGTGTTTCTGTCCCCTACTCTCTTGACCATCAGATTCTGACAATTTTCTGTACTGTGTTACCAGTGAGGTCAATTAGCTATCTCAATAAATATACTAATTGTACTCGTACTATGCCCTCTCTATCTTCTACCTTAGCTGTCTTAGGGTGTTTTCTCAGCCCCTGAATCATTTGTTTTCTGATTAGATCCAATAACTACATCTCCAAAAACTTTCTGATCCTAAGTGAGCCAGAAAGTGTCTTCCTGATTCCCCAGCCACTCTCAGAACTTCTGATTTTAATGAGCACTGGGTCCCACAGAGGACTCCTCTAGCAGTCCCTAGAGATAGTGAGGAGCAGAGGTGAAGGGCAATTTTACTTCCTTCTCCAATAATTCTCCTTCTTTCATTTTGACTCAATCCAAGGGCGAGCCATCTATCACAAGGGGTTATCTCTGTGATTGCATAAGCTTCTGGAAAGGGAAGCCTCAAAGAAAAGAGAAATAGCGGCCTTGGTGACTTCTCCAGCTCAATGACATGATCTTTGGAAGAAGCTGACTGGTTCTTGGCATCAGCCTAAAGCCACCCATGATGCAGCACAGAGTGATAGGCTGGACATCTTTGGAGAAGATTTTCTGTGCTAGGTGTGTGCTCATGGAGGTATGGAAGGGGAAGGGATTTTTTTTCTTATCCAAAATCAACTTCAAATGTCTTTCCTACTTTCCTCCTTTACACATGTTCTGTTGGGAATACCATAGAATAAGAAATGAGAGAGATCTTTAGGAGGGGGCAGCATGGAAAACGATAAGAGTATATCTGAGACAAAGAAAGATATAAAACAGGGATAGAGTTTGGATCCTCTGAAGGATCCTATTTAATAAAAAAAAAAATGCCAAAGATGGAAGGTACCTTCAAATACAGACTCCTAAAATAGAACATATAAAATATAGTTTGGAGAAACATGAGGACACAGGAAGTTAGGATTTTTGGAATGAGGAACATAAAATGTGGGACCAAGGAATGACCTTAGAACATAAAAAATTACCTCTGGGAGGTCTGATAGAACATAAAATGTCAGAGGGAGAAGTGCCCTTAGCACACAGAATGTCAAAACTGGAACAGACTTGAAAGTGCATAGACTCTAACCCTTTTATTTTACAGATAAGTAAATCACAGTTTAGTACTGTTCCTAAGAGCTCACCACAAAAGAGTGGCCCAATTATAACCCAGGCTGCACAATGAGTGGAACTGTGAGGAGAGGTAATCAGCTAGCTTCTCAAGTTTTCCCAACACCTTCATGCATTATTTCTTTGGAGCCTCACTATATTCCTCTAAAGTTGTTACTAGAATTGTTTTTCCTACTGTAGAAGGTAGAGAATTGAGACTTAAGGAGATTAGGTGATTTGCCCATGGTCACATGGCTGGGAAAGTGTCAGGGGCAGGGAAGACAGGCCTTGGTGCGAGGGACAATAAAATCCTATAGTATAATCAGAGTGGGGTGACTGGGTTATCAAAGGGACACACACACACACACACACACACACACACACACACACACACTGAAGGCATATTTGGGTTGGACAAAATGGGGATGGTATAAATGGGAAGGAGATTGAGTCAAGAAGATTTGATTGCTATGTGATAATATTTTTAGGTCTCACACATGGAAGAGGACTGAGACATTTTCTGTGTGACTCTAAAGGGGATACGGGGAACCTGCTAACATGGAAAGTGCCTTGGACTTGGAGTTAGAAGTCTGTCTGTGAGTCTTCATTTTGATGCTTAGTAGTTGTGTACTATTGGGAAAGCCATATAACTTTTCTGTCAACGGATAGAATGCCAGACCTGAAATCAGGAAGACTCATCTTCCTGAGTTCAAATCTGACCTCAGACACTTACTAGATGTGTGACTCTGGGCAGGTAACTTAACCCTGTATGCCTCAGTTTCCTTCTCTGTAAAATGAGCTGGAGAAGGAAATGGCAAACTACTTCAGTTTCTTTGTCAAGAAAATTCAAAATGGGGTCATGAAGAGTTGAACACAACTGAAAAAGAACTGAACAACAACATAAGGAGAAGATTGTATTATAGGTTATCTAAGATTCTTGGGGCATCTAGGTGGCACAATGAATAGAACACTGAGCACGGAGACAGGAAGATCTGTTTGAATCCAGCCTCAGATATTTACTAGCTGTATGATCCTGGGCAACTCATTTAACCTCCATTTGTCTCAGGTCCTCATCCACAAAACTGGGGAAACACTGGAGAAGAAAATGGCAAACCACTCCAGCATCTTTGTCTAGAAAACAGAGCCAGAAAAAACTGAAGAAGAACAACAACAAAGCTTCTTTCACATCTTAAGAGCCAAGATCCTTTGAATGTATTCCATTAAAGGTAGGTAAATATTAGCTCAATTAAAATAACGATCTCAAGAAATCAGATCTGAGGAAGAGCAAGATAGTCAACTATCTCTCACTAGATGGTTTGGAAAAGATTGTCAACGACCATATATCAGGAGCACTCTAGATATGATCACCCTGGCATGGATGAGTTGACCTCTAAAATCACCTCCAAATGAATGAGCTAAACTTTCCATTTATAAATGCAAATTTTTAATCTTTCTTGATCTATAATTTATAGAGAAAGTTGTAGCTCAGTGAAGCCAAAGTCAATGAATCTAGATTAATAGCCTTAATCTGCTATTCTTTACTTGTGTGACCATGGCTAAATAACAAGCTTACTAAATCTCAGTTTCCTCAACTGTGCAAGGAAGATGTAGTAGATGATCTCTAAAGTCTCTTCCAGATCTAAGTATGTGGTCTTGTAATCAATCATCTAGCAATGTCATAATTCAAAAAGGATCAACCCACTGATCTGCCTGGCATGGTTTCACTCCTCCCTGCCCCAATCTGTGAAATCCTGCCCATCTTGCAAGCTCTCCTCTTCTGGATGCACTGACAGGGTCGGCAGCCTCCAGACCATCTGGGTCCAATGGCAAGATGTAGATCAGGATGACTAGAGATGGTCCCCTCTTAACGTGGGAAGCAGGAGGAAAATGTATTAGACTCATAAAACATATTGAATGAGATGGTTATGAGTTGAGTTGCCTGGCCACACTCTCCCATCCTGTATTGAGGCTCCATGCCAACATGAATAGATCATGGGGCTAACCTGGGGGTAAGTTTTTGAAAGACTTCTTTCCCTTTAAGAGATCACATAGAATAGCCTCCTTCCAGAAGTATCTATGTTCTGATGGATGGAGACAGAGATAAATAAAGATGCATCCACAAAGGTTAATCTGTTTGCTAATAAGTTATGTAGTTGGTTTGTATTTCTTGTCTTTGCCTTTGGTTCAAGCACTAGACAATTGCAAACCTCAAAGCCTGTAGGTTCCTGAAGGATCCTTGATGACCTCACAAGGATGGACATGATAGGGGAAAGAGCTTTTGTCCCAGGGTGAAAAAAATCTTCTCTTGCATGGTTCAATCACAACACTTCAAACATCTCTAATGCTTTATGGTCTACAAATATGGATATTTCCACTATTACTATTATTCCTACTTTTGTTATTGTTCTTGAGTCATTTTTCAGTCCTGTCCAACTCCTCATGACCTGATTTGGAGTTTTCTTGGGAAAGATGCTGGAGTGCTTTGCCATTTTCTTCTCCAGCTCATTTTACATATAGGGAAACTGAGGCAAACAGGGTGAAGTGATTTGCCCATGGTCACCCAGCCAGTAAGTGTCTGAGGCCAGATTTGAACTCTGAAGGATGAATCTTCTTGCCTTCAGGTCCAGCACTCTGTCTACCACCTAGTCACGCATTCCTAACTTTACAGGGAAGAAAATATTTTTAAATGAAAAAATAATTAGTCCTACTCTACAGGGAATAAAATTTACATGCAGAGAAAAGAATTGACCTCCCCAGGATGCTAAAGAGAGAAACTGGACTGTTTCTTAAACCAAGATCTCTTGGATCAAGGTCCAGTGACTTTTCTACTTAAAATGCTCACACTAGAATTTTAGAAATGACTCAATACAATACCTTTGACTTACAAAAATAAAATAAAATTGAGTCATGGAGATAAAAGTACTTGCTGATACCATGTGACAGATCAACTTCAACAATGAACTCAAATCAAAGTCCTCAAATACCACATTTAATGATATTCCCACTACCCCACTTTACCTACACTGCTTCTATGATGAGTTTGAAGTTGGGTTCCAGATTAATTTTATTTTATAAGATCATAAAATGCAGAATCATTGATAAACCCAAAAGGAATGTCAGAGATCATCTAATTATGCCTACTCTTTAAACAAATAAGGCAATTAACATCTAGGTAAAGAGATGAATGTTTTGTCCATAGTCTTGTTTGGTCATTTCCATTGTGTCAGACCCTATTTCCTTGTCCAGCTCATTTTACAGGTGAGGAAACTGAGACAAACAGAGTTAAGTGACTTACCCAGGGTCATACAACTAACAAGTATCTGAGGTCACATTTGAACTCAGAAGATGAGTCTTGCTGACTCCAGACCTGGCACTCTGCATTCCACACTGCAATGCTTGGCTGCCCTGTCCATCCTTATACAGTGGCTTTAGCAGAATTGGAACCAGAAGCCAACTTTCATGTCTTTCAGGCAAAGGCACAGTTCATTTACTGACACTGTAAATGCCAATTGTCTTGAGTTGGATACTGCTTATCAGAATCAATCTCATGCCTAGCAATACCATCTCAATGACAGGATATCAAGATATTCTTTAAAGCTCTTCAGGTAGCTCACTTAGATAAAGCTGTACCAGATAGAAAGGCCAATAACAGTACGAAAAATAAATAGATACAGACAGTTTCTTGTGACAGGTTTGCCTTGCCATCTTATGAAACTTTTCTCAAGGAGTAAGAGGTCATTTAAAACACTACTCTCTAATAATAATAATTCAAAATAAACTAATATTTTATTTCCGGAAGATTTTGTTAGCTTTGCAACATCACTATGAGATAGATTGCAACTATATTCCCATCTTACAAATTAGGAAACTGAGTCTGAGAGAGAACAAGGACTTGACTCAAGGTTATACAAGCTATTGAGATAGGACTCTAAGCCAGATCTTCTTTCTATAAGTCCTATAAATTTTTCAGTACTCCAAGAATGGGCCTGACTTTGGGGCACAATTTTATAGCTTGGGGAATCATGTTTCATCTTGTTGAGATAGTAAATAAATAGATGGAGATGTGAATGGGAGCTGAGCAGAAAGAGTCCAGAAAGAGGTATGCCATGTGTTGTCGGACCCATTGATATGTCAGCAAGACTTGCTGAGCTGCTTTTCCCCCTTCATTGTTCTTCCTTGCAAGGGATTGTTCATTGGGTAGGACTAATAATGCAATAGGGAGAGAGAAGATATATGTGGATATATTTGGATATAAAGATGTTAAAAATATAAAGCATAAGTAAATTTTTAATGAAATGCCAATAGGCAGAGCCTTGTGAAGTACATTTCAGAATAACCACCTCAGTTTCCTCATCTTCAAATAGGTAGCAAAATGCCTACCCAGTGTAGATCTGAAGGTTGTTATAAGGATGAGATGAGATCATTTATGCCAGACTATGAATCCAAGTACCTCCCAATCCTGACAGGAAACTGACTTGTACACAGCCAAAGGAAATTACTGAAAGAACTGCAATTAGATCCAAAGCCAGGAGATTCCTAGTCCAGTGTCCACCACTCTCTCCACCCATCCCCTACTATTCTTGGATCTCTCTAAGTACTTTGACAGTATAAAGGACTACATGCATCTGAGTTTGTTTGCTATTCATCTTGTGATTGTAATTGCTTGTCTCAACTTATGTCCTATGTCTCATTATGGAATCAAGGTAACTCTGAACCCTTGAATACAATATCTTATAATGCAAAACATGATGGAAAATCTTTATATATAAAGCCAACACTTATTACACTAGATGACATCTATGAACCAAGTCAGCTAAATGTAGAGAAAGTTCTCCCAAGAAAGATGAACATCAGGTCATGAAATGCTTCGGCCACAGCCACCCACATCCTCTATGTAGGCACTGATGGGTACACAAAATCAAAATGATTTTGAGTTAGAATGTCCTCATGCAAATTGGCCTGTCATGCATGCAAAAAAGTCTATTATAACTGCTTTGCAACATGATGTGTTTTTTTCTCTTATTACTTCAGGTAGAGGAAAAGAAATGCTATGGATAGAAGAAATGACACAGGTGTGACCTATTTCATTCTGGTTGGGCTCTCAGAGTATCCCAGAGCCCAGGTCATCTTCTTCTGCCTACTTCTGGTGTCCTATCTTGTCACTGTGCTGGGAAATAGCCTCATTCTTCTCTTGATCCACTATGATCCCCAGCTTCACAAGCCCATGTATTTCTTCCTCAGCAATCTGTCCTTCCTGGACATCTGCTTCACGTCATCTATTGTACCTCAGATGCTCATCAATTACTTGGTCAGGATTCCCATCATCTCCCTGAGTGAATGCCTGGCACAGATGTGTGTCCTCCTCTACTTGGGGGTCGTAGAATGTCTTCTTCTGGCCATCATGGCCTATGATCAGTTTGTAGCCATCAGCGACCCCCTGCACTATGCAGTGAAAATGCGGCCTTGGCTTTGTGTCCAGCTTGCAGTGGTACCCTGGTTCACATCCTTTCTACTTGCTGTGGTTCCAGTCCTGACCATGCCACTTGATTTCTGTGGCCACTACATTATCAACCACTTCTCCTGTGAACTCTTGGCTATCCTCAAGCTTGCATGTAATGACTTGAACTTCTATGAATTATTAATGATGGCCACCAGCTCCCTAACTCTCCTGGTACCCTTTACATTTATCTTAGCCTCCTACGCACGCATCTTGGGAGCTGTCTTGAAGATGTGCTCAGCTGATGGATGAAGGAAAGCCTTCTCCACCTGCAGCTCCCACCTCACTGTGGTCGTTGTCTTCTATGGCACTGCCATCTCCATGTACATGATGCTCCAGGACAAAGCCAGCTGAGATGAAGACGAGATCATCTCCATGTTGTATTGCATTATGACACCCATGCTCAACCCTATTATCTACAGTCTTAGGAACAAAGATGTGAAGGCCGCTTTGAGGAAACTAATGGGGGGAAAGAATGACTCCTAAGAAACAAATCTTTGGTTCCCTTCTTAGAAGACCCAGAAGAAGAGTGGCTCTTAAAGCAAAATTATTAAAAATGAAAGGAAGTGGTGGGTCTCAAGGCGTCTCGTTTTCCAGAAATCTATCCATCCCCCATATAGATCTTTGTTGTGGTTTCTACCACACAGGACATGGAGAGGCCACAGTTTTAGCTAGTCACTATTTCAGATATATAGCCGAGGCAAGCACAAAAAGTTTGAATAGTTGTTATTAGTTTTCTATTTTTGAGTTTTGTATTGCTCATTGAGAGTGAAAATAGTGGGAGTAGAAGATGTTGAACACATTATATACATGTACAAATAAAAGTGACAAAAACATATTGACAAGGCAATAATAAAACAGTTACTCTCATGCATTGTTGGTGGCACTGCAAATCCATTCCAACTTTTTGGAAAGAAATTTAGTAATACACAACAAGGTTCATAAAAACAAACCATGTCCTTTGACACAACAATATCATTATGAGTTATCTACCATAAGAATATTTTACAGGAATAAAAATGTGTATACAATAATATTTATAGAGGCATTATTTGTAATAAAAACTCTAAGAAATATAAATAACTAATGGTTGGGATATATATGAATAAATCCTAGAATATTAATAAAATGAAATGATACAGCATGATAAAAAATTGTAAATATATTGTATATAGATATGTAAAGATAATACAACTCCAAGAAAGCAGAAACAAGTGAATTGTATACATATTGATTTTAATATATATTCATATATATCTATGCATATCCATATATTTGTGTGTGTGTGTGAATCCTAGAAGAAAATGTACATAGAGGGTGAAGGAGGCGTAGAGGGAATGATGGAAATGTTATCATTAAGTTTCTAAAGTTGTAAATAGGTGTGCATTTCATTTCATACTAGTTTTCTTTTTTGTATTGAGTTTAAAAACAAATAAAATTGGGACAGCCATGTGGCACAGTGAATAGAGCACTGGCTGTGGAGTCAGGAGGACCTGAGTTCAAATCCAGTCTCAGATACTTGACACACTTACCAGCTGTGTGACCTTGGGTAAGTCACTTAACCCCAATTGCCTTGCCTTCCGCCTTCCAAATAAATAAAAATAAAATTGCGGAAAGCAAAAAAGATCATCTTTATCATCATATTTACTAGAGGACTGTTCTTGTCAACAGGGAGTTGGTAAGAAAAGACTGAGAAGGTTCCATTTCAGCTGGATATATCTCAAAGTATTCATTGTCAAAATTAAACTGAATTTAATTTTCAAAAGACATACATATACACGTGTGTGCATGTGTGCATACACATACACATGTGTGCATGTACTCACACACATGCACACATATACACACATACACAGACACACACATCCCTCTTCCAAATATTTTTTTTCTGTTGATGCCATCACTATCATTCCATGAACTTACATTCACCATCTGGTGTCCTTGGATCTTCCTCCTCCACCATGTTCCTACCCTATCAGTTGCCAAGTCTTGTCAATTCTGCCTCTAGAACACATGCCTCCTCTGTCACCTCCCCATATAGCTTCTATTGCAGATGACCCTCCCTACCTCTCACTTACACTCCTGCAGTAGTCTATTAGTTAATCTCCTAGAATTCTATCTCTTCTTAATCGCTGAGGAGATCCAAAAAAAGCTTCATACAGGAGATGGCACTGAGCTGATATTCCTGAATCACAGATCTGATTAGGGTTCTGCCCTACAAAAAAAAATTCCATTGACAAAAATCCTCATTGCCTTCAACAATCTGGATCCCACTTACATTCTCAGTGTTATTTCATGTCCCTCTCCTCCACAAACATTATATGTCACAGAACATCACTTTATAACTGTTTCATCTCTTCCCTCCATAAATTTTCATGGCATTAACTAATGTTGGAAACCCATTCCTACCTCCTTCATGACTCCCCTTCAGAGCACACTCTGCTTTCACCTCCTATATCCTTTGTTTCTTTGTTTCTGATTCTCTCAAGTTCTTAATAATCTGTCCCTCTTGACATTAGTCTATGTCTGGCTATATTGACTTGTCAGTGTATATGCTGCATCCCCAAATAAAAGGTAATTTCCTTGATGTCAGCAACTATATTTTAAATACATATCTCCATCACCTTGCATCACGTCTTGCAGATATAAAACGTGCTTGGTAAATGTTTACACTGAACTGAATGAGCTGACCACCAAATGCTCAGAGGGACAACCAAGGGGATGTTGCTGCTCTAGTTAATGCCAAATGAGAATTGCCTAAGAGAACTGGGGATATCTAATCATTTGAAGAAGAGGTGTGAGGAAATTATGAGTTGTCTTCAAATATGTGCAGGTTAATGAGGTAGAAGAAGGAACAGATTTCTTTTACTTTGTCCAGGCAGAAGAGCTAAGATCAATAGATGTTTCCATTGATTCTGGCTTGATATAAGAAATTTCTAACAGCGCTATCCCCAGATGTAATGGGCAGTTTTGAAAGATAGTGGGTTCCCTATCACAGGAATTCCTAAGTAACAACACTGGCAAAAACATGGAGAAGGGAAATTTCAGAGTGGGTCTGGTAAGCAGAATTGCCTGGTTTGTCTAGAGCATGGAGCTGTAGTCTCAAAATTGCATGTGCACCCTAGGAGTGCATGAGAGGATCCACTTCATAAAGAGACTAAAATGAAGAAGAGCAACAGAGATCTTCAGCATGCTCCTGTCATCACCTTCTGCTGTTCTCCTTCCCCTCCTATACCCAGCTCAGGCCATACAAGCCCCTGAAATCCAGGAAGTGTTGAACAGGTGGGCAAGTAAGCAAGCATTCAAACCCATCCCCAGCACCATCTCTCCATCTGTGCTTGATGGAGGCTGTGCTGGATGGTGAGTTACGTGCACTACTTTCCAGCCAGCGAGGTAGGCAGAAAGACAGTGGCTTTAGACTGCCACAGGGAGAGGTTTCTTCCTTGAGTGCAGGTACCCTTTTAGGCCCTCACCTTTAAGGGCAGAAGTAACACATGGGATATAGGCTTGCCTAGTACACAGATTTATACGTAGCTCAATTCTAGCAGAGCAAAGGAAACAGTGCTCAGACATCTGGGGGTCAGGGTACAATGAGATAACCATATTCTGATGCTAAGAGAAGGGATCATTCCATGATCTTAGAGGTCAGGGGATGGAAGAGATGAATGTGCCCTTCCTGCACAACCTGAGTTAGGCCCTAGGAGAGCTACAGGGCCCACTGTCCAATGAGGAAACCCTGATTGCATTGAATGGTGACAGAAAGATTCAGCTTCCTTCCTGGGAGTTAGGGACTGTGCCAGGATTTCACTATCAGAAGAGAATGATGGAATGATGAGAGAGAAGGAATGGAAAGTGTACTGTGGATGACCTTCTGAGAATTTTGTGTATAGAAAATGTATATATGGGATATCTAAATATATGGACCCATGTCTTGATCCATGTTCTAAGGTCTAGCTTATATTTTAGGTACATAGGAAGAGGACCCTGCCTGGAATCAACTTCTTCATAATTCATCAGCTTCTTGCTTCATTAGACATTGGGGTGTCTTGTCCTTCTAGGTGGTATTTTCCTATCCTCTGTTCATCCCTTGCTTCCTCCCTAGGCTCTACTCCTGACACCTTGGTTTTCTTTCTCTACCATTCCCCCCACGGAGGTATCTTCTCCCTACTCTATTCTCAGTTTCCTTTGAGGAGCTATGTTTTTATTTATTTATTTATTTATTTTTAGTTTTCAACATTCATTTCCACAAAATTTTGAGTTATACATTTTCTCCCTGTATCTTCCCTATCTCCCCAACCCAAGATAGCGAGCCTACTGAATACCTCCTCTCCCAATCTGCTCTCTCTTATATCCTCCTCCATCCTCCCTTTAACTTTCTTTTTTTTTCCTTTTTTTAAAAATTTTATTATAGTTTGCATCATTCATTTCCACAAGATTTTGAGTTACATATTTTCTCCCCCTCTTT
>CM053588.1:23782408-23831172 GCA_028646515.1 Pseudochirops corinnae
AATCCCCACTCGCAGATGTTGCTAATCCCGCTCGCTCACCTCTGAGGCTTTTCTGCACTTCCCGCCCAGCCACCCCCAGGGCACAGCCACGGCTTCAGGCCAGGCTGGTTTCGGTTCGCAGTGCTGATATGGTTCCTCGTAGCCGAGCTGACTTTAGTGGGAAGTATCTTTGTCTGCGTTTTGAAGTTCTATGATTGGTCTGGAGTCCTATTCCATGGGTATTTTGGGGTAGCTATGTGAGAGCTGCGATATATTGCTGCTGCTACGCCGCCATCTTGGCTCTGCCCGCCTTGTTTTTAAAACTTTGATTTCCAGATTCTTTCCCTTCTTCCCTCCTCACCCACATCCACTGGGAAGGCAAGCAATTCAATATAGGTTGTTCATGTGTAATTTACACAAAACATTTCCATAGTAGGTATATTGTGAAAGACTAACTATATTTCCCTCCATTCTATCCTGCCCCCCACTTATCCTATTTTCTCCTTTGACCCTGTCACTTTTCAAAAGTGTTTGCTTCTAACTACCCTCTGCCCCAATCTGTCCTCCCTTCTATCATCTCCCCTCTTATCCCCTTCCCTCCTACTTTTCTGTAAGGTAAGATACCCAGTTGAATGTATATGTAATACCCTCCTTAAGCCAAATTCAATAAGAGTAAGGTTGACCCATTCCCTTTTACCTTCCTGCTCCTCACCTCCATTGTAACAGTTTTCTCTTGCCTCTTTTATATGAGATAATTTACCCTATACCATCTCTCCCTTTCTCCTCCCAGTATATTCTTCTCTCACCTCATAATTCTATTTTTTAAATATCATCCCTTCATATTCAACTCATCCTCTGTCCTCTGTTTACATACACATATATTTATATACAATATACCCTCCTATACACACACACACACACACACACACACACACACATATATTCCCTTCAACTATCCTCATACTGAGAAAAGTCTCATGAACTACAATTATCATTTTTCCATGTAGGAATATAAATAGAACAACTTTAATAAATTTCTTATGAGTTTTCTTTCCTGTTTACCTTCTCATGATTCTCTTGCTTCTTGTATTTGAACGTCAAATTATCTGTTCAGCTCTGTTTTTTTCATCAAGAATGTTTGAAAGTCCTCTATTTCATTGAATGTTTCTATTTTCCCCTGAAGTATTATACTCAGTTTTGCTGGGTAGGTGATTCTTGGCTTTAATCCTTGCTCCTTTGATCTCCAGAATGTCATATTCCAAACCTTTCAACCCCTTAATGTAGAAGCTGTTAGATTTTGTGTTATCCTGATTGTTTCCACAATACTCAAATTATTTCTTCCTCACTGCTTCTAATACTTGGTCCTTGATCTGGGAACTCTGGAATTTGGCTGTAATATTCCTAGGAGTTTTCTTTTTGGAATCTTTTTCAAGAGATGATCAGTAAATATTTTCGATTTCTATTTTGCCCTCTAGTTCTAGAATATCAGGACAATTTTTCTTCAGAATTTCTTTTCTTTTCTTTTACTTTTTTTTTTTTTTGCCCTCTGGTTCTAAAATATTTGGGCAATTTTTCTTGAGAATTTCTTGAAGGATGATTTCTTGGTTCTTTTTTTGGTCATGGCTTTTAGGGATTCCAATAATTTTTAATTATCTCTCCTGGATCTATTTTCTAGGTCAGAAATTTTTCCACCGAGATATTTCACATTGCCTTCTATTTTTTTCATTTGTTTGTATATGTTTTACAGTATCTTGATTTCTCATAAGTCTCATAATGTCATTAGCTTCAATCTAATTTTGAAGGAGTTATTCTCTTCAATGAGTTTTTGAAATTCCTTTTCCATCTGGTCAATTTGGCTTTTTAAGGCATTTTTCTCACATTGGCTTTTTGGGCCTCTTTGCCATTTGAGTTAGTCTTTTTTAAGGTGTTATTTTCTTCAGTATTTTGGGGGGGGGGTCTCCTTTAGCAGGCCGTTGACTTGTTTTTCATGATTTTCTTGCATCATTCTCATTTCTCTTCCCAATTTTTCCTCCACTTCTCTTACTTGATTTTCAAAATCTTTTTTGAGCTCCTCCATGGCCTATGGCCAGTTCATATTCTTCTTGAAGGCTTTTGAAGCAGGAGTTATGACTTTGTTGTCTCCTTCTAGTTCCATTCTTTTATCCTCTTTGCCCCCAAAAAAGATTCTATGGTCTAATTGTGTTTCCTCTGTTTGCTCATCTTGCCAGCCAATTACTTGACTTTTGAGCTCTTTGCCATGTTAGAACTCTACTTCCAGAGTGGAGAGAGCTGTGTCCCAAATTACTGGGGTTTTGCACAGCTGTTTTCAGAACTGTTGTCAGAGCTATGAGGAGGGCACCCTCTCTACAGCCACTACAAGCTCTGGCACACTAGCATTCCTCACCCCAGGACAACTACCCAAGACTGTGACCCAGATCCAAGCAGGTCAAAGCAAGAGCAATTACCCTCTGAATGGTGGTTTGATCACCCTACAATCGGCAGGCCTGTAGCTTCATAGGTAGCCACATGGCAGCAGCTGCAGCCATCATGCCATTGCCACCTCTGTCACCCCAGGGGCAGAGGCCAGACCATGCTCTTGCCTCACCCAGTTCTAACAGAGTTCCCTACTGACCTTTTATTTTCTCTTTGGTGTTTATGGGTTGAGAAGTCTGGAAACCTCCACAGCTGGTAGTGATTTACTCTCCTGAAGTCTGCTTCAGCCAGTCTGGGCCATGAGTCTGGGTCAGCACGGATCACACAGGACTGTGCACGGCTCACAGTCTGTTGTGATAAACCCTTCCTGTTGGCCTGCCAGGCTACCTTTAGAAGGGGATTTATTTCTCTCTGTCATTTTATGGGTTCTGTAGCCCTAAAATTTTTTGAGTCATTTTTTTTTACAGATATTGGAGGTGGTTGGAGTGGGAGCTCAAGCAAGTTCCTGCTTTTACTCCATCATCTTGGCTCTGCCCCGAGGAGCTATCTTTACCTAGTAGAATAAAAGTTCTTTGAAGGAAAGGACTGTATATAATCAGTACTTAGCAAAGTACCTGGAATACAGCAAGTGCTCAGTATATGCACATTATTATAGATACTGGGCAGCTGGGTGCAGTGAATAGAGTGCCAGGCCTAGAGTCAGGAAGATTCATTTTCATTAGTTCAAATCTGGCCTCAGAAACATACTAGCTGTGATAAGTCACTTATTCCTCTTTGCCTCAGTTTCCTCATCTGTAGAATAAGCTGGAGAACTCCAGTATCTTTGCCAAGAAAACCCAAATTGGGTCACCAAGTCAGCCAAGAGATGATGCCACTGCAATAACTGTATTGCTTGGGCATAATTCTTATATAGGACAGTTTCTAGAGTTCTTGAGAATTGGAGAAAAACTTTGCTCTCCATCTTGTTAGTCATGTGACCTAGAAGTCAGTAATGATTTTTTTGTATATACACATGTAAGTTTTATACCTCTTTGTGACATCTGTAGCATTCTTGCACCAGTAAAATCTTTTTTTTTCCCTTATCATCTCTAAGACCTTTTCTTAAGTCAAATGCCCAAGGCCATCAAGGTATTCATACACATTGGGCAACATGCTCTGGGTAAAACCATCTGTTTCCTGTTTCCATATTTTGGAAACTCTCAGCTCTCAGCTTTGGGCATTTTGTGGCTGACCTCCATGACTGGAATGCTCCTCTCCTCATCTCTGCTTCCTTCAAGTCACAGGTAAAATTCAGTCCTCTATGGTAAGCTTTTTCCAATCCTTCTCAATTCTAGCACCTTTCCTCTATTGGTCATTTCCTATTCATCCTGTATGTAGTTTGTTTGTTTATAGTTTTTTGCATTTGTCCCCCCCTTTAAATTGTGAGCTCCTCCAAGGGAGACACAGTCTGTATATCTCAGATGCCTTTTTTTGAATCCCTGGCATTTGGCATGGTGCCTGGAACATAGTGGACATTTAATACTTGCCTGCTGACTAACAGTACCATATCCCATTGTATAGCTCCACCTTCTGCCATTGTCACCACATGCAGGTGGTATCCTGTTGACAACTTCCAATTCTGAGAATCACCCCTTTTTGTGTTTTGTTTTGGATAGTATCATTTGTCTTTATCCCTTATCAATTACCTGTTCTCACTGCCCACTGCAAACAACTGTGGCCGTGAAGGTTGGTCCAATGAAACAAAGTTTGTATCTTTTGACATTTGTCACACTGTTTAGCTCAGTCCCAGACTCTCAGCTCTATTTCCATTTGACTGTGGTCTATCTTTTGAGGATTCACTGATTGTCTTCCCACCTTATTCTGATTTCACCATAGCTCTCATTTTGTGTGTTTTTTTAGACAACACATCCTCGACCACATCAGTCTTACTAGGCTGGTAGTAAAACCTAAAATCCTGATTTGTTGGTACTACTACTCAGCATCAAAGCTGGCACTGGTCAGAATATGTCAATGGATTGTTGCCCTCCACACTGGGTGTTTGGATCTTTAGACACAGTCTCAGAACTCTCAGTGATACCCAAGCTTGTGGACAAGATGATGAGATTCATAGGCAATCAAACCTGTGCCTATGCATACAAATTAGTTCTGTTGACCAATATGTTCTTGGTACTCAATATCTTCCAAACCTTCCAGGCTGGAGTCTATGTGGAGAATAAAAAGTCTGCTCACTTCTGTTTAAGCCAATACTAGTGTATGGGTAAGGTCAGCTGATGGACATTTCCCTGCCCATCTATCTTCAAAATGATTTGTAGATTTTAAAACAATATTGGATAGTAATTAACAAACATAACAATAACCACCAAAGCCCAAGAAAATTTCTTGATTTTAGGATTTTGTAGGCTTACTAACTCATAAGGTTTTCTTGTGGGCAGCTAGGTAGCACCCAGCCTGGAATCAGGAAGCCCTGAGATCAAATCCAGCTTCAGACACTTATCTCACTTAACCCTGTCGACCTCAGTTCCTCAACTATAAAATGAGCTGGAGAAGGAAATAGCAAACCACCCCATTATCTTTGCCAAGAAGACCTCAAAAAGGGATCACAAAGAGTTGGACACAATTGGAACAACTGAACAATAACAAGGTTTTCTACCTTTCTCTGAATCAGTCTTCACATCTTGTTGGGATATAATGTGGCTCATATACTTAAAAGAAACTCTGAAAAATTAGCATTTGTTAACTCAACATTTGGGGCCATCTTCCCACAGCCAATCCAACACTTCCCTTGATATCTCCTCCTGTTCTTCCAGTGTCTTATTATTCATGTTATCACCAAGGTACACCAATACTTCCAGGTAATTAATATTTCCAACTACTTTCTCCAAGAGACTTTGGAATGTTGCTAGGACCCTTGGCCCCATGCCTTGGAATATTTGCTCAAACTGGTAAGATTCAACTAGACATGTTAAATTAGTAGTTGGGGGGTGGGGTGGGGAGACTTCTGCAAACACAGGACTCTGTTAGTATACATTACTGTAGCCAAAACCATAATGTCACTTGATGCCTAGCAGATACTCCAGGGTTCCTGGAATCCAAAGTCATAATATACTTGTTTACTTTATTTCTTTTTTTCAAAGTTCAGTAGTCTACATACAGCTAGATCTTTCCATTCTTCCTGAGTGCCACCAAAATGTGTGATAAATAAAGACTGCTGGATTCTGTGATAATGTCATTTATCAACTTTTCTTTGAGATAGTTCTGAGGGTTTACATTATAGATATGGGAAACCTACTAGATCTTTTGCTGATTGGTAAGGAATCAGCAAAATGATTCTATGAGTTGTACCCCTAAGTGTATTCTACATAAAGAACATTCTTTGCATTTTGCTGAGTTTTAGTTCCAACCTATGCTTCCATTCTTCTGGTCCTAGAGAGTTACCAAAGTCCAATATCTCAGTGTCCATTTCAGAGATTGAACAGTGAAATTCTTTGTGATGTTCACTGGGTCCTCTTGTCTCTGTCCTGCATAGTTAAAGTGTACAGGTATGGAGCCTTGGTTTGTTGCTTAAAATTCTTGCTAGAATTTTGAAAAAAAAAAAAATCTAGGATTTGTTTCAATCAGTGCTGACACTGTAGGGAGCACTAGAGGGTCTGGACATACCAGAGCCACAGTGTCCATTCTCTTGTTGACACCACCAACTTCCCTGGAGAGGCTCAAGCTCACATTTATGTATCTGGAGTATGAATACTCTTTTTGATACACAAGAGCTGATGAGATTTTCAGATGGGAGGGAGATTGGATCTCATCTAAAATCAGGGTAGAGAGAAATATCTCACTCATGTGAGGTCCATTCTCAGTAGTCTCTACTGCTTCATTCCCTTAAAGTTAAGGAATGTGATGGAGCCTGATTCTCATACAAATCTGTATCTCTAAGGTCTATAATCCACTATTTAAAAGGTTGCATGATTTTAAAATCTCTTTTAAATGCTTCCCTGGTGGTCCTCTCTCAGTTTGTACAACCAACAGAATTAAGTCATTTATGGCAAGTATGTAACATTTCACTCAGCATTCTCTCAGCCAATCAGAATCCCCGTCTCCCTGTGTACATGCAGTGTGTTGTATCATATTGTTGTTCTGGACGTGGGGGTGTTGCATTTGTATGTGCCTAACTAATTTACATGTTGTTTCTCCCATTAGACTATGATCATTAAGGGAAGGGAATGCTGGGACAGAGGAGGGACACAACACGGAATCATTGGGATGGAGCCTCATTGCTCCTTCAGAAACACCGGGGAAATGTTTCCTGACGAGCCACCCTGCTTCTTCTCTCCTTCACACTCAGGAGAATAAGGGAAGCTTAGGCTTGACCCAGGAAGATCAAGAGCAAGAAGACCCTAAGAGGAGTCAGTACTTCAGAGGCCATAGTGAAGGCCGGAGCGGAAGCAGGGGCAAGAGCAGCTGTGGGTGGGGACTCATGGGAACTGTCAGGACTTGGGACCCAAGTAACCAATGACAAAGTTCCTGCAGAGCAGCAATTCAGTTCTAAAGAGAGTTGCAAACTCAGGAGACGTAGAAGTAAATATGAAAGCTTTCCATCACCAGGAAACCAGAACAGAACCAGCATGCTGCCTTCTACTCTGCCACTGCCCTTGCTTCCGTCCACATGGAACAGCCCCATTGGAACTTAGATCTTAACTCCAGAAACCTTAGACATCAGAGGAAACTAATATTTCCATAACTGATGAATGGGATTTAAAACGTCATTATTTGGGTGTGAGTGTGAACAGCAGGTGGCACTAGGGAGCTGATTAGGCAAAATGGTCATACCTTTGAACCGTAAAACCTACTGAGTATAACCTTACCACCTGCTCCATCTCCCTTCATGGCAATGGAGCTTACCCAACAACTTACTCTACTTCAGGGGTGCAGCTGCCCCCTTCCAAGTAACTCACACTCTTTTCTTCATAGGATGTGACTCTATTTTCAAAGCCCAGACTATCAAATAGACCTCAACAGTGAAAATGCCCATGCTTGCTTCTCTGATTGATGGCTGTCCTTACAAGCTTGGGCTTTTATTTTTAGGGGCATGTGGAATCCAGATTCATTGCCAAGCTTATCAGTTATATTCTCCCACTTTACCAGAGGGCGAAGTTATCTCTAAGGCCCCTCACACATTCTGAACCAAACTTTATTTTTCTAGAAAAAGGAACTTTTATCTCTATCTCTTATCCCTCTGGCTCATTCTGCTTCCCTCTTTCTAATTCCTCCCCCCATCTACCTCCCACTCTCTATGTCTTTCGCTCTCCCTCATTCTCCCTCCCCAGTCTTTCTCTCCCTCCATCCTTCTCTCTTCTCCCTCTCTCTCTTTCTCTTTCTCCCTCTCTTCCTCCCTCTCTCCATTTCTCCTTCTCTTCCTCCATGCTTCTCTCATCTTCTTTCCCCTTTCCCTCCATCTCTCTCTCTCTTTTCCCTCTCCTCTTCTTTCTCTCTCTCTCCCTTCCTCCCTCTTTCTCTCTCCATTTCTCCTTCTCTTCTTCTCTCCCTCCTCCTCTCCTTTTTTCCTTCCCTTCCCTACTTCCCCTCCCCCCCTTCCCCACCATGTTATAACTGTAATCTTTAAATAATGAATACATGCCGCTTAGCATTTCTGTTGATGAACAATTAATCACATTTACAAGTTTAAGAAACTAAGTTAACAACTGTCTGACCACTGGGGGCAAGGGTGGGAGGGGAGGGGTGGAGATTAAAGTGAGAAAATGAACAATTATCCATTCCACTGTCTCCTAGGTGGAAAGAAAGGAAGATCCCCAGTCTTAGGCCCAATACCAAACTGATACAATAACACAGAATTCACACAGGAAATTGTTCAAATGGATATCGTCCTCATGTCTTGTTGGCTCAGGCTTCCAAAAAGCCATTCTTGACATTCCATCCACTTTCCATGGCTCACCACAAATGTCTCCTTCTTCTGATGATACTTCTCCCCTCCTCCTGCTTAATGCTTGCTTGGTCTTTTACCCTTGAGCACCCTCTCTCCAAGGTAATAGTAGGGCTCTGGGAAATCTGCCTTCAGGTCAATTCTAAAATGTGCCCAGAGCTTAGGAAAATAGAATTATAAGTCAGAAGGAAGTCCCATGGCTCTGTGTTGCTCTTTGTTTAATACTTTGAGTCAATTGTCAAAAGGTGAGTCACATCAGTAAAAACTACAATGGACTTCTCTTACTTTGATTGAGTTGTCTTCCTAAAGTATGTCTTTCAGCTATGAAAGACATTAAAACCAAATATCAAAACAAACTGAATTTAAAACCAAAACTTCAAGTCAAAGTATCACAAAATTTTCAACCAAAATTTTCGAAATGAAGCAATCACATTTCTCTTGCTGAAATAAAATAATTTTTAGCAAGGTAAAAATGGGTTTGGAATCAACACTTTCAAACTGTGGTACTGGAGAAGACTTTTGAGAGTCCCTTAGACAGCAAGGAGATCAAATCAGTTAATACCTAAAGAAATTAATTCAGGCTATTCACCGGAAAGTCAAAGGCGAGATCAAATCAGTTAATACCTAAAGAAATTAATTCAGGCTATTCACCGGAAGGTCAAAGGCTGAAACCGAAGCTTAAATACTTTGGCCACATAAGGAGAAAATGGGACTCACTGGAAAAGACCCTGATGTTGGGGAAGTTTGAAGGCAAAAAGAAAAGGGGATGGCAGAGGATGAGATGGATGGAAAGTGTCATGGAAGCAATGAACATGAGCTTGGACAGGCTTTGAGAGACAATGGAAGATAGAAGAGCCTGGTGTACTATGGTCCATGGGATCACAAATGGTTGGACATGACTGAAGAACAACAACAATCACTCCCCTATAGAAAAGCTGCAATGACAAAAATCCAGAGCGGTCAATATTGGAATAGTTGGCAAGAAATAACAGGACTGGGACATAGTTCCTAACTTCAAGTCTACAGCAGTATGCCATATGGGCAATTCAAGGATGATCAGCCTGTCTCACTACAAATGGGATTAACTTATGTTATTTTATACTCTAAGGCTTGGCCTTTGTGTGTCTCACAGAAATCACAGCATTTAGTCATTCTACAGAAGTTTCAGAAACTCAACCCTCAGGTGATTTGTGCTTCAGTAAATTCCTACTTCGGTTACTTATTTATGGGTTAGAATAACAAAGAACCAAGCAATAAAAAAATAATAAAAATTGGTGGGTCAAAGCTGTGTGACCTTGGAAAATCTTCTAATTTCTGTCTGCATCAATTTCTTCATCTTCAAAAGGTGGAAAATAATAGAAGAGACGATTAAAAGCGATGCTACCCATAAGGCACTTTGCAAATCTTAAAGAACTATATAGATGCTGATTATTATTCATTCCAATATTATACAAATTATTTGAACAAATAGGGAAATAAGGGATCCTATGAAATTTCTTCTTTGTTGCAAACATAATCTTGATACCTAAACAAGGGAGAGTTGAAGCGGAGAAAGAAAACTATAGATCAACATTGCTAACAAATACGCATGCAATAATTTTAAATAAAATACCAGCAAAGAGGTTACAGAATCATATTACAAAAACTATATACACACTCGCCAGTTTGAATGAATACCAGCACTGATGGGTTGGTGCAATAATAGGAAAACTAGAAACATAACTGGACATATTAATAACAGAAAAATTAAAATTTTTCTATTACATGTAGGAAAAGTTTTTGACAAAATATCATAACTATTTCTGTTGAAGAAAATGAGAAAACCTAGAAATAAATGAACCTTTTTTTAACAAAATAAGTATCTATCTAAAACTGGGAGCTATCATTTTATACAATGGAGATATATTGGAAGCCTCACCAATAAAAGTAGGAGTAAAGAAAGGATGTCCATTGTCACTACTATTCTTTGATACAGTGCTTCAAAATGCTAACTACATCAGTAAGGGAAAAAATTGAGGGGACAACCATATGTCTATAGGAAACAAAATGATCACTGTTTCTAAATGATACAGTATTCTTAGAGAACACTAAGGTCAAGTAATATTAATTGAAACAACAGTTCCAGAAAAGATGCAACATATAAAATAGATCCATGAAACCATTAGAATTTCTATATATTACTAACATAACCCAGCAAGAAGAGTTAGAGAGAGAATTTACATTTAAAATAATTACCAAAAGTCTATGGATCAAGACACAGACTATATGAATGCAACTAGAAAAAAAATCTTTACATAAATAGAGACCTGAACAATTTGTGAAATAACCATCTTTCACGACTGCGCTAAACTACTATAATAAAAATCACAAACTATCTGAATTAATTTACTTAATCAATGCTTTGCCAAATCAGGCTACCAAAGGATTCTTTTTCTGAGTTAAAAAAAATATTAATAAACTTCATCTGGGGAAACAAAAGGCCAAGGGGCCTCAAGGCGAATAATGAAAAAAGCAGAAGTAAAGGAGGCCTAGATCTGAAATTACACTTTTGCTCTTGTCATTGTTGTTCACGTGACAGTCACAACCAACTCTCTGCGATGCCATTTGTGGGTTCCTTGACAAAGGGACTGGAGTGGCTTGCCGTTTCCTTCTCTAGTTCATTTGACAGATAAGTAAACTGAGGCAAACAGGATTAAGTGACTTGCTCAGGGTCACACAGTTAGTAAATGGCTGAGGCTGGATTTCAGTTCAGGAAGAGGGGTATTTCTGACTTCAGGCATTGCACTCCATCCACTGCACCCAAACTATACTACCAAGCATCAATCAACAAAATAATATGGTACTGATTTTTTTTTTAACTTTTTGGAGAGGGGAAGGCAGGGCAATTGGGGTTAAGTGATGCTCGAGGTCACACGGCTAGTAAGTGTTAAGAGTCTGAGGTTGGATTTGAACTCGGGTCCTCCTGACTCCAGGGCCGGTGCTTTATTCACTGTGCCACCTAGCCATCCCCTTATGGTATTGATTTAGAAGTAAAGCAATGATTAATAAAAACACTATTCATAAAAATATGCAGCATTCAGTTATCTCATTAGCCTACTGTTTGATAAATCCAAAGACTCCAGGGGAAAAAACAGAGA
Source organism: Pseudochirops corinnae (assembly GCA_028646515.1). Taxonomy (NCBI): domain Eukaryota; kingdom Metazoa; phylum Chordata; class Mammalia; order Diprotodontia; family Pseudocheiridae; genus Pseudochirops; species Pseudochirops corinnae. The sequence goes on from CM053588.1 coordinate 23,793,893, forward strand.
CCTTGAGGAAACTGAGGCAAACATAGGTGAAGTGACATGCCCAGGGTCATTCAGCTAGTTAAGTGTCTGAGTCTGGATCTGAACTCAGATCTTCCTGATTTCAGACCTAGCCTTCTATCAAGTGCACCACCTAGTTCAAATGTTAAAAATTACTAGGATTTTTATATGAATTATAATTACATATGTTAAGTTTTCAACAGCCAGGCCAAGCCAGAAAGGGTCAGAATGACACAGAGACAAGAACTTGGGATTCACTATCAGGAGACTCTGGGTCCTAGGACAGGTTCTTGCTTGGCAGCTCTGGGCCAAGCTCTTCCTTTCTGCATTTGCTTCCTCATCTGCAGAACAAGGACTATAGACCAGAGAATTTAGTAAGGCCTCTCTGAGCTCTGCCATTTCACATTCTGTGGCTTCTCTTCCTTTGGGCATCCAATGCTTGAAGTTTCCTTAAACTCTGACATTTTAGGTTCCAAGCTCTGTTTATTCCATATTCTGAGGTCATGCCCAGTTCTGACATTGTATGTTCTAAGGTATCTCCCAACTCTAATTCTGAGTTAGGGTTCATCCCAAATCTTAAATTCTATGAACTAAGGTCCTTTTGAATTCTAACACCTTATATATTGAGGGTCCTTTCAGTCTCTGCCTTTTGATGTTCTCTGATTCAGTTTTTCCCACAGATAAACTATTGTTTTCTTATGACATAGTCTCTCCCTGTCTCCCTCTCCTCTCTCTCCTTCCTTCCTCTCTCTCTCTCTCTCTCTCTTTCACACACACACACACACACACACACACACACACCCCTTAGCTCTCAAAGGGTGCTTTCTGAGCAGTTGATTTACTTTTTCACTGAGTCTATCTGATCATTTCATCTTCCAAAACTTGCACCCTAATGACTGAATCAGAAAGTTTACTTCTTATTCCCAAGTCAATGGAAACACTCTTGATTTTAATGAGGCCTTGGCCCCTCAGAGGTGTCTCCCACAGTTCCTGGAGAAAGTAAGGACAAGGGAAGGCCAAATTTTGTCTCCTTCTCCAATTATTTTCCTCCTTTCCCTCTGGCTTAACTGAAGTGCTAGCCCCTCTTTACAGAGGGATTCCTTTACAAATGTTACAGGAAGAGAAACTAAAGGAAAAGATGGGGCAAGAACGTGGCCTTGGGGATCTATCTAGAGGTCAGGGTCTATCTTTATCCATTTCCTTCCCTGTGGCAGACTCTGAGGATGCACCCATGATGCACCAGGAGAGATGGGCTAGTTATGCTTGAAGGAGACTTTTTGTTGGAGGTAAGTGTTCATAAGAGCCTTGACAAGGAATGGAGCTGTGGACATGGGAAAAGACATTTAAAGAGGACTGATTTCATGTTTCTTTTTGCCTCTTCCTGTATCTTTTGGCCCGTGAAATTAGGTATACCACAGAAAGAGTAAGGAGAGAAAGCCTTGAGGGGGTGGGGATGCATGGACGGCACTGCATACATGAGAGAAAACTGTGAATCTGAGTGGGAGCAATGCCTTCTTAGTGAATTCATAGTCATAAAAGAATAAAATGTCAGAGGTGTAAGGAATTTGAGAATATTAGAAAACAGAAACTAAGATATGAGTGATGAGCATCATTTTATAACAGAGAACAGAAGAGCTGGATCTGCTCTTAAAATACAGAACCATAGAACTGAATATCTAGAATTGTAATGAACCTCAGTCTGGTCACTCATCAGCTGGATTGAGAGCTAGAAAATAACTAAAGGTTGTCTCATCAAACACCAGAATGTTACAATGAGCAGACAGAGGCTTGGGGAGCTTGATTGGCTGTGAGAGCTCACACAGGCAGGAAGTATCAAAAGTGCCATAGGATGTCAGAAATCAATGAAACCTTCAAAGAAAGAAAAAAGGAAATGAAAGTGACCTTATGACTTAAAACGTCAGAGCTAAGAATGAACTTAGAAAATCCTGAGTTCAGCTCCTTACTTCCAAAGAAAATGAAAGAGTCACAGATAAGATGGATTGAACGCAGCCACACAGCAAGTCAGTGACCAAGCTGGGACTCATGCCTTGGCCACTAAAATCATCTTCCTTGAGGTTTACTGACAACAACCTTATGAGGTAAAGTTATTATTGATCCATTTTACAGATAAGGAAGTTGAGACTCAAAGAAACCAACTTATATCCCCATAGGCACATAACTAATAAAAGTCAGAGGTGAGATCAGAACGCACGTAGTCCTGGCTCCAAGTCCAACCTTCTAGGAACAAAATTGCACTATGTCTCAAAAACAGTCAGCCTAGGGCTACAGGTCTATGCCCAACTGCTCCCCCCTTTTGGGTAAGCACTATATAATTGGCATATCTGTCAACCAGTCTAGAGAGGCAACATCAACTCAAGTTGATGTATGGAGCACAAAGCATGAAGTGACTAGTTAGTCTGACTCAAGCTCTTTCAAATGAGTTCTTTCTCCAAACAGAATAAGTTGTCTGGTCAAATGAAATTAATTGATTCATGAACAGCCTACATAATTCTTTTTGAGAATATTATTCATTGACCTACATAGGAATACTGAAGATGTAGTGCATTCATGAGAGGGTTAAGTCAATGAACGTTTCTTAAGTGATTATCGTGTGCCATTATTACGTGCAAAGCATTGGGAATACAAATAAATTCAAAAAGAAAGGCAGCCCCTGCCTTAAGGACCTTACATTTTAAAGGGGAAGGAGGAAGAGAAACACACAAAAGGGATTGGGGGAGGCAAAAAAGTGTCTGGGAAAATAAGAAAAATTCTAAACCAAGACACATTTGGATTGGTTAAAAGAACTGAAGATATTGAGTTTGGGGAAGAGAAGGTTCAGGAACATAGTCACAGTCTTTCAATATCTAAAAGGCTGTCACATGTAAGATAAATTCCATTTGTTTTGTGTGGCTTCAACGGAGAGAATAAGAAACTTGTGAAGCAGGAGGATCATTGGACATAGGGACATAAGACCTGACTTCCTGATTGGCTCTGATACTGAGCAGTCCCATCACTTTGGGTTACTGTACACCTCTATTTCCTCATCAGTAAAATTGGGGGGCTACAATATATCATTATTATTATTATTTTTTTTACATGCAACTGGGAATTAAGATACAAAGGCACTGGGGTATGGATATCCATCTTGCCCTACCAGAAAAATCGAAGGAGTGATGGGGGAAGATATAAGAGAGAGCAGATTGGGGAAGGGGGTATACAGTGGGAACACTGTTTTGAGGTGGTGGGTTGGGGAAAGATGGGGATAAAATTGTAACTCAAAATCTTGTGGAAATGAATGACATAAACTAAAAACAAACATTAAATTTAATTTAAAAATAAAAATAAATAATTTAATAAAAAAATTTAAAAATAAAAAATTGGGAGGCTACAAAATAGGGCCTCTCTGCTCACTTTCAGCTCTCAAAAGTTACAGTACTTCAATTCTATGTTATTGGGGGGGATGAAATTGGCTGATTATTTTTTAAAACTCTGAAAGATGTGCAGCAGGTTTCCTCACAATGTGGTGAGCTCTCAGAGATTTTCAAGAAGATGTTAGATAACCATGTGCCAGGAATATTTTGATATGACTATCCCATAATCAGTGAAAAGTATACTCAATTATGTCTACAGTGATTTCCAATTGTGTGAGAGAAAATGAATGTCCAAACTTTTAAAGGTAAAAATTCCAAGTTCGTGATTCTGTAAATTTATGAGAAAAGCAAGGTGCACTGGAAAGGGCCCAGGATTTGTAGTCAAAGAACCAGGATTTGAAACCCAGATCTATTACTTTCTTGGATAAGTCATTAACATCTCTGAGCTGTGGTTTCCTCATCTGGAAAAGGAAGGAGATGGGCTAGAATGAACCCTAATGTCCATCTCCACACCGTTTCAGAGGTCCTATAATATGCCTTCTAGTGATACCATATCTTGAGAAGTAGACCAAAATCAATAGCATGTACCCCCTTACCTGTGTCCTCCCTCTCCTGTTTCATGTAGGAAATTCCTATGCATCTAGAAATGACTCCTACTCTGAATGTGCTACACCTTCTCCAAATTCCTCTTAACATGGCACAGAACCAATTGGAATCAGAAAGAAAATGCCATAGCCTATTCATAAGTCAGGCTGCTGGGACACGTTTCGCCTTTCTCCTACACTTGTTGAAGATGATTGAAACATGGGACATAATGTGGGTAAATGTTTTATTTGTATTCTTTTAAAATGGTTTGTTTGCCTTTCAGTGGATCTCATACAACAGCCTTGCTCTTCAAGAGTGTCCATGTTCTGATTGATGGGGACCAGTTTCAATGAGTATGGGGCAAAGTGATACAAACCAGACAGAGGTCTTTGATCCTCATGAAGGAAGAGACATTGGCCAGGCTCAATTGACTGGCCATTAAGTAACAGATTTCCTTTGCATTACTTATCCTTCCCATGCTTTTGGCTAAGCACCATGCAGTTATAGCCCCCATCCTGAAACATCGATGATGCTTCAGAGGATGCCCATGGTATGGGCTGAATTTGCTCTCCTCATTAGGAGAAGAACATTTCTGGATTTCCTTAAGAGACAGAATGGTCTGATTATGACTTCACATTTTTATGCATTTTTAAAATGCAGCCATTTTTCCCCTCACAAGAAGCCAATGAGAGAAGTAGCGCAATTATGGTTGTTTCCACTTTACGAATGAGGCAAATGTTCCTGAAGGAAATGCGGTGACTTGCCCAAGGTCACAGAGCTCTTAAGTGGGGAGGTTGAACTCAGGTCTCCTGGCTCCAGGTTCAATATTGTTTCTACTTCATAGAATGCTAGATTTAAATGGGACCTCAAGACTACCCCCTTTGCTTTACAGATGAGAAACACCTGGGCAAGAGAGTCTGCATGATTAGGCTGCCATCACACAGCTAAGAAATGGAAAGCCCCGGACTCATATCCTTAAAGTCAATTACAGTGATGGCTTCACCACCCCACATCTATCACACCGCCTGTACCAATCTTCATTTTGGAGATAGAGCACCTGGATTCCAGGCAAAATCCAAGTTTATAGGACCACACGATACAAAATTATTGGCATAGGAATGAGAACTCTCAACAATCATTCAACCCCTTTATTCTACAAATGAGGAAACAAAGGCTAGTAAGTTAAATGAGTTAACCCAGAGCACACTAAATTTATTGCAGAGTCGCAGCTAAAATCTGACTCTCATGACTTCAAATTCAGGTCTTGGTTGACTACTTTCTCCATGAAAATCCTTTCCTGTCTTTTGAATTTCTTGTTTCAGAAACAAACTCACTTTGAGTTTCATGATCTCAGTGGCTGTGTCTCAATTTTCAAAAAGACTTGAAAATTCATATGGGTAGAACAATACTATATATGACTAAATGTCACTACTCAGTCAATAAACATTTATTAAGCCCTTCCTATTTGCCAGAAACTGTACTTAGAAACCGGGATACAAAAAGAAAGTAGAATCCTTATGACAGATTTGACCTGATATTTTCATGACCCTCTCCATGACCTCCACTTTGAGTATCAGTGGCTCTAAGCAACATTGGCCTAGGGAAAAGAAAACAAAAAACAACTACACACACACACACACACACACACACACACACATATATGCATATATATTTGTGTATATATACATACACATACACACACATACATACATATATTAGCTAGTTCTGTAATTTTATTGTCCAGTACCTTATTTGAGTTTTTAAATGGCCCTACATACTAAGATTTACATATTAAAAATGACATTGTGATTCATTCCTATTTTAGAGATAAGGAAGCAGGCCTCAGAGAGGGAAATTGAGTTACAGAACTAATAAGCAACGGGGCTCAGTCTTTAACACAAGTCGCTTACCTCTACTTCTCATCCTGTTTCCACTTGACTAGAAGTAGCCTTGACCTTGGGGCAAAGTTACCAGCTAAGGAGAATTTCTGAAGGTTATTTTTTTTTCTCTTTGTAATTTAAATTGACTCACAGTAGAAGGTATTGCCCTGAATGTTTGTGAAGGATGTGGAAAGACTGAAAAGGCAGCAATTGCCAAAGGTGGAACCTCATTGAGGAGGAGGGCATTTAAAGTTGACATGCCAGAAATAAGCAACAATCTAGCTTGGTCCATGTGACAATATTTGTAAGATGTCTTCTTCAAATTTCTCGGATACATAATATATCTTTAGCTTCAGTACCTGACAAGATTTTGCAAAGTTCAATAAAATCATTTATATCATAGATATTAGAACTAAAATAGACTATTCTAGTCCAACCTTAGCCAGAGAAAGAAATTACTATGTCCAGGGTCACAGAACAAGGTAGTGTTAAGACTAAGATAAGAACCTAGGTGCAGGAGACTTCCACGCCAGAGATCCTCCCTTCACTATCTAATGGTTCTACAAGGCACTGAAACTGTAAAGGGCAGCTGAATGGGAATTATCATGGTTATTGTTTTCTCATTATTTGTCACCACTTAATTGATGAGATCAAGGCTTAGAGCTGGAAAGGATTGTAGAGAGCATCTAGTTCAACCTTTTCATTTTGCAAATGAGAAAACTGAGACCTAGGATAGTAAAATAACTTGCCCAAGGTCACGCATTAAATATTTATCTTCCTCAGATAAAAATATAAGTTCCTTGAGGACAGGAACTGTTTCATTTCTGTATTTTGTATCTCTTCATCCAGTATGGTGCTTCACAGATAGGAAATACCAAAAAAATGTTTATTGGGTTGATTGATGGAATCATAGATGCAGGATTTAAAAATTGGTTATCTGACATCATAGCCAATGTATTTTTTTTAATGTGATACAATTCAACTTCCCATATTCCTAAGGGAATACTTAATTGTATCTCAGAGGTCACCATGAAGTCTTCAACACCATTGCAACTCTTCTGCAATGTCTGGCAGATCTGAAGATATAAGATCCAGCAAAGAGCGAGCTACATTGCTAAGCCTACTTAGGCAAGTGCAGGAGTTTGGCCACCAGATAATGATTATTTCATTCATAACAATTCACAAATACACTTTACTATGATGTGCTGGAGTCCATGCAGTCATAGAGATATATGGCATAGAATACCAGACTTGAAATCAGGAAGATGAAAGTTCAAAAACTATCTTGGTCAATTGCAGGGTGACCTTGGGCAAGTCAATAAACCTCTCCCAGTCTCAGTTTCCTCATCTAAAATTATGGATAATAATTAATGCCTATCTTTCACATTGTCTGAAGTGTGAAATGAGATATGTGGAACATTTTTCAAACTTGAAAGTATTACTTAAATGCTAGTTATTGTGATGATAGTGGCAATGGATATGTCTCACTAGATGTTTGAAATGGATGATGATAACTGATGTCATTTAAAATTCAAAGTGTCTGTCAGCACCATTTGGTGATTCAATGTTTCCCTCTCTTTGGTGGTGTAGACAGTGAAGGAAGACCATGGTTGGAACAAATGACACATCTGTGACCTATTTCATCCTGATCGGGCTCTCAGAGTATCCCAGAGCCCAAGCCATCTTCTTCTGCCTGCTTCTGGTATCCTATCTTATCATTTTGCTGGGTAACAGCCTCATTCTCTTCTTGATTTATTATGATTCCCACCTCCACACTCCTATGTATTTCTTCATCAGCAACCTATCTTTCCTGGACATCTGTTATACTTCATCCAGTCTCCCTCAAGTACTAATCAATTGCTTAGTCAGGATCCCTGCCATCTCCCTGGGCCAATGCTTGGCCCAGATGTGTGCTGGTCTCTACTTGGGGGTTGTGGAATGTTTTCTTCTAGCTGTCATGGCTTATGATCGTTGCATTGCCATTGGTGACCCACTGCGCTACCCAGTGAGAATGAGTCCCCGGCTCTGTGTCCAGCTTGCAGTCATATCCTGGGTCTCATCCTTTCTGCTCACTGTGATCCCAACACTGACCACCCCACTAGAGTTCTGTGGCCACAACCTCATCAATCACTTCTCCTGTGAGCTTTTGGCTGTCATTAAGCTTGCTTGCAATGATCTGCATTTGAATGAATTGTTTATGATGGCCAGCAGTTCCCTGACTCTCCTAGTACCCTTTGCCTTCATCCTAGCCTCCTATGGCCATATCCTGAGAGCTGTGCTGAAGATGTGCTCTGCTGAGGGTCGAAAAAAGGCTTTCTCCACCTGCAGTTCCCACTTGACTGTGGTGATTGTCTTTTATGGTACTGCCATCTCCATGTACATGATGCCACAGGACAAGGCCAGCCGGGATTGGGATAAGATCATTTCTATATTGTATGGTGTCCTTCCACCCATGCTCAACCCCCTTATCTACAGCCTCAGGAACAAGGATGTCAAAGGAGCCTTGAGGAAACTAATGGGGGAGAAAAATGATTCTTAAGAAGAGATGCTGGTTACATTTTGACAAAATGGGGGGAAATAAAAGGAGTGGTTCTCAAATTTAAAAAAAAAAGACCATGAACACCATGTTTTGTTTTGTTTTGTTTTGTTTTTACAAATTTCTCCAATAATGAGGGTTGTAAATGATCAGGTACAGTTGCAGAGACATGCTACTTCAGAGCAGTAGCTTAGACTGTCACAGAAAGTCTGTATCCTCTCCTCAGCCACCAGGGCTGTGCCAAACAATCAGGACATAGAGGTGCCCAGGATGAAAGGAAACTACAAACACAACACTCACCTGCCCTAGCCTCTTTTCATTGGATCAGCATAGCAGGAGAGACACACAGTCAACAGCTAGTCAATTAACATTTAAGTGCCTGCTATTTGTCTGGTACTTTCCTAAGTGCCCAGAATATTTTTTTTTAATGGTAAAAGATAGCCTCTGATCTCAAGGAGCTCATAATCTAGTGGGAGAGACAAAACGTGAGGTGATGAGGACCATGAACCATGGTGGTGGCCATGTCAGAGGAGAGTAGGGAGTATATTCAAGAGGTATGATGAATGTAAAATTGATAGGTCTTGCAACAATTTGGAAAAATGGAGAGGCAGAGAAAGTGAGGAGTCAAAAGTGTCTTCTTGGTTGTGAGCCTGGGAAATTGGAAGGACCAGTTTCTTTGATGGTAATAGGGAAATTAGGAAAGGTAGAAAACTTGGGGGGCAAGACAATACTTTGGATAGGTTGAGTTTAGGATGTCTGCATAATATCCAGATCAATATGTCTAATAGGCAGTTTAAGATGCAAGATGGGAGGTCAGCAAAGAGGTTAAGGCTGGATAAGTCAATTTGAGACTTATCAGCATAGTTATGAGCACTGAACTCATGGTAGCTGATTAGATCAACAAAGGAAATAGTACAGAGGGAGAAGGGAAAAGTACCCAAGGCAGAGCTGAAGAGAGTTTGAGAGAGATGGATTTCTAGGAAATCCTTTGAGGGTTCTTTTAGTCTGAAAGAATTACCAGGCACAAGCAATCTTGGCAGGTTTGTAAAAGTTTATTATGCTTTTCAGAGGGCAGGGGGGTGACAGAGAAAGCCTGCAACCTGCAGCAATTAGGGATACTGATTCTATAGTAATAAAACCATAAATCTGATATCAATTATGCTAACTAGGTGTGTAAAGGAGGGATTTTGGAGGAGTTAAGGAGCGATCAATGCTTAAAGGGACACGCACATTTTATATCAACTGCACAGGAGTATTGCCCATAATTCACTAGGAGAAATCCCAAGGTGGGGCTACCAGGAAGTGTGGTTTTTGCCTTAAAATGTCACTGAGTCAGCCAGCAGTCAATTCTGAGAGGTGCCCAGTCTGTTAGCCATCAAAGTCCTTTTTGACAAGATGGATGTTGGGAAGCTGGGCTAATTGGGGATTCAGTATATGTCTGATTGTGAGGAGTTATCTTACTGATAATGCATTGAAAGATTCATAGTTTGCAGCTGGCCACTAGAACAAAGGAAGTATACATTTCTCTAACTAAGGATTTGTTTATAGAATGCTTTTGAAGGATTCACAGGTATGGCTGTTAATATACCAAGCAAGGATAATTATAACTGGCAGAGTTAACAGTTTCAGGGAAAACACTTTTAGGCTGGCAGCAGGGGAGAGGCAGAGTTAATGGCTTTATGGCTGGGGAAAGTGTGACTTTTACAACTTGGCTTCACAATCTGATGTTACAGAGAAACCCGAATACAAGTGATATTTCACAATGTTACAAACAAAGTTACAAATGCACCCCAACACCCCATCAGATCCCTGTAGGATATCCATAGTCAGTGGATGTGTTATGAATGAAGATCTAGCAAAGGAGACTGAGGAGGAATAATCATGTAAGTAGGAAGAAAAACCAGGAAATAGTGCCACAAAACCCTTGAGAGGAGCTAGTGTTAAGGAAAAGAGGGTGATTGACAATGTCAAAGACTGCAAGGTCAAGAAGGATGAAGATTGAGAAAAGGTCATTAGATTTGTCCATTAACAGATTGTTAATAACATTAGAAAAAGTAGTTTTGGTTGAATTATAAAAGTCAGAAGCTAGGATGTAAGGAATTCAAAAAAGAGCAAGAGGAAAGGAAATAGAGACATTTGTTGGAAATGGCCTTTTCCAGTAGTTTGTCCATGAAAGGTAGGAGACAGAGGATGATAGCAAGGATGGATTGATCAAGTAAGAACATTTTGAAGAAAGAGACATGGGCTTCTTTGTAGACCACCAGACAAGGAAAGACTGGAGACAAGTCAGAGAATGGGGATGATGGAGCAATTTGTTGAAGAAGATAGCATGAAATGGGATCACTTAAGAATATAAAGGGGTCAATAATGATGAGAATAAGGTCTATCTCTTCATGTGAGACAAGCAAATAATTTGTGATAGTTCTTCGTTCCTGTTCCAAGCATCCTCGTTCACAATGTCCTTCCCACACACAGAAATTCACCTAAACGTAGCCTGATACAATGGAATAAAACTAGATTTGGAATCAGACAACTCAAGACTGAATTCTGTCTCTGTCACTAACTACCTGTATGCATTTGGGTTAATATTGGAAATTCTCTGCATCTCACTTTCCTAATATATAAACTAATGGACTGTATTATAATACCTCCTTTTTTGCTTTTTGGAGGGGAGAATGCAGGGCAATTGGGGTTAAGTGACTTGCCCAAGGTCACATGACTAGTATGTGTTAAGTATCTGAGGTCAGATTTGAACTCAGGTCCTCCTGACTCCAGGGCTGGTGCTGTATTCACTGTGCCACCTAGCTGCCCCATTATAATATCTCTTACAATGCTTTTTCATTTTGTTTCTCACAACAATGCTGTGAGGTACATATAATAGTTATTTTGACTTTTTCCCAGATAAGAAAGCTGAAACTGAACACAGTTAAGTGACTCGGCCATGGCCATGAAACCAGATAGTTAGAGACAAAATTTGAACCTGAGGTATTCTCAAGTCCAAGTCTATTATTTTATCCGCTACACATTTTAAGGTCCCTTCCATCTTTCAGTTCCTAATCCGATGACTAGAATTTTTTTTTAATGAAAAAGCAAACAACAATTCAATCTGCCAGGTACTGCCACCATGTGGGCATTCTCTTAAGTACTAGTCACAGTCACCAGTCTTCCTCAAATTTTCCTGATCTACATCCCCCTTACATAATGGCATCCCAGTGAAACTTGTCAGATGCTAGCTAATTGATTTCTCTAATCACAGCTTTAAAATAATTAACTTATACTTACTCTACATATAATCCTTACTATGATACAGAATAGAAGCAGAAATTGTCCCAGCCCTTGCACATAGTATCTTTCATGGTTGTTTGAGATTATCTTGTTTTTCAGGACCCCCTGAATCAGAGATACAAACCTCTCCCAAATTCAACATTTTGGTCACCTCTGTGGTAAATCATGATCCCTGAAGGGACTCATTTCTATAAAATGAAATGTGCACAAGAACTTAGACAATAAAATCAGCACTGGACAGTTCTCTACTCTCAGGAGGATCAATAGGAGACACTTTTTCTGGGTCTCTCTCAAGACTGCAGTCCAGAACCTTGGGCATCCATCCAACATCTGGCTTTTTCCAAAGACTTTTTCATCTCTCTTGGCACACAAATTCATGGACTTCAGAAGTTTCTAAGATGATCACAAATCCTCTTTAGAACAGCGTAGCATAGTGGAGAGTACTAGACCTAGAGTAAGGAAGATCATTTGAAATCTTGCAGACATTTACGCTGTGTGACACAGCTCAAGTCAGTGAACATCAATTTCCACATCAGTAAAATGAGGGGATTGGACTCAGTGACCTCTAGGGCCCCTTTCAGTCCTAAATATTCTTTAAAAATATAATGGTATGATTTAGTGATCACAGCCTTTGCTAACAGGCATCCCAAAATGGGAAAAAAAAAAATCCTCCCTCCTAATGAATCTTAGCACTTTGGTAAAATTTAATATTAGGAGATTGTCCAGTATATTGAAATCCATCTTGCTACAAGTGTATCCATTTTTTTTTCTGAAATCTATTCTATCCTGAAGAAAATCATAAAAAGGCCAAGCACTCTTCCATATGATAGCCCTTCAAAGATGTGAAAATAAGTGACCATTACCCCAAGCCTTCTCTTCTCTGGGATAAAGATATTTAGTTGTTTCAGCTAATTCTTTTATAGCTAAACACTAATTCCCTGACCATCCTAGCTTGTCATCTTCTGGATGCTCTCCTCCATTTTTCAATAACATTCCTAAAATACATTAAGCATGGAAATATATGGAATGATCAGTGTAGATGACAACAGGATATTCCCATTTCCTGGAGATGCTTATCCTTTGTTCCTTATCCATTCAAATGAAAGGAAAATTGTGTAATGAGATAGAGGACCTCTTCAAACTGTCCACAAAGGGAGGCTACTTACTTAAGGCTTCTCTGTGAATGTAAAGGAACATTAAGACCAACAAAAGAATCACTAGAATGTTTGACTATTTGGACTGTTCCTGGGTTTCTCAGTCAATAAGAAATGAAGAACTCACTATATTTGTCACCCCTAGGAGTGAAGATGATGTTTCATTTCATTCATCTCCATCCACTCCACCCTGAAATCATCTCTACCTTGGTCAAACTCTTCTATTTACTCATATCCAGGAATTTGTGTGAAGTTGATTAGACAAATGAGGACCTTGTCTCCTTCTTGGAATGTCATGCAATACTTTGCCTTCTCAAAGGGGGGGTCTTCAATAAAGAGTTCCTGAATCAAATTGATGCAAATTTTCTCTTCAAACATCCCTATATTAATCAACTTAGATAACTTTTCTTATTGTAGATTCATTCTAATCAGTAGTAAGATAAGGCCAGCAAACATGCTAATGTATGAGAGTATGTGTGAACCAAACCAAGAGCAAGAGCTTCCTGAAAGGGGCAGGGGAGAGGGAGGTCCTTCTTCATGAAAGCATAAAATAGAAAAGGTCAAATGGATCTAAGAAAAAGTCAATGTGGTATAGAGAAAAGAGCACAGAAATCAGTGTCAAGAAACTAGGTCTCTAAGACCATCTATCTCTCTGTCTGTTATTTGTAGTCTAGGGCCGGATTTTCTCATTTGGAGAATGAGAGATCCTGACCAGATAATCATTAAGGCCCCTCCCAGCTATAACATTTTCAGTCCTAAAGCCCTCAGAGCCCTGACATCCTCTGTTCTAAGTCCCTTCCCAGTCTTGACATTCCCTGTTCTAAGGCCCCTCCCAGCTCTGACATTCTCTATTCTAAGTCCCCTGCCAGCTCTGACATTCTATAATTTCAGGGCCTTTCCAAATCTACCATTCAGTGTTCTATGATTGTGATTAGACTAAAAATACAAATGTTCTTGTATGATGTGCTCCTCTCTTCCACGCCAGCTATCACAGGTTTTTTCCCAGCAGCTGAATCACTTGTTTTCTGGCTGGATCCAAAAAACTACATCTTTACAAACATTTTCTCGAATGACTACAAGTGAATCCAAAAGTTAACTCCAGATTCCCAAGTCACTCTCAGCACTTCGGAATTTAATGAGCATTTGGTCCCTCAGGGGTCCCCTGCTAAACCTCCTGAAGACAGTGAGGAGGAGAAAAGAAGGCTCATTTTATCTCCTTCCTCAGTTAGATCCTCTTTTTACTTTGGCTCAGTCCAAATGTCAGCCACCCTTTAAAAGTGGGTTCCCTATGATTGTGCCTGAGAGTAGAAAATAGAGGCTAGAAACAAAAAAAAAGCAGAGCTTTAAAGACTTTGGAACATGGTGCCAAGGCCCATCTTCACAAACTTCTTTACCCTTGGAAGATTGAACACATTGATTCCTGATATCTCCCTAAAACCACCCATGATGTAACTGGGGGAGATGAGCTGTACATTCTCAGAGAACATTTAACTATATCTTCCTGGAGGTCCTACTGATTGGATAGAACTGTGGAAGACAAGAGGATATGGAAATAGAGACAGCTTCAAATCTGTCTCATCCTTTTTCTTGTCTCCTTCCCCTTGTACAATTGGGTATGTAATAGAGTAAGGAGGGACAACCTGGGGGTGGTGGGGCATGGAGGGAAGTGAAAGTATGTATGAGTGAAAGTATATATGAACCAAACTGGGAGCTATAGATATAGCATGGGGAGAGAGGGAGCTCTTTTTTCAATCATCAAGTGGTTTAGATATCAAAGGTTAGAACCTAGAAAGGCAGGATCAAATGGTTTTTGAATATAGAATTTTGGAACTTGGAGGGCTGTTAGAACATTGAATTAGAGAAACACAAATACAGAATGTCTTCATTTTACAGAAATGAAAACTGAGACCCAGAGAGATTGTTACTCCTCAAGATAACACAGGAAAAATTTATCAGGGATGATGGCAGAGATATCAGACCTGGAATGGACCTGAAAGTTAAAGATATGGGACACCACTGAGAGGGAATTTAGGGAATGATTAACCCAAACTCCTCTTCTCAAATAAACTAAAACATAAGCCTAAAAAGATGGATCAGATAAACTGAGCCCTCATCTAGGAAGTTATCATGTTCTGGTCATATAAATTGCTCCATCACATCCTCACAATGATTCTATGTGGTAAGTCCTATGAGTATTGTGATTATTCAATTTTACAAAGGAGGAAACTGAGGCCAAGGATCCTAAGTGATTTCTTTTAAGTATGCATCCAATAAGAGTCAGAGGCAAGACTGGAACACACATTTTCCTAACACCAAGTCCAATACTTGAGTACACTAGGCAACTCTGTCTTTGAGAGATAGTCTCACCGAGGCTATAGGACTATACTCAATGGCTTTTGCTTTTTGACACCAGCCTAAAACTTCCAGGTCCAACAGATAGTCTGAACACGTGAAGTTTCTGGACTGAAGATGATTATTGAATAGGCTGACTGGTTCGGTTCAACAGTATTACAGTAATACTCTTCTCACTCCCTGCCCCGTGGAATTATTTATCTGACTGAATCAGATCATTTTATAACAAACGCATAAAACTGTTTGGTGATTCTGACCACTTTTCCTCTCTATAATATGGACATGGAGAAGAAGTGATACATTGAAAGGAGGGTGGTCAAGAGGAAGAGGGAACTCTAAATCAGGGTATATATGGTGTGGTGGGAAGAGGCTCTTAGCTCAGGGACTTTTGGCAAGTAGTCAGAATTCTTTAGACTACAGTTTCCCCTAAATTCCCTTCCAGATCTCAAGGACTATACACATTTGAGCAGAGCAGATATGACAAAAGAAATGTTGGCTTAATAGAAAAATGGGTTCTCAAATAGGCTGCCTCACAAGGTAATGACTATTCCAACATGAGAGTTTTCCAAGTTGCTGCTGGATGAGTATACTGCAGGCATGATATACACATGACCAATACAACCATAAGTGGAAATTTGGAATATGTGACCTTTAAAGTTCTTTACAAATATGTGAGAAAAATGAAATCTTTCTCTTTTTTAAGGTAAAATTTCTAATTTATCCTTCTCCGACTTTCTAGCACAGGGCATGGTATGCTGGAAAGGTGTCCAGCCTTATAGAAAAAGAATTAGATCTGAACCCATCATCTTCCACTTAACTATTATGACCTTCAATACATCTCTTCCCAAACCTGGACATCAGTGTCTTTATCTGTAAAATGAAGGAGATAGATTAGATAATCTATAACATCTGTTCCAGCTCTGACTATGGTCCTCTAATCTTTGATGCTGTGAGATTATCTTCTAGAAAAGAGAGCAAGAACAATAGCCTCCATCCCTGAACTGGCTGAAACATCATGCCTCTCCTTTTCCAACTGTGAAACTCCCATCCACTCTGAAATCTCTCCAATGGATTGCTATTCCTTCTTCAAATTCCGGATAACGTAGTGGTAAATGCATCAATGAATTCAACTAACAAATCAAATATCATGAGCCAGTCTCCCTAATCAGACTTCTCCCATCCTGTCCTTGGCAATATATCTTCAGGTGGAGGGATCATAGGGGTTGCCTGGGGCAAAGTTACTGAATTTCTTCTTTGGAAATTTTTCTTCTCTTTTCAGTGGTCTAGGAGAACAGCTTCTCTATTCGGAAATATGCATATTCCAAATGATGATGACAGTTTACTGACTGCTAAACAAGGAGACAGAATCTAGACAATGGCTTGTGGTTCTTAGAAATGAAAACTAAACCATCAGGAACAATCTGCTGGCCAGTAAGTGACCTACTTCCTTTGCATTCCTCTTCTATGCCAATACCTTTGGACAAACACCAGTCAGCTGCAAACCTCAAAGTCTTCAATTTGCCGAAGCACCTCTGATCTCTCATAAGATGTTTAGGGTAGGGACAACCACTGGCCTCTTGCGGCTGGGCCCTAGGCTGAGGAATAATGTCCTTGCTTCTCATCTGAGGGCAACATGGCCCAGTAAAAACAGTTTCTGTTTTCTGGACATTTTAAAGGCTACAACTTAAGGTTACTCCAAATCCAATCACTCTTTCTGTTTCTTAGAATGATAGCATTAGAAGAGTCTTTAGATATCATAGAAATCAAATAATTGCCCTTAAAGATCAGAAAACTTGGAGCCAGAGATGTAAATCAAATGAACTGACATCACCTAGTCAATAATCAGTAGTGTCTAAAAATAAATGAATGTCTTTCAAGCCAAATTCATTGGCCATTTCACCATTCCCCACTCCCCATACCAGTTTAGTGTAAGAGTACCTGCATTTCTATCTCATTTGATTTCACAGGATCATAGACAAAAGTGGGAGGGCCCTGACTGGTTATCTAGTTCAGCCCCCCTTATTGATAGTTGAAGAGCTAAGGTCTAGAAATGTAATTTCTCCAAAATCCCAGAGATTAAGCAAGAACCCAAATCAAATGATTTCTAGTCCACTGAATTATGGGGAACTCATGTTTCTTTTGAATTCCATGCTCTTTTCAGAACCAAATTCACTCTGAGCAATACCATAGGAGTAGTAATATCTTAATACCAACAAGATCTGTAAAACCCTGTAGATGGCTCTTAGAGAGAAATTATACTTAATGCAGTCAGACCAGTGTTAGTTAAAAAAAAAAAGAGACATAGACATGTTTGCCCAGCCATCACACGGCCTTCTCCATGATTTCTGTCCTGGATGAGGAAGCCATCAGTTACATTTTGTTGTTTTTCGGTCATATCTAACTCTTTGTAATCCCATAGACTTACCCATGGAGTTTTCTTGACAAAGAGGGGTTTGCCATTTCCTTCTCCAGTGGATTGCATTTTGTGGATACCCTTGTCAGGCAACCAGAAGTTGAATGACTTGCCCAGGGTCACACAGCCAGGAAGTGTCTGGGGGTGGATTTGAATTCAGGTCTTCCTTACTTCAGGCTCAGTGTTCTATCCACTGAGCCACCAGCTGCCTCAGTGAGGTTCAGATAAAATTATTTAAGTAATAGAGTATCAAAACTAAAGAGATAATTGATTCAAACATCAGCCAATAAAGGGAAGGGCTTTAGCCAAGCCCATATCATACGTAAATCAGTGAAAGACCAGGGAGTAGAATCTTAGCTTCCTGACTTCTAGTTCAGTGCTCTTCCCATGATGCCCTGATGTCTCTT
Source organism: Pseudochirops corinnae (assembly GCA_028646515.1). Taxonomy (NCBI): domain Eukaryota; kingdom Metazoa; phylum Chordata; class Mammalia; order Diprotodontia; family Pseudocheiridae; genus Pseudochirops; species Pseudochirops corinnae. Next base: position 23,811,873 of record CM053588.1, read on the forward strand.
AGCTCATCGTCATTGTAAAGACTTACTTTAAAAATAAGCTGTTCTCATTGCCTTATAATTTCTTGTCTCCACTAAACCCATAGAATCACAAATTTAGAGCTGGTAGGGACATCACTCTGATGTATGTATGTAACCCAACCTCTTTATTTTATAGGTAAGAAAACTGAGGCTACTGGTGGGGGTGGGGTGGTTAAGTCACTTGTCCAAGATCACACAGTCAGTCAAGATTTGTCTCTCCTGGATAAAATTATAAGGAAGTGTTTCATTGTTATTTTGTGTCCCAGAAGCAAGCAAGCCTGGTACATAATAGGCACTTAAAAGATGATCACTGATTGATGTGTTTCATTTTCAAAGGTCAGACTTGAAAACAGGTGCTCTACCACCCCAATGGCCCCAGGGCCATTTCTGCTGTATCATGATGCCTCCTTTAAGCATACATGAAAACCTCATCATTTCAAAGGGGTTACCATAAACCATGGACCATGGTGTCTTGGCAGGTTCTACCAAGTAGATGCCCAGCAATGGAGTAGGGATCTGTTATCTCAGGACCAGCTTGGTTAAGTGCAGAGAGTGTCCTCATCAGAAAGTGATGATCTGTTCATCACAACTAGTGAAGACATAAGGCATGGGATATTTCTTAAAACCATAGATATTTGGCACTAGAGACATGAAATGCAAACTTTTGCAAACCGGTCTGACATAAAAAATATAAAATGTTGGTCATGACCACATTGCGACCCCATGTGTTTCTCCTGCTTTGGTGATGCAGATAGAGAAGGAAGGCGATGGATGGAAGAAATAACATAGCCGTGACCTATTTCATTCTGCTTGGACTGTCAGAGTACCCCAGGGCTAGATCATCTTCTTCTGCCTGCTCTTGATGTCCTATCTCGTCACCTTATTAGGGAATGTCCTTATGCTCTTGTTGATCTACTCTGATTCCCAGGTCCACACACCCATGCATTTCTTCCTTAGCCACCTGTCCTTCCTGGACATCTGCTACACTTCAGCTAGCGTCCCCCAGATGATCATTAATTGTTTAGTCAGAATTCCCATCATCTCCCTGGGCCAGTGCCTGGCCCAGATGTGTGCTGGCCTCTGCTTGGGGGTTGTGGAATGCCTCCTGCTGGCTGTCATGGTCTATGCCTGCTGCATGGCCATTGGCAACCCTTTACACTACTCAGTGAGGATGGGACCCCAGCTCTGCGCCCAGCTTTCGGTAGGGTCCTGGGTCTCAGCCTTTCTCTTCACTGTAGTCCCTACTCTGACCACGCCACCAGAATCCTGTGGCCAGCACATCACCAACCACTTCTCCTGTGAGCTCTTGGCCATCATCAAACTTGCTTCCAATGATCTCAGATACAACGAGTATTTTACGATGGCCTCCAGTTTCCTTACCCTTCTAGTACCCTTGGTTTTCATCCTTGCCTCCTATGGGCGCATCCTCAGGGCTGTGCTGAAGATGAACTCAACTAAGGGTCGAAAGAAGGCTTTCTTTACATGTAGCTCCCACCTCACTGTGGTAGTTATCTTCTATGGCACAGCTATCTCTATGTACATGATGCCCCAAGACAAGGCCAGCAGGGACTGGGACAAAATCATCTCCATGCTCTATGGTGTTGTGACACCCATGCTCAACCCCCTTATCTACAGCCTTTGGAAAAAAAGATATGAAGGGGGCCTTACAGAAATTATGTGGGGAGAAGAATGCCCCCTAAGAAGAGATTCTTCTTCTGTAGCCCAAAGGTGAGGGTCTGACTGTTGATTAAATATAACTGTTGAAACAGAGAGGTTGGTTCATAATCATCTTTTGTTTTACACAAATGCCTTCAGGCTCCAAAGTTGTTCTTTGGGATTTTCAAAAGCATTTCAATTGGGTGAAGTCATGTACAGTTGCAGTCTAAGAGATGTAGTTTTAGCAATCTAAGAAAGGACTTGTTATCACATGTACTTAAAGGCAAAATCCCATGCTACCACAGAGGTTCCAAATGTAATCACAACATACATATTCCTAGGAGAAAGAAAAATTCAGACATGAAGCATATCTCCTCCAGCTTCCTTTCCTTGCATCAGCATATCAGTAGAAGCACACAGAAGCATTTCCCGTGACATAGTAGCTAGTCCCTTCACTTCTATATTTGTCAATTTGCTTCCTAAAAAGGGTGTTCAGAACTGAACACCATACTTGGGGTGTATCATCTGAAAACTGAAGACCTACTTTAGACAATATCCTTCCATTCCACATCCATTTTGAATTAGAAGGATAAGATGGATGAGGCATCTTCTGATCACATGGTGGACATCATTGACTTCAATAAGGTCTTCTTGTAAAGGGAGAGGAATATGGACATGCCCAAAGAATGGCCTAGAATTTTCAAGGGCAAACACAGAGTATCATTGTTGTAGATGTTCTGTACATGGTCATTGAGAAATAGGGACTGTCAGTCTCCCATCCATCTTTCAAGATCCAGCTCACTTCTCCCCTGATCCAATGAAGGCATTCCTCAACCACTCCAGCATATATGATCTCTCCTCTTCTCAATATGTAGAGTTTCTCACATATTGCTCTCTCTTTTATATGTGTGAGTTGTGTGACTAATAATTCTGCAAGCTCTTAGAGGGTAGGGATTGTGTTTTCTCCTCTTTCAATCTCATTCCATTCTTTTTCCCCCAGCAAAGTTTTGAGTAAAGAATAAGTATTCAATATATTTGAATTAAAAACTAGATGCAATTGCTCCTTCCAAAAAGCCTTGAGTATCTGCCCTTTGTGATGCACACTTTTTGCTTCTGAATTCATTTTCAATTTCTTTCAATTGTGAGAGATAATGTATGAGACTATATTTGTCACCTCAATCATGAGCTGCAGACAGAAATAATAAGAGAGAACCAGAGGACGAAAGGGATAAAAGAGAAGAAATCAGAGGAAACTGTTATAGTAGACAGCACTGAACTGAAGTTGGGAGAACAAGTTTGAGTCCCAGCTCTGGAACATATTATCTGTATGAGCACAGGCTTCATGCTTCTCAGCCTCCAATTGGTTGGGTTACCCCAAGCAAAATATTTCATGTCTGTGGGCTTCAGTTTTCTCACTGACAAAATGGGTGGAATAGAGTAGATCATTACAAAGGTTTTTCTCCACTTCAGCATCTAGGAGCTGAGAGTTTCTGCTCATGTCATATAAGAAAATGACCAATTTTAAGGCAGAGAAACAGCTCCAGAATCAAATAGCTTTAAATTGGAAGGCATCTCTGGAAAGGACCTGCTCACACCTGCTCACCTAGAAAAGGAAAACCCTCTAACAATCTGCAAATTATAAACAAATCAATAAAGCACAATTTTAAAGATAAAAATCTCCAACGAGGTCATCCAATCTTTTTTTTGAATTATTAATGTTATAGAAATGCTTGTCTAATTCCACAAATTAAAAATAAAATAAATAAAACATAAAAAAGAAAACTAGAATGCTTAAAAATCACTCTATGTGGAGGTAGCCCATTCCACTCTTAATCAGCACAAATTAGCTTTGGGTTCTTTTTCTGATACGTTAAACTTAAATCTCATTTTCTACAATTTCCTCCCATGTTCCTAATTCTTTTTCTGGAGCCAAACAGACCAAGTATAAGCCTTCATCAACTTGATAGCCCATCGCATAAATGAAGATGGCCAACACATTCCCATTCATTCTTCTCTTCCATAGGATGCCCATCTCCAGTTACTCTCGCTGCTATTCATATGATAAGATCATTAATACTCAGACCCTTCCATGTGCCCTCTCTTGGGCACATCATCACATCACCCATATGAGCTCATTTGGAGATTTCCACTAATGTCTCATTTTTTTTCATATTAACTATTATCTAAGCATTATCTACAGAATTCTCTGCTTCTTTACTTATGAAGTTGATTTCATTTTCCACATGTAGAGCTTCACCTTATACTATAATATGACATTTGATTTGATTTGTCAGTATTTGGGGTCTTGATTATGCCATCCAACATGTCTGCTATCCTTCCTAGCTTCTTGTCATTAACAAATTGATTAGTAGGCTATTTAGCTTTTATCTAGTGAATGAGCACGATTTCTTAGAAATTGGAATTCTCAACTGTCCTTATCAAATGAAGTAAAGATGAACTAGCAAGGAACCAAGATGCTCTATTAGGTTTCAAAGTAGACTCACATATCCATGATGCAAAAAAAGACCTGGATATGTGTTCAGATTCTCAGAGAAAGAAAGATTCTTTCAACCAAATGACCAAATACATGTGTAGACAAGTCCAGCATTGGTCCAGGCTTGAGTCTCTACTTTCAATCTTGTAAACCAATAGTACTTCTCAGACAATGAGAAGGCCTCCCCCTTCCAGCTCATGGAATCTGTGTCAAACTACAGAATCTACTCCATATTCTGGTCATCATATACCTCCCCATAATACCCCACATAGAAGGAGTCTTCAGCATTGAAGGTACTAGAAAAATTAAGGGAAGATTATCATGGGTAGTTAAAGGAGTCCCTCCAGATTTCCAGACTCATGTCTTCCTAGTGTTTTCATCCAATCTAATGCAAAAAGTTTTGTGACAGTAGGAACTTCCCATTTCCCAGGTTAAGTGAAGTGGAACTATAAGGAGGGGAGGGAAGTGGAAGGGGCTTGTGATTGCCAGGTCCAAATTTTCATTTAACCAAGGGAAATATGGATTCAAATTCATGCTTTCCCCCAGAGACTACCAATAAGGTGGACTTCAGCTCCCCCTCATCACTCCATTCCTCTCCTCCAGCCACCTCCTTTTTCAATAGGCTCACTTTCTATGTTCTCACACTCACTTCTTGACTTGCCTGGTCAGGTAAGTGAACACATACGGCTCTGCATTGTCCATTTCCAATTCTCTGTAACTTGCTTCCAAACATCTGCTGATATCTTGCCTTCCTCTGTCCACTTCCTGTCTTCTCCTCTCATAGTTAAGTCCTCCTAAACTAACCCATCTTTGTAGGTGAGGAAAAAGATATTTGAAGTCTACAAGTATGTAGCCACATTAGAGGAAGAGAGACAGGGTCACAAGTCAACATGCCACAAAGCCTTGTCAACTTGTTCTACTTCTTCCTCACTTTCTCTCTCCATTCATTCACTTTTTGTCCTCAACTTGAGGCTGAGGAAGGGAAGCTGAGCAGCTGAGTCCTCCTAATCATTGGTCTTTACTAGATACATTGGTCCTATCCTTGCAAGTTCCTGTTTTCCTCCCCTGCCTATTTCATATCCTTGCCTCCTAATTTCTTTTCTCTCCCTGCCCAATGACTCATTCTTGCTCATTTCTTGTCTCCTCTTACTTCCTATGCTCCTTCCCAATTTCCTGCCCTTTTCCTCTATTTTTTGTCCTTACCTAGTTACTCAACCAGTCCCTGGATCCCACATTCTGAATGAGCTCAGATGATCCAAGGTCCATCTCGATGACAGACATTGGAACATCATGGCTCCTGATGATTCCTAGATAAATATTCTTCATTTCTAGAACATTTGCTAGGCATTCCCTACTGTGAACTAAGACAACCACTCAGTATTTTGAGTATGAATATATTTACACACAATACAGAAATATATGTGTGTATGTGTATATTATTTGTAATACATTAAACTGTAAATGGGATGCAAATCTGTGTCCAGTGACAAGGAACAAAGCATCAGTAAGGAAGACTTTGCAAAGTAGGTGGTTCTGAAGCTTCTTTAGTAAATACTTATCCCCCAATATATCATTGATAGCAACAATGATATCTAGCATTATATAGCATTTTAAGGTATACAAATATTATCTCATTTATCTTCAAAATAACCTTTGGAGGTAGGGGCTATTATCTCAATTTTAGAGATGAGGAAACTGAGGCAGACAAATATTAAGTGATGTGCCCAGAGCCCCAGGGCAGTTAGTATCTGAGGATGTATTTGAACTTAGGTCTTTCTGACTCCAGACCCAGAAGGCTAACCACTGCACCATATGGTTGCCTTCTGTTAAGAATCTCTTCCGTAGTATTCATAATAAGGGGACAGCCATTATATATTTGTTTACATTTGATGGTTGTGGGATCATATCTTTAGCATTGAAAAACCCTTAGAAGGTCAACAACTTCCATTTGATCTAAAGTCTTCATGACTAAATCTAGGCTCTATTCACTACAATACCTAACCACCTCTGTTATCTGATGAGAAATTCAGAACAATATAAAGCCATCCATGGTTCATAGTTTTACGGTGTCATGTTGGGTTTGAGAGTCAGAATGTTCAGACTCCAGGCACTCAATTCTTGACCGTTCTTTACTTAGGGTTGCATTCTACAACATGGGACCCATATATAGGGAAATGGTTCTTTCAGATGTCTTCAATGAGCAACAGCTGTATAAAAATGAGGTTTGATTAAAAATAAACACTGCCCTTCTGTCAGCCATGCTTAAAAACTCAGAGTCATCTTTGGCTCCTCTCTCTCTTTACACACTCACTGAATACTTTCCAATCTGTCCTTGCATTCTATATACTGTAAAAAATAATTATTATGAACTATACAGCCAAGTTGGGAGTTGGGAAAAGATGATGGCATGTTAGGAGCTAGGAATCCAAATTGCCCACAAACATCCCAGAAAGTCCTCAAAATGCATCATTTAAAAGAAGAGAAAATACATCAAATCCACTCACTCAGTTCAGGGCTGCACAGGAGGACTGCTGGAATCCTGCTGCAACCTGAACATAGACAAGCCAGGGAAGGTGGAAGACTTTACATCAAGTGCCCACCCAGCAGCAGGAGAGGGGCCCCAAGGGATCCTAGCAAAGGGGCAGCCCTGCAGCCCTTGAAAAAGCCCAGCTTGGAAGTAGCCCCAGGACCCCATGGCAAGAATATAGAGTAGGAGCAGCTCTAGAGCAAAGCAGGAGGAGAAATTCTCTAGGCAGAACTCGATGGACAGAGGGACAGGAGGAGGCCCCACAGAAAGAAAGGCCCAGAGTCAACTGAGGTTGTGATCCCAGAATCAGAGCAGCTGCATGAGAAAAAAAAGGCCTCATTGGCAGGTCAGGCTACAACCCTGGCCACAGTAAAGACACGGCAAACAGCATTCAGCCAGCCCCAGCCCATGCAAACAGCCTGGGCCTGAACCACAGCAGGAAACAAGGTAGAATATTCCTGCAGGAGGTGGGGACTTAGCTGTCACATGCCAAAATGAGCAGGGTCTACCCACAGGAGCTGGGCCTCTAAGAGAAAAGTCTCCCCCAAGCACTGGGCAGGCCCCAACACAGCCCCTGAGACTTCTGACAAGAGAAAGCCAAAGGAAAACTACATGCTATGAAGAAATAGCTTGGACAGAGAAACAATTAAGGGATAAACCCTGAAGAGCAGAGTAATTCCACATTAATTCCAACCAGAGTTTCAGAGGAAAAAAAGTTCCATGGTCACAAGGATTCTAAGAGTTTTGGGGTTCACAGAGCGGAACAGTGAGGGAAGAAAGAAGGGAGGGAGAGTCTAATATGCTAGAAAGGGTGGAAGAGAACTGTGCCAAAGAACTAAATGCCCCCAATCGGAATAGGACAAACAGAAAAGAATCACTCAACAAGCAACAAGAAATATCAAAAGCGGGGGAGAAAAGGAGAAAACGTCAGGAATGAATGACGGGACTAGATACTGAGTAAGGCCTTCCGACTTCTGAGCCAAGTACTCCGAGAGCCTGCCCTTCCTGGGTCTAGTTTGTCCTACTTAAGCATTCAAGTCATTAAACTTATGCCCATTTTGTCATTTTGTAGTCTGTCACTCAATGACAACACAGAAAGAAGGAAACTCTGCCTTCCACAGGAAACCTTTACTGATGCCTTTCGTTTGAGGGCTCTGCCGGTTATGTCCAGTTGAGCCTGCCTAGCACTTGTTTACACACACTCGTTGCATGTTGTCTATGTTGTCTTGCCCCATTAGACTATAAGCTTCTTGGGAGCAGGATTTTCTTTCGCCTTCATTTGTAACCTCAATGCTCAGTCCTGCGGCACGAAGCAACAGCGTAATGAATATTTGTTTACTGACTGAAATCTTTCTAGATGTGGTTTCTATTTCTTCCAGTTTAGCTGCTCCCACGTCTTAGTTGTTTTCTGAGTTAATTCAACTATTACATTTGCACGCTAAGGAGTCAGAAAGTTTGCTCCTGATTCCCAAGCCACTCTCAGAACTTTTAATTTTAATGAGTGCTCGGTCCCTCTGAGGTCCCTCCTTCAGCCCTCAGAGGTAATGAAGAAGAGCAGAGAAGGCCAATTTTATCACCTTCCCCAATTATTCTCTGACTTTCACTCTGGCTCAGCCCAAAAACCAGTCCTGCATTACAAAGACAATCCTGTATAATTGAGTCTGTCAGCTCAGAGAAGAGGGAGGGAAAGAGAAAGAGATCTGCCTCAGAAATCTGTCTAAACGTAGAATTTCAGAAGCTTCCTTAATTTCACAGACAGTTCCACTGATTCTAGAAATGTTCTTGAAGCCCTAATTATGCATCTGAGAGAGATGGGCTGGATACCCTTGGAGAAGGGTATGCTATTATGCTATTAATAGCAGCCCAGACTTTCTTTCCTAGGTATGTTGTCATGGGGGCCTGAGCAGGGGCTGAAACTGTGTATCTGGAGGGGAGAGGGAGATAGGGAAACAGGGCGAGCTTCCAATATCCCTCTTCCTTCCTTCTATTTCACATGTGCAATGGAGAGAGAATCCTGGGGGCAGTGGGGGGAGGCGTGGCAAGCAAGGCAGGGGGTGCAGTAAAAAATATGAGAAAAAGTTATGAAATAACCTAAAAACCAGACATTTTCTGAAGGCAACTTCTTCATAAAAGAACAAAACATCCAAGGTGGAAGTGACTTTGGAACATAAATTATTATAATGCAGACTCTAGAATATTGGAGTTTCAAATGATTAGGGAAAAATAGGTCAGAGCTGGGTGGGGGGGCAGGGGGAAGGGTGCTGAGAACAGAGAAGCTGAGAATAATTTCAGAGACCATCTCGGCAAACTTTCGCTTTCCACATAAGGAAACTAAGGACCACTTAAGTTAAATGACTTACCCAAGGTCACAAAGGTAGCCAGAATCAGAGGCGAGAAAGCATATCCCAGCTGGGAGGACTTTTAAAGTCAAGAATGCCAGAAAATCAAACTGACCAGAAAATGAGGGGTGTAGACTATGAATGAGCTTACCTCTGGTATGACTCTCATGTGATATTTTGTTCTAACCTCCCTTTATAAAGAAATAAGTAGAGGTCCAGAATGTGGCCACACAGCAAGGCAGTGGCCAAGCCGAAAGCCATGCCCCAGTCACATGAATATTTCACCGGTCTTTCTTAAAACAACCCTATGAAGCAAGTGTTCAAGGTATTGTTGTTGCTACTTCACGCAGGAGAAAGCTGAGCTTCCCAGAGGCTAATGATTTTCCAGTTTGTATGACTAGTGTGAGTCAGAGGAAAGATCAGAACACATCTTAGTGTACTGAGTTCAATAGTCAAGGAACCAATCGACACTGCCTATCAAAGACAGTCAGATTGTAGTTATAGGCTGACAGCCAAAAGGGTTTCCTTTTTTTTTTTTCAGGGTCCTACAGTTGCCAGGTCTGTCTAACCATCTGAGGAGGTCATGTCAAATCCATATTTGATGGAATGATTGCATTGAATGAACTGGCTGGAAAGTTTCATCCAAATTCATTTAAATGTGCTCTTTTGTTCCAAGGAAGTAGCTGCCTGATTGAATCAAATTAGGATACATGATAAGAGGGACATGGAAAAGTTATGACCTATCTAAAGGAGGGTAACAAAAATGATGAGGGGGACCTTAACCAGGGATCATTTATATTGGTTGAAAGACTTAGAGGTTGTGAAGGTGGAGAAGAGAAGACTGAGGGAGATGTGATCACAGCCTTCAGATACCTGAAGGACTGGCAGACAGAAGGGGAATATGTTGTGTTCTGGGTGGCTCCAAATGGGAGAGGGAGGAACCACTGTGATGGCAGGAACAATGTGCTCAGAGTCAGAAGACATGGGCTCCTGGCTTTGATAAGACAACTATTAGTTACAGGATTTGTAAGTTACAGGTAAGTCACCTGATGTCTTCCCCTTAGCTTCCTCATTTCCCAAATGAGCTGGGTACAGTACTGGAAGCATCCTTCTCATTCTCTTGGGCTAAGATCATTTGACTCTCTAAGTTATAAGGAAGCAAACACTGACTCCACAGAGAAACAAACTCTCAAGTAATCAAAGTTGAAGACCACACCTTACAAGTGAGTGAGTTCATCAGCATCAAAGGTTCGCAAAAGAATGCTGGATGAACAAATGCCCAAAGTGTTGTGAGAAGGCCCATCCTGGAGTCAATGGGAAATTGGACTATAAATTCATTTCTAATTGTGTTTGATAAAACAGTTAAATAAAGGCAGCCAGGTGGTATCTTTGATAGAGTGACAAAATAAGGTTGGCATTTTTTAAAGGGAAAGATTCTAATCTTATGATTCTATAAATTATGGGGAGGAATATGGCACACTGGAAAATTGTCTCACTCATAGTCAGTGGACCTGGATTTGAAGCCCAGATGTTTCACTTACCAATTCAGCTTTGAGTAAGTTAATTAACCTCTTTGGGCCTCACATTCTTGTTTAAAATAAAGATAATGGACAAGGTGATTTTAGAAGTCTGTCTAGGCTTAGTTCTATCTTCCCTTAATTTGCGATCAGGTGATATCATCTGTTGAGAAGGAGACCAAGAGTCTATATCAATGACTTCCCTCCCCTTCTTCACCCATGAAATGCCTTTCCATCCTGAAATCCCTCCTCTCCTGGATAAGCTACACTTTCTGCAAATACTTCTTAACAAGGAAGTATAGGGAAGGGGAGATACATAATGCAATGAATTAGATTCAAAAATGTTATATAGGCCCATTATGAGTCACGCAGCTTAGCTACCTCTCTCCTTAGACTTGGAAATATGTCCTTAATCATGGGCCACATCCAGGCCAAAGTTTCTGATGCTTATCTTTTAAAATGAATTTATTCCCTTTTAGGGGTCTTTCCAGACTGCTTCTCAGCTCTGCACAGTGGCCTTCTGATGCTAGCAGCCTGAGGGCCTGCTCCTCTGGGTGCTGAGCCCCTGCTTGCAACCTCTGTTTGAGGAGACATTCACACCAGCCATGCTCATACCTAGCCCTGTTCACTTCCTCACTCTCTGGTCTACTCCACTTTGTGTACTTGGGGGTGGCTTTCCTTCCCTCCTGAGCTTTTCAGCTCCTTTTTATCTGGCATCTTCATCCTTTAAAATGGGAGGGTTTTGAGGAGTTGTCTAGATTTCTGTTTCTACTTGTAGTCCAGTATTTAGCACAGTGTCTGGCACCTGTTAAGAACCCAATAAACAATCTATCATTTATCTATCTATCTATCTATCTATCTATCTATCTATCTATCTATCTATAATCAATCAATCATATTATCTCTCTCTACATATATATATGTATATGTATACGTATATGTATATGTATTTATATATGTCTACCTAAACATAGTCTCCATCTCCAGAATTTTCTATACTCTGAGTGATGGAGACTCATTTCAATTGCTGCTAGACAGTGAAATTCAACTGAGACAATGCCCTTTGGTCCTCAGGAATGAAGATCCATCCAGCAGACCCAATCTATACCAGTAAGTAACTATTCCATTCCATTGCTTTTCCTTGCCTGTTCCTTTGGGCAAACACTAGGCATAGACCCCATGGCCTTCATTTCCTTGGAGGAGCCATGAGAAGAGCAGGTCTTCTGGTCTCTAGATACGGTACTCTTTCTCGCTCATAAAAAACTAGGAGTGGAGGGGATCTTCAAGGTTGACCACTCCAAAACCTTGACTTTACAAGTGAGAAGACTGTTGACCAAGGGATCCAGTGACCAGCCTGATTTCAGTGAGCCACTCAATGGCAGCACCTGGACTCAGATCAGACTCCTTTGATGCCAAATCCAACACTCCTGTTACCCTCAGGCTTTGGAGTTAGAGAACCTAGGTTCGGGTCTCATTTTATGTCACAGGATTTCAGATTATAAGATCCCTGACCTGTTGTAGGGAACTTAGTGGGCATCTAGTCCAACACCCTCATGCTCCATATGAGGAAATGAGGGCCCAGAATGTCCAAGTTACTTTGCTGACTTTATAGAATGAGTTTACAGGAGATCTGAAAGTCAAACCCAACTACCATAACTTACAGACCATAACTGTTCCCTACATCCTCATTGAAAACTTGAGTAAATGTTCTGAATTTCATATACCTTTAACAACCACCTGCCATTAAGTTATATCATCTCAATGACACTGTCTATATTTCATCCAGATATCTCATACCATACAGAAGGTCCACTCAGGTGAAATAATGTAATATATAGCAAATATCAGTAACCATGAGGAACAGGGGCAGGATTTAGAGTTCCTTGTGAAGTTTCCCTGCTATCCAAAAACCCTCCCATGAGCCCTCCCCCCAGCCTTTGAGTATTAGGGGTCATGAGCAAGCCTGCCCCCCAAAGTAAAGTTCACTTCACCGTAATACTTCATGTTCTGGATCCTACTTGAGTTTTAACACATATCTATGTGACAGCAACAAATTTTTGTCATCATTTTGTTGTTATTGATGTTGTGAAATGTTGTCATCATTTCACAGATGAAAAAATTAACAGTCAGAGGGCACAAGGTAGCAATGGCACTGGGTCGCTGACCCAAGCTTCTAGCTCTGCCTTCACTACTTGTTCTGTTTCACTAGGCATGAACTCAACCTTAGCTCAGCGTTCTACAGACATGTGAAAGGTGAGCTTCTTAAGTCCAAGATCAGGGGTGGGGAATCTGCAGCCTCAAGGCCACGTGTGGCCCTCTAGGTCCTCAAGTGCAGCCCTTTGACCGAATCCAAACTTGAGGACCTAGAGGGCTGTATGTAGCCTTGAGGCAGCAAGAATTTGTTCTGTGAAGTATGGATTCAGCCAAAAGGCCACACTTGAAGATGTAGAGAGCCACATGTGGCCTCAAGGCCACAGGTTCCCCAAGGCCACCCAACTTCCTGTCCCGTCCTCAGCTGTGATTCCAGGCTATCACTATAGCTGTTCTCATTATAAGGAGTCATATAAAAATGAGTGACTGTTCTTCTAGTTATTATAATTTCTTGTCACCACCATAATGTAGGATCACAGATTTTGAATCAAAAGGGACCATCTAGGCCAACCCTTCTTATTTTCCATATAAGGAAACTGAGGCTTATGTTGGTCAAGTGACTTGCCGAAGGATACACAAGTATATTTAGCTCTTCTCTCTCCCAAGAGAATATAAGGCTCTCAAAGGCAGGCATGGCATCATTTTCATCTTTCAGTTTCCAGTACCTGGTATGCAGTAGTTGCTTAATAAATGCTGACTGATTGGCTGAAGCATCATAGGTAGGATTTTAAACTGAATAATCGTACACCATAACCAATGCACTGTCTACTACACCATGTTGCCTCCCTCACTCCTACATAAAGAACTGATTGGAATGGAGGTTACTATGAATACTTGAACATTGTATCCTTACAATGCAAGGTTCTGGAGGTTCTCCCAGTGGAGGAAGGTTCCAAGTACAGGCCCAATGATACAGTAGGAATCTGCTAACTGAAGACCAGCTTATTAAGTGCAAGATAGTCATCAACAGAAAGTGGGCCAACAGGAGATGAACTATTCTGGCCACAACGACTTTAGAAGGGCCCTCTCCAAAGGTATGGAAGGGTTCATAAAATCAGAAATTGTGCACTAAATAGCTCCATTAGCCTATGCAAACTTACACATAACAAAATACAAAATGTCTGCCAAGATCACTTTTGTGACCCAATGTGTTTTTCCCCTCACTGCTGTTTAGGTGATGAAGACAGTGAAGGAAGGCTATGGATGGAAGAAATAACACAGCTGTGACCTATTTGATCCTCATTGGGCTTTCAGAGCACCCCAGGGCCCAAGTCATCTTCTTCTGCCTGCTCCTGGTGTCCTATCTTGACATATTGCTTGGTAACAGCCTCATTCTCTTCTTGGTCCAGTATGATTCCAGGCTCCACACCCTTATGTATTTCTTCCTAAGCAACCTATCATTTCTGGATATGTTTCACCTCATCTAGCATCCCTCAGATGATCATCAATTGCTTAGTAAGAATGCCCGTCATCTCAGCTGGCCACTGCATGGCACAGATGTGTACCCTTCTCTACTTGGGTGTTGTGGAATGCCTCTTGCCAGCTGTCATGGCCTACGATCGTTGCATAGCAATTAGTGATCCCTTGCACTACATAGTGAGGATGGCTGACCAGTTCTGTATCCAGCTGACAGGATTCTCCTGGGTCTTAGTCTTTCTCCTCTCAGTAGTTCCAACCTTGGCAACACCAATGGAGTTATGTAGCCACATCATCAACCACTTCTTCTGTGAAGTCTTGGCCATCATCAAGCTTGCTTGCAGTGATCTACAGTTGAATAAATTGCTGATGATGGCCACCAGTTCCCTGACTCTCCTGGCACCCTTTGTCTTCATCCTTGCCTCCTATGGGCGCATCCTTGGGGCTGTGCTGAAGATTCGTTCAGCTGAGGTCAGAAAGAAGGCTTTCTCCACCTGTAGCTCCCACCTCACTGTGGTATCCATCTTTTATGGAAAAGCCATTGCCATGTACATGACCCCCCAGGGCAAGACCAGCAGAGAGCAGGATAAGCTTGCCTCCCTCTTATATGGTGTTGTGACACCTATGCTCAATCCTCTCATCTACAGCCTTCGAAACAAAGATATGAAGAAGGCCCTGAGAAAACTATTGGGAGAGAAGAAAGTTCCCTAAGAAGAGATCCTTTGATCTCTTCTCTGGATGTCAAAGGATAGGGGCTGGCTAATGGAAAAAACAACTTTAAAAATAAAAAAAAAGAACTTGACCTTAGTGGATAGAGGGCTGGCCTTGAAACCACCAAGACCTGGGCTCAAGCTGCCCCTACTACAAACACTGTTTTCCTGGGTAAATCATTTATCTTCTCATTGCTCTGTGGAGAAGGTACCAAAGGGCAATGATAAAAAGAGGTTCCTCACTTAGGGGTACCATACATCATTAAAAACCAAAAGTTCAGTCCTCTATATTCTAATAGTTGAAACAAAAAGAAATATTAAATCTCTAGATACTTTTTTTTGTTTTCATAGATGACTTCAGCTATCAGGATTGCCCTTCAGGACTTTCAAACAGATGGGAAAGTAAATGAGTTGGAGTCTTAGATAGTCACAGTCTTGTAAATGTCCCACTGCCTTTCTGTCTCCTGGACCTGAAGGCTAAGCCCCAGGCTATTTCAGAGGGTCCAAGCATAATCACAAATATCTAAGTGTCCAGGAGGAAGAAAGAAGCAGACCCGACATGCATCTCCTCTGGCCTCCTTGCCTTGGATCAGTAAATCAGAAGAGACATGCAGAAGAATGTCTAAGACACAAGATCTAGCTCCCTCACCATCTTGGCTGCTCTCCTCTGGGTAATTATCTGTCTCTGTGCTTCCCAGAATGTGGCATTCAGAATGGAGCACAACAACACTCCAAGTGTGGTCTGATAGTGATGAGGACAGCAGGACCTTGCCTGCTTCTAAAGATATCTGTCTCTTTCAGGTCCATTTTGAAGTACAAGGAAAAGATAGTGAAGACATGTACTGTCTAATACTGTCTAATAGTTCACTTTTTACAGTGTATTAAGGTTTGTGAAGTACTTCGCATATGTCAACTCATTTGCTCCTCAAAACAACCTGGTGAGGTACATGATATGATCATATCCATTTTACAGATGAAGAAACTGAGGCTTAATAAACATTTAAGGGATAATAAACATTTATTAAGCACCTACTATGTGTAAAACATTATGCTAGCACTGGGGATACCAAAAAAAGGTAAAAGACCATTTTTGCCCTCAAGGAGTTGACAGTCTAATAGGGGAGAAAACAAACAATTCTGGACAGACTATATATAGGATCAACTGGAGAAGATCAACAAAGGGAAAGCATTTGATTAGGAGTCATCAGGAAAGACTTGTGGCAGAAGATGAGATTTTAGCTGGGACTCAAAGGTCCCAAAGGAGACAGAGATGAGGAAGAAGACCACTCCAGGCAGGAGGACCAGTTAACAGAAAATGCCCAGAGTCACAAGATGGAGTTCCTTGTTCTAAGAACAGGAAGGAGATCAGTGTGGTTGAATCCAGGGTATGCTTGGGGCAGAAGGGAGGCTAATGAATTAAAAAAAAGAAAAACAAAACCAGGAGACTTAGGAGGAAGTGCAAGTTGTGAAGGGCTTCAAATGGTAGATAATTTCATACTTGATCTTGGAGGTGATGGGGAACCACTGGAGTTTAGTGAGTAGGGAAGAGTGAAATGTTTAGACTGATGCTTTAGGAAGACCATGTTAGCATCTCAGTGGAGGACAGATGAGTAGGAGAAATGTGACAGGGAAACCCACCTAAAGGCTATTGCAATAGTCTAGGTGTAAGGTGGTGGGGGCAGTGTCAGAGGAAAGTACTGGTTAAATAACTTGCCCAAGGTCATATAACTGGTAAGTGTTTAACACAGGATTCAAACTCAGGTCTTCTTACACATAGTACCACACTATCCACTGAGTCATACACCTATTTTGGTGGGTAATATTCACCTCAATAACACTCCACCTCAAAGTGAGTATAATATAAAGTTCCCCTAGACAATTTTCAATTCCATACTTGGAATCTAATTGTTGTACAAATTCCCAGACCTTGTCCAGGAGAAATGGGCATCGGTGCTATCTTGTCCAGACTTCCAGGTCAAGCTCAAGTCTCATTTTATTCATGAAGCTGTCCCCAACCACTACAGCCTACAATGATTGCTCACATGATGCTACTTCTGTTCTCTGTGTGAGTCACATAATACTTTTAAGAGTGGAAGTTCCTGGAAGGAAGAACTGTGTCTTATCCTCTTACTTCCCTAATGTGGAGCAAAGTATGGAGGAAAGAAAAGCTATTCAATCAATACTTAAGTCAATTATGTTGATGTGGGCTCTCCTTTCAGAAAGCTTTCGGTATCCTCCATGGATATTTTTCCTGAGAGGTTGCTAATTAATCTCTTCCAATTGTGGGAGAAGATATAAGGAACTATATTTATCACCCCATCCTATAACTAGGAGCAGGAATATGAAAGGCAGACCCAGTGTAAGAGTGGGAGGAAGTGAAGAAGTGAGTGTAAGCCATGGAATCATGAAAAGAGCATGGGACATGAGAACAGGACATTTGGATTTTACTCTCAGTTTGGATACAGATTGTCTGCATGATCATAGGCAACTCATTTCATGGGTCCATTTATTTGCTTGTAAAACAGTCTAGGTGTGAAGTGGTGGGGGCAGTATCAGAGGAAGGTGCTGTCCAGCACTTCTCTAACTTGTTTTTCAGCTTTGACATTCTGTCGTCTGTGATTTCTGCTCATGTTGTACAAGTATAGCAAGACCTACACCAAGGCAGCTGAGGACCCATCCCTGAAAGACAGTGCAGTTATATTAGGTACTATATGCACAGAGAGAAGCACAACTCCTGATTGGCTGACATTCTTCTTCCAGAGATGCTGGGAAGGTGTAAAGAGACCAGGAAAGAAGAGAGAAGATTTAGAGAAAGGCACCTGTGAAGAAATGCAGAAACAAAGAGAATGGGAGCCTGGAGAGCTACAGACATGAGCAAAGCCCCACCCCATGTCCCTTGGATTCCAGTGCCTGCGCTCTCCAAAACTGCTAAGAGTAGACTTTCCCAGTCAAATCTCTTCTTGACTGAGCTGAGATTGTATCTTGCTCCCAAGCTGAAGAGCCCATTTGCTCTTGTACATTCCATTGTCTACTCCAATTTGTATAATTTTCCCCAAGTTCTTTGTACTATTTATTTAGAAAAATGTGTTTATCTCCTACCCAAAGTTGTCTTTTGTGTAGCTAACTTTTGGTAGGAGGGAGTTAAGATTAGTAAGAAACCAGAGAATCAAGCAAAAAAAAAAAAAACTGCTTGAGATAATAAACAACTTTAGCAAAGTTGCAGGATATATAATAAACCCATACAAATCGTCAACATCTCTATATATTAATAACAAAGACCAACAATAAGAGACAGAAAGAGAAATTCCATTTAAAGTTACTGAAGACATTATGAAATATTTGGGAGTCTACCTGCCAAAACAAACTTGGAACTATATGAACATAATCACAAAATGATTTTCCCACCAATAAAGTCAGATCTAAATAACTGGAAAAAACATCAGTTGCCTACAGGTAGTTTGAGCTAATATAATAAAATTGACAATTCTACCTAAATTAATTTACTTATTCAGTGCCATACCAATAAAACTACCAAAAATGATTTTATAGGGTTAGAAAAAAATAATAACAAAATTAATCTAGAAGAACAAAAGGAGTAGAATATCAAGGGAATTAATGAAGAGAAATGCAAGGAAAGGTGGCCTAGTCATACCAGATCTTAAATTGTACTATAACACAGTAATCATCAAAACTACTTGGTACTGGCTAAGAAAGAGGATGGTAGGTCAGTGGAATAGGTTAGGTACATAAGATATAGTAGTCAATGCCTATAGTAATCTAATGTTTGATTAACCCAGAGACCCCAGCTTCTGGGATAACAACTCACTGTTTGAGAAAAACTGCTGGGAAAACTGGAAAGTAGTATGGCAGAAACTGGGCACAGGAGAACTTTTTATACTGTATACAAAAAAAAAAGTCCGAAGGGGTACACAATTTAGACATAAAGGCTGATTCTATAAGCAAATTAGGAGAGCAAAGAATAGTTTATTTGTCAGATTTATGGAAAATGGAGGAATTTATGACCAAATAAGAGACAGAAAACATTATGAAATGCAAAATGGATAATTTTGATTACATTAAATTGAAAAGATTTTGCACAAACAAAGCCAATGAAACCAAGGTTAGGAAGGTGTTATGAGAATCTGAAGATCTTCCCTGCCCCTAGGCCCTTTGCCAAAGTGGCTACGTGACTCTGAGAACCTTCCCTGATTTGAAAGTATACTCTGCCCCCTAAAATTAGGCTGAATGTGTTCATGTGGAGCCTGTGTCGGGAGGTTTGTTTTTCGGGAATGCCCAAGCCTTGTTGCTTTGTGATTGGGCAGTGGGTTAAGAGGGCTGTGACATTCTCCGAGCCAGGAGAAGGCTATATATACGCCCTGATGTGAGGTTTTGGCTTGGGGCTCACTTTGAGAAGAGTTGTGTGATTTGGCCAGATGAGACTCTGGGAAGCCGTTAAGCCCCCTGGCTTTGAG
>CM053588.1:23831272-23844945 GCA_028646515.1 Pseudochirops corinnae
TGACTTTTCCCCCTGAACTAGGTAAATGATATATGTTTGATTAAAGTGAGACTTAACCCATTTTGAGTTGCTTTCCTTTAGAAAAGCAGATCTAAGAACCTGTGGTAGCAGCCATCCTGGGTATGCTAGGGTGCTTGCTGATACAGAAGGAAGCAGAAGACTGTGAAAGAATTTTTATAGTGTCTCTGATAAAGATCTCATTTCTAAAATATATAGAGAACTGAGTCAAATTTCTAAGAATATAGGTCATTCCTCATTTGATAAGTGGTCAAAGGACATGAATAGCCAGTTTTCAGAAGAAGAAATTAAAGCTATTTATAGTCATATAAAAATGTTCTAAATCACTATTGATTAGAGAAATGCAAATCAAAACAACTCTGAGGTACCCCATGACTCCTATCAGATTGGCTAACATGACAAAACTGGAAAATGATAAATGTTGGAAAAGATATGGGAAAATTGGAACGCTAATTCGTTGTTGGTGGAGTTTTGAACTAACCCAACCATTCTAGAGAACAATTTAGAACTATGTCCAAAAGACTATACAAATGTACGTATCCTTTGAGCCAGCAAAATCATTTCTAGGGAACAGCTGAACAAGTTGTGGTATATGAATGCAATGGAATACTATTGTGCTATAAGAAATGATGAAGAGAGGGACTTCAGAAACACCTGGAAAGATTCACATGAACCGATGTTGAGTGAAATGAGCAGGACTAGGAGAACACACAGTAACAGCCACAGTGTGTGATGACAGACTGATAGACTTAGCCCTTCTCAGAAATGCAGGGACCAAAAACATTTCCAAAGGACTCATGATGGAAAATGCCATCCACATCCAGAGAGAGAACTATGGAGTCGGAATGCAGAGTGAAGCAGACTTTTCTCATTTTGTTTTGTTTTGTTTTTCTCTTTATCATGGTTCCTCCCATTCATTCTAATTCTTCTATACAACGTGACTAATGTGAAAACATTTACTAGGAATGTATATGTAGAGCCTATATCAGATTGCATGCCATTTTGAGGAGGGGGAAGAAAATTTAAAACTTATGGAAGTGAATATTGAAAACTAAAAATAAATAAATTAACTTTAACAAATTTTAAAAAAAAGGATTAACAAGAAAAAATCTAGGCAAGAGGAACTTAGGCACAGGACATGTGGTAGCCTGGTTTCCCTAACCGGTCAGGGTCCGGCACAGCCCTGGTGAGGGGCAGAGGGCTACGCAGGACTGATGGAATCAGAAGAGAACAATTTGCTGGACCTTCCTGATTTTAAGGTGGTAGAAGATGAAAATTTTCAATGTTTTCCACCTCCAGCCTCTCCAGGAAGGGAAGATGTTGAAGAAAATGAGCCTGCAACAGATACAAGGGATTAGATTGGAGATATGCCTGTAGCTACAAAGAAAACTGTAAAAAGGAATTAAGTTAGATGCTCAGAGATTAATTTCAGAAAGAAGACTTTCAGAATTAAGGCATGCATTTGATGAGGTAAAATTCAAAGGTAAAGGCCATGAGGCTGAGGATTTGAAGACATTAATCAGACACATGGAGCACTGCGTATACAGGCTGTTCCCCAAACTGCAATTTGAGAATTTTATTGGTAGAGTAGAACATTTGGAAAATAAGAAGGAAATTTAGACCTGCTTAAAAAGAATTCGACTTGATCTTCCTATTATACATGAGGATTTTATTAGTAATGATGGTGATAAAGCAGAAAGTAATGGACTAGATACAACTACCACAGACTTGTATTCCTCGTTGGCAAATCCGGTTGACAGAGAAATATTTGCTTCTTAGTCAAATACAAGTTTAACAGAGGAACAGCAGCAAAGAATTGAGAAGAACAAACAACTAGCCTTGGAAAGGAGTCAGGCAAGATAGTTAAATAACAGCCAACGCCAAGAAAATGATTTGTCATTAATCGTACCCAGGACACCAGCATCTGAAAAGGAATAGTACAAATGAAGCTCAAGAGGAGAATTTAAATGAAGAAAATCTAGAAATCTCAGACAGTGCTGCCAGTACTGCAAAAATAGATGATGACTTAACAAAACTCAGGAGTAGATGAAGCCATTTAAAATAGGCCACAATGACTAGCCAGCAAATCTTTTTATTTAAGAGCACTTAAGTGCCAACGATGGGTTGCCTTATTCAGAAATACTGATTAGTTAAGACTGAAAAAAAATAGTCTTAATACCTGCTTGTCCTCCAATTTAACAAGTAGAGATCTGTTGTATTTTTTTTTTCATAGTGGGTAAAAACATGGAAGTGGCTAACTTTATTAGTTTTTTAAAAATCTGCCATTTGTTTATATTTATCCCATTTATTTACTTATATTAGCCTAAGTTGTCATAGTTTCCATAGCTTCTTCTACTTGTCTTTTTATACAAACAGATCTTTTGACAATTAGGTAACTTCTGCTGCTATTATACAATTTAAGGGTCCTGTGTTTAAATAAAAAGTGCTAATATTTTAAGATATTTTAAAAAAAAAGGAAAAAAAAAGACTACTGCCCTGCCCTTGGAAGGAGCCAGGAAACCTGACTTTGTGAATTTCCTAGAAGAGCATCATGGCAACAGAGTGCAAATCTATGAAGTATAGTAGATAGCTCAATATAGGTGGAATGGTAATGGACTTTAAAGATCCTCTTCAAAATAGGTGGAATGGTAATGGACTTTAAAGATCCTCTTGTATTGGCTTGGTTTTGAGGTTAAGTGTTAAAACCCAGAGCTTGTGAATCCCACTTGTGGGATGGACTTGTTGAGGTGAAGAGAGGAGGCTGAACTGGGAGCAGCTGGTGCCTTGAATTCAGAGAGAAGGCCTAAGTAGAGTGAGCCCAGAAGAACTTCTAGGAGCCAGAATCTGGAGAGCATTTCAAGCAAAGGGACTGACATGAGCAAAGATTGATAGAGGCTGTGCTAGAGACAATTTGTCTGAAACACAGAAGGAGTGATGGGACATCATAGAATATATGACTAAAATGAGAGGGAGTGAGCACCAGGTGATAAAAGGCTGGAGGCAGCTAGGCTGCACAGTGCTGGACCTGAAGTCAGGCTGACCTGAGTTTGAATTCTGTCTGAGACACTGGCTATATGATCTTGGAAAAGTCACTTAACTTGCCTCAGTCTTAGTTTTCATAATCTGTAAAATTAAAATAATATGAGTACCTACCTCTCAGTGTTATCATAAGGATCAAATAAGATAATATTGGTAGAATGCTTGGCAAACCTTAGAGCTCTATATGGATATTAGCAAATTTAAAAGGCCTTGAATGTCAGGAAAAAAGACTATAAACTTTACTTCATAGGTCATACCTTCCAGCAAGGTAAGATGGGTAGAAGAAAGATTAGACTAGAAGATCATAGACGATGAATTGAGCTGGGGCAAGATTTGTGGCAGCATGATCATTTGGGGAGATGTTACACTTGCCTAGACAGAGGGTAGGATGGAAGGGGATTAAATGTGGCAATGGAACTAGAAAGGAAAGAACTCGTAAGAGAGATATTTCAGATAGTGGGGCCAGGGCCCATCACCTAGGGCTTGTTCCCTATCAAGGTAACAAATAGATTATGTGATAAATTAATCAGTGTAAATATAGGGAGTTTGTAATAGAGGAACACTTTAATCCAATAACTGAAGATCTAAAGAATAACTATTGTTTAATTTGGCGAACACAAAAAAATTGCTTAGTTGTTGGATGCATGGCACCATACTGACTGAGTTCTCCCCAACCAGCATTCAGACAAGACTGATTGTCAGGAGGACAAGGTTCAAGGACCAGAAATGTCCCTGACTAGATTTGTAGCTCTGGACCAGGTTCTTATGTCCTGGGTCTGTTTCCTCATTTGACAAACAAGGACTACGATTGAGGGTAAGCTCCCTCCCAGATCTAACGTTCTATGATGCAAGATCCATTCCAAACTAGCATTCTATGGCCTAAGGTCCCTCACAGCCCTGATATTCAACATTCTAGGGTTCTATCTTCTATAATTCAATTATAGAACAATTATAGAATAGGATTCTATATTCTATAATTCAATTAATCATGCAGGTAAACTAACTCTTCTCATATGGTGTGTCCTCTCTCTGTCTCCCAGCTCAGCTGTCACAGGGTGTTTTTCCCAGAATCTAAATCACTTGTGGATGTACTAAGTAGGTTTTAATGAGCACCTGGTCCCTCAGAGGTCCCGTCTTCAGCCCCTAGAGACAATGAGGAGGAGGGGGGAAGGACAGTTTTCCCTTTCCCCAATTATACTCTGACTTTTACTTTGGCTCAGACCCAATTCTGTTACAAATGAGTTCCCACGCAATTGATGCCAGCATCAAAGGAAAGAAGTTAGAAGGAGAAAGTTCTGTCCAAGCTTGGGAATCTATCTAGAGGTCCAACTTCACAAGATTGGTTTTTTTGGTGGTCTGAGTCCCACTGGTTTCTGTAACCTTCCTGGAGTTATCTTGGACACAGCTGAGAGAGATGAGTTAGACATCCTCTGAGGAGACTTCCTTTCTAAGGTGTGTGGTCATGGTAGCTTGAGTGGGGAATAGACCTGTGGATGGGGCTGGGAGAGAACGTGAAAAAAAATGACAGCTTCTGGTATTTCTCTTCTCTCCTTCTGTGAAATTCTCCCTACATAATAGGAAATAAGATATAGTAAGTAGTGGGAGCCTTGGGAGAGGGAGCATGAAGAGCAGTGAATGTATATATAAGATACAGTATGTTATAAAATACAAAGAGAGCTAAGCATGTCTATTCATAAAAGAATAAAATACTCGATTTGGAAGGAACTTTAGGACATGAAATATGAGAACACAGATCTTGGAATAGTAAGACTATAAGTGATTTGAGAAAATGGAAGGCCAGCATTCTAATGGAAGCCCCTTAGAATATCAACATCTAAGATGGTAGATTGAGAGCTAAAAGAAGCCGTCTAGGCAAATATCTCATTTTCCAGGAGAGGAAACTGAGGCACAGTGAGTTTAAGTAACTTTTTTCAAGGTCACGCAGAGAATAAACACCAGAACCAGGATAGGATTTCCAAGTTGGGAGAGCCCTTAATACTAAGAATGCCTGAACAAAATTGGCCCTTAAAATGTAGGACATAGAAAATTAATACTGGGATAGATCTTAGGAGATGCTAAATTCAATCCTCTTCTTTCAAAAAACTATAATAGAGGCAGAAAAATGAAGTGGACAAGGCATGGAAATCTAGACTGGGAGGGGTCTTCCTTAGATTCATGCATTGGCTACAAAAAAAAAATTCATTAGCTCCTATAACAATTCTATAACATAGATACTACAGGTATTAAGATCCTCCTTATAAAGAAAACTGAGGCACAAGGAGGCTTAACACAAAGTCAAGACTGGATCCCTGATCCTCTAAACCCCCATTAGCCACTAAGCCACATTTGCCCTCATGGACAGTCACACTGGGGTTATGGGTCGATATCCAATTACTGATGCTTTGCAGAAGGAAACTCTGAGTGCCAGATTTGTCAAACAGTTTCAAGAGATGGTGACAAATCCCAAATCGATGGACTCTGTGATCAGTCAACTGGCTGGTCAGTTTGGTCTAACATATTTTGAATGATTTCTTTCCCTCTGTGGAATTAGTTGTCGAATTGGACAGATTAATTTCTTTCATAACAAACTCATCCAATTTTTGAAAATATGGTAGATTTTACCATGTGATAATGAGGACACAGAAATGCTGTAGCAGATAGAGAGGAAGGTGAACAGGAGGATGATAAGACTCTAAAACAAGCTATGTGTGCATTGGTCAAAAGGACTGGAGATGAGGAGCATGGAGAAGACTGAGAGGGCTTTGATCACAGGCTTCTAGTAAGGGAAAGTGTGTCACAGGGAAATAGGTGTGCTCTGTGTGACTCCAAAGGGAAGGATTTGGCATTTCTGTGGTGGAAGGAGCACTGAGATTGGAGATCTTCAGAATAGGACTCACATCCTGGCTCTGAAACCTACTCTCTGTGTGACCTTAAGTAAGTCATCTGGTATCTCATCACTAAGGTTTCTTCATTTGTAAAAGGAGAGCATTATATTATAGGAACTCTAAGACCCTGTACAGTTCTATTGGTTACAATAATGTCATTCTATAAGTTATAAGGAAGTATACATTGAACTAATAAAGAACAAATTCTTAAGCAATCAGATCTGGAGAGAAGGCTGCTTCATAAGGCAATAACTCTTCATCATTGAAGGGTTTTACAGAAGATTTGGGATGAAGAAGGAAGGAAGGAAGGAAGGAAGGAAGGAAGAAAGAAAGAAAGAAAGAAAAAGGAAGAAAGAAAGAAAGAAAGAAAGAAAGAAAGAAAGAAAGAAAGAAAGAAAGAAAGAAAAAGAAAAGAGGTAGGGAGAGAAGGAAGAAAAGAAGGAGGGAGGGAAGGAGGAAAGAGAAAAATAGTAGTAATATTATAGAAGGCAGGACCATCTGGGAAGTCAAACAAAGTTGAAACATATGCTTTCCAGTTGTCTGCCATGTAATAAACTTTTCAATACATAAAAGGTAATAGTTTTAATTTTACGAGTTCCTAACTCATAGGGAGGGGCCTGGATTTGTGACCAGAGGATCTGGATCAGATTTGAAGCTAAGATCAGTCATTTACCTGTGTGACCTTGAGTAAATCTCTTACCCTCCTTGGGTCTCAGTTTTCTCATCTGTAATGGAAAGAGATAGTATATGATCTATAGGGTTCCTTCCAGTTCTCATTTTGTGGTCCTTCAATCCAGGATCTTGTGGTTCCAGATCCTAAAAGAAAGACCAAGACCAATAGCATGTAGCCGTTGACCTACCCAGAATATTTTCCTTCCTTCTCTTTATCAGTTAATCAGTCAATCAACAATCAACAAGCGTACATTATATAGGCAAGAAATTGTGGGAAGTACTAAGCAAGACAAAATCTGCTTCTTCCTTCAAGGACCTCACCTTCCAGTGGGGGAGACAAAGGGGAATAACCACGTAAATAAACCATCTATGGTGCAAATGGAAAGTAATTACAGAAGGGAAGGGGCCAGAAGGGTCACCTTGCAGGGGGTGGCTTGAAGGAATCCCAGGATGCTGAGCAGCATCTTAGGACTAGGGGACAGTTATTAAAAGGGAATGTGTTGGGAACTGCAGGGTCCTATGTGAAGAATAGCAAGAAGGCCACAGTAGCTGGAGCAGAAAGTGAATAAAGGGGAAAGAGCATGTAAAAATGACTGGGAAGACAGGAAGAAGGCAGGATGTGAATGACCTTAAATGTCAATTTTCTATGTGATTCCTGGAGAAAATAGGAAAGAGTGACAAGGTCCTGGTGAGGGTCATGGTCATAAGTGAACAGAGGGAGACTTCTGCAATGTGTCTTTTGAAGAAAGAAACAAAATTTGACTACAGAGTGGACATGTGAGATAAGTGTGAGTGAGGAGGTGAGGGGAGACTGAGGCTGAAAGCCTTGGGAAGTGAAAAGGTGGTGGCACCCTCATCCATCCTGGAACCTTTCCCTCTCCGGGTATGCTACCAGATTCTCCAAATCTGTCTTGTCCTAGAAGGACAATGGATCAGATTCATAAGACAAATTAAATTGGCTTCTCAGGAATCAGTCTTCCTGGCCACACCTCTCCCATCTGGCATTTGTGGAATCCAGCTTCAAGTGGATAAATCAGGGAATGCATCCATGGAAAAAGCTTCTGCTTTTTTTTTTCTTTTAAATGACTCATTTCTTTTCAGGGAATGGAAAAGCCTCACTCTCCAGAAGTATCCATGTTCTGATTGGTGGAGATAGACTTCAATGGCCATTGGACAGAGAGATCTCATCCTCACTGCTCCCTTTGGTCCTCATGAATGGGAACACATCCTCCAGGCACCATCTACTGGTCAGTAAGTGACCAATTTCCTTGGCATTAGCTTTCAATGCCGGTGCCTTTGGGCAAATACCATGCAGTTACAGACCCCCAAAGCCTGCCATTTCCTGAATGATGAGGGATGACTTCCCAGGATGTTCTCTAAGGTGGCAGCACCCAGGTGAGATATACTGCACTGATTTCCAGTCTGGGGGAGCATGATCGGTCATTACAGCTCACATGTCTATATTTTAAGGGTTACATGTTTGAGCTGTCCTCACAATAGACCTGTGAAGAAGGCTGTACAACTTTTACTGGTCACAAATGGCAGATGAAGAGATTATGCCTGAGAGTTCACAGTTACAAAACCAAGAAATGTATGACTGGGGACCTGAACTCAGGTCTCCTGGCTCCAGGCACAATGGTGTCTACTTCACAGAATGCTACAGGTAGGAGAGACTTTGGATAGCTTCCTAGTTCAACCCTTTGCTTCAAAGATTAGAAAATTGCTAGCCAGAGCAAAAAAAAAAAAAACAAAAAACCATGACCTGGCATCACAAAGTTCAGGAATGATCTTCCCTAGGCTCAAACCAAAGTTCCCTTTTGCCAAATCCACTGTTCTTTCAACTATGTCACTGGTAACCTTGCACTGGGAATGAGAGGACCTGGGTCCCAGTATCATTTGATTTCACAGTATCACAGTTTCTAAGGTCACTGACAAGGGTTGGAGGGGATCCAATGGTCATCTAATTCAAGCCCCTCATTCTATAGAAGAGGGTACAAAAACCCAGAGAGGTAGGGGTTTCACCACAGTCACACAGTTAATTTATGGCAGAGCTAGATAGAATTTTAACCCAACTCTCAGGACATCTGTCCCAGGGTTCTGTTCACTGCCTCCTCAATGGAAACACCCTCCTTTTTCTGGAGTTTCATACACCTTTCAGAACCAAGCTTACGCTCAGTCAGTCAATATTTATTAAAGGCCTACTATGCGTAGGCTAAGTGGCGGGGAGACAGAGAAGAGCCAGACAGTTCCTGCCCTCCAGTAGTTCATGGTGTAAAGGGGGAGACAACACTCAACGACTATATACAAATGGGCTGCAAACAGGATAAAATAGAGGGAAGGCAGCGGGCTTCGAGTTGGGCACTGAAGGAAGCCCGGGAAGCTAGGAAGCAAAGACGAGGAGCCCCCCCTCAAGGGTCGAAGCTGGGGAGAGGGAAGAGCTTTAAAACCCTCCCCATGGCCCCCCAGGGGAAATCACTGGTAAGGAGCAGAAAGGGTGCAGAGGTCCTGGGGGCAGGTTTGCCCTGCCAGTCCATGGACTCGCCCCAAGTCTGAAGGTAAGGGCCATGAGCAAGACAACACCAAGTGAAAGTCATTGTTCATATTTCTACAGCATGTGATGCTCAGGACAAGACGTTTGTCATTGCTGCATGTTGACATGGGGGTGGAAGGCTCTACTATCCCCATGTCCTCAAAGAAATAACGAAACTGAGGCATGGAGTGAGTAGGATACTTGATGAAAAGTCATCCAGTGAGCAAGCACCTGACCTAAGTCTCCACCTCAGATCTCCCAGCTCTAGTCCCAGGAGGGACCCTCACCTTGCAACAAAGTGATCTCACGAGGGGGGTTGTTTGGTTTCTTCCTATTTAGATTTTAAGGGGTCTCAGAATGGGGAAGAACTTGGCCTGCACATATGTGAGTTAAGTGGAAAGGGTAAAAAGGGAGCAATGGCTAGAGATATAGGGCCGAGAAAGAATCTAGACACTAAGATTTGTTTTCTAGTAGAGTGACTCTTTAACTTGGTTCATATGGACACATTTGCAAGATGTTATCCTCAGTCTTCCCATCTGCAAAATGGGCATGATAACATTTGTGTTGCCTACTTGACAATGCTATCATAAGGAAAAATAAAATCTTATGTAGGATTACAGGAATATATGTATATTTGATCATTCAAGGTGACTCCTCGGATAGAACAATGGACCTGGAGTCAGGAAGATCAGGGTTCAAACCTGGGTCACCCCTGCACAAGTCACTTAACCCCTATTTGCCTCAGTTCTCCATATGTAAGATGGGGACACACTGGAGAAGGAAATGACAAGTCACTTTGCAAAGAAACCCCATGGACGTAGTCTATGGGGTCATGAAGAGTTGGACAGACCTGAATAACCACACAACAAAAAGGGACAATAAACCACATATGGTAATAAAGTGGCATCTGGATGGTGCAGTGGATAGAGAGCTAGGCTTGGAGGCAGGAAGAGCTGAGTTCAATCCAGCCTCAGACACTTTCTAACTGTGTGACCCTGGGCAAATCACTTAGCCCTGTTTGCCTCAGTTTCCTCATCTGTAAAACAAGCTGGAAAAGGAAATGGTGAACAGCTCCAGTGTCTCCACCAAGAAAACCCCCAACTGGATCACAGATTCAGAGCTGGCAGCGATCTTAGAAACAACTGTGCACATTTTACAGATGAGAATACTGAGACCCCAAGAGGATGAGGGACTTGGCCAGAATCACACAGCCAATAACAGGCAGGATTGGAAACTGGGGCTTTCTGAGTCCAGGCAGCACCAATATGAATAACACAATTCAAAAAATGCCACAGAGACCAAAGACAGTCCACACACATTTACTAAGTGCATGGTGGAGAAAGACGTCCCCAGAGTCAGAAGCAAAGCCCAGAGGGGACAAAAGGAGAAGATGTGGTTGGCCTGGGCCATTACCTAAAATGACCAATCAGCCAAGGAACTGACCAAGCAAAGGAAAGTGCTGCAGAGAAGGAGTGATGTTCCAGGATGAAGTCTGGAAATTTAGCACCAGATGGTAGGTACAGCTCAGGTAAGCTTGCCTGTCAGGAGGAATGTAAAAGGCCACTTTATGACTCTATGTGTTTGCTCATTTTCCCCCTTAGGAACTGAAGACAGTGAAGGAAGGCTATGGATGGAAGAAATCACGCAGCAGTGACCTACTTCATCCTGGTTGGGCTCTCAGAGCACCCCAGGGTTCAGGCCATCTTTTTCTGCCTGCTCTTAATGTCCTATCTTGTCATAGTGCTTGGCAACAGCCTCATCCTAATCTTGATCCACTATGATTCCCAGCTCCACACCCCCAAGTATTTTTTTCTCAGTAACCTGTCCTTCCTGGACATCTGCTACACTTCATCAAGTGTGCCCCAGATGATCATCAACTGATTAGCAGAAATTCCCACCATCTCCCTGGGGGAATGCCTGGCCCAGATGTTTATCGGCCTCTACTTGGGGGCTGTGAAATGCCTCCTGCTGGCCGTCGTGGCCTATGACCAGTACGTGGCCATTGGCAATCCACTGTGCTACCCAGTGAGGATGGGTCCTCAGCTTTGTGCTTTGCTGACACTGGGCACCTGGGTCTCAGCCTTTCTGCTCACCATAGTCCCAACCGTGACCCTACCCCTTGAGTTCTGTGGCCACCACATCATCGACCACTTCTTCTGTGAGGTCCTTGCCATCATCAAGCTGGCCTGCAATGATCTACAGTTTAATAAATTGCTGATGATGGCCACCAGCTCCCTGACTCTCCTGGCACCCTTTGCCTTCATCCTTGCCTCCTATGGGCACATCCTTAGGGCTGTGTTGAAGATTTGTTCAACTGAGGGCAGAAAGAAGGCTTTCTCCACCTGTAGCTCCCACCTCACTGTAGTAGTCATCTTCTATGAAACGGCCATTTCCATGCACATGATCCCCCAGGACAAGATCAGTGGGGAGGTGGACAAGTTTGCCTCCCTCTTATATGGTCTCATGACCCCCATGCTCAATCCTCTCATCTACAATTTTCGGAACAAGGACGTGAAGGGGGCCTTACAGAAACTCTATGGAGAGAAGAATGCTCCCTAGGCAGCCATTCTTTGATCCTTTTTCTTATATCCAAAGGAGAGAGGCTAGCTAATTGATCAGCCTTTTAAAGAAGAGGATACTTATTGTTGGTGGAGTTGTCAACTGATCCAACCATTCTGGAGAGCAATTTGGAACTATAGCCAAAGGGCAAACTGTGTATACATACCTTTTGACCCAGCAATACCACTTCTAGGATTGTATTCCAAAGACATCATAAAAATGGGAAAAGGACCATGTACAAAAATATTTATAGCATCTCTTTTTTTGGTGGCAAAGAATTGGGATTTGAGAGAATGTCCATTAATTAGGAGATGGCTGAACAAGTTGTGGTATATGAATGTAATGGAATACTATTGTGCCGTAAGAAAGATGAGCAGGTAGATTTCAGAAAAACCTGGAAAGATTTATATGAACTGATGCTGAGTAAAGTAAGCAGAACCAGGAGAACACTGTACACAGTAACAGCAATATAGTGGGATAATCAACTATGTTAGATTTAGCGCTTCTCAGTAATGCAAGGATCTATGACAACTCCAAAAGAATCATGATGGAAAATACTGTCTACATGCGAAGAAAGAACAATGGAGTCTGAACGCAGATTGAAGTACACTATTTGTTCTTTCTCTCTTTTTTTTGTTTCTTCTTTCTCATGGTTCCTCCCATTGGTTCTAATTCTTTTTTTACAACATGACTAATGTGAAAATATGTTTAATATGAATGTACACATAGAGCCTATATCAGATTGCCTACCACCCTGGGGAGGGGAAAGAGAGGAAGGGGAGAAAATTTTGAACTCAAAAAATCTTGTGGACGTGAATGCTGAATTAATTATTTTTTTAAAAAGAAGTTAATGCTTTTCTTAGCATATGAAGAACTGGCCTTAAAGCCAGAAGGACCCAGAATCAAGAATCTCCCTGACATCTGCTATGTCAGTTGTGTGGCCCTGGACAAGTCACTTAACCCCTTTGCACTCTAGGCAGCTGTCAAAGACCATGAGGGACAGAGAAAGTATTTGCCTGCAGCAGGTTTCCTCCCTAGGAATGCCACATACTAATGAAATTTCAGGACTGGCCTATGTGGCCTCTGAAGTCTATTCTTAGTCTAAAGTTCTATTTTTTTTTTTCTGAAATAACAATCTCCTTGGACCTCAGTTTCCTCATCAGTGGAACAAAAAGCCTGCACTAATCCAGAAATTTTTAAGGTTTTCTGTGTCGTGCGTTCCTTTGGCAATCTAGTGAAGCCTACTGATGCCTTCAGAGAAGAATGCTGTTTGGGTTGGGAGGGGGGAGTGTTTTTGTTTTTTGGTGGAAACAATCAAGGTTAAGTGACTTGCTCAGGATCACACAGTTAGTGTCTGAAGTCAGAGTTGAACTCAGGTTCCCCTAACTCCAGGGTTGGTTTGCTCTATCAGAGAATAATATTTTTAAATGTATAACATTAAAATAAATAGAATTAAAGAGGAAACTACTTATGTGAAGGTATAGTTATCAAAAAAGTTCTAAATAAAACCAAATTCACCAAATTCACAGCACTCATGAAATTGATGTCCCATATTCCTCAAGCTCGTAACTCACACACATGCTTCAGCTCCTGCATTTGTCCTTTCTTTCATGGAATACTGGGCAGATTTCCCAGATCCAAGATGAATTTTGCACATGTGGATTTTTATGCTGCCGATTGCCACTTTAGCTCCTAATGGGGTGGAAGGGAATTGAATGGGGGATCACGGATGCTCAACAAATACTTGTTGCTTAGCATGTTAACTCTTCGCCATATGAGGGGAGAGAAGCTTTTTCATGATTAAGTGTTATGGGAATCTGAAGATCTTCCCTGCCCCTGGGCCCTTTGCTAAAGTGGCTACGTGACTCTGAGGACCCTTGGATAGTTGAAAGTATACTCTGTTCCCTAATAGGCTGAATGTGGTCAAGTGGAGCCTGTGGCGCCAGGCTTGTTTTCCAGGAATGCCCGTG
>CM053588.1:23845445-23920721 GCA_028646515.1 Pseudochirops corinnae
TGTTTGTAACTTCTGTTTGTATTCTCTGAAGTTCAGGGTGCTGACTTTTCCCCCTGAACTAGGTAAATGATATGTTTGATTAAAGTAAGATTGTTAACCCATTTTGAGTTGCTTTCCTTTAGAAAAGGAGATCTAAGAACCTGTGGTAGTAGCCGCCCTGGGTATGCTAGGGTGCTTGCTGTTACATTAAGACACAATTTTATGGCTTCAATAAGAAAAAAAGAAAATTAGTTTTCTTGGCAAATCAAAACTAATTGAGGCCCAATTGATAACTTCTCACATTTCCCTAGCAATTTAAAGCTCACAAATTGCTTTTTTTTTTTTTTTGGAGGGTTGAGGGGAGGAAAATTGGGGTTAAATGACTTGCCCAAGGTCACACGGCTAGTATATTAAGTGTTTGAGGCTGGATTTGAACTCAGGTCCTCCTGATTCCAGGGCCATTTCTCTATTCACTGCACCACCCAGCTGCCCCCACAAATTGCTTTTGTCCCAACAACCCCAAGAAGGTGGTGAATGGGGGGGGAAGTGTTCTCATTCGATGTACAAGGAAAGGAACTAAGACTGGGAGAACTGATGAGCCTTCTCCAGGATCAGACAACTCATCAGCACTGGAGTCAGGCTTCAAACTCAAGTCTCCAGACTAAGGCTCAGTCTACTTAGACCATAGCATCCTCACCTTAGGTAAGCACTGAATTCTTCAGAAAAGGAACCTCCTACTCCTAGGTCCCACAAAGCAGTTTGTGGAATAAACAAGAGCATCTTGTTAAGGAGTCATCAAGAGAAAACACAGGGAGTCCCTCACCAGCTGGCATTATTCTGCAAAGAAAATCCCTTTGGTTCTGACTTGGATCTGCACCCCTTCAAAACACTTAGTGATTCTTTCAAAGAGATGGGTTGAGCAGATGGTTTAAGAAGTTCCCCAGCTCTGAAACTCTGTGATTCTGTATGGTCTATCAAGAAAAGCAATCAGGTAAATTTATAAATCAAGAAGTGAAATGTTAATGCATACCACTGGTCTTTAACAAGGCAGAACCAACTTCCCCAAAACACAAAGAAAATGTTTTTGCTGTCACCCTTTATATTCTTGTCTGGAAATTTCTCCAGTTTTCCTTCTTTTCATATAGTTGTAGACACTGGGGGTACTATTGTAGTTCTAGCCATTCTGATCTGCATTACACCACATCAACTTCAACAGCCTCTCCCATAGAAACTTGAGATATGGTCACTGTATTGTAAAGAGGAAATGAGGGACAGTAGGAAGATGGTAGCATTCTAGGACATAGAGGATCCCAAATCCTCTCCAAACACTAGAATCCAGGTTTTAAAATGCACCGTGTTTTGTTTTTTTTTTATGAAAAGAATCAGCTATTAATTCCTGGATCCAATAAAAACTTGCCCCAAAGGACAACCACCATAAATAAATCTCAGTACAAGGAAGGTGCAGCGTGAAGTAGACCTCTGAAGTGGGAGAAAGCCGCCTATCAAGGTCTCATGGCAGAGTGTCCCTGGGGCTTTGGCCACAGCTAAATAAAGGCCCTAAACAGATTCCAGGAAGCCCCAACCACATTTAGGATCCAAACAATCTGGACATGAGCCCAACAGAAAAGCAAAGTTAGACAACTTCCGTTAGAGGGAGAGGGTGTAGCATGAGCCATCACACTCAGGACCTTCAAGGGCCTGCCCAAAATATCCAGCAACAGAGGAGCAGAGTTTGACCCAAGAACAAACCCCCAACCAAGACAATGAGGTTCCTAATGTGAGAAAATCAAAGAAAGTACCAAATACTTTAGTTTAGGAGATGCCCAAGGGTTTGCAAAGAAGACCCAAGAGAGTAGCCCTACAACAAATCCAAGTGAACCTCAAAAGAATAAGAATTACAAAAGCACCCAGCAGAAATGAAATAGGAAAGACAAATTGGAATAACTCAGAAGGAAAGACTAGAAAGGAGAATTGCTACCTTCAGATAGATGGTAGGAAAACTTATATGAGAACTGATTGCCTTTAAAATTAGAATGTGCCTAAGAGGAAAAAAAAAAAAAAACCTAAGTGTGACCACTAGAAATATTAAAACTCTGAAGATAATTTTGATACTCCTACTCAATTTAACAAGTATTTTCTCTGATCATTGTGATTTAATGGGTGTCAGTGACTGTATTAGTAAGGAAAATAGAATTAAGTCTGAGTGTTTCTGTTGGTTAATGCTGTAAGGATGACAGCTATGATTAATTAACCCACCACGGATGATTCTATTACTTGGGATTGATTTGTAAGATATATTTATACTGTATTAGACCTGTAAGAAGAACTTAGATTAACTTGTGATAGGAATTTGGCATTCCCCCCATTCACTCTTAAGTGATGTTTGTTTGAAAACCATGATTTCCTAACATCCTCCATCATGGTTTTCTTGAACCCTGAAATGTTGGGGACCAAAGCACTGTTCAGATGAGCAAATGGCCGGTGAAAGGCCCAAAAACTTGTTGACAGGGTCTTATGACCTTTGGGAAGCCCTTGTTGCTAAAGTATGTAAGTGAATGGCTACTGCAGAGACAGCCTATGGCTGCTGACCCGTGAAAGTCCTGATGACAGAATAGTTGTGGTTGATGGACATTGCCCTCAGCCAATCATGGGAGTTACCTCACTTCTGAAAGTTAGCCAATCATAGAAGTTTCCATGCTTCTAAAAGAACCTCCCAAGCAAGAGAAAACCTCTCAGGGACTTCTGGAGGTCTATAAAACCCCCAGCCACCGAGCACTGGGGTCCATGACCATGAGGAAGGTCTTGGATCCAATTGCTTAGGGGCCACCATTCTCCCTAATAAATAGATGGAGCATACTCAGTGACTGTTATTGTAGATTAGAATTTTATGGCCTACAAAACAAAATCAAAATATTGAAAATGTAAGAAATATGATACCAAAAAATGACCTGGAAAATAGGTGAGGAAAAAAATCTAAGATATTATTGAATACCTGATAATCACGGTAAAAAAAAAAAAATCTTGCATATTCTATTTCCAGAAATCATAAATAAAAACCACCAGGTCTCTTAAAGCTAAAGGGAAACACGAAGATAAAAAGATTCTACCAGTCACCAGCTCCTTAAAGATTTACCAATATAACTCCCAGGAAGGTCATAGACAAAATATAGAATATTCAGGTCTAAGAAAAAATGCCACAAACCACCAGAAAGGAAACTCTTCATTGAAATAAAAATAGGCTTGAATGATTGGAAAAAATATTTACTGCTCTTGAGTAGTTCATGTCAACATAATAAAAATGATGGCATTTCCTGATTTAACTTACTTTGTAGTAGCATATAAATCAAAGTACCAAAGGACTATTTTATAGAACTAGGGAAAAAACTGAAATATATCTAGAAAAATAAAGTGTCAATTATCTCAAGGAAAGTAATGGGAAAAAAAGTGAAAGGAGTACCAAACATCAGTGCTACAAATCAGTCGTCACTGAAATTATTTGGTACTGGCTAACAGAGAGGTTTATCTATTGAATAAACTAGGCATACCATATATACAAGCATAGCATGGTGGTGACAAACTCAAACTCCTCACTTACTGAGTTAGCAGAGAGTTCAGGACTCACTATTAGACAAACACTATTGGCAACCTGACAGAAATTAGGTATGACCCACCATTTCACACCATATACCAATACAAGCTCCACAGGGAAGAACACGACTTAGAACCACAACCACCCCTAAAAAAAGTGATATCATAAGCAAGTTAGAGGAGTGATGAAGAAATTACCTTTTAGATCCATGGATGCAGAAGCATTCAGAACCAAACAAGAAGTAGCTGAGACCACAGAAGATCCAATGAATAATTTTGAATATTTAAAATATGAACAGGCATATTTCAAAGAGAAAAACACTGAGCTATCAATAAGCATATAAAAAAATACAAATCACTGATACTTAGAAAAATCTAAATTAAAGCAACTTTCACCTCATGCCAATTGGATTGGCAAAGAGGACAAAAGAGGAGAATGACAAACACTAAAATGCTAGTCCGGGAAAACAAGTACACAAATGTGCCATTGGTGAAGTTGTGAACTGATCCAGCTATTCTGAAAAGCAATTTGGAAGTATGTTTGAAAAGTCATTAAACTGTTTGACCTAATAAAGTCACCACCAGTCCTATATTCCAAAGAGATCAGAGAAAGAGTTTAATGGTCTTTTTGGATAAATTGTTAATACTTACCACTCGCAGAAGACTGAGAAAGTTAAAGAGGAAAAAAAAGATGCAGAAAATTTTGTTCCTGAAAGACTAGCTTTAACCCCAGCTCCCAAAAAATAAGTCAAAGAAGAGATTCATATAAATTAAAGTTAAAATGAGTAAGTTTAAAAGACCATAACACAATTAATGAATATTATCCCTCAAAGAAATGTGAGCCAAAAATGCCAAATGAAGAAGGAAATTCTTCACCTTCCCAGAGATCACTGGACGACAACAAGAAATTCCAAAATGTCTTAAAAGATGAAACTTGCAAAGAAATATGAGACAGCTAGGTGGCACAGTGTATAGAACACTGACCTCAAATCCCACCTCAGCTGTGTGACCCTGGGCAAGTCACTTAAACCTAATTGCCTCTAAGGAAAAAAAAAAAAAGAAATGAAAAAATGTTTTTAAAAAATTAGGATGGTAATTAGGTCAGAAAGTAGAATCCCCAATAAAGAAATAACTAGAGTAAGCAACTTAGAACACTTGATGTAGAATCTCACCAAAATATTAGAGCTAATGATGAATTTAGAACTCAAAAATACAAAAGTGGAAGAAATTTTACAAAAAGAAATAAAAAGGCAATCAGTTTGAAAGAACATGTAGTTCAACATTAACCAAGAGGATGGCCTTTGAAAGCAATGTGAAATTAAAAGGATCACAGATTCTCAAATAAAATAGGTTGTCTTTGAAAACTGATTATTATACTGTAGTAAATAATACAAGGAACTTGACCAGAAATAAAACAAAGTATGAGTATTCAAATCCACAGGTCACTGCCAAAGAAAAACCTCATGATTGAAAGGAAGATATATGTTGTGGTTAAATTTCAGAATATCAGTGATGAACAACAGATTCTGCATGCAACCAGGAGAGAGGCCTTCAGCTCTGTAGTAATATCATTTCAAATAATCCAGGACTATTCCATATTCACAAGAACACAGACAAAAGATTGCATAATAAGAGATGTATCTGTACAATTCCAGGAGGGAGGGGGAAGTGAACGCGGTATTCCACTTACAAACCTCCCAATGAAGAAAAACCCAAGAATGATACATCAGTATATTATCAAGAAATGACTAAACATTGAAGTGAATTCTCTCATGTTTCAAGGTTATTATTTCTAAATTATTTTTATTTTTAAAGGGCTATAACGTGAAAGAAGTTTAGATAGACTTCCTTTCCTTGGTTCATATAAACAGAATCATGAGTATTGGGTAGACGTTGCTAAGAAGCAGATTTTAGCATAACATGAGGAAGAAATTCCTAATAGGTAAATTCATCCCAAAGTAGAATAGGATGCCTCAAGAGATAGTGAGTTTCTCACCATCAGAGATTTTTAAAAGGCAGTTAAATGACTATCAAAGATGTGTAGAGGTTTCTTACACAGGTATAGGTAGGATTAGATGGTCTCTGAGATGCTATCCAACAGTGAGACTCTGATTCCCTGATTTGAGCTCCTAAATTATCATCTATCAGCCATTACTACATTTCTCTTAGTTTCAAATTTTTTTTTCTGTAAAATGGAGATACTTTTTGTCTTGTTGGCTTTATGAAAGTATTAAAAGGATTAAATGAGATGATGGAAGTAAAAAAACAAAACACTTTGGAAATTGTACACCATCAAATGCCAACTCTCATTAAGATCAGAGTCATAAAGTGGACAAAGGACACAGCATATGGTTCTGTCACCTTAGCAAGCTCCTTAATTTCAGTGAGGATAGGACCTATCTCTCCTCCTCTGTAAAATGGCATTAATAATGTTTACTCTACATACGAAGAAGGGAGATGGTTAGCTACCACCAACTGCTGTTCTAGGGCTAATGAGAACAAAAATGATGACAACACAAAATGTTTGTAACACTCTGTAATTTGTAAAATGTTTTCCCTGTTATTTTTAGTAGACCTTCATAATGGCCCTGTGAAGTAGATGTTACACATAACCTTATCCCTGTCTTGCAAATGATGAATATACACATAAGAGAGATAAACAGGTAACAATATTGCATGAAAACTTTCATAAGAAAGGTGCCAAAAACAGTTCTTAGTGATGTTTGAAGGGGAAGTTCTCCCCAATGTACAGGGGAGTGGAGGAAGGTGGTCAGGGAAGTCTTCTTGGAGAAAGTGGCATTCATGTTGGGCATTGAACAATAGGCAGAGATTCAAAACATGATAATAATGTTAATAAGAGCTAAAATTCTATGACTGCTTTAGGTAAAATGAGAGTTGTGGACCAGAAAATCTTTAAAAGTCCTGCCCAGCTCTGACATTCTGTGTTCTAAGAACTCCTCCCACTCTGTAATTCAGTATTCCATAATGGAATTGATCACACTGATGAACTATTCTCCTATAGTGTGACCTCTCTCTCTCTCTCTCTCTCTCTCTCTCTCCTTCCCTCTCTCCCTCTCTCTCTCTCTCTCTCTCACTCTCTCTCTCTCACACACACACACACATACATACACACACATATACATACATACACACATACACACATATACACATACACACACATACACACATACACACACATACATACACACATACACACACATACATACATATACACATACACACATATACATGCATACACACATACATACACATACACACACATACATGCATAAACACACACATACATACACACACACACACACAATTCCCCTGTCACAAAGTCTTTTACCAGTAGTTGAATCATTTAATTTTCTGAGTGAATTCAGTAACTACATCTTGATAAAATCCCCATTAATGACTCTAAGTGAGTCAGAGGTTTCCTTCTGATTCCTAAGCCATTTTCCCCACTTCCCATTTTAATGAGCACTCCGTCCCTTAGAGGACCCCTCATGCAGCCCCTGGAGGAAATAAAAAGAAGAGGTAAAGGCCAATTTTTTTCTCCTTCAATTATTATTCTTTCTCTTTTTGACTCATTCCCATTGCCAGCCCTGTACTGTAATGGTCAGGGACTGGAAAAGAGTGGTTAGAGAGATAGAGGGAGAGCTTGGCCTTGGGGAAGTTAGGAAATCCAGCTTTCCAAACTTCTTTACATTTGAAAGACTGAATTACTTGCTCTGAACCCACCTGTTATGCCACTGGGAAAGATGGGCTAGACATCCTTGGAGAAGACTTTCTGTTCTGCATATATGTTCATGGGGGACTTGGTGAAGAACAGATTTATGGATCAGAGGTAAGGGGGAAGGGTATGGACCAAGGGCCAGCCTTCAGAATCTCTCCTCCAAACTCCCACCTCCTTCTTCCCAAACATTTGGGCAAACCAGGGAAACAAGGAGTGAGAGGCTGTGGAGTGTAGAAGGATATAAAGGGCTCTGGATGGACACATATGAGGGGAAGTTGTGAAACAGCCAGATATTCTTGGGGGATTTATCTTCATAAAATAATATCACAGGTGAAAATTATCTTAGAACATAAAATGTTGGGACCAAAAGTGGCAGAGTTGTAAATTATTTTAGAATAAGAATAAGAATGCAGCTAACATTTAGGCAGTACCCTAAGGTTTGCAAAGAACTTTGTATTCATTATTTCATTTTATCTTCATACAATTCTGGGAGGTAGGTGCCACAATTATGCTCACTTTGTAGATGAGGAAACTGAGGATCAGAGAGATTATGTGACTTGTCCAGAGTCACCCAGCTAGTAAGTGTCTGAATCAGCATGCAAACTCAGGTCTTCCTGACTCCAAGTCAAGGGCTCTGTTCAGTGTGTCACATAGAAAACTCTACACCAGTGGTTCTCAACCTTCCTAATGCCGCAACCCTTTAATACTCATATGTGGGCATATCTGCATGTGGGCAGACCCGCCTGGGGACAGATAGAGGAGCGGTGTCTTGGTTCCTAAGGCCATCAGAAATATGTGTTTTCCGATGGTCTTAGGCAATCCCTGTGACCCCCGTGAAAGGGTGGTTTGTTCCCCAAAAGGGTTGCAACCCACAGGTTAAGAACCGTTGCTTTAGAACATAGAAGGTCAAAGCTGGAAAGATTTTAAAGATATATAACTGCAGGACCATGGATCTAAAGCTGCAAGCAACCTCAGAAGCCATCTATTCAAATAACCTCATTTCCACATGAGGAAACTGAGTCTCGGGGAGATTAAGTGATTAGTACACGGTCATACAGATGGAGGGCCTCAGAGGCATGATAGTATGGTAGTGTCAGAATGTCAGAACTGGAAGATACCTACCAATGTAGAACATAAAGGATAAGCCCTGTGCTGCATCTTTGGAAGATGCCTACTTCAGTCAACCTTTCAAAGAAACTAGAGAGGTAAAATGGACTTCAGTGACACAAGTCATTGGCCAAGCTAGGAATCTTGCCTGGTTGTACTGATAGTTTCATTTCAGCCTTGTAGTAATCCAGCGATGGCAATTTTATAGGTGAGAAAAATTGAGTTTCAAAGAATTCCTAATTTTCCTAATGACACGTAACTAGTAAAAGTAGAAGGCAAGATTGGTACAAATCATCCTAATACCAAGTCCAACATTCTAACAACTAAGACCCAGTGACTCAAAAAAAACAAAAACAGGCTGCGGTTGCAGGTCTAAAGCCTGACTGCTTCCATTCCCTCCTTCTTCAAGAAGTCATAATTATCAGATCTGTCGAACAGTCTGAGGAGGTAGGGTCAAATCCAGGAATGTCAAACTGATGACAATCAGTCAACTCCTTTGATCCAATCCGATTTAAATGTGTTTGGTTTACCCCACCACAGAATTAGTTGTCTGATTTAATCAAATAAACTGATTCATGATGATGTGGTAGAATTGTTTGGTGAATGTGATTCATTGTTGCACATGATCAGAGGGTCTTGAAGAAGCTTTGGCACTTCCAGGAGAGTGGGTAGGAAGATGAGGGAACTCACCATGTACCAGCAACCAAGCATCAGCAGGATTGGCTGGTAGAATGAAAGACTTTGAGCATGGAGAAGAGAAGTCCAAGGTACACATCATCGCAGAGAGTGATCTATTTTTTGAAGGGCTGTCACATGGAAGAGGAATTAGGACAGTTCTACTCAACTCTCACAAGGAGAATTCAGAACCAGCACAGTGGCAGGAACAGCAGGTATGAAGAACGAAGACCTGGGCTCCCTTTGATCTCTACCATCTCTATGACTTTGGTCAAGCTACCTGAAGTGTCTTTTCCTCATCTATAAAATGAGATTACATAACAGGGCCTCTAAGTTTCCTTCCAACAATCTAGAACCTCGATCCTTTGAGTCTCTTAGTTACAGGGAAGCAGATACCAGCTCAGTAGAAAAGCTCTCAAGGAAGCAGAGCTGAGGAGCAGCCTTCCTCATAAGGCACTGAACTCTCTGCACTGAGAGGTTTTCAGGAAGGTACAAGGAGTAGTACAGGCATGACCATCCTTCAGTGGATCCAATTTTATGAATCCA
The DNA here is from genome assembly GCA_028646515.1 of Pseudochirops corinnae. Taxonomy (NCBI): domain Eukaryota; kingdom Metazoa; phylum Chordata; class Mammalia; order Diprotodontia; family Pseudocheiridae; genus Pseudochirops; species Pseudochirops corinnae. The sequence goes on from CM053588.1 coordinate 23,855,080, forward strand.
TAAATTATAGTTAGGGTTGTGATATGCTAGAAAACATCCTGGATTTATTGTCAATGGACTTCAGTTTGAATGTTAGATCTGACACTTACCTATGTGACCTTGGGCCTCAGTTTCCTCATGCAAATGAAATTGCCTCTGAATAAAGGACATGGGCTAGATGAGCTATATCTAAGGTCCTTCCAAGCTCTAAATTTCTGGAGCTCTTATCTGTGATCCTGTGATGCCATCTGCTGGGAAAGAGACCAAGGCCAAGAGCCTGGGACATCTCCCCTCCCTTTCTTTATCTATGAAATTGCTATCCAGTCTGAAATATCTCCTTCCCTGAATGTATGGTGCATCCAAATTCCTCCTAGCATGAGGATGAGGTTCAGAAAACGAACTGGATGGGAGGAATCAGGTCACCTGACTACACCTTCTCCATGCCTGTACTTATTTTTTTTTAATTTATGGAATAAAACAAACATTTCCATAACATAGGACACTAAAAAAGATGATTGCACATGAAACTGCAAATTTACTATGCACAGTTTGCTATTCCTTTCAAACATACAACAAAACTATCACAAAATTTTTATTCTTTCCTCCCCACCCCCACCCCCACAGCCCTGGAGATGGCTACCACTAGACACGAATGCCTCTCCTTAAGGAAGACATCCTCAGCTTGATGACAGCTGCACTTTGGGGAAAACCTCTCAGGATAGAGAGCTCATTCTCTTGTGAGGCATCCATCCTGCTCCCCAGCTTGGCTTCCTTGAGTTTTTCCACTGAGCCAGTATCTGTTTCCCTATAACATAGAGAATCAGAGGATCATAGCTGTAGAGATCTGGAAGGGAGCTTAGTTGAAGGCTGAGTGACTTGCTGAGGGGGGCAGAACTAGTAAGTGTCTGAGGCTGGATTTGAATTCAGGTTGTCCTGACTCCAGGTTTAACATAATCCACTGTGGTTCCATCTAGCTGCCGCAAGAGATGAGGAGCTTGTGCCTTAGAGTTTCAGGGCCTTTCCCAAAAAGCTCATCCAAAGGATTCATCTTTTCAAATGAATCACTTCCCTTTCAGGAGTCTAATGGAACAACCTCCCTCTCTAGAAGTATCCATGCTCTGGATGGAGATGCATTTCACTGAACACTAGACAGAAATACCAGAATAAGAATGTGCCTCTGATCCTCATGAATGAAGACTCATCCACCAGGTACTGCTGGTTAACGATCAAATTGGTTCCTTCACATTGATTTTCCCATGCCTGGGTCTTCCTTCCAGCTAATGCGGTTACAAATCCTCCAACCTACAATTTCTTGAAGCTCAGTGATGGCATCATAGAATGTCAAGGGAGAGACAGGAACTGGCCATGGCTGCATGGCAGGGGAGGAGGAGGGGAACCTGTAACAACAGACACGGTTCTGGCTTCTCATCTGGTGAACATGCTTTAGTTGTAACAGCTTCTATTTCTATACATCGTAAGAGTTGTCATCTGCTTTCTTCAAATAAAACCTGCCAGCTAATGCAACTCAGTCCTTAATTAAGGGCTGATGATTAAGGGTAGCACTCTTCATGATTTCCAAATATGTTACTTCATGTGATCCTCACAACAGCCCTGGGAAGTAGGTGCTATTATTACCACCCCCATTTTAAAAAATGAGCCAACTGAGGCAGACAGGGGTTGGATAACTTGCCTAGGGTCACACAGCTCATAAGTGTCTAAGACAAGACTTGAACTCAGACCTTCTTGACTCCAGACCCAGCACTTCCCCAACAGATGAGCCCGCTGTGCCTCAGAGACTTACAAGGATGTACTTTCTCAGGGTCACAACTTTATAAAGTAGAGATCTCAGACTTGTGCCCACGTCTCCTAGCTCCAGGTCCATTGCTCTTTCTTCTTAATAAAACTCGACAGCCAGAAGAAACTTTCAAGTTCACCGGATCCGGCCCCTTACCTTTCAATTAGGAAAAGTGAGTGATCAGGCTGAAAATAAAGAACAGCTAAGAAGTAGCAGTGTCTGGGCTTGAACCAGGGTCCTCCAAGGCCAGTGGAGTGTCCTTCCTACTACCCCACACTGCCTCAAGGCTGGATGAAGACTTCGAGGGCCTGTGTCCCAACCTCATGTGATTTCGCAGGAGGATGGATTACAAGATCACAGAGCTCAGCGCTCTTCTCATTCTATCCCCATATTTTAGAGATGAGAAAACTGAGATTTAAAGGCACTGAGTGACTTATCCAGAGTACTACAGAAGATTTAGATCAAAGCTGGAGCTACAGCCTGACTTTCATGTCTTGAAGGACAAACAGAACCTCTCTCATTGAAAATGGTTGCTTATATTATAGTAATAATTAGACACCACTCAGTGGCATAGTTAATAAAGCACTGGGACTAGAGACAAGAACCTGAGTTCAAATTCAGCTAATTCAAATCCATCGAGTTCAAATTAGTAGCTGCATGACCCTGGGCAGGTCACTTCACCTGTTTATCTCAGTTGTCACCTTTATAAAAAGGCAGTAAGGAAAGCATGTACCTCACGGTGAGGATCCAATGAGATTAAATAGGTAACACACTTTGCACACATTGATGGGAGTGTGTTGTTGTTATTATTAATTTCCCGAATTTCATACTTCTTTCAGAACCAACTCCCTCTGAGTAATATCCTCTCAGTGACAAGATAGGTTTATAAGCAATATTAGAACTCCCGACAATTTTTCATTAGGGTGTAACAAGACTGGACACAGCCAAATTTGTTCCTTTAAAGGACTGAGACAGGAATTTGGATTCCAGGTGAGTGATTCAATTTGATATCCTGTGAACCTCTCCAGGAAAGCCCTCACTGTCTGGGAATGTCAGGGGACAATGCTGCCTAGCTAAAAATCAGACTCCACATCTCTGAAGCGTTTTCTACTCAGAGGAGTTATCTGAGTTTCAAAACAGATCTCTGAGACAGGTGTGAAAGTCTTACTGGACTATTCCCACTTTACAAATGAGGAAATAGAGCCTCTGAAAGGTTCTATACCTAACAAGCAATGGGGCTGGGTCTAGAACCTCAATCCTGCTCTAAGCCCAATGTTTCCTCCACTTTGCCAGGAGTGCTTTGGACCCTGGGGCAAATTATCCTACTTAAGGGACAGATGAAAGCTTCTTCTGCTCTAGATTGTGAGTAGTGTCAAGGTAGACAAAAGTCTTTACCTACATGTACCTGAGAAAATAGAAAAGGGGGGAAAGGAGACAGTAGATGCTCTAAGTGGGATGTGCATTTAAGTACCAGACTACTTACATGATCACAATGGCAAGATTTGTACTTCAGTTTTCCGTCTGCTTATGGTGATAAGATGTGTGCTCCCTCCCTCCAAAGGCTGTGGTGCAGCTCAGATAGAATTATATGTGTCATAAAGTATCAGAGCTAAAGGGACCATCTAGCAAAAGCCCAGACCAGAGAGTTAGGATGCCTTTCCCAAAGCCACAGAGCAAATTACGTGATGGGACTGCAATTAGAAACTGAGGCTCCTAACTTGTATCCCAGGGCTTTTCTCATGCTGCCCCACTCTCTCCAATTGGATCGAAATTGTAAAGGGCAATGTACAAATGAGTAGTTTTTTTTTATTGTCATCATAATTTCCCAGCTCCATCGAAATCACAGGGTCATAGATTTAGAGTAGGAAGGACCCTCAGAGAGCAGTCACTCCAACACTCTTATTTTACAGATGAGGAAACTTACACCTAGAGTGATCTGTCCAAGATCACACACATATCAAGCAATTTGTCTCTCCCAAGAAAATATGATCTCCTTGAAGGCAGAAATGGTTTAATTTTGTCTTTGTATTCCCAGCACCTTTACAGAGAGGCATCTGGGAATGCTGGGTAGAAAGCTGATCTGACCCAGGAAGACTTTAGGTCAAGCCCTCACTCTAATACATACTGGTTGTTGGTATTGAACAAATCATTAAACCTCTCAATTGCAGAGGTGCTAACCTGTCATGTAGAGGATGTTTACACATCTGGGATATCCTCGTAGCAATAAAATCATCAGTCCAATCCCCATCCCTGTTAGCACAATACCCAGCACAAAATAGGAATGAACAATTCTCATCAACTGATTGACTAAAACAGCATGGATGGGATTTAAAACCAAGTAATTTAACTCTTGGGGCAGCTAGGTGACACAGTGCATAGAGCACTGGGCTTGGAATCAAGAACATTCATCTTCACAAGTTCAAATCCAGCCTTAGACACTTACTAGCTCTGGGTCCCTGGGCAAGTCTACTTAGCCCTGTTTGCCTCAATCTCCTCATCTGTAAAATGAGCTGGAGAAGGAAATAGTAACTACTCCAGTGTCTTTGCCAAGAAAATCCCAAATGGGGTCATGAAAGAACATTTCCAATTAGAGATTCAACAATGGAGTGGGGATCTATCATTAGAGGACTAGCTTCATTAAGTAAAGAATGGATTGTCACCAGATGACTGGTCTGCAAGTGGTTAATTTTTCTGTCCCCAGCAACTCAGCAACTCTACTGAGATGTGGAAAACTTCAAAGAAGCACAGAGACTTAGCACTATAACAGTGAAATGATCAATGTAAGCTGTTCTTGTATGAAAAATACAAAATGTAGGGGAAGAGCACTTTGTGGTACAATGAAACTTATTTTGTTTTGTCTTTCCACTTAGTGATTTAAAAAAACAAAGAAGGAAAATGATGGAAGGGAAAAATGGAAGAAACAGCACAGCCATGACCTATTTCATTCTGCTTGGACTGTCAGAGTACCCCAGGGCTCAGATCATCTTCTTCTGCCTGCTCTTGGTGTCCTATCTTGTCACCTTGCTGGGAAACATTCTTATTCTCTTCTTGATCCACTCTGATTCCCAGCTCCACACACCCATGCATTTCTTCCTCAGCAACCTGTCCTTCCTGGACATCTGCTACACTTCAGCTAGCGTCCCCCAGATGACCATTAATTGTTTAGTCAGAATTCCCATCATCTCCCTGGGCCAGTGCCTGGTCCAGATGTGTGCTGGCCTCTATTAGAGGTTGTGGAATGCCTCCTGCTGGCTGTCATGGCCTATGCCCGCTGCATGGCCATTGGCGACCCTTCACGCTACTCAGTGAGGATGGGACCCCAGCTCTGCGCCCAGCTGGCAGCTGCATCCTGGGTCTCAGCCTTTCTTCTCACTGTAGTCCCAGTCCTGACCACGCCATTAGAGTCCCGTGGCCAGCACATCATCAACCACTTCTCCTGTGAGCTCTTGGCCGTCCTCAAACTTGCTTGCAATGATGTGAGGATCTACAAATTGTTGATTATGGTGACAAGTTCCCTGACTCTGCTGGCACCTTTTGCCTTCATCCTTGCTTCCTATGGGCGCATCCTTGGGGCTGTGCTGAAAATGCATTCAGCTGAGGGTAGAAAGAAAGCTTTCTCTACCTGTAGTTCCCACCTCACTGTGGTAATTATCTTCTATGGTACAGCTATCTCCATATACACGATGCCCCAGGACAAAGCCAGCAGGGACAGGGATAAGATTATCTCCATGCTCTATGGTGTTGTGACACCCATGCTTAACCCCCTTATCTACAGCCTTAGGAACAAGGATGTGAAAGGAGCCTTACAGAAACTATTGGGAGGGAAGAATGTCCCCTAGAAAGAAATCTCTAGATCTGTTTGCTATAGCCAAAAGTGATGGGATCACTGCTAAAATATAACTGTTGAAAAAGAAAGTGACTGTGCTTATCAAGACAATCATTGGTTTTACACAGATTCCTCCAACTACGAGGATTCTTTGTTCTGTGGTACTTTCTTTTTGTTTGTTTTTTTGGACTGAGTCTCCCTATATCACCGAAGCAGCCACCAATCAATGGCCCAATCCCAGTATTGACCAATAGGGGAGCTTTAACATTTGCTATTTGCAACCTGGGCTAGTTCTCTCCTCTTTAGCTAGCCTCTCAGCCCCTGTCTCTGGGTGATCACCATATTAGCACTGGACTTACTGTGGACACCTAAGCAGCTTAGTTTACTGCAGCTCAGAACTCTCCAAATTCTGAGATTAAAGATTGCTTCACTACACTCTGTCCATGATACTTTGAAACACACTCTAATGTAAATGGGGCAGAGCCTCTGATAGTAGTAGTCTCAGAGATGTAGTACTAGATGCATCAGAAGGATCTTATGCCAAAGACTGACAACCCCCCTGCCACTACAGAGGTGCCAAGCACTGTCGCAGCACCAAGATGCCTCAAAGAGAAATCCATATGTAACATACAATTCCTCCAACCTCCTTCTTATGGACCAATATAAAAAAGAAGCAATGTCCAAGTTGGAGATGCTTCCCAATTAATGAAGTCACATCTTCCCACACATGGCATGGTAGAATTATGGTGGAAATAGCAACGGGTTTTTAATCAGAAGATCTATGGTCTGACTCCATCATTTACTACCGTAAGACCTTGATTATATCGATTAGTTTCTTGATTTCTTCAACCACAATGTGAGAGACTTGAACTAGATATTGTTAAAGCCCAAGTCCTTCAAACTCTGAATCTGACTCTATAAGAATCATTCCTCATGAAGAAATAAATATACCACACACTTGTGGACAGTCTATTTACTATTAATAATAATCACCAATTTCCTCTGCCTCAAATTAACCTGATTCACTCCAACTCTGCATGCTTATAATTGCATCAAAATACAACTGAGTTATACCTAGCTAGGTACTTTCCTTGTTTACAGCATGAAATAAATCTAGCTGCTATTCATCCCACCACCACCCCTGTCCATAATGCTGACGCAAAGAAATCCTCCTTGTTACCATGACCTACCAAATTATTACATAAACAACATTTTCCCCTCAGATAACTTTGTCCGCAGTCCTACAACCTTGGTTACTTTTCAAGGAGCTGCCAAAACAACCAGCATCACTTCTCTTAAAATTTGTACTTATTTTGGCTGTCTCAGAGTGCCCTCCCAAACCTTGAAGGTTCTCATGTACCTAGGTGCAACCCCTGAGCACAAGCTACATTGAACAATTTGATTAGCACACCAAACATCTCTTCATTCATAGGTTTAGAGCCCTTAAAACATTTGGAAACCAAAGTTTGTCAGAACCATACGCAGTTTTCCAAACATTAAGTTATTTCTAGAAGCCCTCTACATCCCCCAAGCAGAATCATAGAATATCTGAGCTAAGAGAAACATCAGAGTTATTTTACTCAAATTTTTGCCCGAATATAAACTATCTTTATAGCATTTCTAGCCACCTAGTGTTTGCTCACAAATCTCTATGAATGGGGGGAAATTACTTCTTCCCAAGACAGTCCATTTCAATTTGCAAGACTATTAATGTTTTCAAAGATCTTGTTATAAAGTATTAATCTGCATCTCCACAACTTCCACCTAAAACTCTAGTTTTTAGCCTCTGGTTACAAACAGAATATGTCTGATTTTTCTTATGACAGCATCAATTACTTAGACAATGATATTTCCCCTGTTACTTCTTCGCAAGGGTAAATTTCCAGGACATTCAACTAGTCCTCATACGGCACAGAATCTATTTTCTTCACCATTCTGGCTTCCTTCTTCATGGTATGTTCCTATTTGTCAGTATCCCTTCTGAAATAGAGCATTCAGTCTAGGTATACTCTGACCAGGATAGGGGAGAGCCAGGTTCTATCTTTTTAAAAGGAAGGAGCAGCTGTGTTCATGGTCCATTTTGAAGTAGATGGCTGAGATGTACCATTCATTCTGATTATTCACAAGATGGGTACTATGCACTTCAAATAAAGTTCCTTTACTAAAAGGAGAAAAGAAATATGGAACCAACCCACCCCCCCCCCAAAAAAAAATGGACTATAATCTTCGGACAACCTTGATGTCTAATAGTTATAATGGTTCCCAGACCTGTTAAATGAGAAATGGGTATACACACACACATACACACACACACACACACCATACCCTATTCATTTTCAAAGTTCAGGTCTCACTAGAACCATGAAACCATTTCCAAATATTTCAGACTACACTAATATTTCCTTCCTCTCAACACCCACATTTACTTTTTAAGTTCTTAAATTTTAATATTTTATTTTTCCACTAACATGTAAAAACAAGTTTTATAATGGGTTTTTTTGGGGGGGGGTTCAAATTCTCTCTCACCACCCCTCACCTCTCATTGAGAATGCAAAGACATTGGTAAAGGTTATACATGTGCAGTCACGTAAAACACATTTCCATATTAGTCATATTTTGAAAGAAAACAGACAAAAAGAAGAAATAAAATTTTAAAAAATCACACAAACAGGATGTCTTGATTGGCCTTCAGATTCCATCAGTTCTTTCTCTAGAGGTAGAGAGCATTTTTAATCACAGGTCCTTTAGAATTCTCTTGGATCTTTGTATTATTGAGAACAGTTAAGTTATTCATAGTTGACCATCATATGATATTGCACTCACTGTACACAGTGTTCTCTGGTTCTGTTCACTTCACTTTGCATCAGCTCATGTAAGCCTTTCCAGGTTTTACCGAAAACACCCTGATCATCATTTCTTATAGCACAACAGTATTCTATCACAATTACAAAACTACACCTTATTCAGTCATTCTTCAATTGATGGGCCTTCTCTTATATTTCCAGTTCTTTGCTGCCACAAAAAGAGATGCTATAAATATTTTTGCACATGTGGGTCTTTTTACCTTTTTTATGTTTCTGGGTTACAGATCTAGTAGTGGTATTGCTGGATCAAAGGGTATGCACATTTTAATTTTCCTTTGGCATAGTTCCAGATTGCTCTCCAGAATGGTTGGATCAGTTCACAACTCCACCAATGTTGCATTAGTCCTGATTTTCCTACATCCCCTTCAACATTTGTCATTTTCCTTCTCTGGCATGTTAGCCAACCTGAGAGGTGTGAGGTAGAAGCTCAGAGTTGTTTTCCTTTGTATTTCTCTAATCTGTAGTGACTTGGTGCATTTTCTATGTGTGAAGTCATTTTTACCCAAGTATAGGCCTCTACTTCCATCACTATAATACTTACATTATACAATATGTTTCATCAAACAAAATCATTTCTGATAGTGATTCTGCTGTCCAATGTGTTATTTCTTCCAGCTTCATGTCATCCACAAATTCAGTAATACCATCTGTCACTTTCCCCTTGTAACCCAGCAAGGTGAAATATAAACTTCATAGTGCTTTGATTAAATTAAGGGAATATATAAGGATCAACATTAGACCAAATTTAAATGCCCTACTATATTTCAAAGCAGTCTTATACACACACATAATTATGAAAGTTTCCATCCCCATTCCAATTAACATAATCACAGAAGGCCTAGTCAGATTGAATTAATTCAGCAAAGATGGGAATTAAATTTGAATAATTTCTTAAACATTTTGGTAAATTCCTATATTATTGCATGAAGATAGATGATCCAACACACACACACACAAATCTCTTTTGATTGCTGAAAGAATTGGAATATGGTCCTATATATGATACAGCAAACTTGCCGGCTAAATTCAATGGTGAAGTCCTCCTGAAAAGAAATTGTCACTTGCTCACTCCCTGCATTAAAAAGGTCACAACTTTGTGAATTTTGATAGGTTAGAACACTGGTTCTCAACCTTCCTAATGCCCCAATCCTTTAATATTTGTATGTGGGCATATCTGCATGTGGGAAGACCTGCCTGGAGACAGATAGAGGAGGGATGTCTCGGTTCCTAAGACCACCGGAAATATGTGTTTTCTGATGGTCTTAGGCAACCCCTGTGAGAGGGTCATTTGGCCCCCAAAGGGGTCACAACCCACAGGTTGAGAACGGCTGGGTTAGAAGATCAGTATCTCTTATTATAGTGGATAGCAGTGTCCCTGAATCAGCCCTGAATGACTGACAGCACGTACATCAGGAGCTGAGGGAAATATCAAAGACAAGCAAGGCACGTCAAGGAAATACAGCTTCAGGACTCTACAAGGGTACCAGTTCTTGGAACCTAAAGGTGTAGCTCAGTCTTCATCATTCAGCATTCATCAGTTCATTCAGCTCGTGAACATCTTCACGAAGATCCCAAAAGAGAGAAAAGCATGGCCAATAACCAGGAGCAGTGGGTAGACCTTTTGTCCAGATATGCCCTCCAAGTTTGAGCCAACTCTATTCTGGGACAGTATGTGTGCAAGAGGAGAATGTGCCCCATGTTGGAGGCACACTTCTATAACTGACCTTGCTATATGCCTATTTGTAAAATACTACCCTTGCTCAAAGCTCTGGTTAATAATCAATGGAGAACATACTGAGGAGGGCAAAAATAACCCGGTCTTGCAGGGTTATCCATAGAATCCTGAGGAAATTAAACAGTAGTGTGCTATCCATTTTGGATCTCAACCAGTAAGTAAAAGATCAAGTTGAAAAGGTGGTCTCAAGGAAGGAAACTATAAACATCATGAAAAAAAGAACTGGGCAAGTACTTGAAATTCTGTCAAATGAAAGAGCCTTCCAGTTGAATGACCAAATTCATATATAGTCAGGTCCAGCATTATGTCATGAATAATAAATCACATGGCCCAATAATATTTCCAGGCAATGGAATTGTCTCTCTCTTCCTGCTGGTAGATTCTGAGCTCACTACTAGAATCCCCTCCATCTTCCTGCCACCACCTTCCTCCAAGTATGCTCCTGAACAGATGTTGCCTTCAGTATTGATGATGCTAAGAAAATAAATGAAAAATTATCTTGTATTGCAAGAGCTCCTCTGAATTTCCAGCTTTGTGCTTTCCAGGCATCTTTATCCAACCTAACCCCAGGAAGTTTTCTGAAAATATGAACTTCTTATTTCCCAAGTTAATCAAAACAGAGATATGAGGGGTTGGGGCACAGTTGGCCCATAGTAGGTGCTTAATAAATGTTTATTGGATTATTGAATTGGGTAGGAAAGTAGGGATCTGTGATGGTGGGGTCCAGATTTAATCAAATATAGTCAGAGTTAGAATTTACTCTTATGACCAAGTCCTACCAGCAAAGTCAGACTCTCTCCCTCCTTCATCATTTCCTCTCCTCCCCTAGACAGTTCTACCTTTATTTCACTAAATTCTTCAGCCCTCATCTTGATATTCCTGGTTGACTTTTATTCTGCCTGCTAATTTCCAGTTCTCTGAAAATTGATTATATCTTACAACCCACTCTTTGTCTTCCTCTACCCACTTCCTGCATTCTCCCATCTAGTTAAAATCCTTTCAAGCTTTTATTGTAGGGGAAGAGATGAAAATATAAAATATGGAGATCCAGAATTACATTGATTAAAGACAGTCACAGTCACAAGTAAACATCACATCAAAGTCTTGTCAGCTTAGCCTACCCTTTCCCACTTCCTCCCTTCATCTGCCCCCTTCTCTTCCCTTATCCAATTCTACCCCAGCTAATTATGTCTCTTCCATGTATACTTTCAGTCGTATTTTACCAAATTCTGTTTTCTCACATGACCGTTCCACATCTTTACCTTTTACTTTCTTTTTTTGTTTGTTTTCTGCAGGGGGGAAAGCAGGGCAATTGGGGTTAAGTGACTTGCCCAAGGTTACACGGCTAGTAAGAGTTAAGTGTCTGAGGCCATATTTGAACTCAGGTCCTCCTGACTCCAAGGCCGGTGCTCTATTCACTGTGTCACCTAGCCACCCCAACACACCTTTACCTTTTAATTCCCTATTGTCACCTGCCCAATTAATTCCTCATCTCTTCTGCTTCCTACCATCCCTACTCCCTTCATTTCTATTTCCTATCCTCACCAGACTACTTTCTAAACAAGCCAGTCTTTGGAATTCATCAGTTAAATGAGGAGAGAAGGGCTGAGGCCAATCAGGCATTATGCAAAGCAGTAGGAATACAAAAAGAGGCAAAAGACCATCCCTGCCCTTCAGGAAGCTTACAATCTAATGGGGCAAACAACAAATAACATTCATACAAAAAATGCAGAGGATAAGTAGGACACGATCAAGAGAGGGAAGTGGCTGTGATTAAAAGGGCTAGGAAAGGGCTTCCTATAGAAGGTGGGATTTTAAAAAATTAAGAATCAAAGGCTATGCGAGGCATGATGCCGCTTTCCCCAAGGAGACCTCACTGAGCACGGCCTTTCAGAACTTGACAGTCATCAGGGCCCTCAAAAGTGTTCTAACCAACCCTGTACTGGAATTATGACCTCCCCATATCACTGACAAATGGCCGTCCAGCTTCTATGTGAAGACCTGCAGAGACGGGGAGCAGGACACATGTCCAGGGAGCCCATTCCCCTTTGGGACGGCTCAAACTATTCAGAAATGTTTCCTTCTGTTAAGCCCTGATCTTTTTCTCTGTAACCTCTCTGCAGCTTTCTAAAGCAAGTCAAATAAGAAGAATCCCTCTTCTTCCACGTGAAATTTTTCACATATTCAAAGATATCTTCCATGTCTGTCCTTGGCCTCCTCTTCTCTGGCCTAAACATCTATATTTCCTCCAATTGATTCACATAAAGCAGTGGTTCTCAACCTTCCTAATGCCTTGACCCTTTAATAGTCTTATGTGGGCGTGTCTGCATGTGGGTGGACTTGCCTGGAGACGGATAGAGGAGGTTCCTAAGACAATTGGAAATATGTGTTTTCTGATGGTCTTAGGCAACCCCTGTGGCCCCTGTGAAAGGGTCATTCGACCCCAAAGGGTCACGACCCACAGGTTGAGAACCACTGTCATAAAAGTTGGTTTCTAGTCCCTTTATCAATTTGGTTCCCAGCCCCTTATCTGGATACAACATTTTTTGTCAAGTTTGTCCCTGCTAGACTGGTGCTTCCCTGAAATAAGCACAATATTGTAGATGTGATTCTGCTGACAGGTCTCTTGGCTGGCCAGAAATGACCACCCTACATCGTTTTCATACTAGACACTCCTTCTTAGTCTTAGGCAACCCCTGTGGCCCCTGTGAAAGGGTCATTCGACCCCAAAGGGTCACGACCCACAGGTTGAGAACCACTGTCATAAAGGTTGGTTTCTAGTCCCCTTATCAACTTGGCTCCCAGCCCCTTATCTGGATACAACATTTTTTGTCAAGTTTGTCCCTGCTAGACTGGTGCTTCCCTGAAATAAGCACAATATTGTAGCTGTGATCCTGCTGACAGGTCTCTTGGCTGGCCAGAAATGACCACCCTACATGGTTTTCATACTAGACACTCCTTCCTGGATCTGGCCCTCCTCTAGATTCCCATGATAGTAACTGTCGATACTTTTCATCTGGGTTGCCACAATGCTTCTTTGCTATACAAGCTTTACAATGCTACCTTGTATTCTTGTCTATTTTTCCTATATACCAAATTCGGAGCTCCGCAAGGGATATATCTTATACTTTTGTGCTTTCCACATTCCCTAGTACAGTGCCTTACTAATAGATGCTAATACAATGAATTATATAGAGACTGATTAATCGTTGATGTAAATTCTTCAGTGCCTAAGAACTTTGAAGGAATCCCATGGTTTAGATCAGTGGTTCTCAACCTGTGTGTATGTTTAATTTGTAACAATGAAAATACATCCTGTATATCAGATATTTACATTACAATTCATAACAGTAGCAAAATTACAGTTATGAAGTAGCAATGAAAATAATTTTATGGTTGGTGGGGGTCACCACAACATGAGGAACTGTATTAAAGAGTGGTGGCATTAAGAAGGTTGAGAACCACTAGTTTAGATTGATGTGATAAACTCTACCATTGACCACCTTCTCATTTCCCATCCCCAGAGAGGACATGGACTGGGGCCAAGGTGGCACAGCAAGGCCTATGCTCAAGGGCCCAGGTCCCACTTTCCCAGATTCATTAGCAGAGATGGTTTAGGAGTCCCCAAGGAAGGTGACAGTGACAGTAACATCCTCTGGCCTGGTACCACCAAGAGACAGTGGGAAAGAGAAGACATACTGCCATCTTCTTGGGTTCTTCCAAGGGAACCTGAACCATCCCTGGCACTGAGTGTTACTCCTCTTAATCTACTCTGGCTTCTCATACACTTGGAGCCCAGGCATGTAACCATGTAGAAGCCACAAGAGGCTGAGCTGGGAGTTAAGGAGTTAACACTGTTGACTAAAGAAAAACAGAGGTCTGACCCTTAAGGGCATCAGGAGGAGGTAAGTCCACCTTGGAGGTACAAAGAGACAAGTCTAGTAGGGCCACTTCTGCTGAGATGTGAATGCTACTGATGGATATAACACAGCATGGAAGAGCTAGGAGAAACTGCAGAATAAAGAACACAGAGGTTTTCAGCTGGAAGCTGTCTTAGGACACAGGCCACAGCTTAGAATATTGAGCTAAAAAAGCCCCCAGTGACCACCCAGGTCCACTTAGGCCCCACTGAGGAAGACCATTCACTAGGTCTCCAACTAACCATGAAAGTGACTCATCCTCTCCCCCGGCAAGCAGGGTGAGTAGATACAATGAGCTTATCAGGACTGAGCAGGGAGCTAGGGCTAAATCAGATTGAATCCACAATAGGATATTTTAATTCGAATGGAAGCAAGGAGGACAGGTCCCAAAGAGCATCCACTGTACTTTCCAATACCTTCCTATCTTATACTTTTGCGCTTCTGATACCTGAGGAAGAAAGGAGTGGAGGGATAGAGCATGGGGCTGGGAAAGAGCCTTGTATTTGGAGCTGGAAGACTCAGATTTAAGCCTTGCCTTTTCTCCTAGCTACTCGAGGAACCTTGGACGAGTGCCTTTCTCCACCCTGCCCTATAAAACCTGGGAACTGTATTAGATGATCTCCATGGCTCCTATGACTCACTAAGAGGGTGGAAGGAGGAAAAAAGATGTAGGAACTCTAATTCCAGAGATAATCAAAGAAGTTACATCCAAGGAAGGGAAGAAGTATGCTCTGAGATACTTCAAGGTTTTTGCTGTGCTGGAAAACCGGTCACTGTTGGTGACAGGAGAGTAAAAGTGTGTGTGTGGGATGCCACTTCCATGGAGATTAGATTAAAGTTGCTACTGGAGGCTAAGGAAGCCTGGATCTGGGAGGGAGGGAGAAGGATGCCCCTTCCACTATACTATGCACACTCTACAGCTTTCATCCTAGGGCAAAGCCACAGTGGTTTCACCCTATCCTACTCTTCATACCTAAGTATCCACCGCCTTCATTCTAATCTAAAGAAAGATAATGGAAATATCCTTGAACTTAGGAGGGGGTTGAGGGAGGAAGCAAGGAGAGGACTGGCATCTTGTCACCACCCAGACATTTGTTGCTACTTTGCCATTCATTCACTATGTCAGCTTCTAAAGAATTTTTTGAACTTGAATGTAGATGGCTGACAAATTTGGTCTGTAAGAAATGAGTTCAAGTCCTATATTGGACACATATTAGTTAGGTGACTGCTCAAATAGCTTAACCACTTTTGCCTTAGAAAATATCCTGAGACTTATTTATTAAGTTGAAATAGATTTTTGCTCTGCATTGATGGAGGGAGATCCCACACTCAGATCCATAGGTTTCTGAAACCAAAAATCCTTCAAAAGCAATCTGTAACAGCCTACTTTCTTGGGGGCATTCTCCTCCCTCGGTGACAGGGGTGAGGGTATGCTATGATATAGCTATTAGCAGAGGGATCACATGGGGACAGGCAAGCAGCTGGGCAGGGCCAGGACAGAGCTCTCTGATGAAATGACTAGATCAAAATTCTCACTGCAGCTCTATCCATCAGATAAGTCAGACAATCTGAATGGTGAACAGAGGCAGTTCAAGTAGAAGATGGGTGTGGCCATGTTATCTATCTCAAGCTTAGGTGACAACCCAAAATGATGAGACCAGGCCCCCTCTAGCAGGGATCAGAATGGAAGCTGCTCAGATAGTGAACTATGTTAGCAGATGCCAATTCTGATTTCAAAACATTTAGAACTAGAAAGGCCCTTAAAGGTCACAGAGTCCAGGCCCCTTTTTCTGCAGAGAAACAGAGTAAATGAAAGGAAATGATGCACATAGAAAAGAGCAAAGCTGGGATTGGAACTCAGATCTCTTGCTTTCAAATTGAGTGTTCTTTCCCCTGTGCCACTGGTTAGTAACTGCTGAGGAGGGATTCCTCTGTCTCCACTGAAATCCCCTCTGATGCTCCATCATGGCATGAGAGCACGTTGGGCTCTCAAAGACCATGCTGGAGAGAACACAATAGGGCAGCCCCAGTCTGATGGAAGCCCTCTGAGCGCATACCCAGGGGAAGCTGCAGCTCTCTCATCTGAAGGCCAGCCCAGCCGTCTGAGAGGCTCGAGCACCAAAAGTCTGGCCACCAGGCCAAAAACAAAGGCCATAGCAACTCATGAAGACCATCAAGAACAGTGTAATGAGGAAATCAGAGATTCCTAAGTTCATTTTATTCCAGCACCTACCACAGTACCTAGCACAGTAGGTACTTAAGAAATTCTTACTGAATGGATGGATGGACAGGTGATGGATGGATGGATGGATGGATGAATGGATGGATGGATGGATGGATGGACAGACAGACAGATGGAGGGAGGGACAGATGGAGGGATGGATGGATAGATGCATGGATGGGCATAGATTAAATATTGAAAGAGAAATTAGAGATCGTTTAATTTAATCCTATCATGTCATACATGAAGAAACTGAAGCCAGAGAGATGAACTAATTATCCAAGTTCCCACAGGTGTAAACAGCAAAGCCAAAATTAGCACCTGGGTCCTAAAACTTGAAATTCAGTGTCCTTTCCATTGAATATCACTGTGTCTCCAGCACTTACCATAAATTTTCTCATATCTTTTTGTTCTTGACTTTCTCCCCATTTATGAAGGTGCAATGGAATTTCACCATGTTCACATGCCACAATTTGTTCTGTCATTTGTCTATCATGTAAATGTGGGCTGTCTACAACATTTTGCCATTATCAAATAAGCCAACAGTTGTACATCCTATAGACTTCAGGCTTCTCTTTATAATTAGTAAATCCTTGCTAAATGTACAACCATGATTCCATCAGGAAATATCAGGATGGGAGATGCTCAACCAAAGAGACATTTAGCACACGGCAGAGGAAATCTGGCCATCCAGTGAGGGGTAGAATACTAGAGGGCTGTCAATTTACCAGGGCAAGTCAGATCAATAGAATTGAGAAGAGTGAAGTAGAGACCAATTTACCTGGCAAGAGGAATGAGGAAAACGACCCAAGACCTCATGGGGTTCTTTGGGGAATCAAATGATCCCTTATAGATCCTGGGTGACTCTCATGTCTCTAGGCTTGTTTCCACTTTTACAAAAGGTAGTTGCACCAGATGAAGGCCCCTGTCAGCTCTGACAGGCCACGTTCGAAGAACCCTCCAAACTCTTACATTCTACATTCTAAGGATGACTCCTCTCTCTGACATTGTTCTGAGGTCTTTCAGAGCTCTGACCTTCTACATTCTATTCTAGGGTCCCCTCTGTTCTAACAGCCCAACTTCTGTATTCTAAGTGGATTTAAAACTCTAACATTCTATATGTTCTATGGACCACTAAGCTGAGAAATCAATGCTAAGACAGGATTGGGCACTAAGGAGGTGATATGGCTGATTTAAAAAATGCCTAAGGCTTGTATATGTGTAGAGTAAATAGTATACTGGGGATCTAGGGGGATTTTGAAAAGATGGTGGGGGGAGAGAGAGAATGAGGTGAGAGTCTTGACAATTTTATCTCTAAAACATGTCACTTCAAACCTCTGCTCTCCATTGACATTACCCTGCTTCAGGTGGACATTAGCTCTCACCTGGAATATTATAATAACTTCCTGATTTATCTGCCTGACTCAGTCCCATCTCTGATCTTTATCTTCCACAAGCTTGCAAATGCATCTTGCTAATACACAGGTCTGACTAATATCACTCCCTACCCCAAAACCCATTATCCCATTTGCCTCTGGGATGAGATATAAACTCCTCATTCTGGCGCTGAAAGCTGTGCACAAGTTGTACTTTCCAGACTGATTTCATATTTCCATCCTTTACCCACTCCAAATTTCATCTGGGGCACAAAGCTCTCACTATGATCGCTCCTCCCTGGGCACGGCTACTCAGTGGAGTGTTTACTATGAAGAGTGCCATGGCGACTGCTGATGATTCCTAGGCATATAATGTCACTTAGGTTTGTTCCCATATTTTCTGGATGGTCTCATCCCATGAGATACTTGGTTGGCCCCTTCCTGCTTTTAGATTCGGGGCTTATTTCTTCAGGTCCACTCACTGGCTTTTTCAGCTCCAGTCTGCTAGAAATTTTGATTGGGTACACTTCACAAGGTATCTTGGGGTTTGGGGGAAGATTTTTTTTTTCCTTCCGTATTTATTTTATCTTTTTTTTTTTTTTCCAAAAAACTGGGATAATTAACTTTTTTATCTCACGTAGTTTTTCATTTATGATTTTTTTGAACTATAGCTCTAGAAAACCAGGCTTTGATAAAATCCATTAGAATTCAAATGGAGCTACTTGACTATGCCTTTACACCCTAATTACTCTGGCTCACTGATTGGCCAGCAATAGGACCCAGTTCAAGCTTCATGTGTTCCTTGTTTGGGTTTTGATGGCTCAGAGTCAGTGTAAATAGCAATTGTTTCTGTCTTGGTCAGAGGGTCTGCCCCTCCCAGACTGATTCTTTTGTGAAGGTGAACTAAGCCACTTTTGCCTCATTGCTTACCTAGCCTTACTGAATGAAAGTTGCCTCAGACAAACTGAGACCAGAGGAAAGACCTCAACTTTAAAAGGCCAAGGCTCCCACTGCATCTGACCATCACCACTTGTCCTGATCTCCATCTTGCCTCTAGATCCCCAAGTCTCTGGTGGAGAATGTTAATGACTTCGCCCAGCTTTGTCTTATTTAAATCCAATTCACTTGCAAGTCAAGACATCACCCTCCTGATGGCATTGGTCCTCTCAGAGAATGAAGGAGGAACAGTAACTAGAACAGAACTCCCTGAAAGGAGAGTCTGAATGATGAGGATAGGTTTTGGGGGATTTCTAATGAGAAATCCTTTCTAGGTTCAAGTCTGAAAAGAATTAAAGGCTCAGCTGTCCTTTGGCAGATTTATAAAAGTTTTATTGATTCACAGGGCAAAAAGGGATAGGGTGAGGAAACCTGGCTAGGAAAAGCTGGCAAGGTACAAAAAGGGGGGGGGGGGGGTGTCAGAGAAATCCTGGAAGTGTGACACTCTGCAGCGGGCAGATGGCCTGCTAGAATGCCTACCTTCTAGAAAAGGCCAACCTGCTAGAAAAAGCCACCTGCTAGAAAAGGCCAGCTGCAAAGAGCAGGAAGTGAAACACAGTTTTTTAAGGCCTAAGACTGTCAATCATAAGTTCATTAGGCCAATGAGGTGTACAAAGGTGGAGTAAGGGAGGGACTAGGGAGTGGTTAATACTTAAAGGGACATGTACCCTTAACATCAACTGCACATGTGTTTTGCCCATAATATACTGGAACAAACAGCAGGAGGGAAGGGGCAGGGGGTGTGGTTTTAGCCCTGAAACATCATAATGTCAACCAGCGATCAGATTTGAGGTCAAATTAAATGAGACTGACCCATCCAGATTTGCAAATGAATGAGTTTTGTTTGCTAGGACAAAAGGAGGTAGTACCTTGAATGAAGAGTTAATGGTTTGAGAGGAAATACCTCTAGGCTGGGGCAGGGAAAGACATAGTACAGCTGGGGTAAGGGGAGAAACAGTTAATGCTTTACAGCTGGGGGGAGGAGGGAAAGAAATAGAGTTAACCCGATTTTACAAACTGATCATACACAAGACTGAAGTTATAACTATGCCACAAAAATCACCCCAAAATATATTACAAAAGCCATTCAGCACTGCTTCGTGACCACTCTTCACTTATAGCTACACTCCCCAGCTGAACAAAATCCATGCTGACGACTCCCAGGTCAATCCAGTCCTTTCTTGTTCTTTTTTTAATTTCCCACCCCTATGGCTAGGCAAAAGATGTAGCCCCCCATTGCAGGTAACTACCTAACCTAAGGTAAGACATTCTCAAGATCCTCTGGCTTAGCGTGCAAATGCATTTGAACCAGAGCCAATTTACACCAAATTCCTGACCTCATAACACATATCTGTCAGCAGCAAAAACCCCTTTACTTTTGTTCTAGATTTTGGTCTGTAAAAAGTCTTGCTGTCCCCCTACAGGGCGAGAGGACTCCAAGACATTTTCTGAGTTAAATTTGCACCCACTTTCTCTATGCCTTTGTGATGCCTCAGGTGTCATCTCCTATGGGAAGCTTTCCCTGATCCCATTAGTAAATGGTAGTCTCTCCCTCTTGACATTATTTTTAGATTTATGAATCAGCACTTATTTTATCCCAGAATAACATATGCTTCTTGAGAACAGATTTTTTTTCACTTATCTTTGTATCCTAAGGCCTTTTATACACTAGGCATTTAATAAATGTTTATTGAATTGATGTGAATGGAGGGAAGGAAGCAGTTGGAAGAAATGACAAAGGGACAGAAAGCAGGAAATAGAGAGCATTAAGATGGAGATGAGAGAGCTCGAATGGGAAGAGAACATGGAGAAATGAAAGAGACAAAAGGGAGGAAGAGGTTAGAGTAAAAGAGGAATCAGGAGGAAGGGAGGATCAATAATCAATCAACAAACATTTATTAAGTGCCTACTATGAGCATGACTTGTCCAAGATCATACAGGAAGTGTCAAAGGTAGATTTGAACTCAAGACTCTGACTGGCCACGCCCATTGGATTTGTGCATTGGGAAAGTGATTTTGCTAGTGTAGCAAAGCAACGACCTGCAGAGGGGAAGACTATGGGACAAGAGATAATCTCAGAGTCAGAAGGGACATATTAGTGAGCAATGAGCATAAGCCATACCTGGAAAAAAGAACTTCATCTAAATATGTTGGACAAGGGGCGATATAGCCTTGAGCCAAAGACCTCCAGTAAGAAGGAATCCACTGTACCCAAAGGCAGACCATTTTGCTTTTTTGGAGCTCTGGTCATTAAAGAAGTTTCTTTCTCTTTTTTTATTCCTCATATTAATTAAATATAAATTAAATTTGCCCAATTACAACATATGCCAAGTTCTGCCTCCTAAAGCAAAGAAAAAGTCTGTTCCACATGGCAGCAGCTCAAATAAATGCTTGAAAACATCATATGGTCTCTCCTTCCCATCAAGAAAGAAACATCTCCTCTCCTCCAGGCTAAATATCCCAGGTCATTCAATCTGTCCTCATACATTATGAACTTGACAAGATTCTTAGCCACCCCAGATGCCCTCCTCCGCACATTCTTCAGCTGTTCAATAACACCAAAACGTGGCACCTGAACTGAACATAATACTTCTGGTGTGGACTGATTAAGGCAAGGTCCAGCAGCAGCAGCCGCATCTCACTGGTCTTGGATATTCCTCTCAATGCAGATGAAGATTTTTTTTTTTTTTTACTTCATGTCCTGTGGTCATGAGGGGCAGCTAGATGGCACCATAGTGCATAGAGCACTGGGCTTGGAATCAGGAAGAGTCATCTTCATGACTTCAAATCTGGCCTCAGACACTTCTTAGCTGTATGACCCTGAATGAGTCATTTAACTCTATTTGCCTTAGTTTTCTCATGATTAAAATGAGCCAGGGAAAGAAAGGGCAACTCACTCCAATATCTTTGCTGAGAAAACCCCAAGTAGGGTCATGGAGAGTTAGCCACAACTGGAAAATGACTCAATAACCCATGGATGTCACATATTCAGCTGGTAGTCCACTAAACAGCCCAGGGAATTTTCGGGAAAATATTTTCCTTTCTAGTTATGCCTCTCTCATTATATGCTTCCAAAGTTGATTTTTTTAACCTTTTATGTGTTTCCTATTAAATTTCATCTTGTTCATTTCAACCTAACATTTTAAACTTTCAAGATACTTTGGATCCTTTCTCTGCCATCCAAAAGGTAGCTACTCAACCCAACCTTGTGTCATAAGCCTGCTGTTACACGCTTCAATCCAAGTCATTATCAAAGAATCCCACAGATTTCTGAAACATCCTTCTACAGACCTCCTTCCAAGCAGAAATCAGATCACTAATGACCATGCTGAGCCTCATTTAGAAAATGCCAGAATCTATAAGCTGCATCAACATTTAGCTCACATCTCTGTTTTGTGCACAAGACAGGTATGAGTCTTTGTCAAATGATTCTCTACAACAAAGTTATTCCCTATCAGTCCCACTTCCTTGCTCTACCTGCCTGGCAGGCCTGTCCCAAGGGCAAATCAGGTTAGCCTGGCATAACCTGCTCTTAATGAGTCAGCCACGCCTATGCTCTGTGATCATCACCTCCTTTTCCAGGTGTTCTCACGGCAGGCCTTCAATTACAGAGTCCAGAATTTCTGCCACAAATCAAAGTTGAGACCACAAGCCTGGGGTCTGCTGACCACATCCTCTCTCCCATCTGAAAAGGAGACCGGCATTTAGCCCTCTCCAGACTTGTGATCTCTCTCATTCTCCACGTTCTTCCTGAGATCAGGGATGATGGCTCAGCAGCCACATCTGCCAGTACTTTTATTCCCTGGGGATAGAGATCCTATGGGTGTGAGGGCAGCACAATCCACAGACACAAGTGACTAAATGAAGATTCTATACAAGGTACTAAGTCGCTTCCCACTAGAGGGGACCAGGGGATGCCTAGTTCAGGAGGGCTTTGGGAAAAAAACTGGGGACTGGAGGAGACAGAGGAGGAAGGCCTTCCCTGCTCTGCCCATCTCCTCTCTCCTCCCTCCTCCTCCTTCCTTTCCTCTCCAGCTCTATTCTCCAACTCTCTGCTCCCTTCTCAGAATCATGGGATTACAGGCCTCTTATGTCAAGGCCTGATGCTAAGAAGACAGAAGGTCAGGCAGGAGAAACAGCTGTGCATGTGCAGATAGACTTCACTGGAAGAAGGACTGGCTGAAGGGAATATTTTAAAATAAGACCTGAGGGGGAGGTGGGAGTCAGATTATAGAGGACTGTAAGTACTAGGCTAAGGAGTTTCTTGTTGGTGTGGCAGCTAATTAAGAAGGGGAGGGGAGGGGAAAAGCACACAAACCTTAGATCTCACCTCCAGCCCCCTGACTCTCCCCCCACTGTCTCCTCATCCCACTCTCCGCAGGATGGGCCAAGGGAACACCACAGCTCTAGCTGAATTTCTCCTCCTGGGCCTCTCTGCCCACCCTGCCCTCCAGCCCCTCCTCTTTGCAGCTGTGCTGGCCTCCTACCTGGCCACCCTTCTGGGCAATGCCTTCCTGGTGTCCCTGATCCTCCTCGATGGCCGGCTGCACCGGCCCATGTATCGCCTGCTGACTCACTTGGCTCTGCTGGATGTGTCCTATGTGAGTACCACAGTGCCTCAGGCCCTGGCGCACATGCTGGTCCAGAGGAGGGTGCTTCCTTTTGCCCGCTGTGGTGCTCAGCTCTATGTGGCCCTCTCTCTGGGTAGCACTGAGGCCCTCCTCCTGGCCTCCATGGCTGTTGACCGCTGCCTGGCCGTGTGCCGGCCCCTCCACTATGCTGCTATCATGACTCCAGGTCTTTGTGGAAGTCTGGCAGGTGGTGCCTGGGCCCTGGGCTTCTTGCTCTCTGTGCCCAATGCTGCTGCTGCTCTACGCCTTCCTTACTGCATTGGGCGCCCACCCATTGACCACTTCTTCTGTGAACTGCCGGCAGTTCTGAGGGTGGCCTGTGCCAACACGGCCCCCAATTGGGCCCTGGTCTATGCCATGGGTGTCCCCATCCTTCTGGGGCCCTTTGGCTGCATTCTGGCTTCCTATGGTCTCATCTTGGCCACTGCCCTGCGCCTCCCTTCTGCCCGGAGCCGACGCAAGGCCCTCTCCACCTGTGGAGCCCACCTGGCTGTGGTTGGCCTCTTCTATGGAACTGTGATGGCCATGTACCTGAGGCCCAAGGGACGCACCCCAGCTGGGCGCCACAAGCTCATAGCAGTCTTCTACATCGTGGTCACTCCACTGCTTAACCCACTCATCTACAGTCTGCGGAACAAGGATGTCCACAGTGCTGCTAGGTACACTGTCGCCCGGGTCAAGGGGATGAGGGCAGGGGCCATAGAATCATAGATTCTAAGGAAAGAGAAGATGCCTCAGTCATGATCTAGTCCAACATCCTTCCTCCTCATAGGAGTCATTTCCAGGAAACCCCAGTCTCTGCCTGAAAAAAGAGACCTCGACCTCCCCAAGCAACCCAGCCTGTTTTTGTACAGGAACACAGGCAGACAGGAAGCAGGCTCCAGATGTTACCATAACAGGCACTGAGAACGTAACATGCTGAGCAGGTTTTTGAGTGATGGATCATTCTGGCAGGCCAGCAAAGGGCAGGACCCCTTCACGGAATAACTTTTTTTTTAAATTCACAAGTGAGTGAAAAGTTAAATTTTAGTTATTGGCTATTAAAAATAAGGTTGTGGTTTTTCCCATCCAAGTTCATGGACTCCCTGAAATCTGTCTTATGAACCCAAGTTACACATCCCTGGGGGAGAGAAGGCAGCACTGGGCCTGGGTAGGGTAAAGAGTCGGCCGCCCTGGGTTCAAACCTACCTCTTCCTCACCGGACCAGTCTCCACCCCTCTGGCCTTAGGTTTCCAGGTTTCCTCTATGAGGACCTCAGCATTTGTGTTCAAAGACTCTTGAAGGTGGCAGATGACCAAAGTCCAACCCATACATGAGCTGGAATCTTCTCTCCAACATCCTGCCAAGTGGCCAGCCAGTTTCTGCTTGAAGGTAGAGAGAAGAGGAGCTCACTACCTGCCCCTTGGTGGAACAGCAGAAAGAACATCCAATTTGTCAGAAGACCTAGATGTGAATCCTGGCTCTCTCCCTGACCTACAACCTGTGTCACCTTGGGGAAGTCAAGTCCCATCTTTGGGCCTCATCTGGAAAATAAGGGGTTTGGATTAGACACCCTCTAAGGTGCTCCCAGTTTATAACGAGGATCCTAGGAAACTCTGCAAAGCAGACCCTTCTGCTTCTGGACACAGTACTCATCATTAGGTTTGGTTCAGTTATTCCCAGAAATCAAGTTGAAATCTGCC
Organism: Pseudochirops corinnae; assembly: GCA_028646515.1. NCBI lineage: Eukaryota > Metazoa > Chordata > Mammalia > Diprotodontia > Pseudocheiridae > Pseudochirops > Pseudochirops corinnae. The sequence continues at coordinate 23,880,105 of CM053588.1, forward strand.
TCTACAGTTTCCACCACTTGCTCCTGGTTTGTCCCCCTGGAGCCACAGACAAATCTAAAATCTATTCCACAGATAGCCTTTCCAGGGCTAGAAGACTGTCCTCATGGCCTCGGGAAGTTGTCTTCTCTCCAGTCCTCATGGAGCACGATCTCATCTCCTCAACATCCTGGCGGCTCATGTTTGGAAGCACTCCTGCCCAACAACACTGTTCCTGTAGCAAAGAATATGTATGCATGCTCTAAGGACCAAAAGGAGCCAGGGATGCCTGTGAAACCAGGCAAGGGATGTCTGTGTCCACTCCTAAGACCAAAACCAGGCAGGGGGTGTCTGTGCCTGCTCCTAGGACTGATGCTATGCAGGGATGTCTGTGCCTGCTCCTAGGACTGATGCCAGGCAGGGGGTGTCTGTGCCCGCTCCTAAGACTGAAACCACTCAGGGATGTCTGTGCCCGCTCCTAGGACTGATGCTATGCAGGGATGTCTGTGCCTGCTCCTAGGACTGATGCCAGGCAGGGGTGTCTGTGCCTACTCCTGGGACTGAAATCAGGCAGGGGGTGTCTGTGCCTGCTCCTAAGACTGAAACCAGTCAGGGATGTCTATGCCCGCTCCTAGGACCAATGCTAGGCAGGAATGTCTGTGCCCACTCTTAGGACTGAAATCAGGCAGGGGTGTCCGTGCCCGCTCCTAGGACTGAAACCAGGCAGGGATGTCTGTGCCTCCTCCTAGGACTGATGCCAGGCAGGGGGTGTCTGTGCCCATTCCTAGGACTGAAATCAGGCAGGGGGTGTCTGTGCCCACTCTTAAGACTGAAACCAGTCAGGGATGTCTGTGCCCACTCCTAGGACTGAAATCAGGCAGGGGGTGTCTGTGTCCGCTCCTAGGACTGATGTCAGGCAGGAATGTCTGCGCCTGCTCCTAGGACTGAAATCAGGCAGGGGGTGTCTGTGCCCACTCTTAAGACTGAAACCACTCAGGGCTGTCTGTGCCCGCTAGGCAGGAATGTCTGTGCCCACTCCTAGGACTGAAATCAGGTAGGGGGTGTCTGTGCCCGCTCCTAAGACTGAAACCAGTCAGGGATGTCTGTGCCTGCTCCTAGGACTGATGATGCCAGGCAGGGGGTGTCTGAGCCCGCTCCTAGGACTGAAACCAGTCAGGGATGTCTGTGCCCGCTCCTAGGACTGATGCTAGGCAGGAATGTCTGAGCCTACTCCTAGGACTACCCTCCCCACCATCGCATCTCTAAAATGCTGCATCTAGCACTGAATACAGGAAGGTCTCATGCTGAACCTCAAGAATGGAATCTCAGCACATCATCCCAGGAAAGGCTGCAAATGCAAATGACCTCCTTCTGGGATGTTCTTTGGAAATGGCACCTTGGCACCAACATGGAATATTCACAGCGATGCTCCCCTCTAGACATAACCAAGATACTTCATGCCACAGCCACCTTTCACACACCCATTAAAGATCTGTGGATCTGCTGTCTGTCTTGGAGCACCTTCTACTCTTTGATCCCGCTTTTGCTCTTTTCCTGGATGCTTCTATGGAGCTGTTTCTGGCCTCTCGTGGTTCTGCCTGCCCTCCTCTGGACAAGCCTCAAACTAGCTGTCCTGCTCCAGATGGGATGTGATGGGGGCTCAAGGTGATCCCTCCTCCAGCAGACAGACACAACTCATGTCCCAGTTGCATAGTTGCCGCACCCTCTAGTGCCTTCTGATTACACAGCCTCATAGGTCACCAGTCCAGCTCCCCTGTTTTTTAAACTGTGAGGAAAGTGAGATGCAGAAAGGACTCGTGATTTGTTCTGTGTCACAGAACACGTGGCGAAGCCAGGCCTCAGACCCGGCCCTCTTGATTCCTTCCACTATTCTCAAGCCCTGGGTTTGTTGGTGTTGTCAGTATTTAGCTATATCTGACTCTGTGACCCCATCTGGAGTTTTCTTGGCAGAGATGCTGGACAGGTTTGCCATTTTATAAATGAAACTGAGGTAAACAGGTCACAGAGCTAGTAAGTGTCTGAGGCTGAATTTGAACTCAGGTCTTCCTGACTCCAAACCTGGCATTCTATCCACTGTGCCACTTAGCTGCCAAGTCCTGGGTACTTTCCACCATTACCAGTCTTTGCTTGAATAACACAGAAAACACAGACCCTGAGACTCAGGGGGACTAAGGCAGGGATAGATACTCAGAAAATGAGACTCCTCCATTTTAAAGTTCAAAATCAAAAAATGGAGGGACAAACAGGGGTGTTGGGAGCTACTCCAATCAATCAGTCAACGTTTATTAGGCGCCTACAATATGTACAACTGTACTAAGCCAACAGCGGTTCTCAACCTGTGGGTTGCGACCCCTTTGGGGGTCGAATTGAAGGGGGTGCTGAGGTGCCTTTGTAATATTTTGGGGTGACTTTGTCTTGAATCTCATCTGTGTTCAGGCACCTGGGTATGTGATATCAGCTTGTGGAAAGGTCACCTTTCCCCCCCAGCTGTAAGTCATCAACTCTGTCCCTTTCCCCCTCCCCCAGCCTGTTAAGTATCTTCCCTGAAGCTTGTTAACTATAACAAGCCACACCTAAGAATTCTTAAAAGGATTCCTTAGAGAAATGTTTACCCCTTTTGTTCTAGTGACCAGCTGTAAGTTAACTCTTAACAAAAGAACTCTACCTTATCAAAGGGGGACCTTTCAGGGCAGAGAGGTTGTGTGCTCCTCCCTAACTTCACCTTTGTATGACTTTGTTACTATATAATCAGTACCCCCAGTCCCCACACTTGGCAGGAGGATTCCCCTTAATTTTCTCCTGCCTGCTGACAAGCATAATAAACCCTTTTAAAACTGCCAAGACTGCTTATGCCTGGTAATTCTTTCAGACTGATAGAACCCTCAAAGGATTTCCATAGAAATCCATACTTTCTAACCCTCAACAGAATGACCCTTTCACAGGGGTCACAGGGGTCACCTAAGACCATCGGAAAACACATATTTCCGATGGTCTTAGGAACAGAGACATTGCTCCTCTATCCGTCTCCAGGAGAGATGGGTCAGGCCACATGCAGATACTCGCACATTCGAGTAGTAAAGGGTCATACGAATATTAAAGGGTCGGCGGCATTAGGGAAGTTGAGGACCACTGCCTTAGGAGAAGCCTTGAGAGCATTACTTTTCAATGTGAGCGTTGGCCCTTTCTAATCTAGACTTGATTGATTGTTTTGTTGATTTCTGGACTTGAGAACATATTGATCATTCAGCTGTAAACTGTGTTGTGCTTTTTACCAGCACACTCCTAGGGCCACAAAAATCCAAAACATACCCCAAATATGGAGTGAGTAGATTTCAGAGAAGCAATAGTTAATGGTTTTAGCCTAAGATCCTTCAGGGAAAGTTAAAAGGGGGCTGGGAGGCGCTCAGGAAGGAATTTTGTGACACAAAATAAGCATTTCTCTGGAGGAAGAAAAAGGAAAGCTGGCTTAAGCCAGTGAGTGAGAGCACTTACTGGCCAGTGCAAATCTTTAAAAGATGCCTGCAGAAGTTAGAGCTAAGAAACGGATCTGAGGATGATCCCAAAGATTGTTCTGGTTCCCAACTAACAAGGGACCCACAAACCTATTAAGGATGATCTAAAAAACCTTTGACGCTATCCTGAAAACAAAAAGATGCCCAAGGAAGGGGAAAGAGCCCTGCTTGGTTAGAGGGGATGATGACAACTCATGACAAAAGGTGCTCAAATTCAGAATCAATTAGTTTGCTTTCAATTTCTCCACCAAGAGTCCTCATGCTAAAACACATGACATGGCACATATTCATCAGGTTCCCTTTGGGTGGATCACACTCTCTGTATGATACAGAATTAACATTTTTGCTGAGGAGATAAGATGTAAAATATAGATAAAACACAGTCCTTTCCCAAATGAGCTTAGACTCTAAGAAACAGCACCAACAGATAGCCTAATGAATAAAATCACATACGGCATTTGAAGGGTTGTTGAGAGTTGTCACGAATTAGGAAGGACCAGGGAAAGGTTCCAAAAGATGGCATTTGAGTTGGTCTTTAAATAATGGATAGGAATTAAACTGGTGAAGAGGGAGATTTTCCTAGACATAGGAAGCAATGTCAGCAAAGTCAGCAGGGGAATGGGAGCTAAGGGTTTATCTAGGCTGAGGGGTGGATGGAGGACTGAGAACAGTCCAGTCTGGACATAGTACGGAGTTCCTGGAGGGAAGACATAGGAAATAACACTGGAAAAGCTGTGCAGACAAGATGGTAGAAGGTCTTGAATCCCAGAAGGAAGAATCCAAACTGGGGAACCACATGAAGTTTTCTGATCCTTGGAAAGACATGTCCAGACCTATGCATTCAGAAGATAATCAAGACAAAGATTGACAGGGTGGCTGAGAGAGGTGAGAGAGGAGGCAGAACACCATGGGAAAGTCACTGCAATAGTCCACGGAGGTGTTGATGGGTCCTCTAACAAGGTAGGCAAAGAGGGAAAGAGACAAAAAGGGAGACAAGAGATGCCAAAATTAGAGGCACAATTAGCAGTAATTGTTAACTGTTAAAATTAGTAATATTGGTTAATTTTGCTGAACTTTTTTTCTCTGGACTCTTTCTTATAATAAGAGACTATTGTGAGGGAGGAAAATATTTGGAAATAACTATAATGTAAAAAACAACTTAAAAAAACACCTCTCAACTGATTGGGGGGCGGGGGTGGGAAATAAAGAAGAAAGAAGGGTCAACGACAGTCTCCAGGCTACAGTCAAGGGAGACAGCTTGAATGGCAGTGGATTGTGAGCAGTTGGAAAGGGCTGACCCCTCCAAGCCCGAGTATGTTCATGAAGGACAAGTCACTGGGCAATCACCCATTTTGGAGTGATGTTATTATGTCGGATCAAGGTTGTCTTCAGGAGGCATTTGATCGAGTCTACCATGACATCCTGGTAGGCAAGACACAGAGGTGCAGGCTGGATGCTAACAAGGTTAATGAAGTTAGCATTACCTTATTAACAAGATGGAGAGAGGCATTTTTCGCTGCTGTTCAGTTGTGACTCTTCTTCACCCATCTGGATGGTAATAAAGTTAGGTGGATTCAGGCCAGGTTGGGAGTGAAACTTTCCACAGCCCAGGGTGGCATTGTCACCCAGAGGAAGAAAGAGCATCCGAGAGAGGGCAAATAAAGGGAGGGCCAGCGACCACCCACACATCTGAAGAGTGGAGTGGTGTCGATGAATCATTAGACCTATTAGCATTTATTTAGAATCAACTCCCAGTACCAGACCCTGAGCTAGGCCCTGGAGGTAGATACAAAGAGAGGGGAAACATTCCCTACCTTCAAGGAGCTTACATTCCAATGTAAATAAACAGGTATATACAATATACGGACTGAGTAAGCTTGGGTTCTTAACCTTTCGGGTGCTATGGACCCCTTCCGCCGTCTTGTGAAGCCTATGGATCCCTTCTCGGAGTTGTGTTTTTAAACGCATAAAATAAATAAGATTACAAAGGAAAGTGATTGTATTGATGTAACTTGTTTTTTTCTATCCAAGATCACAGACCCCCTAAAACCTCTCCCCGGAATCTCTGAGGGTCTGTGAAGCCCCGGCAGTATGCCGGTTGTGGAGGTCGCTGACACCGGCAGAGCACATCTGACATCCCTTACTGCGGGACTGCCCCTCCCCTCACTGCCCATCAGTTTCCCCATCCACAAATCTGGACGATCACACTCGGTGGTGGATGGAGCCCTCCCCACTCTCCATCCCGGGATACTTCATGGCTGGGCTTTTCCCCTGGCCCCTCCCGCTCCCTTTCTAAGAAGGCACATTAAAGGTCCGCCCGAAGGCCAAAGCACCGCCAAGGCCCGGCCCAGCTCAGCTAAAGCTGCGGCAACAGAGCTCTGGGGACCACGGGCGTCTGGGGAAGGGCGCGAGTGCCGCCCTGTGGGCATGCGCCCCAACACGCCAAAGCTGAGAGCTCTGCAGGAATCGAGGAGGAGGAGCCCGAGCCCGCGGTCTAGGGGGCCAGTGGCCAGGCTGCACTGGGTGGAGAGTGCCCGCAGTGCCCTCCCTGCCCCTCTCCCCCCCACTGGAGGAGAGCACGCGCAGTTCGGTCCGCAGGACCAAGTCCCAAAGGAGCCCTCTTCAGAGCACAGCCTCCTTCGCCTCCCCCTCCCCCTCCCCCTTCCTTCCCTACTTTGGATGCACTTCCTAAGTTTCGCCATCCATGGGGACATGGCTGTCATTTTCCCACAACAGAACTCAAACCCCTTCAGAGAGACATCCATCCCGGCTGAGCTAGTCCAGTCCGACTCTCCCTAACCCCATTTGGGGTTCTCCTGGCAGAGAGACTGAAATGGTTTCTACCATTTCCTTCTCTGGCTCATTTTACAGATGAAGAAACTGAGGCAAACAGGGTGAAGTGACTTGCCCGGGGTCACATGGCTAGGCAGTCTGGGGGCTGAATCTGAACTCAAGTCTTCCTGACTCCAGGCCTAATGCTCTGAGCCGCCCAGCTGGCCCGGCAGGGACTGGGCATTTAATAACGTCTACTTAGTTGTACTGAATTCCATTTACTGCCTTCTACACTTGCCAAAGCCCTGATGTCCCGAGGCCTCACTGCTTAATAAAGCCGGCTGGTTTTAATCCGATCGCGCCCCTTAGCGCTATGGTCCCTCCCAGCCCCGACAGGCCTTGGGACCCCCCAGGCGGCGCCCCCTCTTCTTCGCATCAGTGCCGGGTGCTTAATACATGCTGGTTGACCCAAAGCCTCCGTTTCCCCAGCTGTAAAAAAAGGGCGCTGGCTTCCCCCGGCCTCTGAGGTCCCTTCCAGCCAAGTTTATAATGAAGACCCCTGTCAACAGGGCACGGGTGGTCACAACCAGGGCCCTGAACGTCTTTGCGTGTCCTGTTGCCATGGGAACGACTCAGCCACAGCTCCTCCAGGGCGGGTCATACGGGTCCCAGTCGCTTGCTCATTGGCCCCAGACATGCTATCCAGAGTGACTTCTGATTGGCGGAGATCCTGCACACGTTCCCGCAGGCCACCCGCCACCCCCCACCCCCCTCCCCCGCTCTCGGCGTATCCATGTTGGCGCGCAGGCATAGTCACGTCTTTAGGCCTTCTGGTCGCGGCTTTCACTGCTCACCTAACTTTACTCTTCGAAAACGAAGGACAAACAATACAACTTTCCCGCTCGCTCTGAGCCCCTAGGTCCGTGAGATGCCCGTATGGGGTGCCCTTGCCCTCCCTCACCCTCCTCCCGAGGATTCCACGAGGAGGCCCAAGAACACCACTACTGCGCGTGCGTGCAGTCTCCAGGTCTGTCTAGGCTTGTTGGAGGACCCGTCTCCTCTCGGTGGATTCCTCTCCTTCCCGCGGGGGTGGAGGGGGTAGGATCTTAAATTCTTTGTGCGCGCATGCGCCACCAAATCTTACGCTCTTTCCTCCCCCACCCCTTTTCATAGAAGAGCAAACCCCCCCTGTGTTAAGGAGACACAAGCCAGAACCCGAACCCCGTTTTACAGAAGAGGAAACTGAGACCCAGAAAGGACATGTGACTGACCCAAGGTCACGCAGAAGATCAAGGGCAGACCATCCCGGACTGGGAGAGCAGCCTATAGCCAACATTTATGTAAGCGCCTACTGTGTACGACGCACTGCACCGACACCCCCCACGACTCCAGGAACGTCCCCCTCCGCTTTCCCTGCCACTTTAAAGTGGCTCCAGCCCCACGTTCCCCAAAAGGAAACTGAGGCTCTGGGCTGGGGGCCAGCTTCCCCCTCCTCCGCAGCCCCCAGCGCCCTAGCGCACGGCTCCGCGCACGGATGCACGCTGTGGAGTGCGGGTCCAGGCTCAGTTAACCCTCCCTGAGGACCTATGTATGTGCACTGCAGTGCAGACCACACGACCGGCCCCTGCTCCCCAGGACGTTCAGTCTAGTGGGGGGCGACAAGCAAATAACCAGACCTACAAGATGCGGGGTGGGGTTCAGACGGGCGTAGGACTCAAAGGAAGTCTGTGAAATCTGGAGGCGGAGATGGGGAGGGGTGGGTCCAGGCAGGGGCGCAGCCAGAGGAAACGCTGGGAGCGTTATGGAGCGTAAGACTGTGTAAGACGTGTGGGAGGGTAGGACGGGGCCACGCAGGATTTCATGTTTGATCCAGGGGAGACCGGGTGACGCGCTCAACCCCGGGGAGATCGTGGGCTGGAATAGCAGGATCCTCGCGACAGTCTGGGTGATAGCCGGTGCACAATCCGAGCCGAGGCTCACCTGTACGGAGAATCCATGGGACCTAATGAGAAGGATCCAGAGCAGAGCCTTGGGAGAAAACCAAGCCTGGCACGTAGACCATGGATGGAAATCCCGCAAAGGAGACGAAGGAGCAGTCCGACAAGTAGCACCAGGACAGAGTTCTCAAGAGAAGAGAGTCCAAAAGGAGACGATGATGGACAGTGGGGCCAGGGGGAACGGTGATGGAGAGGGGAAAGCCACCTTATCTGATGATGCTAAAGAGGTCATTGTTAGCTCTAGAGACTGCGCTTTCAGTTCCGTGAGGTCCAACGCGGGACTTCAGAGTTAGGAAGAGGAAAGGAAGGGGACGGGTGCTCAAGAAGGTTACTGAGGATACAGAAAGATAATCAGCAGGGATGGGCAGATCAAGTGAGGGGTTTTTGAGGATGGGGAAGACATGAGTGTGTAAGCAGGAAGGAAGCAGCCGGTATAGTTTGAAGATAAGTGAGAGAGTGGGGAGCATAGAGGGGGCGATCTGACCCCTCTAAGGGATTGATCCCTTGTGCACGTGGAGAGGTTGGCCGGCCAGGAGAAGGGCCCCCTCATTAGGGTGATTGGAGTGAAGGAGGACACAGGCAGAAGGCATCTGGGTGATGTGAGATGAAGGGGAGGCAGAAGATGGAGTTCTTGTGCAATGGCCTTGCTTTCCCCAGTAAAATATGAAGCCAGGTCCTCAGATGAGAGGGAGGGGGAGATGCAGTGAAGGCTCATTTGAGGTTATGAAAGGTAATTTTGTAATGGTGCTAGTCAAGATGGTTTCATGATTTTCTCCAACTTTATTCAGCAGTACATGTAGGAGCAAAGAGGGCCAAGGGTGGGAGCCAGCCAAGACTGAGGCTTGGCTGGGCAACGTGGACAATAGGATAGGTGGGCAAGGGACTCTCAAGCAGAGGTCAGCGTGGGGTCTAACACTGCATGCATATAGTGGGGCATCTGGGTGGGCAGTGGATAGAGCTCTGGGCCTAGAGTCAGGAAGACCTGAGTTCAAATCTGGCCTCAGACACTTAGTAGCTCTGTGACCCTGGGCAAGTCACTTCACCTTGTTTGCCTCAGTTTCCTTATCCATACAATGAGCTGAAGAAGGACATGGCAAACCACTCCAGTATCTCTGCCAAGAAAGCCTCATATGGGGTCAGGAAATGTCAGATACAACTGAAAGGATTAAATAAATATACATGTAGAGAGACAAACACGTATATAATACATATGTATATGTGCGTGTGGTCTCCTCGGATAAGATCTTCAAGGGCAGAGATTGTTTTGTTTTTGTCTGTGTATCCCCAGGATGTAGGACAGTTTCCAGCACATAGAATACACTTAATCAATGCTTGCCATTGGCGGGGCGAGGGCTTTGGAGCCAGGAAGTCCTGGGTTCAAAAATTGTTTCCTGCCCAATGTGGCAGTGTACCCATGGGCAAACTCCTTAACCATTTAGTGACCCGGACAACTCTCTACACTTGTCAGTAGATCACTGTTTTGATTTCCCTACACCAGAGAAATCACAAGTTCCAATCAAATACAAACACACATATGTAGCATTTAGCTAACAAAATTATAAGGGGCCAATGGAAATATAAAGTACTTTGCAAACCTTAAAATGCTATATAAATGCTAGTGATGCTAACGATGCTGGTGTGTGAAAACTTCTTAGTGAGTAGAATTGACTCCAAAGTGAAATGGGGGACCCTTGGAGGTAGACCCAGCCACTGGAAGTCTTCGGGCAAAGCTGGCTGTCTGCTTAGCCTGGCCATGGAAAGTCCTTCATTGAGCCCTTTACACCTGGCCCCACAGCCTTTCTTGACAACCTCATTCCTTATACATCACTTTGCTGCCTGGACTCTACCGTACAGCCAGATTGGACTTCTCTGCTTCAGCTGCCACCTCCACACCTTTGCACTGGCCATCCCCCATGCCAAGAATGCATGCCCCTCTTCACCTCAGCCTCATAGAATTCTAACTTGAAGCTCAAATCCCACCTTCTCAGCGGTTCTCAGCCATGGGTCGCGACCCCTTTGGGGTCCAATGGTCTTAGGTGACCCCTGTGTAGGGTTGTTTGACCTATAGAACGACCATTCACAGGGGTCGGCTAAGACCATTGGAAAACACATATTTCCAATAGTCTTAGGAACAGAGACACTGCTCCTCTGTCTCCAGGCAGGTCCGCCTGTATGCAGATACGCCCACATATGAGTATTAAAGGATCAGGGCATTAGGAAGGTTGAGAACCACTGTTCTAAATGAACCTTTGTGTTCCCTGCCTCCAGCTGCTCCTGCCCTCCCTCCCTCCAATTTATGTGTATTTATATTTTTTTATTAATTTGTACGCATACGTATTTATGTCATCTCCCCTGTCTTTGTCTTCTTATCCCCAGAACTGAGCACAAAGCCCAGCACACACTAGGTAGGCATTTAATGTTGGTTGACCAGTAGAAGAGATTTTTGCTCAGGTACTGATTGAAAGAGATACCCCATGAGCTCCCTTCAGACTCTGAGTTTCTGTGATTCTAAGATGAGAGTCCTTCCCTGCCCTGGGGAGTCCAGAGGGAGGCGGGGAGACAAGAGCCACACACTTGGAGCAGAAGGATAAAGGACACTGTTCATCCCCAGTTCATTCCCTCCATAGCTCAGCCCTGAGGAAGTCATGCTGATGAATGCAGCCCATAGAGGAATGCTGGGTTATGTATGTATGAACCCCCAGGTTTGCTGTGGCAGGAGGCTAGGCAGGGGGTGCGCTACAATATGTTTAACAACCAGCTTTCAGAATGGGGGGGGAGGGGAGACAACTTGTATACACTTCTGTGAATAATTTGAATTATTAACATTTTCTCCATCAAAAAATAAACAAATCAGACCCTGACTTGTAGCATTTGCCCATTTCTGAGAGGTAAATGGTCACCCTAAAAATTTAACAACTGGCTCTCATCAGCCTGTGTTAGCTGGCTCCAGCACATGCCCAGAAGAAGGGAGTAAGCATTTATTAAGTGCTTCATGCTCCAGGCGCTGTGCCAGGGGCTTTACACGTCTTGTCTCGTTTGAGATAGAAGTCTGGCTTCCAGTCCCAGCTCTGCCCCTACTTTTCTGTATGAGCTTAGGCAAGTCCCTTAACTGCTCCTGTACCCGTTCCTCACTGCAGAATGAGGGGGTGGGAATGGACCCCTTCTCAGGCCCCTTCTATCTCTAGGATTCTGGGCATTAGAGGGATTGAGAAGAGGGAGAAATCAACCAAAGTGAGAAGCATCAATAGAGGTTTCCAAGAGGAAGCAGGAGTTCAGCTGCGCCCTGAGGGGTGGAGAGAATCTGCTTAAAGACAGAAATGTGCTTGGTGTGTGGGAGCCACACCAGAGTTCCCATGGAACTCAGGAGCTGTCTGTTCAGTCTCTTCCATAAATCCCCAGTGACGGGGAACTCACTAGCTCCCTGGGCAACCCTATTCCATCCCTGCTTGTTCACTCCTTTCCATCATGTCTGACTCTCCGTGACCTCATTTGGGGTTTTCTTGGCAGACACTGGAGTGGTTGGCCATTTTGTTCTCCATCTCATTTGACAGATGAGGAAGCTGAGGCAAACAAGGTTAAGTGACTTGCCCAGGGTCACACAGCTAGGAAGTGTCTGAGGCCAGATTTGAACCAGGGAAGATGAGTCTTCCTGACTCCAGGCCTGGCACTTTACCCACTGAGCCACCTGGCTGCGCCGTATTCCAATTTCAGATGGTTTTAATTGGTAGGAAGTCTGTGGGGATTCTTTTTCATTATGTTTGTTTTCCCATTTCATCAGCTCCTTCTCTCTTCTGCCTCCTGGCTGATGGACAAATACGGCCCTATGCTGATACAGAGGGGCAGGTGAGGTTGGATGGGTCGAGCCCTGGGTGCCTGCCTAAACAATCAGCCTGCTAATAATGACAGAGCGGGTGTTGAGAAGCTTGGTTGCCCAATGAAGAAATAATGTAGAAGATTCAGGATGTGTGAGGAAATCACCTTACTGTGGGTGGGAGCCATATGATTATATCTGTGCACTGCTGTGACCTTGTGAAGGTTACTCATTCACTTAATCATTCCACAAACATTGCTTAAGCAGCTACTGTATACAAAATACTGCTTGAGATGGTGGAGATACCAGAGTTTAAGGAAGAAATGTTTCCCTTCAGGAACTCGCAGTCCAGCAAACTGGTTCCTGCCCACCCCACCCCCAACCCCCCAACATGCTCATCTGCCTGCTGCTGCCTTCAGCCTGCCACTGGCCTTCTCCAGGCCTCAGTAGTACACCTCCCCTCCTTCCCACCCCCACTCCCCACCCCCCACCTCCTCTTAGCTAAAAGAGGCTTGGATTTTCTGAAGAGCTTCACTAGCAGTTAATGGAAAGAAGATCAAGTGTGCTGAGCTGACAGGGCACAAACCTGTCTAATCCCACTCAGTCACCATGTAGTAATTGTATTAATATGCAGAACAATGTTTTCCACACTAAGAGGGGATGACATATGGATAAGATGAGGTATCTGCCCTTTTGGAAGTCATGGGGAGGGAAGGAAGGGAGGGAGGAAGAAAGAAAGGAAGGAAAGAAGGAAGGAAGGAAAGAAGGAAGGAAGGAAGGAAAGAAGAAAGGAAGGAAGGAAGGAAGGAAAGAAGAAAGGAAGGAAGGAAGGAAAGAAGGAAGGAAGGAAGGAAAGAGGGAAGAAAGGAAGAAAGGAAGGAAGGAGCGAGGGAGGGAGGGAAGGAAGGAATTAGTGAATAAGTTAGTGAATGAAAAATCATTTAAGCTCTCCTTTTGACAAGGAAGGAAGTTGAGGCTCAGAGGGGAAATAGGCCTGCCCAAGATGACATGGCAAGAACAGAGTCAAAGCTAGAACACAGACCTCCTGACTCCTGACACCTGGACAGTGATAGAAAAGTCCAGAGTCACTGACACACACATGTATATATGGACACTAAAGGTCATGAGCATGACACATATCCTGTGGTCATGAACATACAAACTTGTCCATGGGCACACACAGCATCATCTCCAGAACCTGGGATTTTGCTAGTGTGGAAGCCGGTCCACTGAAGCCCTTCACAGGTCATCAGCAGCTCAGAGTCTTTAAAGTCAGGTGTTTTTCCCAAGACCACACAGCTGGTGTCAGAGTCAGACATTCAAAGCCAGGTGTCCTAACTCCCATCTCTCTTGCTATGGCCCATCGCCTCCTCTGTGGGCGTTTGCTCAGTCAGAGGACCCCCACACCCTGTCCCCTGCCCCCTGCCCCAGAGCAGAGGAGAGGTTGAAGTTCTGGCCAGAGGAGGGATCTGCCCATTTCCATGCCTTAAGACAATTTGGATGGTATAAAAGATCCTAGATCCACAGCTTGAATAGTTCAACTAGGGCCCAGAGGAAGGAAGCGGCTTGCTCAAGGCCACACAGGAAGCCAGGAGCAGAACAGGAGTCAACCTGGTGCCTCCTTCTGACAGGGTCACTTTCCTGCTGATGTCCTTCCTGTCCCTATCCTCTCCACTTTGAGGCTAGCCCCTCTGCTAGTTGCAAAGCTTCAAAACCCCCAGGTCCCCAGGCTTCAGCAACATGATTTAGCCATTTGGACTAGACACCATTTTCCACTTTTCTGTGTTTCTTAGTCCCCAGCGAGCTTCATGAGGACTGGGTCAGTGTATTCAAATTACAGACCCAAGGAGCTCCGAGGCCATGTAATGCAAACTGCTCCTTTCACAGAAGAGGAAACAGAGGGACATAAAGGTACAGGACTTATCCAAGGTCATTTAGGTAGTAAACATCTGAGGTAGCGTTTGAGCTAAGGTTCTCTCTGTTTCTAGGTAGTCTCTCCAAGCCACCATTTACTCATATGCAAAATGAGATATAACAGGATCTCACCATAATGTTTGCACTGCCTGACCGAGGATTTAAAGCTGGGAAGGGCCCTTAAAGGCTGCCTGACTCACTTTTATGCTTTATATTTTAAGGCCCAGGAAAGGGAAGTGATGTCGAGGACCAGAGCTGAGTGAGATTCAGACCCCAATCCTCCAAAAATGTGTGGAGTCTACACTGTAATATAGAGTAAGCTTTCCACTCCACCACACTGCCTCATAAAAGGTTCCTCTCAGAGTAAGGGCGCTGTTATCAGCTACCTCAGCTCACTTATTAATAGATAACCACCAAGGCCCCTTCTAACTCAGCCATTTTATGATTCTGTGCTGTTAGGGGCAACACAATGACCCGCCCCAATTCCAAAGGGCCCATCATGAAACATGCTACCAACCTCCAGACAGGGAAAGGATAGACTCAGTGCAGATTAAGGAAGATTTTATCCCACTTCTTCCTTTTTCTTTCTGTTTTTTTTTTTGGGGGGGGTGAGGAGAGGAACATGGCTAATAAGGGAAGGCATTTTGAATGTGTGTGTGTGTATATTTGTGTACATATATATGTATACACACACAAACACACACACACACTTACCTATATCTATATAATAGCTAACAATTATTTAGGACTTAACTCTATGCCAGTCACTGTGCCAAGAAGTTTACAATTATTATCTCATTTGGTCTTCATTTCAGCACTGGGAGCTAGGTGCTACTATCATTCCCATTTGACAGATGAGGAAACTGAGCCAAACAGAGGTTAAGTGACTTGCCCAAGGTCACACAGCTAATAAGTGTCTGAAGTCACCATTGAACTCAAGTCCTCCTGACTCCAGAATTATGCCACCCAGCTGCCCAATTGTTATTTTCTATAATATATAATATGTATAATATATAGAATAATTTATATAATATTTTTATGTAAAATAAATATATATTTGCATAGTTCTATTTTTCTTGTCTTCTTAATAGATGGAAGAGGGAGAGGAGGAAGGGAGAGAGGAAATTTGGAACAGAAAGTAAAAACAAAATTGAATTTAAAAAAGAAAAAGGCACTTTCCCATCGTCAGGGTGGTGATGTCTCATCTACCCACGACCCTTTTCAGCAATGTCAAGTTCTGGAAGCAGAGAACAAAGGAGAGGCCTGGAATGCTGTTTCCACAAAATATGAGTCTAATTAAGAACCATAATTGGTTTGGAAAAAGGAAGGAACGCTCTTGTAGACTGGATTTTTTTTTTTTAAGACCAGGTCTCCCTATTTTGTCCAGGCTGGAGGTGTAGACTCTACTCGTGGGCTGATCGTTTTGTTTTATTTTGTTGGGTTTTTTTTTCTTTCTCATGATTTTTCCCATTAGCTATAATTCTTCTATGCAACATGACTAATGTGAAAATGGGTTTAATAGGAATGTCTGTGTAGAGCTCATATCAGATTGCATGCCACCTTGGGGAGGGAGGGGCAGAAAATTTAATACTTATGGAAGTGATTGGTGAAAACTAAAAATAAAAAAATTTAATAAATTGGGGAAAAAAATCAAATAAAATATGAGAAAAAATGTAATAGACACTCCTGAACTATAAAAATCTGATTAAAGTTGCCTTACTCCTCTAATGAAATATGAATGTATCTGAATATAAATAAAACACACAACAGAATGCAAATAAGTGAAAGAAAGTTAAAGACAAAACATGATACAAAAGTGGGAAGGATATGGAACATGATTTGCTCCCACAGTCAGGAACCGAAGGGAATGCCCTGCAGGCAGTGTGAACTTTGGAACTTGCTCCTGATCACCTCTCCACTCCAGGCCAAACTTTCGGTAATTCCTACTGAAGCAACCCTAAAAACGCTCCAGCTAGGACTGCATCAGGGGATGGAGCAGAGGGCAGCATGGGGGTCACCACAGCTGCAACACTCCGAGGGCCAGCCCAGGCTTCCTCCACGTGCCGCCACTTGGTGAGCAGGTCCAAGCCATTTTCTGGAGCATCTTCACCAATAATTCTAAACTGGGGAGTGAGCTTAGCACAAATAAAAATCAAATATAAAATAATATAAACAATCCTCTTTAAATAGTGGGAGAGATGATATAAGGACAGTTTATTATAAGTATGTGGGATAAAACAAGTGTGATGATCAGGAACAGCGCTAAGAGCATCAGGCCCACTGAATGCATTAAAATATTTCCACTGTCACTGGTTGTCACTGGTCCCCAAAACAGCTAAGCAGTCACAAATACCTTGCATGTAGCCTAGCCCTAGGGTTACACTGATATCACATCATTCAGACAGCGTTGTCTGGCCCAGAAGCCCAAGAACCACCATCCTCTCTCCATCATCCACACCTCTTTCTAAGAGAGGTCAATGTGCCATATCCTATCATTGTCACCATTTGTCTCAGTTGAGGTTCTCCGTCTGGAGGAACTGATCCCTCTGACTGAAAGAGTTCAAACAGCTGATTCAGTAAAAATACACAGGTTATCCCAAAAGACTTAGTACAGTATTCAGCTCTGATAGCAAAAGCTATCAGGTAAAAACAGGTCCCTTGACAGCAGGCCAGAGAATGAAGGTCAATTAACGTCTCAGAAAGAAGGTTCCCTGGGGACTTGGGGACTCCCCAGATCTGACAAAATTCTAAAAAAAAGAAGTTGGTTTTCTCTTCTTGTCATCCAGAAGGTATAGCTGGATCCCAGATCAATCACCAAGGGACAAAGTTAACCCCACCTACCTCAGTTCTTTACCAATGCCTCCTTGCTCAAAACAGTTCCAACTGGTATGGTGGGAATGTGGATGGCTATCACATAATCCCCAGTTCTACCACTGTCCTGGCCACACGGTCTTGATGGTGTCAGATATGGGACTGTGTTTCCATGTCAAGCCTAATCATGGAAGATATGCCTATGGAAGCCATAAGTCCCCAAATTCCAAGACCTTTTCAGGGTAAAGAAGTCACCCTCTTAATAAAGTTTTACAGAAAGAATATCCTTTAACAGACCACAAGCCATCAGTCTTGAGTGGGCTTCATACCTGCTTCTACACTTACTATGTGACCTTTGGTGAGCCCCTTCTCTTTTCTGGGCTCCAGTTCTTTCATCTGTGAATATGAAGCAATTAGACTAGACAGTCATGGAGGACTTTTCCAACTCTGGATCCTGTGAAGTGGCTCAAGTTTGCTCCAGAGTGTAGTATCGGAGATAGGACTAGAACCCCGCTCTCCTTGACTAATGCTCTTTCCACTGTCCCTTTGATCAATCCTAGAATGTGGTACCTGCCACACTCTGATTCTGCCCACTTCCATTCCTCCTGTTTCCATTCTCTACCTCAGACCCAAGTGGGAGCCAAAGTGAATTGATCAGTTGGCCGATTTACAAGGGAAGAGCCCGGTTTGGGAACGCTTAGTCACCCTGTGACGGCAGGAGCACCAGACGGGGCTTCGGAAAACCTGGATCCAAAGCTCAGCTCTGCCACTCATCACCCGGTAAGGCCTTACCTTCTCTACACTTCCGTTTCCACAACTGCAAAATGTCAATAAGAATTCCTAGTCTAACTACTTCATGAGGTTATGGGGAAGAGCGACTGAAATCGTGGATATAAATCTCTGCTAGCCACAATATGTGATAGGAATGTCAGTTAATGTTCCTCAACAGACCCAGTCAGCAAGCAATAGGACTGGCTGGTGATAACTGTGAATCTGGGCCAGTCCCTTCTCAACACTGCCCAGGAGCAAGCCACGGCCAGGCCACCATCTTCCCTTCTCTTCCATCTTTAGGAGGCATGGCTATGCCCTGCCATGCCACCTTGAGCTGGCTCTTCATCCGCTCTGGTCCTCCCTCTTCTCATCTACAAAATCATAGGATTGAACTATGGGGCCTTCAAGTTTCCTGCCAGCTCTCAGATTCTGGAGGTCCTAACCTCGCTCATCTCTCTCCCTCTGTCTCTCTCTTTCTGAAGGGGGCCATCATAAAATGATCAGGTTTAGGGTTAGAGGTGTTTAAGACCCCAAAATACCAACACTCCAGGTCCTACTGAATGAATTTGACTCAAGTCTTCTCTCAGCCAAAGAAAAGTAAAGTTTATTAAAAGTTCGCCATATTGGATAGACTCTTAAGGAGCCTTGGGTATCTGTGATGCTTGTATTGGACAATCAGGCCAGAATCATCTGACACAGAGCAAATCTGTGCTGGAAAATTCTATGGCGCTCTCACACACATGGAGGCAAGATGGAGTCTTTATACAGAAAGGTTGTGGGAGGAATCTAGGGGTGATCTAGGGGAGGAGTTTGGGGAAGGTCTTCAGGAGGAGTCAAGGAGGTCAGAGTCCAGGAATGAGTTTGGAGAGGGTCTTCAGGAGGAGTCAAAGAGGTCAGACTCCAATAATGAATGATTAAGGGTGGGAAGTTGCTGGAGGCTACCTGGAGAGGACAGACAATGGTGGGCTAGGTCAGTTCAAGGGTGTAATAGATTTGGGTATAGATATTTTGGGAGGATCAAGGGTGGGAGCTAGCTGGATAATGGAGGGCCAAGCTAGTAACAATGGTTTGGGCAGAGCCACAATGAAAGGTCTATGGCCTCATGCAAATGCCATATGTGGGAAGATTCAAGGAGAGCTCAAGGGGGTTCCCAGATCCTGCACCTCATCATTTTCATCTCTGTCTCTCTGTATCTCTTGTTACTGTCTTTCTCTATCTCTCTGTCTCTGTTGCTACTCCTCTCTATTTCTGTCTCTCTCTGTCTCTCTTTCTGTCTCTCTGTGTTTCTCTCTCTGAGTCTCCCTCTCTCCTTCTCTCTCCCTCTCCCTGTGTGTCTGTCTCCTCCCTCTCTCTCTCTCTCTCTTTCTCTCTGTCTCTGTCTCTGTCTCTCTCTGTCTCTGTCTCTCTGTCTCTGTCTCTGTCTCTCTCTCTTCTCCTTCTCCCTCCTCCCCACATCCATCAATGCCCAGAGAGATATTAGCTACATACCCTGAAATGGCCACAGGGGGACAGCAACAGTCTAGGAAAGTTAATGCAGAATTAACTATGACTTTGGATACTTGGGTATCTGCCACCTACAGTCCAGATCTTTCTGAACTCATCATCTCACCCCCACCCCAGGGACTGAGGCTCAGAGACCTTATCTCCAGATCCCCTTGGAATCCCTCCCCCCAAACACACACACGTACATGCACATGTGTGCACACATGCACATACAAATGCACACATACATATATGCACACATATGCACATGCATATACGCACACACACCCCTCTCACAGGAAGCTCTGTGGGGATGAGTCTATAAGGAAAGGAGTGAAGGAACCAGGCGGGATAGGCCCGTCACATTTATTTAGTCCAAGAGGCCAGGTCTATTATTCATTGCCAGAGGGCGGTCTTCAGAGCTGAGGGTCCCAAGGTCTTCTCATTTCTGGGCCTGGGATGGAAACAGAGATAAAGATAGCAGTTGACAGGCACCCAGGAGACAGTGTCTTTCTGTCCTTCCAGCCTTGGTCTTGAGTCATTGACACAAACAGATAGTCATCCGCTGTGTCCAAGGCTGCCCATTCTCAATGCTGAAGATGAAAAAATGAAAGACAGGTTTGCCCTCCAGGGGTTTCCAGTCTAATGTGTGGGTTATGCTAAGTACCTAAATACAGGATATAATGTGAAGGAGTCAGACAAAGAGCTGCTAAGAAGCACAAGAAGGGGGGGGGGGCGGTGCATGGCATGCATGTATGGGGGGAGGACAGTGGCAAGGGAGGCTTCCTGGAAGAGGTGGCATCTGGGTTAGGTCTTGAAGGATGGGAAAGACTTAAATAAATTATGTGAATTGTGGCAGGGGGTGGGGCACAAAAAGGAGGCTAGTTCACTTGTAGGGACTGGCGGATCATAGGTTCCAGGGGAGGTGGGAATAAGAGAGTGGCTCAGTCCAATGGACGGTACTCAAAAGGTTGTGGGGTAGCATTGTCTGGACTGGAGACTGAAATCTTTAAACTTTATTCATTGTAAATAGAATCATTCAAAGGATTTTGAGTAGAGGGGTAACATGATCTTAGCAATGGGTTGGGTGAGCCTCAGTTTCCTTGTTTGTAAAGTGAGGGGCTTGGAATGAAGGGGTCTCTAAGGTGCCTCCCACTCCCCACGTGCTGGGCCATGGGTGTGTGAGTTAGCGCTGGAGAGAACCTCAGCGGGAATCAGTTCTGAAGCCCTCACTGTACAGAGGCGGAAACTAAGGACACGCCCAACATCACAGAAGGCGCGAGAGACCCAGAGAGGCGGAGACAAAGACAGAAACACACAGGTCAGTGCGTCCCCAAGACCCTCAATGGAAGCCCTTTGCTCCCCAGGCTCCCCTCACCTTGTGGAAGAAGTAAATGGAGGCAAGGATGGTGACCACTGCCATGGCCACAGTGACATTCTGGGGAAGGTGGAGAGTCAGAGGTTGGCTCTTCTCCAGTTCCCTTCCCCAATCCTAGCTTTCTGCCCCGCGGTGCCCCTGCCCCTTTGGCACTGCTGCCCTCTGCTCCTTGATGCCCCTCCTCTTGTTCCTAATCCCTTCCCCTTTACAGCCCCCATTGGTCTCTTTCTCATGACCCTTCCTTATTCCTCTTTCCCCCTATTTCCCCTACCCTCTAATCCTGGATATTCCTTCTTTCCCATTATCCTTTCCTAAGTTCTTTTCCCCTGATAATGCCCCCTATTCCTCTTTCACTCAGTACCCAACCTTCTCCTCTCCACTCCACATCTCCCCCAACCACCTCTTGCAAGCTCATTGCTTCTCCTGCCCTCGGTGGACTGGAGACCCTCTCCCTCCAACCTCTTCCGAGGATATGGGCTGGAGGCAGAAAGCCCATGATTGGACATGCCGTAGCCTGGGAAAACAGAACGTTACCAAGGAGATGGTTCCTCCCACCCTGTGGCTCTTGGAGTGGGGGGGGAGAAAGGCTTAGAGAACTTGGCCCAGGGCAGATTCAAGAAGGAAGTAAATGCTGGTTCAGAGCAGCTCCAATCCTCTTCTGGGGGTCCTCCCATGACCCCCTATGCACTTTGGGGAAGGATGCTCATGGTGACTTTGGGCATCTAAGTATGCTGCACACTGGTTCCCCCATGATCCGGGATTGTTACATGCCTCCTGGCTTTGATATTTGTGTGACCTAACCTCTCTAAGCCTCAACTTCTCCACAGGTAATATGTGATCCCTAAAAGCCTTTCTTCCCACTCTAAATCCTATCATCCCAAGCCAAAAAGGAAAGACAAAGACACAAGTGAAAATGTCCTTACCCTCAAGGAGATGACATGCTGATGGGGGACACAAGACGGGATCATATAGAAATATACAAGATAGCCAATTAAATCATACAAGGCAACCTAGAGGGAAAGGTGATGGCAGGTGGGGAGGAGGCAGGGGTCTTTGGCACAAGGTGGACCTTGAGCTGAGACTTGAAGGAAGCTGTGGATGCTGGGAGGCGGAAGCAAGGAGGGAGAACCCCCCAGCCTCCACCAAGGCATGGAAACCAGAGGGGAGAAGGTTGAGTGTGAGGAACAGTGAGTCGGAAAGCATGGCTGGGCTGTAGAATTCACCAAGGGGACGACTGTATAAGTGGATTGAAAAGGTGGGGAGGAATCAGGGCACTAGGAAATTTAAACACCAGATAGAAGAGGTTCTTTTCAATCCTTGAGGTAATAGGAAGTCACTGGAGGTTCTTGAGCAGGGGAGTGAATGATAACAAAAAGGACTAGATATTGATTGGTATTTTACATTCAACTCTATTGTTCCGTCCTATACGTTTTATTTTATTCCATGCTTTAGGTGATTTTATTCTATACCCATATTCTGTCCTCCATGTCACCCTCCTTCTCCTCTCTGGGCAAAGCAGCTCCTAAGCACAAAAGTCTGGCCTCCCTCTCTGAAGCTGGATGTGTAAACTGGAGCTCTCCCGTAATCACTGCTGATTAAAGAGAAACTCTGCGCTTGGGAACTGTCATCTCAGAAACACCTGCCAGTCATGCCTGCCAAGGGAACTGTCCTACTTCTTGTAAGTTCAGTCTCTGAGAAGCTGAATGATATCTTGGGGTTATCCTGGAGAAGCCAGAACAAGATGACCGGGGCCCATCCCAATGCCCAATCCTGGTAAATTCAGTTGGCCTTATGCCCATGTGCCTTCAAGTCTGGTGTCCCTGTCCAGTATCTGTGACCTCAACATGCTGCTGGACCTTGGTAATTCACAAGCACACTCTTTAGAGACAGAGAGAGGGGGGCCTCCTCCCCACGCATGCTTTATGCCCCTTCCTTAAAGCAACCCGTCATATAACTCTGTGATGTTACCAATCCCATAATCAATGATGTGATTTTTGTTTTGTTCTTTATTCTGTGATTATAAAAATGTATTCCACCCTCAATTTGGGATCTTCGGAATATTCAGAGTCAAGAGACTTGCTTTTTTGGTGGACAGTGCCTCTGCTAATAACTGTTCATAGAAGCCTGCCTCAACTTACATTTTTGTTAAATTTCAATCTCGACAATGTTCCCTCAAGGAAAGTCACCCTGACAGCTGCATGGAGGATGGACTGCAAGGGGAGAGCCTGCCCTCATGGAGCTGATATTCTAGTCAGACAAGTAAAGACAGGATTGTTTGGAGTAGGAGGGAGTACTCCCCTGAAGAAGATCAGGGAGAATTTTCCTGAGGAGATTATGCCTGAAGTGAGTCTTCAAGAAAGAGAAGGATTTAAAGAGGAAGACTGTGTATGTGTGTGTGCCTGTGTGTGTGTGTGTGTGTGTGAGTGAGAAAGAGAGAGACAGAGGCAGAGACAGAGACAGAGGTAGAGATAGAGACAGACAGACAGACAAAGAAAAGGAAGAAGCGAATAGGGAGCAGCTCGCACAGGAGCTCAGGGTTAGAATATGGAAGGCTAAAAAATAATCCTGTTTGTCTGGGACCTAGAATGCATGAACGGGGTCGTGAAGAGGAAAAGTAGAAAGAAAAAATGAAGAGAGGTAATGGTGCCCTTGAGGGCCAAGCTGAGGATTCAATACCTTAGGGTGATAGGGAGCCACTGGTCTTTCTGAGCAGTGGGTGACATTTGGTCTAAGAAAGAGTATTTGGGCATAGTTATATTGGGCAGATGGATTGAAGAGAAGGAACGTGGCAATAGGGGGTCTAGTTATTAATTTCACCCTGTTGCATGAGATCTGTTCTATCTTGCAACTTCTGATGGAATGGCCTTCCCATCCATCCCATGCTGCTCCAGACCCATCAGAGTGCAAAAGGTCCAAACCAGCCATGGCATTGGGAAGAGGGACCCTAGGATGGGGTCAGCCCCCTGGGATCAGGGGAGGCTCATTGGGGGATAACAGGAACATGGAGTTAGAGCTGGCAGGGACCTTAAAGGCACTAAGCCCAACACCCTCAGTTTATAGATGAGGAAACTGAGGCCCAGAGAGGTCAAAGGGCTTGTCCAGGGCTGTACAGCATCTGGAATGGGATTTGAACCAGATGTTTCTGGCTCCAGGCCCAGCGGCCTCTCCCTCCACTAGGGGGACCAGATCCTGTGTGGGCAGCACTCTGCCCTTTGCGGTGCAGGAGCCGGATGGAAATGTGACTGGGAAACGCTGAGCAAAACAGCAGAGAGGAAGCCCCCATGCAGCACACTGGGATCCTCATGCATGTGACCCCTCCAGGGACCCCCCCCGCCCCATTTCTGTGTGGGACCCCAAAGACCATTTCTCTGGGCCTGGAGGAGAGGCAGACTGGCCTGGACAAAGCTGTCAGGGAAGGACAAGGCACCGGGGCTAGTTTGGAGGAAACAGGGTTAGCTAAAGAGAGGAGGAGGAAGGCTGGAAGGTGGGCTGGGGTCTGGGGAAAGAGGAAAGACCTGGGGGAATTGTTACCAGGTTTCCTGCTCATCAGCCCCTTTGTTATCTCAAACCACTGTGGGAGGGAAGCAAGGGAGGGAGGGAGGAAGGAAGGAAAGAAGGAAGGAAAGAAGGAAGGAAGGAAGGAAGGAAGGAAGGAAGGAAGGAAGGAAGGAAGGAAAGAAGGAAGGAAGGAAGGAAGGAGGGAAAGAAGGAAAGAAAGAAGGAAGGAAGGAAGAGAGGGAGGGAGGAAGGAAGGAAGGAGGAAAGGAAGGAAGAGAGGGAGGGAGGGAGGAACCAAGGAACGAAGGGAGAAAATGAGAGAAAAAGGAAGAGAAAGGAAAGAGAAAAAAGAAAAGAGGGAGGGAGGTAAGGAGGGATTTGGAATGGGAATTTAAGAGGGTGCTCATCAATTGGGGAAGGGCTGAAAAAATTGTGGTTATATTAATGTAATAGAATATTATTACACCACAAAAAATAACAAAAGACACCATCTCAGAGATTGCTTGGTAATATAAACTGAGGCCTTGAAGTGAATAGAAGCAGAAAAGCGATTTATGCAAGGGCAACACCATTGTGAAGAAAACAACTTTGAAGGCCTCAAGAGCTGTGACCAAAGCCGTCACCACCCATGTCTTCAGAGGCCCCAGGGACAAAGCCTGTGACCCACCTTCTGAGGGGGACGGGGTGGGCCCAGGGTGCAAGAAGAGACATACGCTTTGTTTCCCTTGACTCTTGGTTAATTTTTTTTTTCCATTTCTTCTCTGAGTTTTTAAATTAAGAGTTGAGGGGAGGGGGCAGCAGTCCTGATGCACAAAAAAGAAGGAGCTGAGACATCAATATGAGAACAGACAGAATTGGGGAAGGAAGAACATGCAAACAAGAGAATTTTGAAAGTAATAAAAAATGCAATTTATTAGATACCTTTTGAAAGATACTCAAGCAGCGTGAAATGGAGACTTGTCCTTTCGTGTTCTGCTGTGTATAGGGAAATGCTGATGTGGGCATGTTTGAATTTGGAACGTATGTTACTTGTATGTCTATATACGTATCTACACATGCATTCAACATGGATGAACACGTGTGAACAATGGTACATGCTGGCCATGCGGCATGTGCATGTACTACAGTGTGTACATATCTACATATGCCTGCCCATGAGTGTGCACATGCATGTACACACATCCATGCATACAGAGCCTATCTTCATATGCTTATATATAAATGATGTCCCTGAAGTATTATATCTTAAAAGGACACCAAGGCTTCGGTATTCTCTCCTCCCCTGCCTCCTTTCCACTACCCCTCCACACCATCCCTAGACCACCATTCTTGGTCCCTCCTCCCCCCTCCCTAATCTGACAGCAGAGTCCACATCCCAGCCTCCTTCTTCTCCCCATCCCCACCCCAGGCAGCTCTGCCCTATGCCCATCTCCATCCCAACCTCTGTCCCTGCCCCAGCCCCAGCCTCGTCCCGGAGGGAGCCTTGGCCCTCATCCCCCACCTGTCATCATGAAGAGGAAGATGCCCGCCCATGTCAGGTAGTAATTTATTCCCAGGGTGTGGCTCATTCCCTCCTGCAGGAAATTCTGGGCCTGAAGCAGGTAGAACAGGGCACACAGGAACAGGAACAGGCCTTGGCACAGGACAGGAAACACAGGTCACAGGAGGCAGGGGCCAGGGAGCAGAGAGAGAGTGCTGGCCTTGGAGTCAGGGGGTATGTGGCTCCTGAAACATGGCAACCACCACCCTTGGAGCCAAGCTTATGGTTCCTGGGCTGGGCTGTCCACCAAATGGCTTATTTTGTAAGCAAATCTGCAGAGAAATCATAGTCTGAGAGCAGGACTGGATCTCAGAGGCCAGGTTAGGATCTCCCCAGCCTGAGGCTCGTGAGTGCAGCTGAAATCAGGACAAGCTGAGCTCCAAACCTGCCTCACACACTAACTGCTTATGGACCCTGGGCTATTCATTTAACATCTCAGCCTCAGGTCCCTCAAGAACAGCCCCTACCTCGCAGGACTGTCTTTAGGACCAAATGAGATAATACAAGAAGGACTTGGAAAACCTTAAAGAGTTATGTGGTCTAGGCCAACACTCTCATCTTACAGAGAGGGAAACTGAGGCCCTGGGAGGTCAAGAAATTTGCTCACAGTCTTGCTGAGAGTAAAGGGTGGGGTAGGACCCCTGGCTCTGCACTCAGTGATCAGAAACATTCCTAGGAAGGATCCAACCCTATCAAGAGGTAGGTCCTAGCTCTCTTGGATTTCCTAGAGATTTGGGGGTTTTTTTTAGCCTCCCTATTTTGCCAAGATTGGAAGTGCAGTGGAGACTCGCAGGTCTGGTCCAGCTCTGAATGTAATTTAAACCTGTCCTGTTTCCAACCTGGGCTGATTCAGCCCTCTTTGCCACCCTCAGGGCTCACTGCCTCAATGTAGTCCTTGCTCTGGACACCCAAAAGGTTTAGCCCACTGCAACTCAGAACCCCAATCTCAGGAGATCTTGCTGAGGAGCAGAAGTGACAGGCATGTGCCACTGTACTCAGAAATGTGGGCTCTCTTAAAGCCAAGCAGAAGCTCTTTCCCTTTGGTCCCTGGGCTTTGCAGTTTCCCGTATTTTCTAAGGCTTCTTTCATGTCTGAGCTCCCAG
The DNA here is from genome assembly GCA_028646515.1 of Pseudochirops corinnae. Taxonomy (NCBI): domain Eukaryota; kingdom Metazoa; phylum Chordata; class Mammalia; order Diprotodontia; family Pseudocheiridae; genus Pseudochirops; species Pseudochirops corinnae. The sequence goes on from CM053588.1 coordinate 23,906,691, forward strand.
ACCCAAGTATCCCAACCTGAGCCTGCTTGGTGCCCAGGGATGACAGATCTACCACACCCTGTCCCTCATCACCACTTCCTTCACCTGCCACGGCCTTCACAACAGGATGCTGGACCCAGTCACCTGCCTTCTCTTTCCTGGACTGAATGGCCACTAAGGATCTCTCTTACCTTGTGAGTTTCCCCATGTCTCCCTTTCAGCTGCAAATGCCAACCTGTAAGCTTTGAGTTCTCTTGGTTTATTGACAAGGAATTCTTTTCTAACATTCCACATTGCTCACCACGGCATGGAGCTGACCTTGGCTTCCTGAAACCCGTGCAAACAGATGAGCTCTGACCCATCCTGCCAAAGTCAGCAGGATTTGCATGCAGGCCCAGCCCATGTGAATGGATACTTCTCATGGGAGTATCAGCCTAACCATGTTTGTCGAAGCCCAGGGTTGGATCTTCTGATGATGGTGTTTAGGGCTTAGCTTATAGAGGTGTGTGTGTATGTGAGGGGAAGATCAAGATGCCCATTTGTGAGTGCAGCATCCATAACAGTGAAGTTACAGGCCCTCAAAATAGGAAGTATTTGAGAAAGAAAAGCAAGTGTGCAAAGTCAGGGGGGAAAACAAACAACAAAAAACAAAACCTGATGCTTAAAGTAATTAGTAGCGACCAGGAAAGAAAATCAGCCAATCACAGGTTCAACTCCTTAACTATTGTACCCGGCTCCTGTTCTGCAGGCCAGACTGGATTCAAGATATTCCCTAGGCTTGGAAACTCTGTGCCTGGGGCCCTAGAAAAAAAAGGTTCAAATGCCACCTGTGGCACTTCAATCAATCAGTAGATAAACATTTATTAAGCACCCAATGTATGCCAGACACTGTATAAACACTGGAACTACAATAAAACGGGAAAGGTCCCCTCAAGGACCTCACAAGCAAACAGACACATGCCGAGAACATGCAGACACGTGCCATACCCAAGATAACTAGGAAAGAACTGCTGGAGGGAAGGCCCTGGGATTAAGAAGGTCATGGAAGGCTTCCTGTGGAAGGTGACATTCTAGTTGGGACCTAAAGGAATCTGGAAACATCAGTCATTGGAGTAGAGGAGAAAAGGGGTCCAGGCATTTGGAAACAGCCAGAGAAATCGCCCAGAGTCAAGACATGATGGAGAATCATGTTCGTGTAACAGCCAGGAGGCCAGCATCAACCAGACTGAAAAGTACATGTAGGGCATTAAGGGGTAAAAAGGCAGGGGAGGCAGGTTATGAAGGGCTTTGAACGCCCAAGAGAGCATTTTATGTTTTATCCTGGAAGCAATAAGGAGCTCCCGGAGTTTGTTGAGTAGAGAAGAGACAAGATCAGACCTGCCCTTTAGGAAAATCATTTTAGTGGCTCAGCGGAGTGGGGAGAGACTTGAGGCAGGCAGACCCACTGGTGGCAGTTGTAATAATCCAGGAGTGAGGTGAGGAAAGTCTACACCAGGAGAGGAAGTTTTGCACCAGGGTGCGGACAGCATCAGGAGAGAAGGGGGTATGTTGGAAAAATGCTGTAAAGGTCACATCGACAGGTCTTGACCACAGATTGGATATAGGTAGTGAAAGAGAGCAAGACCATGAGTTCTGTTTGGGATATATTGAGTTTAAGATGTCTCCTGGCCATCCTGTTCTAAATGTCTGAAAGGCATTTGGAGAAATGAAACTGGGGATCAGCAGAGAGGGTGGGGCAGGAGAAGGACATTTGAGACTCATCAGCATAGAGATGGTAATTGTTGGAGCAGATGAGCTAACCAAGTGAAGTAGATATTGAAGGAGAAAAGAAAAGGGCTTGGGACAGAACCCAGAGGGGTGGTTAGAGAATGTGATCTGGAGGAAGATCCAGCAAAGAAGACAGGGAAAGATTGGTCAGATAAATAGGAGGAGAGCAATGGGAGAAAGAAGTGTCCCCAAAACCTAGAGAGAAGAGAGAGTGGAGGAGGAGAGAGTGCTCAACAGAGTCCAAGAGAATGAGAAAACAGAAAAGGCCACTGTATTTGACAACTAAGAGACCTTACCATGCTTCAGGCTAGCCATCAAATGCATGTGAACAGGAATTTATGTTATCTATTCACCACTGATATATCAGCCTCATTTCTTAGGTCTTCCCAATAAGCATGCCTCCTGCCGATACTCAATGACAAAGTCCCCCAAACCTTCCCCCTTCCTCCTCCATTTCCTTTTACTCTAGAGGGCAACACCATCCTCCCAGGGACTCAGCTCGAAGCCTTGGAGCCATCCTGGCTCCTCATTCTCTCAGCCCGCACAAACAAGCTGTGGCCAAGGCTTGTCGATTTTGCACCATCTCTCAGACACACCCCCTTCTCTCTTCTGATGCTGCCTCCTGTGCTTTGGTGGAGGGTATCATCTCTTCTCTCCTGCTGGGTCTACCTGACTCAAGTCTCTTCCCAACATTAGTACACCCTCCATTTAATCTACAAAGTGATTTTCCTGAAGTGCAGGTCCAACCACATTGCCCCCGTATTCAGTAAACCCCACTGGCTCCCTCTCACCTCCAGGATCCAACGCACAATCTGCTACAAGGCATTCAAAATCTTTCATGGTGAGCCCCCTCCTATTTTTCCAGTTTTCTCATACCTTAAACCCACCTCTTCTTCCATCCAGTGACACTGACCTCCAAGCTGCTCCTCAAACAAAATGCATGTCTCATCTCCAGGCATTTTCCCTGGCTGTTCACGCACACTCGCAATGCTCACTCTCCTCTCTTCTTCCTGCTTTCCCTGGATTCATCCAAGTCTCATTAAAACACCACCTGCTACCAGAAACCTCTCCAGGCCAGGTTCAATCTTCCCCTTTCCTGGTTATTTAGAATTTATCCTCCACATAGGATGCTTGTACATTTTTTTGAATCTTGTCTCCCCATTAGATTGTAAAGTCCTTGAGGGCAGAGACTTATACCTTTCCTTGTATCCCCAGCACTTAATACAGTGCTCAGCTCACAAAAGGTGGTCAATAAATACTTACTAACATGTGTGTAGATATATAATCCATGTGTGCGTGTACATACAGGTGTGCATACATTATACACATATGCATATATATATATATATATATATATATATATATATATCAAACCCCTCCAATATCTTTGCCAAGACACCCCAAAGGGAATCATGGGAAGTTGGACACAACTAGGAAATGACTCGATAACAATGGTCACATATACATTCATGTAGACATGTCTGTGCACATGCACATACACATGTGACCCATGCTTACACAGTATTATACATGTGCACACACACATGCATCATGCACATATGCATATAAACTGATATATATTGTTGTTCCATTATTTCAGTCATGTTGGACACTTCATGGCCCCATTTGGGGTTTTCTTGGCTAAGACGCTGGAATGGATTGCCATTTCCTTCTCCAGCTCATTCTACAGATGAGGAAACTGAGGCAAACAGGGTAAAGGGACTTGCCCAGGGTCACCCAGCTAGTAAGTGTCTGAGGCCAGGTTTGAATTCAGGTCTTCCTGTCTCCAGGCCCAGTGCTGTAATCACTGAGCCACCTAGATGCCCATATGTGTGTGTGTGTGTATATGCACACATATGCACATATATGTACACATATAATCTATACCTATCAATATATATGTGGTTGGATGGGAAGTTTCATGGAAGACTTTATAAGACTTTGATTTTCAGTCTTCCTATATATAACACAAGTTTTGTTTTGTTTTGTTTTTCCCAAGCATCAGGGATTTTTCATGCTGCCGTGTATATGCAGTAACTGCTAAATTCATGGAGAGAATTTTGATATCCCACTTGTAATGCACAGTGCACGAGCAAAACCAACTTTCTGATACTTAAGCCAACAAGTATGACAGAAATACTCATTAGACTTACCCTTCTCAACCACAGCAACGAAATTTTACCAATCAAACGCATGTAAGCATTCAGTTATGCAATCTATTAGACAATACATACATTAACCCCACTAGGAACAAACCACCATGCTGATTTTATGGGTATCGCAGTAAACACATCTCTTACCTCTAATCGATGACGAGGCACCCTTTCTGACCAGTGCGGGGCATGTTTCCCTCTCAAAGGGATTTGCCTTCCAAGTTGGCAAATCTCCATCAGTCAATCAGCAGGGCCCTGAAGAGAAGAAACATGTGGGATATTTGAACCTCAAGTGTGGAGAACACAGGAGTCAGCCTCAGACCTGTCCCTAGGTGAGGCTCCTGATGGGAAGTCTGGTTACACCCAGATCGGGACTGGTGATTGGCTACTAAAGCATTATGATTAAAGGAAATTATCAACCAAAGCTCACATCAATAGTAAATATGTGTCAGTCATTTACCGCATTGGAGGGACTCGGTAATTGTCTGGAAAAACACAAGTTATTGACAAATTATACCATTCAAGTACCACTCTTAGGGCAGCTGGGGGCACAGCAGATAAAACACTGAGTCAGGAAGACCTGAGTTCAAATCTGGCCTCAGACACTTCCTAGCTGGGTGACCCCGGGCAAGTCACTTCACCCTGTTTGCCTCAGTTTCCTCATCTGTAGAATGAGCTGGAGAAGGAAATGGCAAACCACTCCAGTGTACCTGCCAAGAAAAATCTCAAATGGGGTCATGAAGGGTCAGGAACAATTGACATGACTCAACAAAATGACCTCCAAACCTTACTTATCCTTCAAGTGTCACTCAGATCTGACCTCTGTGAAGCCTCTCCCAGTCCACCCACCCCACAGCAATCTTTCTGTCCATGAAACTTATTTTTAAAAAGAAAAAGTCCTTATCTTATTACAGGAAGAAAAAAAACACACATAACTATTAATTCACAAAATGGAGGCTGAAAATAAAATGGAGTCAGTGACCTCAGGGTAACAGAACAGTCACCGTTGGGTGTTACTTTCCTGTGTGAGGAATGAAGTGGGTTTTAGACATTCTCCAGGAGAGACAAATGTACTTAAGGACTTTCTTTGGGAGAGTGTCCTCAGTTTCTTCTTCTGTACAATGGGGACAGTAATACCATCTACCTTCCATGGTGGTTGGGATGATCAAATGAGATGCCACGTTTAAATCCTTTTGCAAGCCTTAAAGTACTACATAAATGCTAGGTATTATTATTGTCATCATTATTATTATTCACTTTTTGTGATGGACTTTTGTGTAGCCATCACTCAATGGGAAGAGGCCAAGTCATCAGGAGTCAGCTTGGGTGTAACCATACCCCTTAAGAGTGACCAGGGAAGCTAACTTTTTGTTTTGAAACTTTCATACCACTAGACAATCAATATTTTAGTGACTGGTTGGGACAAAGCAATGATAATTCTAGTCCAGTAGCCCTCAGTTGGCTTAAGTATCACTGGAGACAAGAGGGCCCAAACTCATGTCCCTTCTCCTGCTTCCAAGGCAGCAAACACAGGCTTGTTTGGAAAGGGGTGGGGCATGATTCTAGAGATAATCTCTTTATGTCTCTTAGGAGCTGTATTTAGATCACCCATGTTGATAGAAAGATAGAAGGATGGGGGGGAAGGGATAGGTAGATAGATAGATAGATAGACAGACAGACAGACAGATAGATAGATAGATAGATAGATAGATAGACAGACAGACCAGATAGATAGATAGACAGACCAGATAAATAGACAGATAGATAGATAGATAGACAGACAGACAGACAGATAGATAGATAGATAGACAGACAGACCAGATAGATAGATAGATAGACCAGATGGATAGACAGATAGATAGATACATACATACATACATGCATAAATATATGATAGATAGATAGATGATAGATAGATAGATAGATAGACAGACCAGATAGATAGATAGAGAGCTAGATAGATAGACAGACAGACAGACAGATAGATAGATAGACAGACAAACAGACCAGATAGATAGACAGACAGACCAGATAGATAGACAGACAGACAGATAGATAGATAGATAGACAGACCAGATAGACAGACAGACAGACAGACAGATACACAGATTAGATAGATAGATAGATACATACATACATAGATGATAGATAGATATATAGACAGACAGACAGATAGATAGATAGATAGACAGACCAGATAGATAGATAGACAGACCAGATAGACAGACAGATAGATAGATAGATAGACAGACAGACAGACAGACAGATAGATAGATAGGTAATAGATAGAGGGAGAGAGAGACAGATATTGTTGTGGCTATGGATAAGGATAGTATGTACGGATATGGATGTGGACATTCATGTGTGTGTGTAAATATTTTATATAGAGATAGATACATCTTGTATGTGTATGACAGAAACACTATCTTTTCTCTCGAACTCTCCCCACTTCCAGACTTCCCTATCACTGTCAAAGACACCAACATGCTCCTTATTCCCCAGACTCATTATGTAGTTCTTGACTTTACATCGTCTCTCCCCCTCCAAATCGAATCTGTGGCCCATGCCTGTCCATTTCACCTGCTCAACATCTCTTGAATATGCCTTATTCTTTTTTCAGATCCTGCCACTACCTTGATACAGGTCCTCATCTCTTCAGATCTGGACCAATGCATAATCCTGTATTTGGTATTTGGTCTACTTGCCAAAACTTTTCCTCATTCCAATCTGACCTCGCTTTAGCTGCTAAAGTGGCTTTTGCAAAAATGCAAATCCAACCATGGCATCTTCCCACTCAGTAACCTCCATTTGCTCCCTATTACCTCTAGAATCAATGACAAAATCCTTGGTTTGGCATTGAGAGTCTTTCCTTGCCTAGCCCTCTCCTACCTTCCCAGTGTTCTTACATCTCACCCACCACCACCTACTCTTCAATACAGTGACACTGTTCTCTTTGCTGTTCCTCAAACAATACCATCCATCTCTCCAGTCAGGGCATTTTCATTGGCCATCCCCCCACATCTGGAATGCTTTCTCCCTTCATCTTAGCACAGTATTGGACACTTAGTAGACAGCCAATAAATGTTTACTGAATGACTCACTGATCTCCACCACTTGGCTTCCTTCAAGTCTCAGCTAAAACACCACCTTCTACCAGAAGTCTTTCCAAATCCTAATTCTAATTCCTCCTCTCTAGTGACTATTTCCATTTTGTCATCTATATAGCTTGCTTGTTTGTAGGTGTTTGTATGGTCCTCTCATTAGAATGTTAGTTTCTCCATGTCTGGGATGGTCTTTTGCCTTTGCTTATACCTCCAGTGCTCAGTACAATGTCTACCACATAACTGATGTTCATGATTACTGACAGACATATTGTAAACACACATATATACACATACATATGCACACATGTAAATACACACACACCTGTATTGTAGACCTACACCTAGACATCCATACATATATGCACACATACCTGTACATACATGTACACATATACATCTATGTCTCTTCTAGGCATGGAGTCCAGCCTTTACATCAGAAAACATGTCAGCTCATCATCTTATCTTTGTTCCTGGATTCCTAGACCTAATCTCTACAGTTTTTATGTCAATCTTGGATAAAGTGGTATATTCCATAGAGAAACAGCTTGGATTCCATGCCGACTCTAGCTTAACCTGACCATGTGACCCTGGGCAAGCTGCTTAAACTCTCAGTGCTCCGAGTCCCACCTTAAGGCTAGTAGGTGTGGAGAAGGTGCCAATCGGCATTGGTGGAGCGGTCTCTCCAATCTATAACAGTAAAATCAGAGATCCAGTCCATATCCCTAATTCTAAATTTTCCTCAAATCTAGAGGTGGAAGAGACATTAGTCAACAAGCATTTATTAAACATCTTTTATATATGATGCACTGTGCTAATCCCTGGAAATATGAAAAAGGAGGGGAGCAGGGGGGAGAGATATGTGCCAGGAATCATCCTTGACATCAAGGAGATTACAATCTGATGGAGGAGACGATATGTAATCAAATACACACCAGCAAGATAAATCCACACACAAAAGTGGAGATGATAACCAGAGGGAAGTCAACTTCATTAGTCTCCTTGTAGAAGTTGGGACATAAAGCCAGGAAGACCAGGAGATGGGAGAGAAATCCAGGTGTGTGAGACAGTCGATGAGAATGCCCAGAGTCAAGAGATAGAGTCTCTTGTTTGAGGAACAGCAATGGGGAAGTGGGGTGATGTGGCTGGACCATACTTGAAGAAGATCCCTTTGGCATCAGAGCAGAAGTTGGAATGGACTTGAGACAGAGGGGCAAACGAGGAGTCTATCAATGAGGTGATGAGGACTTTTACAAAGGTGGCAACAGTGTCAGAAGAAAGAAGAGGCATATACTGGAGCTTGTATAAAGGTAAAAGAACTATATAGGTCTTCTAGTCCAACCCTCATTTTACAGGTACATAAATAGAGGCCCAGTGTGGTTAAGTGATTTGCTCAAGGTCAGTAAGTCAATGATTTATTAGCCTATTATAGACTACAGGTCCAATAACCTTAGCCATTCCACAGCCTAGCTATGTATCTTCAGAAATACTCAAGCCTGAAAAAAAAAAAGTTATATACCTCTTGCCTTTGGGAAGCCTGAGATTGAGGGTTAGACCTACTATACACAGGGAAAATTTTAGGACCTTGAGATTCAGGAAAGAATGCAAAGATGAGAGTGATAGAGTTCAAACCATGAACCAAAGAGAAGGTGGAGGTAAGGGAGCCTAGGGGTGGGATTTGAGATAACAATGGATACTAATAGGGGGGTCAGCAGTCAAAGATGTGGGAGGGACCAAGTCTGATCATGTCAGTCCTCTGCTAAAGACCCTAAGTGGCCCTCTATTTCCTCTAGAAAAACAACAACACAGCAAGCTCTTCAACTGGGCAAGGATGGCCTTCCTCCATCTGTTTCCTGTCTCCCATCTCCCATCACTTCCAGTCATGTCTGATATCCTTCCACCTTCCTTACATTCTAGCTCAACTCATTTACCTGACATTCCCTGAACTTCATTTCCCATATGCCTTGTCTCAGATTGTCCTCCAGGCCTGGGATGTCTTTTCTTTCTTCCTTCCTTCCTTCCTTCCTTCCTTCCTTCCTTCCTTCCTTCCTTTCTTCCTCTCTTCCTTTCTTTCTCTTTCCTTTCTTCTCTCTCTCTCTCTTTCTCTCTCTCTTTCTTTCTCTAATATGAATTCCTATCTTCCTTTAGGCTCAATTCAGCATATAGACACTATTGATCTCCCTACTTCCTACTATTAGAGATCTCTCCAATCTATAAAAGTATATATTAATGTACACGTCTGTATCTAATAAATTGTAATATTCCTGAGAGGTGGCATCCTTTCCTTCTTGTGTATCTCCCACACTTCACACAGTACTTAGTATGGGGTAGTTCATATATCGTTTTGTTTTTTAACTTTTTCAAAGAGATACTTTGGAAATATAGCAAGAGTGAAAGTATAAATACCTCCCCAACCCTAAGATACACTCTCTTTTATGACATCTAAGTCCCCAGGGACAGTGGGCTCAGACTAAAGGCAGTTTCCATATAGCATGGGTCCTACCAAGTCCAACATTATCTAAATCCACCATCATTCAAATTCATAATACCTTTTGGAAGAGTGAATGTCTCAGCTACAAATAGAGTGCATCCAAAAGTCATTCCTTGCTTCAAGATTGGCTGCAAAACCTATCATTGACTCTACTCCCAGATCTCAGGTGGTTTGATCTCTTCAATATCTTAAGGTCATAGTCATCTCCAATCTCTTTCACCTAAAATAGAAAAACTAATGTAGAAGCAAAAAAAAACAACGTGTCTATTCCTGGGCCATATGTCAGTCTCAGATAGAGGGGGTCCAAGACCTCTACTCTCACAGGCTTGTCTCTCTTTTCTCTCTGGAACCCAGCCAAGTAAGGAGTCAGACCAATTGTAATAGACTAGGTGTTGCTATACTGAAGGGATGGATGGTTGGCTTGGTCCAAAGCATAGAGTCATTACCTGAATCCAAATTAGCGCCCCCTCCCCTCCCACTACACCTCACTGCCTCTGTTTTTTTGGATGTGAGGGCTTCTCTCTGAGTTTTTCCCTAAGGATCTGCTATGGAACCTCTATTTCTCCCCCTCTCTTTTTAATTCCCAATTCTTTCTAGGCCCTTATTTCTCTTGGCTCTGTAAACTAAGAATTCTGTCCTGGAAGGGTGAGGGTTAGTAAGTCTGAGTGTTCCGTGGCAGTTGCCCAGGTTGGTTGAGATTAAGTCTATGGATGCAATACCAGTGATACCAACCTCATCAAAGGATGACATTACAAGTTCTTACTCCACGGTATTCAGAAGTAGTAGCGGCATCATAGTATTGCAAGAGAAGAAAGGTAAAGGAAATCTTCATATGCTGGAAAGTACAGGTATGGAATAAGTTGGGGGGTTGGCAATTTGGGGAAATAGAAAATCAAGAGTTTAGCCGCTTGAGAGAAGGGATGAGAATAGGGATGGAAAGCAAGATGGGCAATGGGAACAAGAGGCTCATGGCATGGGCTAGAGCTTTCTGAACTTGGGGTAGAGATGATAGAAGGGGGTAGAGGATCTCCAGAAATTGTTTGGGGAACATCACTTGAGATGAGAAGAGAGGGCTCAGGAGATAACAGAAGTCAGGGAGTTGTGTAACTCAAAGTAGAGAGGGAGATGTTATTTGGAGGGGTGAGCAGTTGAGAATGAAATCTCAGGGAATAAGGAAAGATCTGAGGGTTTGAGGATTAGGGGGATAGAGATAGAGGTGGAAGGTTTAGTGAGTAGGCAAAGGGCTAAGAGTTCAGGGCTGGTGGTTGTGGTTTTCAGAGATTCAAAGTAAAAATTAGTGCAAGGGCTATGGGAACTCAAGATGAAGACGGGGGTGGCAGAGATGAATTATGGTTCCTCGAGAAACGGAGGCTATCTGAAATCATGTCCCCTCTTGTCCCCACCTCCCCCCCCCCAAAAAAAAACAACCTTGTTCTTCCTCCCGTTTTTGTAAATAGCACCACCACCTTCCTTGGTCTCTCCACAATATGGCTCTGTTCCCTCTTATCTGTCTGTTCAAGCTGCTGAAAAAATATTTTATTAATGCCAAACTCCATTTACTTTCAAGAAATCCATCCCTTTACAGAAAAAAAGGCAAGCAAAACTAATACTCCCACCATGAAGGGTAGAGGATATGGTGTTCTCCAAATCAGTCCTCTGAAACAACAGTGATCTTTGCACTCCATCAAGGATCTTTGGTCTCTGAGTGCTTCATTTATATTATTGTAGTCATCTCTCTTCACGCTAAATACATTCAAAAAATCTCCCCATGTTTCTGTGAATTCCCCATTTTCCATGCTCCTTAGAGAGTACTGATTGTTAACAGGGGGTCTGTGAGCTTGTTTTTCTTTTAGCTGACTATTGCCACATAACTGGTTTCCTTTGTCATTCTATGAATTCATTGTTTGCATTTAAAACCAGTATTCTGAGAAAGGGTCCATAGGCTTTATCAGACTAAAGCTCCCAGAGGACGAGGACAGAGACTGTCTTCTGCCTATTTTTATATCTCCGGGGCTTATTACAGTACCTGGCCCAGAGTAGGTGCTTAATAAATGTTTATTAATTGACTAAAAGAGGGCTATGACACATGAAAAAGTTTAAGAACCTCTATTATAGAGAAATGTTATTACTCTTGCTCAAATACCCATCTCCTGAGAGAGGTAACAGACCCAATGCAGATCGAGACACATATATTTTTGGACACAGTCAATGCAGGAATTTGTTTTGTTTGAATAAACATGCTTCTAACAAAAAAGGAGGCTTTTTTTTCTTTTTCAATGGGGAGCATGGTAGGAGTAACAGAAGGTGGCTTTCTGTTGACTGACAAAAAAATAAAATCTAATTAAAAATTAAAAAAAAATCATACACTACTTGTTTAGCCATTCTCCAACAGATGGATGACTACTTGTTTCCTTTTTTTTTTTTTCCTAATACAAAGAGTGATGACATGAAAACTGTCTGTCATGGACTTAGGGTATCTGTCCAATAGTGAGAGTGTTGAGTCAAAAAATATGAGTAGTTGAGTAACTTTCTAACATAATTTCATGTGTAGTTGATAGAGTACTGGGTCTGGAGTCAGGAAGACTTATCTTCCTGAGTTAAAATCTGATCTGAGATACTTGCCAGCTGAGTAACCCTGGGCAAGTCACTTAACCCTCTTTGCCTCAGTTTCTACATCTGTAAAATGAGCTGGAGAAGGAAATGGCAAACCAGTCCAATATCTTTGCCAAGAAAACCCCAAACTGTTCAACAATAACAAAATTGCAAATTGATTTCCAGAATCATTGGAACAGTTTGCCACTTCACCAACAACATATTACTGCACTGGCTTTCCACAGCCTTTACAACATGGATTATTTCCATATTTTATTGTCATTTTTAACGTGATGAATGTGCAGTGGTGTTTCAGTTATTTTAATTTATGTTATTGGTAATTAGAAGTATTCTTTCATGTGGGTTTGTTAGATTGTATTTCATCTCTTGAAAAAATGTTTGTACATATCCTTTAACCACTCATCTATGGGGAAACAGCTCTTAATCTTATATATTTCCAGTGTCAGGCTTTTTATCATAGACATTTGATGCAAAATCTTTAGTATCTTCTTAGCTTAATTGAATTCATTTGTTCAAAAGCTCTTTTAAGTTTGAATCGCTGCAATTATTTACTTTGAATTTTATAATCTCCTGGTCTTTTATAATCTTTCCCTTATCTAGTTACAAATTCCCTTTCTACTCCCAAACTACAGTTGTGAAAACTTGATATGTCCTTTCATATTTAGGTCACTTGTCTATTTGCAATTTATTATGACATAAGGTATGAGATACTGTTCTAAATCTATTTTTTACCATGTTTTCCCCTATAAATTTTTCTTATACAAGGAGTCTTTCTCCCAGTAGTTTGTATTTTGAGGTTTATGGAACACTGAACTGCTCTGTTTATGTTCTTCAAGATCATGCTTACCTAGTCTGGTTCAACGATCTTTTGAAGATTACTGTATTAAAACATACAGCTCATCTTTAATGTAGAATGTCAGGCCTCCTTCATCCCTGCTTTTCCCCCATTGTGCCATATTATTTTTCTATACATATCCTAATCACCTAATAGAACATTAGCCTCCCAAATATCAAGGATGGAATCTGTTCCTTCTCATCTTTATGCTTCTAGTGACTGCCTTGCACAAAGTAGGGACTTGAAAAATGTGTGGTTTGTTGAAATCATTTCTTGATTCCTACTTCCCCTTCATTCCCCACAGCTAGACCATCTCCATTTCATCTCTGCATATCCTCTCTAGCTCAAAACCCTTCACTGGCTCCATATCACCCATCAAATTTAATTCAGACTCCTTAGCCTAGCATACTGTCCAGACTGCCTACTGGATTCCATTCATTTTCTAAGATTTAAGTCAGCTTCTCTCTTCTGGAGAGGCAATTGTAGCAGAAGAAAGATGAAATGATTGAAGAAACAAAGGTTCAGTCTCTCAAGAATATTAATTTATTAAGCAATGTACGCCAATTGCTCATCAAAGCACAACTAGACCCCTTCCTCATCTTAGAACTCTACCCTGAACACGGAGACAGACTTATACCTTAAAAACAGTTAATTAAAAAACCTGATTAATCAAATAAGGTCAATTAATTAAAAAGAAACAACAATACAATATTAGGTAATCTGATTTCTAATTGGAGGAAAGATTAGGGACTTTCCAAATTGAGAGGGGGAGAGTGAACAGATGTAATTCCATGAAATCAGAAAAAGAGGTGTCCCCACTGCCCACCTCAAGTGTCTGTAAACAGTCAAACATGGAAACAATGAAATGTGCAAAGTGGAAATGAAGAGGGTGAAAGGCTTTTTAGGGATTTCTAAGAAATCCTTGGAGGGTTCTTTTAGTCTGAGAAAGAATTCCCAAACTCAAGCAATCTTGGCAGTCACGATTGTAAAAGTTTGTTGTTAAACTTTGCAGCAAGCAGGGGGAGTCAGAAACCTGCAAGCCTGCAGGAGTTCAAGGTACTGGTTATAAAGTGATAAATCCATAAATCAGGT
>CM053588.1:23921221-23963828 GCA_028646515.1 Pseudochirops corinnae
TGAGAAAGAATTCCCAAACTCAAGCAATCTTGGCAGTCACGATTGTAAAAGTTTGTTGTTAAACTTTGCAGCAAGCAGGGGGAGTCAGAAACCTGCAAGCCTGCAGGAGTTCAAGGTACTGGTTATAAAGTGATAAATCCATAAATCAGGTATCAATTTTGCTAACTAGGTAAGGACGGCTGGGATTAGGGAGGAGTTACAAACAAAGGCACCGCTACACCCCATCAGAAACAATAACTGATTGATAGGTACAGGCCAGTTTTCAGATAAGATGTATGAATTGCTTGAGATATACAATTGTGAGAAAACTTTCATCAGTCTTCGGATCTGATTAGGTTTCTGGTCAGCCCAACCTACATCCTCAGTCAAAGGTCTACCTAGGTGGCAGGTACTAGTGGTCCAGTTTCCCAGCCACACAGGATTATTGTTCAAATAATGCAAAACAGTTTTCTTTCAATTCGTAGAATTGAATAAAGTTTTCTCCCTGACAGAAATTGGACTAGACTTATAAGGGAATCAAAAGGGAACTGAAGTGACTTCAGAATTGAATCACCAGATGCAGTCAGTGGGTTTCACTCAGTTCCCACAATTAGCCATTTGTTGTCCCATTTCTCTCAATTCCCTCCCAATGTAGTATAGTGAAAAGTAGACTAGATGTGAGCTCAGAGAATCTGGCCTCCTTCTACTTCTTGGGCAAAGCACTTCACTTTTCTGGTGCTCCATTTTCTCATCTGAAAAATGAGGGCAGACTAGATGATCCAGTGACATACTCAAAATCCTGCCAAGTTTCATTCAATTCAACCAAAATTAACAAGCATGAGCTTTATGCTAGGCGATGGGAGAATACAAAGATAAATGCAAAACAGGGGCTCTTGTACACAAGCAAACTAATGACTTTGACACATGAGAAAGTGATCTAAGTGCCAAGGAGAGCCAGGGAAAAGGCTACAGAAAAATATGAGGAAGGAAAAATCCCCTTTACACCTGGGGAAGAGAAATTCAAGGGAGGCTTTCCAGAAGTAGCACTTGAATTGAGGCTGGACAAAAGAGAAAAATACTCATCTCTGATGACAGGGAAGGGTGTATCTTACAGGCTCCAGGGGTGATATAAAAAAGGGCACACCCACAAAAGGCAGGATGAAAATGGGCTTGGAGTGGGAACGGTACCCAAGAGCTCAGTTCAAGTATTATGTACTCCCTGACCCTCCCACATATTTCCTGGAGTTAGGAGTGAAGATGAAAATAAATTTGAGTGTGAGATGGGAATGATGTGGGGTGTGGGGTAGGAATGAAGGTGATGAAATGAGAGAATAGAGATAGAGATATGAAGATGGGGTGAGCTTGGATGACAGATAAAAGTGGCAGTTGGACAAGGGAATAAAAGAGGAATAAGAACAGGCATAGAGTTGGGGATGAACTTAGGGGCAAGGGGATGGTGTTGGGAAAGAATGGGTCAGAGCTGCATATAATCTCCTTTGTCCCTTGCTCTGCCCCAGAAACTGCCTCGAATCCCAAATCCTTTGTTCCCTGCCCCCCCCCCCCCCCCCCAGAAACTCTTTCTCGAATACCTGCCAACATCTGGAATGAAAGTCGATTCGTCCTGAGGGCCTGGGCTCTTTCCTTCAGTGCTTTAGCATTTCTGCTGCTGCTTTCTTTGGCTGATGGCCGACTGGCTATCATAAAAATGTCAGCAACTCACAGTGAAGTCCTGGGCTACTGGACCAACTGTCAACATCACACTTGCCCAAACCTAGGCAAGGTCACAGGTATGGATGAGAACCTCAGGCAGGAGGGGCTATGGGAGGACCAAGGAGGGAAGAATGCCAAGGCTCCCCCCCGCAAAAGTCCTAACCTTTATCTTCCCTATATCTAAGCCCATCTCCATCCCTATCCTTACACTAAAAAAGGGTCTGGGAGGAAACTGACCAATGACTCTACCAACATCACTTCTCTCCAGTGAGCAAACACCTAGGAATGGGCTTCATGATCCTTGCCCTGGCCACTGAGACCTTCTGCCTCTTCTTCATGGCCTTCTCTTTCCGGCCCATCTTCAGAAGAATCAATCGCTGTGATTTGGTCTTTAGCATTCTCAATTATACCACTGGTAGGATGGACCTAGGGTCAGGCCTGAGGTGTAGCAGAAGGGAGGAGATGGCATTGGGTCAGGGTGGGAAGAGGTGATTCCACCTGAGGCAGGAGACTTGGATTGAGGAGTTGGAAGGGAGGAAGAAGAACGGTTCCAAGGCCATGCTGTGGATCTCTGAGCCTCTTCTGAGTCCATCTCGTTGGCAGCATGTCTCAGCCCTACAGTGGCTAGGTCTCCCTCTGTTTCTGTCTTCCAGTCCCTCTATCTCATGTTCCACTTCATATGAGTCTGTCAGTCAACTGGGCGTCCCTCTTTCTTGATCTCTCTGTCTTCATGTGCCTGTCTTTCTGTCTCTGAGTCTATTTCTGGTCTCCCTATCTCCATGTGAAAGACCCTTACTTCTGTCTCTGTTTTGTTGCACCCCTGTCTCTGTCTCTATCTCTGTCTCAGTCTCCCTATATCATACAACACAGGGTTCTTCTCTGTCTCTGTCTCTCTCCCCCCCACCCCCCACTTCATCTCTTAATATCTCCTGTCCCGTATGACTCAGAGCTTTCTGTCTCTGTGTGACTGTCTCCCTGTCTCCTTCCTTTGGGTCCCTCGAGTTATCTCAGTCTCTCCATTTTGGTCTTTGGAGGCCCTCTGTTTGGGGGTTACCCTGAGACCATGCACTGTAGCAATAAGAAGAAGAACATACTCCTGATTCTCTCAGGGCCTCTGTGTCTCTGGCCCCCCCGGAGCCCAGGGGTCCTGATTTCCCTCAGTATGCTGCTCTTCACTTACGAATACTGGACCCTCCACCTCGTCAAGGTTATCTACGTTCTCCCCTACTATTTGTGCTGGCTTAGCTCCTTGATACAGTTCTTGTCAGGTAAGGGAGGAAGGGAGAGAGAGGGAAAGGGAGAAAGATGGGGGAGGGGGGAGAACGCCAAGAGAGGAAGGGGAATGCGGGAGAGTGAAAGGGGAGATGAGAATTGGAAAAAATATACAAAGAGGGTTAGGAGAAGAAAGGTGGGGGACAGAGGTGAGAAAAGGAAAGAAAAAGGGAGGACAGATCGAGACACAGAAGCAGGGGGGAAGAGAGTGGCGAGAAGGATAGAACGGCGGGGAGGACTAGTTGAGAAGAGTTAATGCCACAGGATCCGATGAGGGGAGGGAGCGGGAGCGAAGACTAAAAAGAGGGGGACGCACGGGAGGGGCTGGAAGGCCTCTCCCCCAGCCCACCCTTCTTACTAAACGGGCCTCGTCGGCCTTCTCTCTTCTCCCCTCCGCTTCCCCGCCTCCCCTCTCCTCTCCCGCCTCTCTGGGAGCCCGACCCGCTGTGTCTCCATCCTCCTGGTTCTAGGCAGCCTCTGCCTGATCAACCACCTGTATACCTTCAGAGTTCCTTCTTTGAATTCAGCCTCGGTGATGGGGCTGCAGCCAAGCACCTCGACCTACACTGTGGGCTCCATGAAAAACGTGAGGATGGGGCGGCGCAGGACCACTTTTCAACTTACACCCCACCCCACGGAGACCTAGCGAACTCCGGAGCCCCACTGCCTCCCTGCGCTAGCATGGCCAGCTTCCGCAATAAAGCCTGCCCATCTGCCGGCCCTTCTCTGCGTCCCAGAACTTGCAGTCTGCTGTGTTTGGGCTGGGGGCTGAGAAGGCGCGGGGTAGGGGGATGTTATTCCAGGACCCACTTCAAGTCAGAGCAGGCTCTCAAACCAGTATCCTTATCTGTTAAAAAGTGAGTGTGGTGGGCGAGATGTGTTTCAAGGCTCTCTCAGGAGCCTTCTAACTGTCTACTATTCGGTGGGTCCTTTTGTCTCTCTGTCTCTGTCCCTATCTCTCTATCTCTGTCTCTGTCCTCTCTTTCTCCCTCCCTCCTTCCTCCCCTCCCAGACTCTGTTTCTAATTCACTCAAAGTAGGTCTCCCGGCCTCTCTAACTCTCTCTGCTTGTTTCTCTAGCTCTCTGTCTGTCTCTGTCTTTCTCTTTCCTCCGCTCCCAGACTGTGTCTCTAATTCTCTCCATGTAGATGTGTGTGTGTGTGTGTGTGTGTGTGTGTAAAATTCCCACTCCCCCCCTCATCCTCTTGCCTTCACCTATCTTTCGAAGTCTAGGGTGGTGTCCCTGTATCTCTAATTCAAATGTGTGTGACTGCCTTACTTCCTTTGAGTAAGTCTTTATCTCTCAGTCTCGGTCTCTTCTTCTCTCCACTCTCCCTTTCCCTTTCTCCCTCCTTCCCTCCCTCAGAATCTCACAGCATCCCTGCCTCTGTATTGATACTTCTATATCTACCTTTGTGTCTCAGTCTCTATCTTCAATTCTGCCTAGGTTATTGGGGACTTAAAAAGAATGTCACAGGTCCTTAGAGTTGGACCTAAGAACCTTGGAGACCCTCTAACCAAGCCCCAAAGAGATAAAGCCCTTGGAGCATAAAGATAGAGAGACCCCCCAAGAGTCTCTGTTAGCTCTGGGGCCCCTGTCCCCATGAAAGAGCCATACGATTCTAATTCATGGATATGGCTTCTTTAATGACCAGATCAAAGGGGGCATATGGAGCAGCTCCATGTGCTCTGGGGTCAGAAGATCTGGGTTCTGATCTTGCCGCTCCCATTTGTAACCTGAGTGACTTTGGGCAAACCAGTCAACCTCCCCAGGTCTGGCTTTACTCCTCTGCAAATGAAAGAGCCACTCTGCAGCCTCTGAGGTCTATTCTAGCTCTGGATCTTCATGGATTTCTATCTCTATGGTTTGCCCAAAGCCAGGTCAAGGCAAGAATCCAAACCAGGTCCCCTGATGGCAGCTCTCCATATCCAGGCGTATTCCCACCACAACACTGGAGAAGGGTCTGGATGTAGGACTGGGTTTGGCATTTGGCTGAGGATAAAGAAAGGAGGCAGACATGTGGCAAGTACATCTTTTCTGAGTTTACAGGAAGCAGGGCCAGGAAGTGAGGGTTGAGGAAAAGGTCTGAAGGGGAGACTCAGATGTTCTTCATAGTCTTTTGTAGCCAAACTAAGTGTTTCACCCCTCCCCCCCTACACCCCATAAATGTGCTAGGTTCCCAGCAATCCCACAGGGAATATTAACCTAAGATATGATGCTTTGGGAGGCACCATTACATAATAGGAGGCCACTTGAGGCACCCTTGAGAGATGAAAGAGGCCGGGCTGAACAGGAGGTTTCCCTCCAGCTCCTCCTTGCCTTCACCAAATCCTGGTTCTCCAGGACAACTGGCTAAATCTGACCAATGGTCAAAAAGACATTGTCTCTCTGGTCCAATCTGATTGCGAGGGATCTCTGACAGTGCTCTGCCCTCTGAGAACATCTGAAGATTTTCAGGATCTTGGTGGGGATCCCCCTTCCCTTTTCTCTTCTTCCATTTGGCTGCCAGTCTAGGAGACAGCAATGAAAAGGCTCATCCTTTTGGCCTTCTTGGGAGGGGGGTCAGGGTGAACCTCTTAATTTAGATTAGAACGGGGGTGGGGAACCTGCAGCCATAGGGCCATATGTGGCCCTCTAGGTCCTCAAGCGTGGCCTTCGACTGAATCCAAACTTCACAGAACAAATCTCTAATAAAAGCAGTTCTGTAAAACTTGGACTCAGTCAAAAGATCACACCAAAGGACCTAGAAGGGCACATGTAGCTTTGAGGCTGCAGGTTCCCCACTCCTGGCCTAGAAGATGCTAGGACACTCAGCCTTATGCTGCCAGAATCCTTACACTTTTAGATGGAGTCCTTTCAAAGCAAGGAGTAGATGCCTAAATCTCCAGCTCTTCAGCTCCACCTCTGACTTATCCCAATGAAAAGATCTTTCATTTCATTCTTGAGCCCATGGAACCTTAGAAATGATCTCCAAGCCCCACATCAGAGAGGAGGGAGCTGAGATAGCAGGTGATGCAGAGAACATCACACATTGAGGTACCAGCAGAGGTGAGGTCTAGCCTCAGATTCCAGATTCTCCAGCCATGACTCCACCACCCTAGACAGAGGAGCATTCCCCCAACCCCCACTCTGGACCTCTCTCTTTCCAACCAGGTAGGTTAGAGTTCATAGAGTGTTGTGTGTACCTTCACTCTAGCTCCTAATTTTATCCTACACAAAATTAAGGTTGAGAATTAGATGATTTCTAAATCCCCATCTCTATCTGACTTTGGTTAAGAGTTTGTTTGCAGAGGTGGGGGAAGGGGGTAGATTGTGCCAAGGGCAGCAAATTGTCCAGAAAGAAGGAATCCCTGGAGTGGTCTTTGGACTCTACAGAATGCTGGAGCTGAATGGCACCCTAAAGATTCTTATCAACCTACTCATTTGACCAATAAGCAATCTGGGTCTCAAAGAGGAGAAAATACTTATCCTTGGCTGTAAGGAAGTGGTAAAAGTGGGGATTGATCTCATATCCTGAGTTTCAACAAGGCTTTTTCAAGTCACCCCACCATCCTGACATGGGATACTCAACCCACTACTACCTCCCAAGGTTCCTAGGCCTGGGAGAAGACTTAATAGGCATCCCTCCTTGCTCCCAGCTGGGTTCCAGCACATAGCATGTATTGGGTCATGGTCTAGGGGTGAGCATCAGCACAGATTTGGTTGAGGATTTCCAAATCCACACAATCAGCTCAGTGGGGAAGATTTCTGGGAGGAAGGTCAGGTCCAGGACCATGCTTAGCTCCCCAACAGTTCTGTGACTCAGGCACCTGGACCCTTAATATTCCTACTTTTGAAAGGAAGTCATGTATTTAGCCTTTAAGTACCTACCCTTCTGGAACTGGGGCTTCCCCAGCCCCACCCCAGAGACTCAAATACCCAATCCATATTCCCTGCTTTCCTTAGTTAATCCAGGTACCCTAATCTCTCTGATCCTGTCTCTATCTGAATGGCAAGAGTCCCCATTGATTCCCCATTAATTGTTCCTTCAGGAACCCAGAAATCCTGCTTGCCCAGTCTCCTACTCCTTAGGAGCCCAGACATCCTGATCCTCCAGCCCCCTGCTCAATAGGAAACCAGGAGTCCATACTGTTGAAGCTGATGATGCTACCTTCGCCTGAAGCCTAGCAGATGGTGCCAAGGTCAGGCTCTGAATGTGGCAGAGTCAGGTGCCTAATGGACCTATTGAACCTGACTGGAAAGGTCAACTATAGCAGCATGGTGTCATGGCTTGGGTTAGCCAAACTAAGGAGATTCAGGAGACTTTGGCTGGAGCAAGGAATAGATGAAGCTAGCCTTTACTGGGAATGACTTACCATTCTCCTCTTCCTGTAAGGTATGCCAGCCCAGTCATGTCAGATAAGAGCTAGGCAAGAGATGAGAAAAAGTGATATAAATGAAGGAGGAAAAACGATTAAAAATGAGTGATGGCAAATAAAAGAGAAAGAAGATGGGGAGAGAGTAGAAAGGGAGGGGAGAAAGGAGACAAGAGGTAAGGAATGGAAGGTGGAGAAGAGGAAAAGATGGAGAGGGAAAGGGGAGGGAAAAGGAGAGGGAGAGAAACAGAACAGAGCAGCAGGAAAAGAGGATAAGAAAGGAAGGGATGGGAGATGAGAGGAAAATTGGAAAATGAGAGACAGGAGGAGAGGGACAGGGAAGGAAAAGGCATGGGGAGGCCATAAAGAGGTCTAGGGAAAAGGGAAGAAGGATGAGGAGAATGGAAAGAGGGAGAACAAGAGGAAGGAACTGAAAATATCCCCAAAAAGAGGAGAGAAAAGGATACAGAGGGAAGAAAGAGTAAAAGGAGACATGGACAGAGCAGGGAGAACAGAAAAATGAGGAACAGAGAGAAATCGGGACAGAGGGAGGAGCAAAGGGGAAGCAATGTGAAGAAATGAAGTGTTATCAATGGGATTAAATTTGGGGACAAGTTCCCTGAATCCCAGGGATGGAGCCTGGAAATCTTCCCCTGAGGCGCCTCTCCATCTCCTCCATCCATTCCCCTTTCCCTTCCTCCACGCAGCCTGGGAGGTCACTACCAGCTGGCTAGGGCTCCCAAGGTCCTAGAAGCCCTCTCTCTTCCTCCTTGATCCCCTTGGCCTCAGGTTTGGAACTGACAGACTCTGCACCTCCCCGCTTCACTGGGTGAACTGTGGGTCCCAGAGAAAGACAGCCAGCCTAAAGAGCAGAGGTCAATTGATAAATAACATTAAGAGAAACAGTGATAGAGAAGTACCGACATGGCCCCTGAGACAAAGAATAATGGATGTAGGGACTACAGGGAGGGGGTCAGGGACAGTGAGGCAGATGAAGGATGTGGACAATGGAGAGTGCCAAAGACTCAGACAGATACAGAAGGCAGAGCAGCGAAGACCACTGAGGTGGGCAGAGGCACTTAGCTTTCTATTATATCAGATCCCTGCTGCTTACACCACACGCCATCAGAGCACAGTGCTTGGCCCATAGTAAGTTCATAACATGTCCTTGTTAGTTGTTGACTTGATGTGAAGACACAGAAATGCCCCATGAACAAGTTCAAATTAAAGTCTTGATTACATGGTTACTTTGGACAGAATCTCAGGGGAGAGCTCCAGGTTCTTAAAGTGAAGCATTTCTTTTTAGTCAATCCCCAGCTCTTTAGACTGGAGGTTAAAGGGGTCAGGTCTCTGTCTTGCCCCAGACAAGAAAAAGATATCAAGGGGGCGCTCCCAAGGCATCCACAGGGGAAGTAGGAGCAGCTGCCAATGAGCAGGGATCCTTCCAGCTCGGTCAGTACTTCTTCATCACATACCTAATCCAACCCAAGTATTTGCATACTTTGGTGTAGACCCCTGGCTTAGCAGTGGTGTCACAGGGGACATCACCCCATGAGACAATACCCTGCAGCATTCCCCCACAGACCAGAGGGCCGCCTGAGTCACCCTGTGGAAAGAAAAAACAACAAAATTGCTATCCCGGCGTCCTCCATGAGCATCCTCACCCCACTCCTAGCCAATAACCCAATTCCATCCCCAAAGCCATTCTCTTCCCCTAGACCATCCTCATTCCCATCACCTCACCTCTCCCATCCTCAAGCCCGAACCCACTCTCCTTCCTGTTGCCAAGCCTAGCCTCCTTTGCTATTCACATCCTCATCTCCCTCCCCAAGCACCAACCGCTCCCATTTTCCACCGCTCCGCTATGGCCCCGAATGAGCAGGTGCTACAAGGCTCAGACCTCGCACGAGTCGGTGCCTCCTCCGGCAACACCTGCGCACACCATGGTATCTGTCACCTGCCCGCGATAGTCCTTGTCACAGGAAGCAGCTGATATGATGCTGATGTTAGCACAGTGCAGAGTGTCTGGGAGCTTCACGGTGTCCGTAGCAGCTAGAAAGGGACCCGAAGTTTCGATCCTACTCCCACTCCCAAATTGGGACACACCCTTCCATTTCTCCAGGACTACACCTCCAGGCAGACAGGGAGACGACATTACCCCTATCCTTTCAGATATAAAATATTTCAGGTCCCAGGGCTCTTGGGGGGGAGCTAAAGCCCTTCAGGGACTCAGGAGTCCTGGTCTCTCGTCTATGTCTGCAGAAGACTTCCTCACCCGAGGCTCCAGCTTAAGCCTTGAAATCCAGTTGTCACAGGTTAGATCCCCTTCTCTACATATATCTGCCCTCCAGTCTCCACGCCACTCTGGACATGGGTGACCCGGCAGTCCAGTCTTTCCACAGCTTGGAGTCTCCGACTCCTGCGCTTCAGCTCCTTGCCCAGGCCCGTCCCTCATATCCTCATTTTTCTGTGGCCCTCCTTTACCCCACCCCTAACCCTTTTGTTTCTTGGGGACCCCGATTATCTTGCTCTCTCCCAGTCTCGCATCTCAGTGACCCAGGCATTTGAGCCTCCCGGGTCCTTCCCCTCTCCACACACCTCGGTCACTCCGGTCTCTCCGGCTCCCTTCCTTGGATTCGGCCACCAGGCCCCAGCCCGAGACCACGCACTGCTCCCCTTGACGGGGGCAGCGGGTGGGCAGGGTCACGGGCCGGACGCTGGCCGACAGGTTCACCGGCCGGGTCAGGCGGAGGAGCATGATGTCGTCATGGTGGCCGTGACTCTTGTAGCGAGGGTGGGGGAAAGCATAGGCCACTCCGCGCAGCTGCTCTACGCCTTCCCACACGTGGAGGTTGTGCTCTCCGAGCCGGACCCGCATATTGCTTCGGGACAAATCAGGCAGCCAGTTGAGGGCAGTGCCTTGATTCCCAGGTTTGGCCAGCACCCCAGACGTCCTCATCCCCAAGCTCCCAAAGGGCCCGAGAGTCTAGATTCCCACCTTCCCTTCAGGGTCTCAGGCAGCATGACAGCCTTTCCCCAGAGCATGCCACCTCAGGAACCTCCATGTCCTGAATACTGCCCTCCTTTCCCCAGACCAAAGCATCTTTCCCCAAAATCCACTCCCCCTCATCCCATGCATGGTTCTGTGTGTCCTGGTTCTCCCCATCCCTCTCAGGAACTCAGGTATCCATGCCATAGACAAGTCAAACATGATTAGAGAGGGGAAGAGTCTTCAACATAGTCTAATCCAACTATGCCATTTTACAGATGGGGAAAGCTGAGGCTCAAAGCAGTTATTTATTTTACCATGGTCACACAGCCAATTAGTGACAGACAGGGCTAGCATCCTAGCCCCAAGCCCCTATCCACTCAGGGATCCAATCCTCCAGTTCACTTGGTGTCTGTGGCCTCCTCACCCACCAGAGGCCAGATCCCCCACATCCGTACCGGGTGATGCAGTGGGCAGCAGTAAGCAGCCACTGTTTGGAGATGAGAGAAGCCCCACAGTTGAAGCGACTGCCTTCGAAGAGAGCCGCCTGCCATGGCTGGGAATGGGGGTGACACTCCTCTCCACCTACGACCTTGTCACTGTCCTGTGACGCTTGAGAAGGGAAGGTCTGAGGTCAGTGAGGATGGTGACACATCCCTGCCACCGGGCAGGAACACACAGGCCAAAACAGGCCCAGGGCATATGGCTTCTGGATGCCCGCAGCCTGGGATCTAAGGCACAATTTCCAGCATCTCTCCCAGGAATTTCCCAGAGGTCTTGCCATCATATTTCTTTTTAAAGGGGATCCTGATTTTTAAAGGAGCAACCCTCCACTTCCTAACAGCTCCCTATCCAATTACTGCCACCTCTCTCCCCTTTGCTTGCTAGGACCCAAGACAGGGGATCTGAAATCACTGCTTCCTGCCTAAAGTCTGTTTTTATAATGAAGATCTCACCAGGTTTCCAGACTAATACCTTCAGATCTCATCCCTCAGAGCCAGATGATTCCCATCCTGACTAATCCCCAGGGCTCCTCTTTTCACTCTGCCCTCCAATATTGGGACCAGTATATTGTAAAGAGAAATAAATAGATAAATGAATGAATGAATAAATAGATAGATAGATAGATTAATAAATAAATAAGAAAGTTAGTGGAGAGGGAAGGAAGAAAAGGAAACTGCCTTCAATGGGGAGGACCTTTACATAGAGACAGGGATGTGCACGGCTCTGGAATGCTCAAGCTCTTGTACAAACTCCCATGAACCTGTACACACGTGGCAGGCATGTCATGTTCATAGCATATACATGATCATACTTGACTCTGAAGCTACGCAAGTATCGGTGTGGGCATAGCCACTCAAAGACACATAGGGAAAGCGTCATTTGAGATCAGAGAAACTCAAAGCCAAGGAGGCTGTCATGAAAAAGCAGACACTATGGGACAGTCGAAAGGGCTCGGCCAAGAAGTCCAGTCACCTCTCTGACCCTCAGTTTCCTATGAAGGGGCTGGACTGGATGCCCTCTGAGGTCTCTTCCAGTTCTACATGCAGGGGTGGGGAACCTTTGGCCTTGAGGCCACATGTGACACTCTAGGTCCTCAAGTGCAGCCCTTTGACAGGGTCCAAACTTCACAGAACAAATCTCCTTTCATAGAAGAATTTGTTCTGGAAAACTTGAACTTAGTCAAAAGGCCACATGTGAACACCTACAGGGCCACATGAGGCCACATGTTCCCCCCCCCATAGGGTATTATCATGGGATAACAATATCAATACATTGATAAGGCCAGATAGAGGCACACACATGCCACACACATGAACATATGTGTAAGTAAAAGACCATAAAAGGGCACACATTCCATGCTGTATCTGAAAGGAATCATAGAACCCAATAAACAAGATATTAGAGCTGTAAGGACACTGAGAAGAGAGTATTGAAGCTGGAAGGGACATATAATCTCAAAAATGAGAGAGGCCCTGCTACAGAATATCAGAGCTGGGAGAGGTCTTAGAACATGGAAAATCAAAGGTAGGAGGACCTTAGAACACAGAATGTCAGAGCTGTGGAAGGTCACAGACCACAGAGCATAAGAAGTGACAAGTGGGAGAAACCTTGGGGGTGGTTAGTACAATCCCTTCATTTTGACAAAGAGGGAAACTGAGACTCAGAGAGGGAAATTAAGCTCGCACAAGATCACACAGATAAAGCAGGAGCCAACCCTAGAAGAGAAGCCTCCTGACTCCAAATCTAAGACTCTACTCCCTGGACAATGAACAGAAACATAGAACGAAATGTCACATGAATATACAATATATATAGGAAAGGCTATAGACATGAAACATCTATATCTATGTGTGTGTGTGTGTATGTGTTTGTGTGTGTGTGTGTGATAGACTAGGGACATGAAACATATGTGTATATACACATATATTAAATGTTTATGTTCATAAAACGTGTACATACATGCATAGCAAAGGCTGTAGCCAGGGAACATATGTCTGCATGCATGTGTGTATAAGTATACACACTTACATTTATACATACATGTATATGAAAGGAATGATACAAAAGGTCATGGGCACACATACATGAACACATATTATGCAGTCAGCAACATATGAGCTTGGCCATAGGCAAACACATCAAAATATCAAGGACCCATGATTTTGTTAGTGTATGAACAAATTCCTTCCACTGGTATGCCTCATGGCCTATCTATGTAGCTCCTAGCTCAGGCTTTTAGAGTTGCCTGTGAGGCCCAGAGAAGGTGGAGTGGTTTTCCCATGGTGGCACAGCTAGGCGGTATCAGAAGCGGGATTTAAGCTTAGACACTTCCTGGCCCCGGCCACTCCACTACCTCTCCACATAAAGAGTATAGCTGGACTAGACAGAAGGCAGCTTCCGATGTCAAAGCTCACAATGTCTAAGGTCATTCTAGGCCAGAGAATCTATGAAGGATGGGAGCTATCCTCTCTCCAGGGCTGGGAGGCACTCGAGAGCGGAGGGTGTCTGAATTGTAAAGACCATTTACAACCCTCCTGTTTCAAATATGACCTAGTTTTTGAGCAAACTGCAAATGAGGTCATGCTAACATGCCCAAAGTAAAGAAGGTAGGAGGGGAGAGAATAAGAGTAGGAGGGAGGCACAGTGTGTTGGGGGGTTATGTGTTTTGCTTTGCCCTGGATGAGGTGAACTGGAGCAAGGGGGAGGGAGAGGCAGGCTGCAGAGAGGTAGATTTCAGTTGCATGTGAGGAAAAACTTCCTGACAATCGAAGGCATACAATGGTGCAAACTGCCTCTCTGGGTGGTGAGCTTCCTGTCGCCGGAGGTCTTCTAATCATGTAGATGCCCCATTATACACACCACAGCCACAAGCAATGAGTAGGAACAGAGGATGGGATACATAGGTAGGGTTGCTGAAGGGAACATATGAAACCACAGATACAGACACACGAGTTCATAGACACCAGACCACCAACGCAATTATGCCAAAATCACAGATATGTATATGCATACATTGTTGTGGGTATGAATATATAAGAAGCAGGGTGGGATGGTGTGATGACAGTTGGATTTGTAGTCAGAAAAACTGAGCTCAACTCCCAGCTCTGCCTTTTACCACCTGTGTGACCCCAGGCAAGTCACTTCAACTCTGGGCTTTCCTTTCCTCATCTAAATAATGAGCAAGTTGTTCAGGATGAATTCTGGGGTTCCTTGAAGCATGAAATCTAGGAGGTCTCTTGTGACTTCCTGGCCAGCTTCAGGCTCTATCTTCTCTACTCAGACCATCACCTCCACCTCCTCCCCATGGGAAGGTTGGACTCCTCAGATCTGACAGAAGACCTTTAGCCTTACCATGCAGGGCGCAGGCCTCCCCACACTCCCCCTGCCCTTCCAAGCTCTCCTTTTATGTGTGGTCTTCCCCAACTAGGATATAAGTTTTTGTAAGACATAAGCTGGTTTTACTTTTCTTTGCATCCATGGTGCCTGGCACAGAATAGATACTTAATAAATTATCTGTCTGTCTATCTATCTATCTATCTATCTATCTATCTATCTATCTATCTATCTATCTGTCCATCTATCTATCTATCTATCTATCTATCTATCTATCTATCTATCTATCTATCTATCTATCTATCTGTCTATCCATCTTTCTGTCTTTCTATCTGTCTGTCTATCTAGCTAGCTAGCTATTCATCCTATCTCTATCATCTATCTATCTACCCACATGTTTAGGTACCTCTTTACCCACCCATCTCTCCAAATCGATCAATTATCTCTCTATCATCAATCCATCCATCTATCTTTTATCTATCATCTACCTATATCTGTCTATCATCTCTGTCTCTCCCATGACCCGATGAACATGTAAGATCACAGACAAAGACTTGACCACACATTTGGACATGCAAGGTCACAAACATCTTTGTAACTGTGGCTGTGCCTAATTATGGACTCGGTTACCAGCACAGTCATGGAACTGGACCTACAACCACAGCCACAATCACACATACACAGCCGCACTTGTACACATATGAGGGTGTGGCTCAAGGTCACAGACTCAGCTGCAAACATGATCCAGGCCTTCTTCTCACCTGTGACTGTCAGGAGGCAGAAAAAGGTGAGGAGCCGATGCATGGTGGGTCAGGGCCTTGGACGAGGCCCTTGACCTTGACTCTGAGTAAGGAATGAGAAATGGAATGCTGGGGAGTGGACCAAAGAGGAATTGGCCCTTCCTCTTTGCCCCTCCCCCAAGCCCTCCTGCCCCTCCCACAATCTTCTCCAACACTCGGTTCATCCCCTTCCCCCCTTAGCCTTGAGCTACCCATTTGTAGCTCCAGAGACTTCATAGCTACTGAAACCATAGAGCATCAGAGCTGGAAGAGCCCTTGGAAATCATCCGTTCCAAGCTTCTCTTTCAACAGAGGAGGGAAATGCGGCCTTAGAGGTGAGAAGGGTCTGACCAAGCCAAGTTTCAGTGGCTTTCTCCACTGAACTACACTGCTCCTCAAGGCCTCATTCCTTCTAAGTCTGTAAGGCAAGTGTCTCAATAGTCAAAACCTATAGCACAGACACCCTCCACCCTTCCCTCTTCTCCTTCAAGCCACATCTCTGTTGCCCAACAGAGTTTCCAGCTCCCCTTCTCCAGGAATCCCTCCAAGCATTAACCTAGCCCTCTCAGAACTGTCCGTCTTCCATTCTTTGGCTCAGGACCTGGGCACCCATAGTTCTTCCCACACTCGGCTCGCTTGGTACCTTCTCTCCACTCTTTCCCTAGACTCTACCCATCTGCTTTCTGGGCCTCACCTGATCTGAGGGCGTAAGCAGTCTGGGGCAGGTGGCTCAGGCTTGGGCTCTGTCTGCTCAGGAAGGGGGAGGCAGGTCCTGGGATGCCCAACTTTATAAGTTCCTGAGCCCCACCCAGATTTAGAGGGGTGGGTAGGAAGACAATGGTAAGAGCCCAGTTTATGGGTGGTGACGCCTTAGCAGGAGGGGGGCAGGGTGGGCCTGCCATAATGAGCGTTTATGAGGCTGGCGCTTTTGTTCCGCGTCCCCGGTTAGATTTTTCTACTACAGGCCACTCCAGTCCACCCCAGAGCCTGGAGCAAGGATGAGGCCATGAGGCCAGAGCTCAAGGTCAGTGAGTCATGCACTCACAACCAGAACTCCCCAGAAATCAGAGCTTCTCATCCATCACAGCACCTCATTCAACCCACACCCCAATAGGAGCCTTCTTTCCATCCCCAAGAGGTAGCCAGCCTCTCCTGCTTCAACACCCCCTAGGATAGAAGCTCGTTATCCAACAAGGCAGCTCACTCTACTTGGGGCATCTCTAATTGTGAGAAAGTTAGTCAGGAAGCCAAAAAACACATATTAAGTCCTATTACATGCTTTTACCAAGCCCTGGGAATCCAAAGGGAAAGATAGTTCCTGCCCTCAGGGAGCTCACAGTCTAATGAGAAAGACAAGATGCAGACTACTATATACAAACAAGACAGAGGCAAGATCAATTGGAATAAAGAATGATCAGGAACTTCTGAGGGCATCCCTACAGGGAGGCCATTCAAGGCTTGATGTAGAATCTCCAACTGCTGGTCATTCAGCCTCCAAATATGTCCCCTCTAGAGTTCAGCCTATATTAAACCAAGCTACATCTCCCCTCAGATCTTTCCTCACCCCCTGCTCACTCCGCACATTGTTCCTAGCTCGAAAGGACAGCACCAAAGGGTGAAACCTCTAGCAACCTGAATCAAGAATGGCCAATCAATCAATCAGAAAGTCAAGAAGAATGCATGAAGTGCTTGCTGTGGTCCAGGCCTGATGGTTTTCCCCACTTTCCTCAATTTAAGTTTGAATTTGGCAATAAGAGGATGAGATGGATAGCCAGTGTCATGGAAACGACAAACATCAGCTTGGCTAGACTTGGAGGGGTAGCGGAGGTGAGATCACAAAGAGTCAGACACAGCTGAATTATTGAACAATAACAAAAATGCACCAACACTGGGGATACAAAGAAAAGAGTAGGGGCAGCTAGATGGCACAGTGAATAGAGCACTGGCCCGGAGTCAGGAGGACCTGAGTTCAAATCCAGCCTCAGACATTTAACATTTCTAGCCATGTGACCTTGGGCCAGTCACTTAATCCCAATTGCCCTCCATTCCCCCCTCTAGAAAGCAAGGAAGGAAGGAAGGAAGGAAGGAAGGGGTAAAAACATTCCCTGCTATCAAGGGCTACATTCTAAAGGGGGAGACCACATATGAATAACTGGGTTTGTACCTAAGAAATTCAGAAGAGATGGAAGGTAACCCCAGAGAGGAATGCATTAGCAGATGAGGGGCAGGATTGGAGACAAGCCTTGAAGGAAGCCATGATACCTCAGAGCTGAGGAGAGATAGTGCATCAGGATACAGAGTGACCAATCATTAGATGCCATTTGGACAAACCTAATCTTTTTCCACTTAACCAACCCTTCATGTGTTAGAAGATGATCATCAGGTCCCTCAAATGGCCTGTTTTCCAATCCCCTCCCTATTCTACTTTTCCTCTTCCAGTTCAATGTTCTAATCACTGGGGTTAGGTTTGGATTCAGAGTTAGGGTTGAGATTAGGGGTAGGGTCTGTCTCCTTATCATCCAGGGTCCTCATTCCACCAGGGCAGCTCACTCCTTCCCAATTTATGGGCTTCTATCATGTCCTCACCTTTCATCACTTCTTCATGAAAGGTTCACCCAATGTCCCTAGACCTTTCTCTGGTTCTTGGATAGTTCATAAATGGATTGTGTCACATGTAACCTGTCCATCACTTATCCTTTACTTTCACTCACTCCATGACTGACCCACCTGGTTTTCAGGTCACATCTGTCCCCACTGACTTTTATTAAACTTTTATTACACTTCTCCCATGCAAGTCATTGGTGATAATGTGCCTTGAACTTGATTATACCTGCCATGTTTCTATTGCCCTCTGTGTAAACTGAAATTCTGGAGCTTCTGAGGTTGTAGCAAGATGTGATTCCCAGGAATATAGTATCACCAAGAGATTACCAAAATATACTGTCAAAGCCATGATCTCACAAATGTGGGTATTCCTTCTGATAATAGCACTCACAACCCATCCATGCCTGCTCATTCTATCCAAGTCTCATCTATAGTGTGTTGAAATAGATGTTAGACTTGGGTAGAAGAGCTAGGTTCAAATCCCACCTCAGACACTTACTGAGGACATGTCACTTCACCCCTTTCTGCCTCAGTTTCCTCATCTGTAAAATGAGGGTATTGTATTTGATGACTTCTAAAGTGCCTCCAGCCTGCAATCTATGATCCTATAAATTTGCCACAGAGAATTCAACCATATCATTAAGGGCTTTCCTCATTTCTTCTTGATATCATGAATATACCAATTAATGACATGATCTATCCATTGAGTAACCCTCATTCTCCCAGTCTGACCAACCCAGCTGCTTACTCTGTAATATATTTTTGGTTGGAATCTTCCCCCAACCCCTACTCCCAGTGACCCTGGTATACAATTCACTGCAGCTCACACCCACTATAGACCTGCCCATGGCCCTCTGGCTTACACTCATTTCTCATTCTTTGAAGATAGTAGCATGCCCTGGCTCTCAGCTGGCAGTGTAGCACCTCCTGATGACATGAGAGAAACCCTGAACCTTCAACATCTCTGGCCTTTGAACTGTCTAGTCTGCTCTCTTCCTCCTCATCACTGCTGTGCTCAACACTATACATGTGAGAGGGGGTTGAGAACTCCCTCCACTCTCGGATTTTCATTTCAGAGGCATAAGCACTCCCTTGCAGTCCTGACAGAGATTTGGGTTATCTTGATCTTTAAGTCAGAGAGGGAAAGGCATATTGACTTGTAACTTGCTTTTGTATATTCACTCAGTCATCGGTTCCTCTGGCTCTGAAGACAATTGAGGGACACTGATAGTAAAACCCCTCAGCAATGAGTCTTACAGGACTGAAAGCCTGCAGGTAATTTCTGCTTATAATCTGCACAGCTCATGTTACATCATCTGTACATCATCATGTATATACATACAAATGGACTGACTCAATGCACTCCTGTCCAACTGCATGCCATTGTCTTTTCTTCCACATAATTTTTCATCCACTTTGTTTTTTAAGTATACGTGGTTAAAAATAACATTTATTAATTTCTCTAGGATTCTCAAAGAAAATTAATTTCTCAGGATTCTCAAAGCCCTATAAGTACATTACCTCATCTGAGGTAGAGTTTTTGTTTCTGCTTTGTTTTGTTTTGTTTGGTCTCACCCTATGATTTCATAGGTGTAACACCTGGTGTGGAAAGTTCCTCCACAAATGCAATCAACTATATATTTCCAATTTGCAGCCTTAAAGACTTACCCAGGAACTTCCAGAGGTTAAGTGACTTGTCCATCACTACACAGCTTTGTGTTGAGTTTTAATTAGATAAGGGACTTGAACTCAAGTTTTTCTGACTAAATCAATATTCAACCCACCGCATCACCCTGAATATTATTATATACATCTTATATTTTATTGTATTTTATGTACATATTATATCCCTTTTTGCAAATGAGGAAACAGGCTCAGAGAGGTTACACAGACTCCTAAAGCCAACAGCTCTAAAACCCAGTGGTTCTGTGATATGCTGAAGGTGAGAGCCAAACCAGGTTTTCCTGATTCTAAATCCATTGCCTTTCCCACAATGCCCCTCAGATTAGGCAGACTACACCCAATGGAACCATTTGATAAAAATCTTCCTAAAATGTGGTCCATCAGACTGG
The DNA here is from genome assembly GCA_028646515.1 of Pseudochirops corinnae. Lineage (NCBI taxonomy): Eukaryota > Metazoa > Chordata > Mammalia > Diprotodontia > Pseudocheiridae > Pseudochirops > Pseudochirops corinnae. Next base: position 23,940,819 of record CM053588.1, read on the forward strand.
ACACAATGCCTCAGATAGAGTCAGTCTGGTACCCAAGGGAAGGTGATAACTTCTTTTGAATCTGGATTCCATGGACCTTAGAGCAGTGAAAAGAACTCAGAGGATCTGGGTTGGGACCCTGATTCTTTCATGTCCTTTCTCTTGTCTTTATTACCTCTTCTCTCTTTCAGAATCTTCACTTCCTTCCCCAATAGGACTGCTGTGCATAAATTGGTATTGGAAAAATCAGAATGATTGAGTCCTATCATAATAAGCATGGTAATTATTGACATTAGTGTATTCATAGATCTTCCTTGTGAATGGCCCCAAAGTAACAACATGTATTACAGTAAATACAATGAATGTGAAATATATTTTGATTTTTGTTAAAAAAAATAGTATTTCTTTAACATTTGTGTTTTCTGGTCTCCTCTGCCTTTAACATTTTAGATACAATATATCAAGTGTTTATATTTCAGATAATATTTAAGATACAATGGGAAAAGCCCTTTATGTCCTGGTATTGTATTTACCTCTGGTCTATGTGTCAGAAATGACTGAAAATCAATAGCCTTCTAGAGTACTTGGCCTCTCTGCCTCCAGGGTCTCTCTCCATTCCAATCCATCCTCCCCAAAGATGCCAAAGATGCAGTTCTAAAACACAAGCCCTGGCCACATCCCTCCTTTATATAGAAGGACCCCTGTCTCATTCTTGCCTCTAGGATAAATCCAAATGACTCACTTTGGTATGTAAAGCTCTTTATAATCTGGTCCCAGATGACTCTTCCAGGCTTAGTATATATTACTTCAAGTACTCAACAAACTCTAGCCAAAGGGTCCCTCCTGCTGGTCCTCCTACACAGTCATCCATTTCCAAACTCCATGCTTCTGCCCAGGCTGCCTCATATGCCTTGAATGCCCTCCCTCCTCACTCAATTTCTTAGAATCCCTACTATCCTTCAAAGTTCAACCCAAGCCCCATGTCTTGCATGAGACGATTTATACACACACAGCTTCTAATGCCTTCCAACCCTGCTAAAATTGTGTATTGTGCATGCTTACATGTGAGTGGATTATCTTTCCTGATAGAGGGTAAGCTCCTTGAAGGGAGGGAATTTTTTTTGGTCTTTGTATCTCCAGGGTTTAGCATAGTACCATGTACACAATAGTTGATTAATAAATGCTTGCTAATGGATCCATTGATGGAAGACAGCCCAGACCCTCTTTGTGAAGTCTTAGGTCACTCTCCCCAACCATCTGCCAGCTGAATGGGGTTCTCTCCATCAACAAATTTGTTTCTTAGAGAAACTTATTGGAATCTCCCCTTCACCTACATCCAACCCACCCATGTAGTATCCTTCATTCACGTTCCCGAAGGGTGCCCTGGTGTAAAAGTCCCATAGCTGGTCTTGGAGTCAGGACAATCTGGGTTCAAGTTCTACCACTCACAATGACTGACCATGTGACCATGGACTCATCCTCTTAGTATTTCAGGGAACTCAAAGACTTTAAGTTTGGGAGATAGCACCAATATGCATTGATAGAGGAAGTTTCCTCATCTGAGATGTCCCAATGTCAGTGAAAGGCCCTATCCCTTTTTATATCCACGAAATCTCCTCCATTAGACTGTAAGCTTCTTGAGGGCAGGGACATTCTGGTTCTCATCTTTTTTATCCCTACTGCCCAGGCCAGGACCTTATACATAGTAGGAAGATAACAAATGATGATTGACAATTTTACTGAAGAAACCACAGAGGAGGGGGCTCAGGCTCTCTGACTTAGTTGAGGAATAGTGCCCTACTAGACCCAGTGATTATTTTTCTCAGGAGGCCTCCGTTGTTCCAAGAATCTTTATCTGGTCCTACCTCTTCACAACTTCCCCCTCTCCAACTCACCTAGCATTTATTTCCTATTCTCCACTCTCAAAGTAGCCACAACAGATCAATCCCACCACCCAATTATTACAATCATCTCCTGACTGGTCTCTCCTCTATCCAGTCCACACTGCTGCCAAGGTCCTTAACCTTCTTGCTATATGTGACCTTGTCACTCTATTTACAAATTGTCACTGACTCTCCATTGCTTACCAAATAAAATGGCTGGTCTTGGGGCGGCTAGGTGGCACAGTGAATAGAGCACTGGCCCTGGAATCAGGAGGATCTGAGTTCAAATCTGGCCTCAGACACTTAACAAAAAAAAGTAGCCATGTGACCTTGGGCAAGTCACTTAACCCCAATTGCTCTCCAAAAAGCAAAAACAAAAACAAAAAACAAAACAAAACGAAAAAAACCATGGGTCTTGAATCTCGGATTCAAGCAACTCTACAGTGTACCTTCACCTTCCATGGTTTGGACCTATCCCATTCTAATTGCTTTCATAAGGACAGAGATTCTTCAGTCTCTATTCATGAATTTAAACATACTCAATCTAATTGGAATCCTTTGGAATCTGAAGGTTTTTATTTTATACACTTAAAAACTTAGGCAAAGAAAGGAGCATATGCTCCACCAGATTGCCAAAAGGGTCCATGGCCAAAAATCCCCCCCTAAAAACCCAAAACTCTATTCTAGATAAATTAGACTGATCTTCCTCTCCATTCTCATTTTTCCTTCCTTTCCTGTCCCCATGTCTTATCACCTGAATCCCTAAGCTGAAACATCAAGTTCTCTCTACTTCTCCCTATTTCTATACATTGACGTCCCTTCCTTCCTTCAAGTCCTAATTCGTAGACAACCTAGGTGAGGGAGCGTTATCTCATGTGAACAGTTAAGCTTGTTTTCTTTTTCGTCCAATTTTTCACAGAACTTTGTCTGAATCTCTTTCCTGCTCTTATCACGTTCTATCACTTGTGGACTGATCATATCCCTCTTGAAGGCAGAGGCTGGAATATTTTCATTTTTCCCCCTCTGCACATTATATAGGACCTTGCATATATGAGGTGCTTAAGAAATGTTTACTGAATCGAATCATTAAATTTTGTTGTCATAGACAAGCTTTCACTGGTCTCAGAAGTGCCCCAGAGGGCCCTAATATCTGAGGATTCCTTCCCTGAATGAAAGATTCATTTGTTCCAAGACAATCCCCATCCATACAAAGCAAATGGGAAACTCTGTCCAAAGAGGAACTGTTACCCTAGAATGAGTCCTCACTGGCTCCAAGAAGCAGCCCCGTCAGTACCAGATGGGATTCCCTCACCTGTCCCAAGGTAAGCTGCACTTCTGTCACAGGTTTCCATCTGTCCTAGAGGACCCTTATGCATGCCAAGTAGAAGAAAGAACCCTCATGAGGCCCTAGAGGAAAGCTCATCAATGTCAAAGGCATCTTCATCCATCTCAAGAGGAATGGAAACCCTCATCTGTCACAGGGGGAAGCATCCTTGGTATTAGTAGTTGCTCCATTCATGGACTGTATAGCCCCCAGATGAAATATTTATTGTCTCCAGGACAAATCTCCATTGGCCTTCCCTGGTCCCCCAGAGAAAAACCTCAATTATCCTAGGATAAATTCTCTTCATTCCTAGATGAGAGGAAGCCTCATCAGCCCCAGGGATTGTGGAGTCTGCTCTTTCCTAGGGCATACCTGCCAAGGACTATTTCTTACTCCTCCTTTGGCCAAGGCAGAGATCGGTGACAACAAGACAAGAGGTAGAACATGGTCATGAAATGATCCACATGGTCAGATGCCTTCCTGTTCCAGATGAACCTCAGTACTATAAGTAAGGAGCTGGAAGGCACCTCAGAGGCTATCAAGCTGAACCTGTGCACTTACAGAAGATGAAATGGGGGCATCTGGGAGATGAAAGTACCAAGGTCACACTGGGATTAAGTGGTGGAGATAGCATTTGACCAGGTCCTCAGACTCCAGAACAAATAGTCTTTGCTGCCACCATGTCCCTCAGCCTTTACAAAAGTTACACAAGAAATGGATTAAAAAAAAAAAACAAAATCTTCTCTGACTCTTCCCACTAAACCAAAGTGACTTCATCAAGCCTCTAGGGAGGAGGAGGTAGAAGGGGGGAAGAAAGGGAGAGTCTATGGGTCTTTCCTAGGAATAATATAAATAGCTCAGACTCACGTAACTTTAAAGTTTTAAAAATGTTTTATGTACATTATCTCATTTGAGCTTGACAGAAATACTGTGATGTGGGTCTTGTTATTAGCCTTATTTTACAGAGGGGGAAACTGAGGCACAGAGCAGTTAAATTGGAACCCAGGACTCCTTGATTCCAAGTCCAGACTCTGCCTGTTATTCCACATGGCAAGCACAGAGATCAATGGCGACCTGAGCCCAGGCTGGAGAACTTGGGGAGGGACAAAGGAATGATGGGCTGGGGGACCCACAGAGGGAGGAGGCTCAGAGAGGAAGAGCAAAAGTTCTGTAGGTGCTCAGGTAGAGGGGTGGGGAGAAAAGGCTGGGAAGGGTCTGGGAGACAAACAGAGAAAGCGGAATCTGGGAAAGGGACAGGAGGCTCCAGGAATGGAGAGGTGATAAGGAAGAGCCAAACAGGAAAGAGGGCTGATAAGAAGAGGCTGGGAGAGGCTGTGAGGGGAGGCAGAAAAGTGGAGGGTGAGCTGGGAAACCAGACAAGAAGAAGAATGTCCCTTGGGCCCCCAGCGGAGACATAGATCCTCCTATCCCCATCCTGGTTCCTCCCTTCCAGGTAGTGTCCAACAGGAGACCTTCCAGCTCCCCCAGAGACAAAGACAAAAGGTCAAGAACTTCTTTAGTCTCAATCTCTGAAAGGACTAAAAGCTGGGGAAGGATATGCAAATATTTGGTTCCTTGCAGAGGTCAAATCCCTGGGTCCTGAGGGGACAAGAGCTGAGGGTCTAGATGATGGGTGTCCTTGAGCCATATAGAGATGGAGATGTTCAGATCCCTGAGAGAATAGGGAATAAGGGTTGGGAAATCATGGCGCCTAGGCTCCTGGGTCTCTGAACAGTACATAGACTTGCGATCTACATGCCAGAGTCCCCTTAAATCAGTTGTTTTTGATGGTGTCTCTGATCCATTTGTTGAATGGGTAGAGGTTGGTGTAGACCCCAGGCTTGTTGGGCTTTCCACAGGGAACATCGCCCCAGGATACCAGACCCTGAAGCGTTCCATTGCAGACCACAGGGCCCCCTGAGTCACCCTGGGAAGAAAGAACAAGGAAAAGAAAGAAGGGAGGAATGGAGAGGGATAGACCAAGGTGAGGAAGATGAGGAGAGTTAGAGACAGCCACAAATAGAGAAGAAAAGAGCCAGAGGAGATAGGGAGAGACATAGAGAGAAGTAGTGAGAGGTGGGGACAGAAAGAAAGAGATAAATAGAGATGGAGAGATGCCTTAGGAACATCCACTTCCATCCCTCTCCTCCCCTGTGCCTGTCTCCTTTCAATTTTTCCCTCCCTCTCCCCCTCCCCCTTCCTGGCTACTCTTTGCCTCCATTCCACCATCTTTCAGTCTTTTCCTCTCTCTTCCTTTCTCCTTTGCCTCACTTATTTCTCAGGTTGGGTGGGGCATTCAAGGCTTACCTGACAAGAGTCCTTGCCATCTTCATCTCCAGCACAGAACATGCTAGAATTGATCTCCCCAGGGTAGGCCTTCTGGCAGGCCTCTTGAGATAGGATCTTGATGTCAAGACACTGTAGGACCTGGGGATAGTGGACTGGGAAACCCAGTGATGGGGTCAGAGACTCAGGATGGGATTGCCATCCCAACAAGTTCATAGCCCAAGACACTGTAGGACCTGGGGATAGTGGACTGGGAAACCCAGTGATGGGGTCAGAGACTCAGGATGGGATTGCCATCCCAACAAGTTCATAGCCCACAGCGCTGGAAGGGATTCTAGGAGCCAAGATCAAGTCCAACCAAGCCCTTCTTTGGGGGGGGGGTGGTGGGAAAGATGAGGAAACAAGCCCACGAGGGTTAAGGTTCCTGCCAAAAAACACACAGGGAATTAGTAGCAGAGGAAGATTTTGAACCCAGATCCCATGACTCCAAATTAAGGACGCTTTCCAGTGAGCTATGGAAACAGACTCTGACCAGATGGAGGAAAGGAAGACACACAGGCAGAAACAGAGAGGGCCCAGGACTTACCTTGAGGGCTGCTGGTGGTCCCCCAGCCTGAGACAAGGCATTGGGCCCCAGCACTGGGGGCCTGAGCAGAGATGTTGATGGGCTTGATGTCTTTTGTGACTAAGACCCTTTGGTTCAATTTAATTAGCATGAGATCATTGGAGTGAGCTGGCCGGGTGTAGTTGGGGTGGGGAAAGGACTGGACGCCACGGAAAATCTTCTGGCCCACCTCAAAACCATGGAGATGATACCGGCCCAGGATAACGGTATAGGAGCTGGAGAAGACGGAGGACAGGTCACTCCTGCACCCTCCCTCCAGGCCCATCCTCACTGCCAGTCCCATAGATGCCCATGGGATTTACATACAATTTAGCATTGGAGAGCTTGTCTCCATGTCTATAAAATGACGGTGCTGAACTATTGGACTTCTAAGGATCCTCTAGGCTCTATACCCTACCTGGTGACTGTGATCTGTCTAGGTGGAGATGTCCCAGAGACAGCTGGGAAACTGGGCCAGATTGGAGGGCCAGGGCACTCAGTGACCTTGGAGTATGAAAGAGCTGAGCTCAAACCCACCTCAAACATAGACTTACGTTAAGGTATTTGCTCATAAATTTGAGACTCTTACTTTTTGCCTCCACACCTGCTACATGGTTAGGGGGCATGTCATAATCTTTATGAGCCTCAGTTTCCCCATATGGAAATGAGACTGAAGATACTTGAATACTCACTTCCCAAGACTGTTAGGCTCAAATGAGGGGGAAAGAGGAAGGAAAGGGAATAAACATTTATATAGGACCTTCTACCAGATGTTTTGACAATAGTGTCTCATTGGATTCTCTCGATAACCCTGGAAGGTTCTGATTTTAGATTATCCCCATTTGAGACTTGAGGACATTGAAAGGTCAGAGGGGAGGATACTTGCTCAGGGTCACGTAGGTAATGCCTGAGGTCATATTTGAACTAAGGTCTTCCAGCCTGCAGTGATCATGATGCTAGTGATTTATAATAGAATCCTTTAACCTAGCACTTTACAAACAAGATCTCATCTCAGACTCACAGCCCTGGCATGTGGGTGTTTACAGACAGGGGTACATGGGCAGTGAACAGAAGGGACCTGGCCAAAGTCACGCAGCTAGTAAGTGTCTGGGGTAGGATTTGAACCCAACCCTTCAGGACCCCAGGACCAGCGCTCTATCTACTAATCCATAGTATCCCTGAGTTATTACCTAATGTCAGAGACAGAATTTGAAACCAAATTTTACTGACTCCAGGTTCACTATTCTTGCTTCCCCTTTATCTCCATCCTTTCTCCCTCCTCTGTTCCTCCTCCTCATTCTCCTCTCTCCTCTCCCCCTGTCTTCCCTTCCCCTCCCCATCCTTATCACAGCTCCTCCCCTCTCTTCCCCATCCCCATCTCTCCTGTCTCCCTCTTCACTTACGGTTTCTGGCAATGAGCAGCAGTGAGCACCCACTGGGGATGGATGAGCACTGCCCCACAAAAGAGGCTTTCTGGTTTCAGAAACAAAGCTGCCTGCCACGGTTGGGTTCGGGGATCACAGTCTCTGCCATTTAAGATGCGACTCTCAGTACCCCGATCATTCCCATCCTGGCTGTTCTCCATCTGGCGACCTCTCCCGTCCTGCTGGCGGCTCCCATACTCCTGGCAGGCCTGGTTCCCCAGGCGCACCCCACTCTTCGGGCCTGGGGGTGGGATGAGGGTCATAGGATGGAGAGAGAGGGTCAGAGCTCGGGGTGGGGCCGGGCTCAACAAATGGGCCTTTCAGTAGAGGATTTAAGATGGGCAGACAGGTTGAGAGGGGGGCAGCAAACAGTTCTTGAGCAGCTGGCCCATTGACTTATGGTTCTAAATGAGGAGCCCCGCCTCCTCTCCCCAGCTCCCCTTCATTTGTTCCAGCTCACTTCTCCCCTTCACTACCAACTTCCTTGTGCTCACCCAAAGCCTTTTAATCTGACTCCTTCCCATCGCTGCTGTTCTAATCAAGGCCACCTTCGCTGTCAGGCTTCTCTCTCGTTTTCTCTGATTCTTCTGCAGCTGCTAACACAGCGGCCCACCCTCTCCTCCCCTTTTCTTCAGAGACTCTGAGCCCTCTTGGTTCTCTGACTGCTCTCTAGGTTCTCCTACTCAGGAGCCTTCCAGGGCTCATCTCTCCCACCAACACTTTCCCCGGAATCTTTCCTTGTTTCCTCTCCCCTCTCCTCCTCCTCCTCCTCCTCCTTCTTCCTCTCTCTCTCTCTCTCTCTCTCTCTCTCTCTCTCTCTCTCTCTCCCTCTCCCTCTCTCTCTCTCTGCTTTTCTGTGTGTCTCTGTGTTGTCTCTTTGTCTCTCCCTCCCTCTTTCTGTCTGTACCTGTCTGTGTGTCTGTCTCTGTCTCTCTCTGTGTCTATCTTTCTATCTGCCTCTCTCTCTCCTCTCTGTCTCTCTCTCTCCATGTCTCTCTCTCTATGTCTCCTCTGTGTCTCTCTGTCTCTCTGTCCCTCTCTCGGTCTCTCTCTCTCTCTCCCTCCTGTCTCCTCTGTGTCTGTCTCTCTCTCTGTTTCTCTGTCTCCTCTGTCTCTCTGTCTCTCTCTGTCTCTGTCTCTGTCTCTCTCTCTCTCTCTCTCTCTCTCTCTTTCTCTCTCTCTCCCTCTCCCTCTTTCTGTCTCTCTCTCTCCATCTCTGTCTCTGTCTCTCTCTTTCTCTGTCTCTGTCTCTTTCTCTGTCTCTCTGTCTCTGTCTCTGTCTCTCTCTCTGTCTCTTTCTCTTCCCCTCCCTCACCCCTTTCTATGTCCTGTATATCCACACTCTCCCCACTCCCCCTTCTATGCACAGACACATTTTCACACAACTCCAGGCTCACACACCTTACCTGTCAGATCGGGGTCTCCCATGACCAGAACTGTTATCAGGAATGCCGGGATCCAAGCCCAGTGGGAAGGCATTAGAGGCATTGTTGCTTTACCTGGGAGGTGGGGATAGGGGTGGGAGAGGGCTCAGCCTCCAAGGCCCTCTCTAATATTTTTGACTTCCTCAAAACAATACAAGGAGATGGAGGGTGCAGGTTAGTATTGCTGTGCCTGTTTTACAGATGGGAAAACTGAGGCTCAGGTGAAGTGAGAGCCAAGAACACATTTACACAGAATAAGTGTTGGGAAGGGTCCAAAGCAAACTATTGTTTTCATGGGGTCACAGATCTGGAATTGGAAGGAAACTTAAAGATTATCAAGTCCAACACCCTCACTTGGTAGATGACGAAACAGAGTCCCAGGACCACTAAGTGACTTGACTGAGGTCACATGGGCAGTAATTGGCAAAGCCAGAATTTGAATCGCCAAATTCTGATTCGGGACCCAAGTTTTCCTCCGGTATCCTGAGCCTTGACCAGAACCTTTGTCTCCCTTCTTTCTCATGCCCTCCCCCACTACTCTCTGGGCAGACATCCAGGGGAGAGTTTCACAAAGGAGGTCTGGGCTTCAGTTGTTGAGGGGAGGCCCAATATGAGGCCGAGGTGGGGAGTCACCAATACAGGCAGAAGAAGGTAAATTCAAAAAGGCCACCAAGGTCTAAAGAAAGGCAGAGATGAGAACAGAGATCGCCAGGGGAGGGATAACAGAGATTGCTGCAGACACCGGGAGAGAGGCAGAGATAGGGAGTCACAGAGACCGCCAGGGGAGGGATAACAGAGATTGCTGCAGACACCGGGGGAGAGGCAGAGATGGGGAGTCACAGAGATAAAGGACAAGGGCAGAGAGACTATCAGAGACAGAGAAAGAGAGGGTCACTCAGCCAGAATAAGGCATAGAGACCCACCCATCCAGACCAGAACAAAAGAGCCAAATGGAGTGGTAGAAATAGAGAAATAAGGGCTCAGAGACACTCAGAGCTTTCAGAACCAGAGAGACAAGTGGAGAAGGCGAAGGAAATGAGATGCGGGAGGTGCTCGGGGCCATCCCACCAGGGCAACGGCAGGAACAGTAAGAGATAAGGACAAAGCCCCAGTGCATCCTCGTGAAAGGTACCTGCAGGTGGCCTTCGCGGCGGCAGCGGGGCGGGCTATCGGCCAGCGAGCTCGGCCAGGCTCCCCAGAGGCCTTCGTTCTTCGGGTTCGCCTCCTCCCCAGCTTATAAGTGGCTCGCCCCACCGCCCCCTGCCTCCTGCCCCCGATCGCATTCCGAACAGGAGGGTGAGGCGTCTAGGGCAGGAGCTAGGCTTAGGGTTAAGGTGGCTGCCCTCCGCCCTCGCCCCCGCCCGGTTTCCAGCTGCCACCGGAGGTCCAAAGGCTGCCGGGCCGGAAAGCCTCCTAACAGGCTCAGCCAGGGACTGGACCCTGCTCCCGACAACTGTCCGGGGCTCGGCTACTCTCTCTACCTCGGGCACTCTCTGTCTCCCATAACAGTGTTTCTGGAACTGTTTGTATGTCCCTCCTTCAGGTCTACTTCTCCCTGCCTCTCCTGTCTCAAGTGACTCGGTTTCTGAGTTTGCTCCTCCGCATCTCTGACCCCAGGCATATGTCTCTGGGTCACCGTGATTCAGGGTCTCTAGGCCTTTCTGTCTCCCAGTATTTGGTATTGTGTCTCCCGATCTGTTTGTCTCCATGATTTGGTCTCCCTCTCCTAGCCTGATGGTTATGGGGAAACTGCATTGCTCTGCAGACTCCTTCTTGGGCATCTCCTCCGATTCTATGGAAGCTGGGGGGAGGGGGGGAGGGGAAAGAGGGATGAGAATTGGGTGTGTTTGGGGGAGGGGAGGAGGTACAAAGACCCTGGAGAAGGGAGGGAGGCAGAGGAACAGTAGCAGCAGGGAGCGAGGAACCTTTCAAGTATGGGAACTTGGCTGGAACCCAACTGAAAGGGAGGGAGCAGAGAGTAGGAGGGGAGGGACCCCACCCTGATGGGGAAAGAGGCTTATTCTGGAGGCTGGGGGCAGGGAAGGGAAGGGAAAAGAAGGGAGGGTCAGAGGAAGGGACTGGGCTCTTTAGGAAGCCCCCTCCCCCAATGCCACCGCCCCAACCCTGAGGTGCTGTCTGTATGATCCTGTGATGCTCTTCTCCCAACCACTGTCTTGGTGTCTGTCTCTCCCACTCTTCTCTATTTCTCCTTCTTTTTTCTGTCTTTCTCTGTTCCTTTCTCTCCTCCCTCCCTAATCCTCCTTTCCCTTTTTTTATTCTTATCTCTTTTCTTACCTCTCTAAGTTGCTTTCTTCATCTCTGTCTTTGTTTCTATCTTCTGTCTCTGTGCCTGTCCGTCTCTTTTCCTCTCAGTCTGTCTCTGTGTGTGTCTTGCTATCTCTCCCTCTCTATTTCTCTCTGTGTCTCTGTCTCTGTGTCTTTGTCTCTCTGTCTCTGTCTGTCTGTCTCTCTCTCTCCCCCATACCTGTTTCTTTCTCCATATTTCTGTTTCCTCAGCTCTTTCTCTTTCTTCCTAGGAGTGTGCCTGTCTTGATTTATTCCCACTTCTGTCAATATCACCCTCATCTCTCTTGCTGTCTCCTCCCTTTGTCTCTTTCCCTCTTCCTTTCCCTCTCCACTACCCCCTCCTTCCCCCGATGACTTTATCTGTCTGTCTCTCTTGCTCATTGTCAGTAGGTTTGTCTAGCTTTGTCTATTTCTGCCAAGCCTGTCTCCTTCTGGTACATGCATTCTTTGACACTACATTGTAGCTCTAACTCATCTTGCTCCCTTCTCCACCTCCTTTCCAGGCTGAAGTTAAAACACACAATTACCTTTCTCTTCCCCCTCCCCCAAATACTTCCAGATCTTCCCTGACTTTAGGGAGACAGGAGAACCAAGGCAGAGGCCAAGCCAAGCCTCCTGACTCTCAATCCTCTTTCCACATAGCTTTTCCCTGGGATTCAGAGCAAGCAGAGGTCCCTATGGTCTGAGGTGATCAGGGAAGGTTCCAGGAGGAAATGGGACTTCATCAGGAGCTTGCAGGACAAGTAAGAATTAAGACAGGAAGGTCCTAGAATTGGCAAGGACGGGGGGTAGGATGATTTGGGGAAGGACAGAACTGGAATCTTAGAGATTATACAATACAGGGCTTCGCAGATAGAGATCACAAGGTCTGTGACTTAGATTGGGAAAAAATCCGTCTTTATTTTCACAAAACCTCCAACTGAAATTTAGCTTTTTATTCTTTTTCCAAGTGCAAATGTAGATAACAAACCATTATTTTGAGAAGGGTCCACTGCTTCAGCAGATTGCTAAAGCTGCCCATCACGCACACACTCATATATACATATATACACACAAACACACTCATATGCACACACATACACACTCATAAACACACACACACTCACAGCTTATGAACCCCTTTTCTAATATGACCTCCTAATTTTAGAAAGGGAAAAAAATGACCCCAAATAGGTTATTGATTTTGATTAAGGAATCAGATTAGTTTGGACAGAAAAGACATTCAATTCAGTTTATTGATTGTGTTAGTTTTCAGTGCACAGCTTGTGGTAGGAGAGAAATTGGCTAGGGTAAGTTTGGCACATGAGCACATGGAACCAGCCAGTAGGGTCAGAGGTCAGAAGCTGCAGGTGGAGGTCAGTTGGCTTGAATTGTTCTTTGGATCCAGTTACAGTATCGGCACACATCAGTGTAGACTCCTGGCTTCTGGGTTGAGCCACAGGGAACCTCCCCCCAGGACACTAGACCACGAAGACGTCCCTGACACACCAGGGGTCCCCCAGAATCACCCTGTAGGGAAAAGGAGAGAGAGTGAAAGACCCAGACACAGACAGATACAGAGAGGAACGGAAAACAGGCAGAAACACTGAGTTGCCAAGACAGACTTAACATAGAGGAGAAGGTAAAGAAGGAGAGACACAAAGACAGAGGGATCAATAGAATTGGAGAGAGGTGGGCACATGCTTATGGATCAGACCTGGTAGTTGTTAGATTCAGACACCCCTCCTGCCCTTGTCCTGTCCTCCTCTTCATTTCAAACCCCACTTTTTGTAAGAGTCTCTCCCTAATCGACCTTCCTTTCCCTGTTTTCACTAGACACTGCCCTCCAAAATTACCTTCCATTTGCAATATATTATATTATATCACATTACATTATATTATATGGTATTGTTACATTATATTGTGTTGTGTTATGTTTGTTATGTTGTTATGTTTGTTATGTTGTGTCATGTCATGTTGTGTTGTGTTGTGTTATGCTATGCTGTTATGTTGTATTATGTCATGTGTCATGTTGCGTTGTTATGTCATGTGTTATATTGTGTCATGTTGTATTGTTATGCTATGCTGTTATGTTGTGTTATGTCATATTGTTTTATGTTGTATCTTGTGTCATGTCATGTTGTGTTATGTTATGTTATGTTGTGCTATACTATGTCAAGTTGTATTATGTTGTGTCGTGTTATGTCATGTTGTGTCATGTCATGTCATGACATGTTATATTATGTTATGTTATGTTTAGGTGGTATAGTGGATAAAGTGCTGGGCCTGGAGTCAGGAAGATTCATCTTCCTGAGTTTAAATCAGGCCTCAGACACTTACTACTGTATGACCCTGGGCAAGTCACTTAACCCTGTTTGCCTCAATTTACTCATCTGTAAAATGAGCTGGAGAAGGAAATGGCAAACCACTCCAGTGTCTCTGCCAAGAAAACCCCAACTGGGGTCACGAAGAATCAGACACAACTGAAAAAAGGCCAAATAATATATTGTATTGCATTAATTCTGTTTTCTTATATATCTTATGTGTACAGAGCTGTTTGCCCGTTATCTCTCCCAGTAGAATGGAAGTTCCTTGAGGGCTGGGGTCTTCTCTTTGTCTTTCCTTATATCCCTGCACTTAGCTTAGTGTCTAACCCAGAGTAAATGATCACTAAACGCTTGTTGACTGACTGATGACTTAAATCGCTGCTATATTCTTAGGCTATTGGCGCCACATTTTCCAAGTGTCTTTTATCTGTCTCTCTGCATGCCTCCAATTTTCTGTCTCTGGATATCTCTTTGTTCATTTGACTCTGAGCCTCCCCTTCCCCAGCTTACCTGGCAAGAGTCTGTTCCACTCTTCTGTTCTCCTGCACACACCATGTTGGCAGTAATCTGGTTGGGATAAGCCTGCTGGCAGGTCTTGTGAGGCACCAAGTGGATGGAGGCACATTGGAGTATGTCTGGATAATGACCTGGGGAAAAGTGGGAGAAGGAGAGACAAGTATAACAGGGTCTGAGGTCATGCAATAAAGGTCTAGAAGCTGCTAATGCAGTTATTTGCTCACCCATATTCTAGAAAAAGCTCGCTTCTTCCACTATTGATCCTTCCCATCAGAGGTCCTTCCAAGGAATGCTTATCTTATCATTCTTCCCTCTGAATTTTTTCCCTTCCTTTCTAGCTCCTTCTAATCATTGATCCCTTCCAGTACTGGTCCTCTCCACCTTTGGCCCCTTTGTTGGCCTTTCCCTCTATCAGTCTCTCTCCCTGTTGGTCTTCATCCTTGTGGATCTCTCCTACCAAACAGTCACATTGCTTGTTCATCCCAATTCATTCTCATTCTCCATCCCCCTTATCCAAGATTGATGACACTCTTGGTGTCCCCCACCCCAAGTGTTCCCCTATCAGTGATGTCTCCCACCATTTATCATCACTTATCAATGGTTCCCTCAATGAACATTGGCCCTTCCCACCATTTGGCCCTCCATTTGGCTGTTTCTGTCATCACACTCACCCTGTGCATCTGTCTTGCCCCAGCCAGAGATGAAGCAGGATGAGGTGGAATTTTCCATGCAGTCTGATTCCCAAGGAAGAGTCAGAGGCTGGATTTGGGGAGACAGAGTCATGGCCCGAGATAGCTTCAACAGCATGATGTCATTATCATGTCGAACTCTATTATAGTCTGGATGTGGGATAGCCTGGGAGACTGGGCTCAGCTGCTGACTTTGTTCCCACTGCCGAATGTTGTGCTTGCCCAGGAGGACCTGTAGTCTCCTGAAGGAGAAATACTGGTCTTTCCTTAGGCCCTCTGACCTTGACTGAGGTCTCATTCCTTCCCTGGGTCACTACAATGATCCCTTGATTCCATGTTACACAAAGTATTTTTCTGGAAGAGAATGGGGCTGGACGTGAATGTACCAGTCTTCTACTCTTCCTTTCATGCCAAATTCATGGAGATAGGGAAGTACCTCCTAGGGTCTAACCACAACCTCTCCCATCCGAGGGTCAAGTAACTTACGGTTTTTGACAGTGAGCAGCAGTGAGAACCCACTGGGGGTGTATGAGGACTCCACCACACAGCAAGTGATTGGAATAGAAGAGGGCAACCTGGTAGGGATGTTCTCCCTCTCTACAGGCATAGCCTTTGGATCCCACAACCTTGTCCCTTGCCTCAGCCCAGGCTGGGAGCAAAGAAATACTAGTGTAAGGCAACTCCCAAATACAAGCTCATTCTTTCTCTGACATCCATATGAATGCATCTTCATCCTAGTCTATCCCATAACCTGTTCCCACTCTAACCCTCATGCTCTTCTGTATTTATATCCCCGCTCACATCCAAACTTCCAATCCCATGACCATTCACATCTCTACTCAAATTTCATTGCACCCTTCCCTGTCTCCAATCCCACTTCTATCCCCAGGCCCATCTTTGTGCTCCTCTTCATCCTTTTCCTCATTGCTATTGCCAATCCCACAAGCACCCATCCCCAACCCTACCTCCATCCCCATCCCCAATCCCATCCCTACCACAAGCCCCATCTTCCTCCCTATCCTTATCTCCAAACCTGCTGTCAGCAGTATCGAGGCAAACATCAGTCGTTCCATGACCATTCCTGGGAAAGGGGAAGGAACATGATTGGTTCCTGAACTAGGCCCCACCCCTTTCTCACCCCAACCAGAATCGGGGTGCTTACTCATCCCCGATGACCTTCATCATACTTTCTCTTTGATAAATCATCACATCTTGACTTTGACCTCATCCCTCTTCCCTCATTTTCACTTGACTCATTGATTCATTTCTACAATCTTAAGATGACTTAAGAGCCAAGACTTCTGGTTTCTTGTACAGTTTTAGAATCACAGGCCCTTACAGTGAGAAAGGACCCCAGAGAGCATCTGGCCCAATCTTTACCTGACAGACAAGCTCCACCACATCCCCTCCAAATGGTTGTCCAACCTCCTCTTGAATGACACAGAATCATTCGTCTGACCCCAGATAAATCCCTGCCTTGCTCTGGACCTCAGTGTGCTTCTCTGTAGAATTATCAAGGGGGAAGAAGAAGAAGACTAAATCACCTAACCTTGCTGGGTCTCAGTTTCTCTTTCTGTGGTTTTTTTGTTTTTGAAGAAGGATTTTTTTCCCCTAGAGAATCTCTCAGGTCTCTTCATAGATTATTAACCAGAGTTTCTCCATCCCCTTCCCCGTGGCCCTCTCTATCCCCTTCACTTTTCAGGGCTCAAAAGATGGGAGAGAAGGTTCTCATCTTACCTGTTGAGTGAAATCCAGCTGGAATCCTGGAGAGAGACATGCAGAGAGAGGAGAAAGAAAGAGACAGAGACAGTGAGACCCAGATGCAGAGACCGAGGCAGCAAGAGGAAGAGCGGAAGAAATTAGAGGGAAAGACAAGAGACAAACATGCATAGAGAATCCCCGAGACAAAGAGACAAAGACTGATGCCCACCAGGGAGGAATGGGTGATCCTGGGGCTGTCTGTCTCTCTCAGAAACCCATCCTCACATCAGCTCTTCCAGCTTCCTGCCTTTTAACCCCTGCCTGGCCAGGGCCCCAGGCCCTCTTCTCTCTCCACCCCGTTCCTGCCCCCGCCCACACCTCCCCCAAACATTCTTCCACACACCAGAAGCCCGGCCCTTTGTTACCCTTTGACCTCAGACTGCTAGGTTCGGCTGGGGTGAAGTTAGAACATCTGTGCACATAAGCACCTTGAAGACTCAGAGGAAGGAGCCCAGGGTCTGAAAGAGAACATCAGCTGGGTGGTGGATGGGGATAGAGAAGATGGTGGATGCCCACATCTTTATGGTAAAGGAAATAGATGCCTGAGCTTATGTATTCCTGGCACTAGAGATGAAAGGGAGATAAGTGACCATATAATGCACCCCCCATGTTTTAATGACAAAGAAACTGAGAATCAGGGGCATTAAGGGCTAGAAGAGAGGTCAGTGTGTGTGTGTGTGTGTGTGTGTGTGTGTGTGTGTGTGTGTGTGTGTGTGTGGTGGACTAAGGAAGAATTCGAAGTCGTTGATGGAACAGGACACTGGCCAGTTGTGGATGCCTGCGTCTCTGAGGGGGTGGAGACAGGGATCTTGACACCTGGGTTCAACGGGTTTGAGCTGACTCACCCTCCTGCTGGTAAGTCCCTCCATGGACACCCACAAAGTCAGTAACTGTGTTAGTGTGTGTCACAGGGAGGGGCCCTCCCCCAGCCTGGGGACAGGGTGGGGGGCCAGAGGAGCAGGAAGGGAAGGATGGGGAAAGGAGGCAGCCAGGCCAAGAACAATAGTTCTGTGTTAGGACCTGACTGATCAGACAGTTCCCTACCAGCCTGTGACTCTCTAACCTCATTTCCACCTCCAGCAAGCTCTGTGGGAGTCCCTGCCAGGGTCTCTGACCCTTCACAGCTGTATCTCTGTCCAAGACTTGCCAGCAACCAGTTGGTTCTGTGGGTTACCTATGTTGCATGTGCCATAGGTCTGTTATCTCTCGGCCTCCCTCCAGGATCCAATCTCTCTCTGTCTCTGTCTCTGTCTCTGTCTCTGTCTCTGTCTCTGTCTCTGTCTCTGTCTCTCTCTCTCTCTCTGTCTCTGTCTCTCTGTTTCTCTCTCTCTGTCTCTCTCTCTGTCTCTCTCTCTGTCTCTGTCTTTGTCTCTCTCTCTCTTTCCCTGTAACCAAGCCATGCCTCTGGGCAGTTTGGGATTTCATTCAAACTAGATCATTTGTATGTTGGGAGATCCATAGATCATCTGAAAATGGGAATAGTACTGCTAGCAATACCTATCTCATTCGAGTGTTAAAAGAAAGAGCTTTTACCTAAAGCTGTACCTGTGAAATGCTATAGGGTGTGAGCATTAATTATTACTGTTATCCCTAAAGACAGAGTAGAGAGCAAGATGGCTAAAACTGTCTTTGTCTTACCCCTCAAGAAGCTAGGTGGTACATGGATTCAACCCCTGAGTTTGAATTTGATCTCATACACTTACTAGGTGTGTGATCCTGGGCAAGTCACTTTACCCTGTTTGTCTCAGTTTCCTCATCTGTAAAATGAGCTGGAGAAGGAAATGGAAAACCACTCCAGATCTCTGCCAAGAAAACTCCAAATGGGGTCACAAAGAGTTGGACGTGACTAAACAACAAAGAATAAAAGACAAACCAAAAAACAAAAATAAGAAAAATAAAGAATATAAAAACATATGCTTTGATCTGCATTCAGACTCCATCAGTTCTTTCTCTGGAGGTGTACAGGTGTTTTCTTCCTAAGTGCTCCTAAGTACCAAAGCCAGCAGCCTTTCCTTGGTCTTCATTTTTCTCAGCCTGGCAGCAGCATTTGAGATTGTTGATTGTCCTCTCCTCCATACTCTCTCCTTTCTGTGTTTTTTTGTGATGTTGCACTCTACTGATCTTCCTCCGACCTATCTAATCACTCCTTGTTAGTGTTCTTTATTGAATCACCATTCCTATCCTACCCCCTAACTGGAGATATACTCCAAGGCTTTGTCTTGGCACTACCACTACCATTTCTTCATCATCATCATCATTATCATCATCATCATCTTCTTCTTCTCCTTCTCCTTCTTCTCTTCCTGCTCTTCCTCCTTCTCCTCCTCTTCCTCCTTCTCCTTCTTCTCTCTCTCCCTCTCCTCTCCTGATGACTTCATCAGCTTTCATGAGATAAATTATCATCTCTATGCAAAAGACTCAGGGATTTCTATATTCTCTTCCAAACTCCAATCCCACATCATGAGCTGCTTATAGGACATTTCAAAACTGTAGGCATCTCAAACTCCATAAGTTCAAAATGGACCCCATATTTTCACCTAAGCCTATCCCTTTGTTTCCCATGGGGACCATCATCCCTGGCAATTTCTGACCTTCACAACCTTGTTGTCATCTTCAATTCCCTACTCGCCCCCACCCACTCCACATACCTAATGAAACAACAAGCTCTATCTACTCTGCCTTTATAATATCTTTCCACTTCTTCCCCCTCTCTCAGCTCACATAGCCCCTCTCCTAGTTCAAGGTTTCGTTGCCTTTCTCCTGAATTATTTCCAGGATTGCCTAAGTGATTTTCCTTCCTGAAATTTCTCCCCCATAAATCCAAGCTACACATGACTGCTAAAGTGATAATTCTAATACATACGTCCTACCTTGCTACTCCTCCTATTCAAAAAACTCCAGTGTCTCCCATCTTCTTTTGGCATCCAACACAAACTTTTCCTTTTAGAATTTAAAGTCCTTCACAATCAGACTCCGACTTTATCTTTCCAGCCTTATTATACAGTATCCCCCTTCCCACTTTCTATAATCTGACCAAATTGTCCTTCTCAGGCTCCTTACACATGATGTGCTATCTTCCGTCTCCATGATTTACACAGGCTATTCTCTCTTTTCACCTCTGCCTACCTCTAATTTCCTCAACATTCTGTTCAAAAGTTACTCCCTTCATGAGACCTTTCTTGATGCCTCCAGGTGATTTCTCCCTCAAAGAAAAAATTCTTTATGTATGGACATTGTTTGTACATTATGGACATTGTACTGTTCATCAATGTTTATTTATGGACTTGTCTCCCCTAATAGAATGTAAGTTCTTCTCAATCAGGATCTCTTTCATTTTTGTCTTTGAACCTCTAGCACTTAGCCCAGTGCACTTGAAATTTGTTGATTAATTGATGGATTGAATCCTTTGTCACACACCTTCAACAAACTCAACCAACTCCCACCAACTCA
Source organism: Pseudochirops corinnae (assembly GCA_028646515.1). NCBI lineage: Eukaryota > Metazoa > Chordata > Mammalia > Diprotodontia > Pseudocheiridae > Pseudochirops > Pseudochirops corinnae. The sequence continues at coordinate 23,960,772 of CM053588.1, forward strand.
GGCAGGTTGGATCTCCAAAGGACAAATGAAATGACTACTTTGGGTAACCCTGAGGACTTAGGGGCGGTTTTTTAAAACTATTGATCATGAGCTCCCATTCAGTCTGCTTCTCATTGATTATCGATTAACCAACCAGAATTAATTAACTCTTGGAAACTGTTATTTACAAAGGTTATATAGCAAGAACAGTTGTTGGGAAAAAAAAAACACTTCTTCCCCCCCCCCCCCAAAAAAAAAAAACCAAAACAATAATAATAGGGCCACACTCTCCCTTTTCCCACATGGTCCCTGGAGATTATAAGTTCAAATTAAGATAGTTCACATGGCCAAGAGATCAGTTCACAACTGCGTAGAGATGATTGGAAGTCATGATGGAAGATGATGGAAGAAAGGACATGATGATTGGAAGTCCTTTCTTCCTGAGTGTGGGAGATCCTGATGAAGTTCCCCTTAGAAGTAACTCTCTTCTGGCCTCCAAGTTGCAACTACTCCAATATCTTTGCCAAGAAAAACCCCAGCCAATATTGGCCTGCTATGGTTTTCTTGGCAAAGCTAATGGAGTGGTTTGCCATTTCCTTCTCCAGAGGAGAACGGAGGTTCATTAATTTTCCCAAGGTCACGCAACTAGTGAATGTCTGAGTCTGAATTTGAATCCAGGTCTTCCTGACTCAAGGTTTGGCACTCTATCCACTGAGCCATCTAACTACAGTGTCTTGTGATGTCTAAGGGACATCCAGTTAGTGGTGCCCAAAAAATAGTTGAATATGTCAGACTAAAGGTTGAAAGAGAGCTTAGCATTGGAGAATCATTTGCGTAGTGATGATATATGAACCCATGAAAGTTGATGAGATCATCAAATGAGATAGCATAGAAGGAGAAGAGAAGTGTTGAAGGGAAATCTCATAGGAGACAGCCATGGTTAGTGGGCACGATAAGGATGAAGACTAAGCCAAATAAAATGAGAGGGATCAATCAGACAGATGAGAGGAGAATTAGGAGAGAGAAGCGTCATGAAAATGTAGAGGGGAGAGAACATGTAGGAGAAGAGAGTGATAGATTATGGCAAAGGCTTCAGAGGGATCCAGAAGGGTGTGGAAGGAGAGAAGACTCTTAGATCAGGCAACTAAGAGATCTTTGGTAAATTTGGAGAGAGCCATTTCAGTTGAATGATGAAGTTGGAAGCCTCAAGGCAACAAGAGTAAGACCCTACTACATAGAAGGCCTTATGCTCACCGATGGCTATATAAAGAAATTTTTTTATTAAATTATAAAATTCTCACCCTAAAAGAGCTTATGGTTGACTTGAAAGTAAGGGGCATGACTGGTACACATTGCAACACAGTGCTGCAAGGTAGAATGTAAGCAGTGGAAAGTAGAACCAAAGTGCTAAATGATTACATTTATGGGGCAAGGAAGGAGGAAGCTATCGTGAAACTCTTCCTGGATGAGGTGGCATGTGAGTTGGGCCTGGAAGGAAGGGAGGAATTTTAACAAGTGGAGATGGAACAGCAAATCTATTCCAAGCATTGGAGATGGAGGAAGGCAGAGAACGGGCATAAACAAAAGCATGGATAGGAGAGAGACCAATATGAGAAAGTGTAGTTTGGTTTGGGGAAATATAGGGGAATTATAACAGCAGCTAGCTGGTGCAGTGGATAGAGAGCTTGACCTAGAATCAGGAAGATGCGAGTTCAAATACAGCCTTTGACAGTAGCTGCATGACCCTGAGCAAGTCACTTCACTCTGTTTGCCTTAGTTTCCTCATCTGTAAAATGAGCTGGAGAAGGAAATGGCAAAGCACTCCAGTATCTTTGCCAAGAAAATCCCAAATGGGGCCATGGGGAATTGGAAACAACTGAATGGCAACAAGGGAAATGTGGGTGGAAATAAAAAGAGTTTGGGAGGATCTTGGGGGAATGTGGAGATATGTAAGAAATATAGAAGGGGTTCCAGGAGAAGCACACCAAATTCTACTCCAATGCCTTATTTTGGCCTGGAAGTGACCCTAATGTCCCAAGAGCTGTACAAATCCCCACTTTCCAAAGGCCAGACTAGTTAAGCAGAGAGAGATTCTCATTAACAAGTGTCCGTCCACCTGAAGAAGAATTCTTGAAGCAACAAGACAAAGAAAACGTCCCTAAGTTTTGCGTAGCCTTCTGCCCAAGTGAATGTGTCAGCATGGCAGAATGGGGTCAGGGAGTGCTAAGGATCACTTGGTTTTTAGAGTCTCTATAAACTTTCCATGGATCATGGGTACTTTTCTAGATGTGAGATTTCTGTCCAGTAACAAATGGTATTGAAGAAGTTGAATGATGACAATCTTGACGTTCTTGCTATAAATGAAACCAAAAGAAACAAGGAAGTTGTGCCTAAAGGAAGGATGATTCACCAGGGAGAGGGGGGAAATTAATTGGAACTGACTTTATTATATAGCCAGGAACAACAAGAAATATTACTTCCTGAGCTATTTGATCATCATGTATTGCAATATTCATGATAAGCATCAGCAGCCACACACACACACACACACACACACACACACACGCACACATATGCACATGCACGCATGCGCACACACATGCGCACACATACGAACACATGCACACGCACACGCATATGCACACATACTGTAATAGCAATCAGTTTAGCAGATACTTAGCACTTAGTACCTTACCCTAAGTACGGAAGGTGGAGGGTTTGTGTGGTTTTTCTAATGACTCTACTAGTGATTAATGATAGTTAGTAATCGGGAATCTGGAAGGCTGATATTCCTTCTGGGTCCTAGGGCCAGCTGAAGTGCTGGAGGACTGAAGAAGCATGACCAGGATAAGACTTTGTTTGTTCGTGGCCTTGCTGATCCTTGAGTTCCAGGCAAGAGAAGTGGTGAAAAGTTTGAGATGTGCTGAACCCTGTGAACTGCAGCGTGTGCCAGGGATTGCCCTGAGGACTGGATGAGGACCTGGGAGCTGTCTACCTCTGAGGACTGGACGAGGACCTGGGAGCTGTCTGCTTCTGAATCCAGGTGACTGTTTGGTGGATTCAGGAGGGAGCTGGGAC
>CM053588.1:23971449-23988216 GCA_028646515.1 Pseudochirops corinnae
TCCTCCTCCTTCTCCTCCTCCTTCTCCTCTTCTTTCTCCTCCTCCTCCTTCTCCTTCTCCTCCTCCTCCTCCTCCTCCTCCTCCTCCTTCTCCTTCTCCTCCTCCTCCTCCTCCTTCTCCTCCTCCTCCTTCTCCTTCTCCTCCTTCTCCTCCTCTTCCTCTCCTCCTCTTCCTCCCCTTCCCCCTCCTCTACCTTCTTCCCTTCCTTCTCCTCCTCCTCCTCCTTCTCCTCCTCCTCCTCCTCCTCCTCCTCCTCCTTCTCCTTCTCCTCCTTCTCCTCCTCTTCCTTTCCTCCTCCTCCTCCTCCTTCTCTTTCTCTTTTTCCTGTCACATAAAAACATAAGAATTCAGAGCAGGAGGAGATCTTACAGATCTAAGTCTAGAGATTCTTAGCCTTGGTTCCAAGGGGTCTGTGGGCAGATTTGGGGGGGAGGTAGCTGTGATCTTAGATGGGGAAGAAGCACTTTTACTAATCTCTAACTGAAATTTAATATTTCCTTCAACCATAAATTTAGGCAACTAGAAGTATTCTGAGGAGGGGTTCATGACACACACAAAAATTAAGAACTCCTGCTTCAGACCAACCCCTCATTTTGTAAAGGTAGATGTTAGGGCCCACTCCCCACCCCTGAGAAATGAAATGAATCATCCAAGGTCTTTTGTTGTTCTGTCCTGTCTGACCCTCTGTGATCCCTTTTGGGCTTTTCTTGGCAAAAATATGGTTTGCCATTTCCTTCTCCAGCTCTTTTTACAGATAAGGAAACTGAAGCAAGTGGAGGAAAGTGACTTGTCCAGGGTCACACAGCTAGGAATGTCTGAGGCCAGATTTGAACTCAGAAGATGAATCTTCTTGACGCCAAGGCCAGTGCTCTATGTACAATGGCACCACCTAGCTGCCCCTGTCTGAGGCCACCCAACTAGAAACTGACAGGGTTAAAAATCCACCCCAAGTCTCCTGTTGTTTCTGTCTGTGTCTGATGGTCTCCCTCCTCTCTCTCTATCCCTGCGAATTTCTGCCTATTGCTTTCAGGCTCAATACATTTCTAACAGTCACTTTGACTCCTCAGTTCCTACAATGTGCACCTGGGCAAACACAATCTGAAGCAGAATGAGAGGGGGTCCCAAGTGATCCAGGCCACCAGGTCATACCAACATCCTCAATACTCAACAACCACCCACGTCAATGACCTCATGCTGATAAAGCTACAGAGAGCAGCCAGACTGGGGCCAAACATCCGACCTATCACGCTACCCTCCAGGTGCACATCACCTGGCACCTCCTGCACTGTCTCTGGCTGGGGTACCACTACCAGCCCAGACTGTAAGTCTACTCCCGTGAGTACCCTGCTATCCAGCCCCTACAGACCCAAGCACCTAACCTCTCTAGCCTTAGAGACACAGGCATCCTTAAGGATCCAATGCTCTTACCAGCCTTTAGGGACCTGAGAATCCACCATCCCCAGTTCCCAGAGACCCAGGTATCTAACACCTATCTAACCCAACAAGTCATCAGAAACCCTCAAGCATATCACAGAATCAAAAAGTCCAAGGATCTGAGCATTCACAGGGACCCAAGTGGCCACATAGCCCAATAGACACATGAACGGTATGCCACTTACAGTCTCAAAATCAAAGATTTAGAGCTGGAAGAAAGGTCAGAAGTCATCTCCAACCTCTTCATTTTTAACCCCAGTCTTGGGACTCCTGGGACCCAAGCATCCAAATCCCTCCTAAAAACCACTTAGCTTTCTCATCCTCCTTTGGCCCCCAGAAGCCCAGGAATATGGTCCATCACCAGATTCTTAGTTTTCTAGCCCCTGTCACTTGGGGACTAAGTTGTCCAATTGTTCAACCCTCAATCACACTCTGCCAAGAGCTAGAGGAAAAAAAAAATCACATTAGCTCCTGTGCCCTGGGAACCCAGGCATCTCACTTCCATAACACTTTGCAAGCACCCAAGAATAACCCCCATATCTGCTGAAGCCCTGGAAGTCCAGACTTCCAGTCCTGAGATATCACATATTTCAGAAATTTAAACTTCCTGCCCCCAGGCCCACTCTTCCCCCTAGAGAGCAATACATGTGAGATTCTGTCTATCTACCCCCTGCCCTCTGGCACCTGAGCCTTTAGCTCCTCAGGCCTATTCTCCCAGCAGGGGACAGGTGTTCAGGGCCACCAGAGCCTGTTTCCTGGATACCTAGGCATCTGTGCTTTATAACCATCTATGTCTGACCCTCAGGGATCAAATCTGAACCTTCACTCCCTGAACTCACATTCTCTGGGAACCTATACTTTCTAATTCCCCACTGTCTATCCCTTAGGAATAGTTGGGTCTATCCTCACTCTTATCTGCATTAGAGACCTAGGTATCAGGAATCCCCAGCCCCTGACCACTCCCCCTCCCCCTTGAGGCTTCATGCATCCTTATTTGTCCTGAATGACTGACAATCTTGCCCCTCTCCCCATCCCACAACAGCTACGTATCCAGAAATACTCCAGTGTGCAAATGTGAGCGTCATCTCCACTTCGGACTGCAAGAAGGTATACAAGGATCTATTGAAAGAATCTATGCTGTGTGCTGGCATCCCGGACTCTAAAACCAATGCATGCAATGTAAGTCTCCACATCGTTCTGTCTCTCCTCCTTCCCTCCTTTTTCTTCTTTCTCCTTTCTCTTTTCTCTCTCTCTTTTTCTCTTTTCTTACTCTTTCTCTTTCCTCTCTCTCTCTGTCTCTCTGTCTCTCTCCTCTCTGTCTCTCTCTCTCTCTCTCTTTGTCTCTGTCTCTCTCTCTGTCTGTCTCTGTCTCTTTCTCTGTCTCTCTCTCTCCCTCCTCCTCCCCCATGAAGGGCCCTAGAGAGCTATTCTTGGCTTTCTGCTGTTTAATACATATAGGCAGCTATGTGGTACAGTAGATGGAATGCTAGATCTACAGTCAGGAAGACCTGAGTTCAAATCCAGACTAGCTGTGTGACCTGGCAGAGGCAATTTGCTTCACCTTTACCTGCCTCAGCTTCCACCTCTGTAAAATGGGGATAGTAATAATACCTGGTACCCAGGGTTGTTGTGAGACTTAAAGGAGATAATATGTGTAAAGAGTTTTGCAAACCTTAACACTCTCTCTAAATGCTAGCTTTTATTGTCAGTAACATGGATGAAACCATAGATGGCAGGCTTCTATTGTATTTTCAGATGATAAGAGATGGGAGGAGCAGCTATCATGATGAATGACAGAGTATGGGAAAAATTGGATAGGCTAGAACATAAGGCCAAATCTATCCAAATGACATCTGAAAGGGATGAATGAATTTGGGTTCCAAAAGTCAATTTCCCAAATAAGAGATGGAAAAGCATTATGGGAGTGTGATTCATGTGGCCCAAATTGGGGTGTTAGGGAACCAAGACCTCAGTGTGGGCCACAAGTGTGGCCAAAATACTTAGGCTGCATGAACAAAAGGGAAAGATCAAGAATGAGTGACTAGTTAGTGTCTTAGCAATCTATTCTGGTTAAATGACGTGTGCAGTATTGTGTTCAGTTCTGGGAATATCATATGAAGAAGGATGGTAAGAAGCTGGAGATGTGGACTAGATGGTATAGTTAGGTGTGTTTAGTACTGTTTGAATGACTGATGTAAAGTGTTTATCTTATCAGCATGAGGTCAGCTTGGAGGGAGATCTTAAGGGATTGCCCCAAGCATCTGCCATGGAACCAGTGCCATTAAGCTTTTTTTTTTTTTAAGTCAGTGATTTGGAAAAGGGCATGCTTGTCAAATGCATAGATGATAGGAAGATTGAAGGGGGTGCTTAAGATAATTGGATAAAAGAGTCAGGGTCCAGACTGGCTCAACATGCTGGAACAATAGCCTTAATTGATTTAGATAAATGTATACCAGGAATGCAGAAAAAATATGATATTTGGATTTTTAAAAATCACCCTTAAATCCAAAGACTGAGAATGTACATCTGGAGAAGAATTTCAGGGGTCTGAGTTGACCATGAACTCAGCATGTACCAGTTGTGCACAGGGCATTCCTAAAAGACAATGCTTCCCTAGGCTTTATGAAGACCAAGGCTGGTAATCATTCAACTATACTCTTCTCTGGTCTGACCACATCTGGAGCCCTCTGCATATCCCATTCCAGTAAAGATGTAGAAAAAGTGTGGGTTGGGGGAGAGTAATGAGAATGACAAAAGAATTAGATAATGTCATTGAAGATCAGTTGAAAGATTTGGGAAAATTAATCCCTGAAAAGAATGGACTAATCTTCCAGAATCTGGAAGAATGGAGCAGGATTACATTTGTTCTACTTGTTTTCAGGGGGCAAAACTTGAAGTCAGGGAAGTAAAGCTAGAGAGGAAGATTTAGTCCTAGCTTTGTTACACAACTGGTATATACTAAGTTTGTGGTCAACTTAGACCTCTGGATTTTTTTCCCCAGAGGTACATTCACACTCTGTGTTTAAGGACTCTGGCAAGAATCTTTCCAGAAATGACTAAGATAAAGAGACCCCCCTGTGATTGTCTCAGGACAATCTAGTTCCTTTACCTTTATAGAGATGGACAATAGAAGCATCCTTGAACTCCTAAGAAAAAAAGTCCTCTTGCCATATAATCTGGAAAATTTCAATCAGCTTTTGTATGAGCAACGGACCCCCTACTTTGTAAATCTCAGCTGGAATAGAATCAGCACCAGGGACTTTGCCACATGAAAGGAGCCTAATGGCATTCAAAACCTCTTCTTCAGTTGGAGCTTCAGCTAGGGAGGGATTCACTTCAACTTGAGCTGATTAAAAAGCAGCAGCAACAACTAGTTTTCTTACATCCCTGGGAAAGAAATTGCCTAACAATTAGAGCTGTGCAAAATGGAATGGATTTCCTTATAAGAGATTGAATTTTCCATCACTGGATCCACATATAATCCATATATTAGAGGTGATTATGTGCTGGGGTGGAGATTGGGCCAGATTACCTGCAAGGTCCTTTAGCATGATGTGTTATGTACATGATTATGTATTAAGGACACAATGAGAGATGAGATCCTATTCCCTGGGGGCTCACAATATACTGAGGGCCAGATTCTAAGCATCTATCTTGGTGAAGAGCATAGCCTAGCATGGGACTGTCATGGTCAAAAGCAGGCAGTCCAGAGAACACAGGGAATCTTTGGGACTGACTGAGGGAGGAAAATAAAATGTTTGACTGGAAGGTAAAATAATCATTCCCAGTATTTACAGAGTACTTTGAGGTTGCCAAAACACTACAAAGATCATTTCATTTGATCCTCACAACAATCCTGGAAAGGAGTGCTATTATTATCCCCAGTTTACACTTCAGGAAAGTGAGATAGAAAGAAGTTAAGTGACTTGTCCAAGGTCACAGGGCCAGATTTCAATTTAGGTCTTCCTTACTCCAGGTCCAGCACTCTACCCACTTTGCCATCTAGCTGCCTCTAGACAGCATATGTGAGGGAGGTTGTGTGAGATAAGGCTCAGGGGGTAGATTGGTGCTAGGTCATAGAAAGCTTTGAGTACCCCAATTAAGATATTAAAAATTCATTCACTAGAGAGTGGGGAGCTATTGAAGATTCTTGAAGAGGGGAATGCTGTGATCAAAATGGCACTATCGGATGAATTTAAATCACAGGCAATGATTTAGAATGGAGTTGTCCCAGGTACTTTTAACACTCCAGAGTTGGTCCTGAACCTGATGAAAATTTAATTGGGAAATATTTAACAAAATGTATTAAAATAAAATGGAACATAGATAATGTTAAGTCAATATGTGACTCCACAGGGGTCCTATATTAGTAGTCCCCATTTCTATTTGAGTTGGACATCACTGGTTTAGTGGATGCATTGGGGAGGGGAGGTTACTACAATTAAGATGGAAACCAATGAACAGGTTATTTATAATAGTCCTGGCAGGAAGGAATGGGGGCTTGAACTATGATGATGGCAGTAAGGATGGAGAGATGACCTAGATGGAAGAGGTATGGAGGAGGTAACAAAAACAGGATTGCTTGGAGGTAGGGGCTGAGGGACCTCAAAGATGCAAAGTCAGGGACAACTCCTAGGCTACAAACCTGTATGTGAAATCTGTCTCTGCCCAGCTCTATTTCTTCTTCTGTGTAATGTCTAATGTCTTGTTTTTATCATTCTGTCTTCCTCTCCCACTTCCCTGTCTCTTTCTGTCTCTCTTTTTCCTTTCATCTATCTCTAGTTTCCCCCCTTTTTTTTTCCTCTCTCTATGTTTCTTCCCCTGAGTCTCTCTTGAATCTAGACTTCAGAAGCACCTAGTTATAATGGAGAGGCCCTGGGTAGGAAATGGAGAGGCCCTTAGCACCCACACTTATTAATGTTTTGATTTTGAAAAAGTCAGTTGATGTCAGAATCTTGTTAAGGTTGGGATAACAGAGCTTTCACTAATGATCTCTCAGGGATATTGCAAAGAAAGCACTTTCTAAACCTCACAGTACTAGAGATGTGACTTGCCATTATTATTTAAGGCTGGAAGTGCCCTTGGGGATTATCTAGTCCTCCATTTTATAGGGAGATAATTGAGGGGAAAGGACTTGTCCAAGGTCACTAGCAAATCTGTAACAGGACACAGGCTAGAAATGAGTCTTTTATTTCACAACCTAGGAGTGTGCCTACTGTTTCCCAAGGAAGTGTGTCTACCCAAGACAGGAGGGGAGGGTTTTAGGAGAAGCAATGGTAAGGCAACCTGATGTACTGGGTGCTGGACTTGGAGACAGAGACTTGTTCAAATTCCATCTCTGGTACTTTCTAGCTGCGTGGCCATTTAAGCCATTTCAACATTCTGTACATTAGTTTCCTCACTTTTTAAACGAGGGAGTTGGATGAGACGACCTCAAAAGTTCCTTCTAGCTCTAAATATGTGATGATTTTGTGATGGTGGAATGAGATAAACTGACCTCATTTCTCTGGTCAATGTCTCCTTTAAGTATTTTGGAGTCGGCATTCTCCTCACCAGATAAGGCAGTGAGAGGAGAAGCCCTTGTCCACTACCAGGGAGTGGGTCCCAAGGGACAATGTATCTGGGGAGGGTGATTGCTCATGGCTGATTTCCCAGATTAAGCCCTGCAACTGGATCCCTTGGAACAATGGCCCCTATTGCTGGTAAAGACAGAGGAACTTGACTGAGCAGTACCAGGCACTGGGCTCTTGGAACTGGGACTTGGGATCCCAGGGTCCACTAAAGACCAGAAGATATTTTCTATGAAGCTTAAGGTGGACTCTCCTGTCTCTCTTTCTTCCTAGGGTGACTCTGGGGGCCCCTTGGTGTGTGGTGGAGTCTTGCAGGGCCTGGTGTCATGGGGAACCTTCCCTTGTGGCCAGCCCAATGACCCTGGCGTCTACACCGAAGTTTGCAAATTTATTCCCTGGATCCGGAGAACCATGAGGAGTTGAGCGTGTGTGTGTATGTGTATGTGCATGTGTGTGTACATGCTTGCATCTGTATGTGTGTGATGGTAGGGAGAAGTTTACCCTGGGGCAGAACTCTCAATAAATGTGACATCCACAACCCTGTTTGTTTTTACATACATGTCTTATGCCTTTGCTTTGAGAAAGAAGAGACACCCTGAAGTTTGTGGCTGAGATAAAGGAAGGTTGACAGGCAGGCTGGGGACCAGAAACCTCAGAGGTGAAAGACTATAGGGGAGGTGAGAGATAGGAGAATACATGGAAAGAAGTATCAATCCCTGGGAAATATTCCTGAGACTCCAGTTAGAGAACATTATTGACCTACAATGGGTGACCCAGGTGCTGACCAGGGTCCTAGCAGGAGAAGCCATTAAGTCACGGCTCACACATGCTTCCAGAGGCTTTTCGGGGCCCTTCCACAAGTCAAATGCTATTTTTTTCTACACCTTGAATATCTATTTATTCTCATTTTAGGAAAATAAAATTTTGAAATCTTTTGGTTTTACAACACCTAAAACTCCCCCCATATCTCTTATACGTGTCCCTCTCAGAGAGCCATCCTATATAACAGAATTTTTTAAAAGGAAAAAAAGAAAAGAATAAGAACAAAAATTAGCCAAATAATGCATGCAAAAATCTAACAACATATACAATGTCCCACATCTGAAGACCTCTGTAAAGTGGTGTGGGGGAGGTGGGTTCTCATATCTCAGTGGCTATAGCTTAAATATTTCTAGTCCATATTTCCCCCATCTCTCTCCCCCAATGTCATATACACCCCATTCCCTTTTTATCCACTTATGTGTCTGCTCCTCCTCCCTTCTTCACAGCCTGGTCTGACAGCAATGCTTCACTGATGTTATCAATGTGGGCACACCACCCTTATGATGTCATTTATAATCCTTGGCAGATGACTTTGGGAGTTGCTGTAGCCCTCAGATTTCTATCACTGTAGTTCAATCAGTGATGGATCTCTGAATTCAGCTAAACTGGTTCTGGGGTAACAGACCCATAGTCTGTCATCAACCTGGACTTTGGTCCCCGCCATCTTGGTAGGACATGCTGGAAACTTCTCTCTGCTGGCATAGCCTATGAGGACTTTAGGCTACCCTGTACCACAGATCAGGCATTGAAGGAGGACCTTAAGAGAATCCTTTATATCCCCCTCCTAGCCAAGAAAGAGGCAGTTTGTGATGGAGGTTAGAGAGTTGGACATACGGCCTATGTGACAATTGGCAGGTCACCTGCTGTCTGTGCCCTCCAAAGATAGCAGGTTGCCAAGCAGGACGTGCAAGAAGGAATTCCCTTGTCAATGATGGCCCAGTATCAAGAAAACAGCCCCAGCAACAACTGCATCACTATGTCCTTGACAAGTTACCCCCATGCTCCCCATAAGAGGAATATAAGTCTCCTTGACATTGTTCTATGTCCTCTCAGGCTAATCTCAGACCTTTTGGTCCCTGGACACTTTACACTCTTAAAAAAAATTTTTATTGGGGACCCACCAATGAGGGCTAGTTAACATTTACTTTAGTAGAAATTAAAATGTCTTAGTGTGACAATAAAAATAGTTTTGACCTCAGGGCCCCTCAGGGGTGCCCTGACAATATTCTGAGAATCATTGGTGTAGTGGGCAGAGAACTTAGGTTCATGTCCTGCTGATGATACATGCTGGGTATGTGACTCACTAAATCACTTAAATTCAGAGCCTTTGGTGACTACTTCAAACTATCAGTCACACTCAAGCTGCTGCTCTCCCTCAGTTTCTACACTGAGAGTTCTCCATTAGGATGAAATCAGAAATCTAGACCCAGGAAAAGAAAATCTTCTCCTAAGTTTCTCATATTCTTCCATGTTATTCTCTCCACTCATGTGATCTGTGTTGAAATGCAGCTTCCAGCACTCTGTTACCATGGGCAAGCTATTTCTCCTCTTTATTTGTAAAATGGGTTGTAGGACCTGCCTACTGCATGTGGCTGTTGGGAGGGTCCAATGAGATCAAACAGAGTTGCAACACAAGAGATTGCATGACATGCCCAGGGTCACTGGACTCTGACGTGTGGTGTGAGCAAGCACTCTGCCAGGTACGCTGCCTCTGACAATGAAGGTAATGGATGGAAAGCATGCGGAGAGTTCATCAGTGCTCAGATGATGAGAATGAGGATGAAGTCAAAGACCAGTGTGGCCGCCCCATCCAGCAATGCACATGCTGACCCATTGGAGTCTCATGAGGCATTGTGGTGTACTTATATGTATGTACATAGACACAGGCAAATTCACATAGATTTATACACAAATGAATATATAAATGTTTGTACACATATGTGTGTATACATATTAATGTATATTCACACATAAATATATTGATATATAGACTAGATGATATTAACATTTTATTTAATATTTTATATGTTAACATATATGAATATCACTTAGCCATCATTACTTGGTGATATACCCTCAGTTTAACTGGATGAATCTGCCATGGGTCATTAGTTCTTTTTTTTTTCTTAATAGTGATTTGCGGTTTATAAAGCAATTTCTTCATAATAACTTCATGAGGTATAATTATCCCCATTTTACAGATGAAAAGACTGAGGCTCAGAGAGATAAAGTGACCTAATGAAATGAGGTAAATATGTGGGCTAGAAAGGAAGGAAATAAACAAGCATTTATTAAGCCTTTACTAAGAATTAAAGCCAGGATCTCTCATTCCAAGTTTAGGGCTCTTTGTCTCACCATCGTCTCTCTATAATTTGGAAATTTAAAGGCAAGTTTTAATGGGGACTTTTGTCTTCAATCAGTCAGTAAGTACTTTTAAAAAGCCTCTCCCATGTTCCAGGCGCCATGCTAAGTGCTGGGAGTGCAAATAATAGTAAAAGACAACCTCTGCTTTCAGGGAACACACTATGTTCATTTTCTTCTGTGACCCATCACCCCTCCTCCCCTTCCCAGGACTCTCCCCCTTTTTGTACCAAAGAGAAACAGCCAAGCAAAATCAGCTGGTAGATAGAGATCTCATCTGTTAGTGCACATCACCTCCTGCATCCATGATCCTTCACCTCTCTGCCAAGAATAACAAGGAAGCATGTTTCATCGTTTGTCATTCTGGATTAAAACTGGTCCTGGTCCTTAAACTGCCTTGTAATGTCATTATAAACACTGTTTGCTTAGCCTTCTTCCTGTCACAAAGTAATCTCTTAATAAATGGTTACAACCCACTGACTGGGCTTTCTTTGTTCTAGGAGAGTTCATACCGGTTTGTCCAAGTTTCCCTAAATTCCTCATATTTGTTTCTCATTAGTGAAACAATATCCCACAGTATTTATATACTAGTTTGGTAAGCCATTCTTCACTGATGGTTACCCACTTTCTTTCCAGTTCTTTTTTTTTTTTTAAACTACTGCCAAAAAAAAAATACTGCCATGAAAATGTTAGTATATGTTGTAGGACTTTTCAGGGCACCTAGAGGGTGCCATAGTGCATAGAGTGCAGAGTCTGGAGTCAGGAAGACTCATCTTCCTGATTGGTTAACAAATAATGAGACAGAATGAATATTATAATGAAAGGTGGACCTATTCTAATGAGAGGCTTTGATCACTTGGTTTTAGTCAAAGGGACTTATCTATACCCCTATCACCCACCTGAAAAAAGGGAGAATCCACAGTTTCTTAGACCTGTCTGAGTAAAACACAGTGGGTGGGAATCCATCAATTCACCTAAACTAAAATTTCTTTTTGCCTTTTGAACAGATCTGAGTTTTCCCTCTCAGTGTCAGCCCTGAGCTTCAAAGTCTGCCTGGATAAACATAAAGTGGCTGATTTCTGAATGAGGAAGTAGAAAAGGGGGGAAACCTTAGTCCTAATTCAATAATTAGTTATTAATACAAGAAGGAAATAATCATTTCTCTCAACACCTTCCACTCATTAACTGTCCACCTGTGCTGGTCTGCTCCTGTTCCCCTCACATGATGCTACCTCCTCAGTCACCTTGCTTTCTCACTGACTGCCTCTCACCTCCTCACCCACGCCTTTTAGAATCCTTCATTCTTTTCTGACTCAGCTCCAACACCACCTTTCCCAATCTTCCAAACACCACCTTCCCCCAACCACAGATGCTTGAGCCTTCGCCTCTCAGGTTATCTTGTACCTGCTTTGTATGTATCTTGAATATATATCAAAGTATGTACCCTTTGCTTCCTCTCACGAGAATACAGGAGGGCAGAGACTGCTTTGCTTTGGTCTCTCTATCTTAGCACAGACCTCTGGCTATGTGAACCTGGGTGAGTCACTTCACCCTGTTTGCCTCAGTTTCCTCATCTGAAAAATGAACTTGAGAAGGAAATGGCAAACCACTCCAGTATCTCTGTTGAGAAAACCCCAAGTGAGGTCACAGAGAGTCGGACATGACTGAATATTTTCATAATTTAACAGTCACAATCCCTCTCTGAGGACAGCAGAGTGGCTAGTATCTCGCACCAACTTCCTGCTTCTTCTCCTGGCAGGAATCTAAGTCTTCCTTGAAGAAGGGTGGTGGTAGTGAAGAGGTTACCCATAAAGAGGATTAGGGTTGCTCTGGAGACCCCAAAATACCAACATACCAGGTCCTGACAAATGAATTCGACTCGAGTCGTCTCAGCCAAAGAAAAGTAAAATTTATTAATAGTTCATTAAAAGTTTGCCAAATGTGGTAGACTCTTAGGGAGTCTAGGTATCTGTGTTGCTTGCATTGGGCAAGCAGGACAGAGTAAGTCTGTCACATAGTCAGTCAGTGCTAGGGCATTCTGTGGTTCTCTCACCCCACATGGAGGGAAGATGGGGTCTTATGTACAGAGGAATCTAGGGGTGATCTAGAGGACGGCCTTGGGGAAGGTCTTCAGGAGGAGTCAATGAGGGCAGACTCCAGTAACGAGTTTGGGGAGGGTCTTCAGGAGGAGTTAATTAGATCAATGCAAGGGTGGATTGATATTTTGATAGGCTCAAGGGTAGGAAGTAGATGAACAATGGAGGGCTAGGCTAGTAACAGAGGTTTGGGCCAAGCCACAATGAAAAACTTACAGCCTCTGCAGTAGGAGCCCCTAGAGTTCCCTGTGAGCAACATCTGGACAGATGGATGAACATAGACACACATAACCTACATGAGCAAAGCAACATGCCACATAGACATCCTTATGGTTTCCTTTGCTCATTTCCCCTCCATTCCCATAATTCTCATCCACTGCATTTCAGGTATGGTAGCAAAGTATAGGGTTATACTTTCCTTACAACAATGTTATAACATGAGAGGAGCAAGGATCATTCCATTCGTTGTGTAGATCAGTCATTTGGGAGGCTGGGACCTGTAGCCTCCAGGTCACATGTGCCCTGCAGGTCCTCAAGTGTGACCCTTTGAATGAATCTGAACTTCACAGGACAAATCCCCTCAATATAATTATTTGTTCTGTAAACCTTGGACTCAGTCAAAAGGCCACATTCAAGGACCTAGAAAGCCACATGTGGCCTCGAGACCCCAAGGCTGAAGCCCTGGGACTCTGGGAGATGAAGGTACTTTCTTAGGGTCACAAAGTTAGCAGATATCTGCAGGGGGATTGAACAAGGTCTCTTGATTCCAAGACTGTGACCATGTTGACTCTCCACTGCCCTCATGAACCTCTATTCTCCTTGAGTGGAGTATACTCTCTGCATCCTCTGCGAAGGCTCCTCAGACTGAGAAGGGAGAGAAACTGTCTGGAAACCAGAGATAGACTATTGTAAGACTGTACATGGGAGAGAATGAAAGAAAAGAGAGAGAGAGAGAGAGAGAGAGAGAGAGAGAGAGAGAGAATTAATTCCCCATTTTCAGAAATTTATGGTGTTGACAGCCAATTAGAAATGGCAGTTATGTGGTGAAGTAGATAGAACATTTATTCTGAAATCAGGAAGACTTGTTTTCTTGAATTCAAATCTGGCCTCACACACTTACTAGCTGTGACCCTGGCCAAATCACTTTACCCTCTTTGCCTCAATTTCATCATCTATAAAATGAGCTGGAGAAGGAAATGGCAAACCACAGCAGTGTCTTTGCCAGGAAAACCCCAAATGGGATAACAGAGTCAGAAACAACTGAACAACAATAAAACTGGAAGAGTTTGGATTTCACCTGGAACAAGAACATAAATAGTGATTTTCTTTACCCATCTTGGCATAATTCTTCATTACTGCCATCTATCAGCACAGGTCAAGAGAAATGCTGAAAATTTAACAAAGTAAGTGGAAGTTAAATTTTCTATTCTGTTTAGGTAAGAAGAGAATAGGAAGATCTCCATGAATCAAACATTACTATTCCATTTGGAGACATGCTTGTCTGTTTCTCAGATAGCAAAAAGTAAATTTTGAGATTTCTCATGATCTTCAACCTTCCTTTGACTGATTTTGGTATTCTTGTTGATGTAGGAAAGTAACTAGAATCATGTAGCAAAATTAAAAATCAACCAAATTAAGATCTGCATTTATAGTGGGTTTGAACACATTCAGTAGGAGAAATGATTATTTATCTGTGATTTATGATTTATCTGTGTTCTGAATGGTAACTACTGGCACTATCTTTGTGTCAATAAGAGGAATTCAATTTTATTTACTCTACTCTGGTCTCTGAATATAAATAGTATAGAATGCCACCACTGCTAGACACATGGAATGGTTTTCTTTGTAGGATAATTCCAAAATGCATTCAGCTGAGTGAATGGCATTTGATTGACAATATTTGGTTTCTTGTTTAATGTTTTATGTCCATAATATAGCTATAGGTTGTTATTATTATGATTTTTTTTTGTATTGTGATTTCTATCATATGAGAAATGCTGTTAATTTGAAAAAGGATTCCTAAAACATGCTGCATTTGTAGAAAGAAATTGACTCCTTTGGTCGGAATGATGGGAATTGATGAATTTGGGCATTCACACATGAGAGACTTTGGTTGTTACGGAGAAAAATTGGATTAAGTATTTACTTGGGTCTATTTTGCTTCAAAAAAAGAGTGGTGATGATGATCACTTAGCGTTTGGTAAAAGTCCAAAAGATCTTGTATGTTCTTATTGTCTGTGAAGTTCTTTGTGGGATTCAACAGGTCTTTTGAGTCTTCAGCTTGGGCAAGATCATAGAATCTCAGCCCTGTTGAAGAAATTATAAAAGTGTATGTGATTAATGAGAACCTTGGAAATTCTAATATGTAAATTAGATTACTAATTATGAAACCAAAGTGGATAAAATTATACTTAGAATAGTTTGCTTTGTGCCAATTTATGGGTAAATTCCAGTTTAGAATATTTTAATTTTTTCCTTAGAAGTTAATATACATAGATGTCCAAGCTGACAGAAGCCAGTGTTTTTATCATATATGTATTATCATACATATATCATACATGTGTCATCCATGTGAGAGCACCACAGAAGGCCCTAGCACAGACTTATTCTGTGACAGACTTACTCTGTCCTGCTTGCCCAATGCAAGCATCACAGATACCTAGGCTCCTTAAGAGTCTACCCAATATGGCAAACTATTAATAAAGTTTACTTTTCTTTGCCTGAGAAGACTAGAGTTGAATTCTTTCAGCAGGACCTGGCATGTTGGCATTTTGGGGTCTCAGGCAACCCTAACCTTCAGGCAACCCCAAAATGCCAACACACTGGGTCCTGTTGAAAGAATTCCACTCAAGTCTTCTCAGCCAAAGAAAAGTAAACTTTATTAATAGTTCACCATATTGGGTAGACTCTTAAGGAGCCTAGGTATCTGTGATACTTGCATTGGGCAAACAGGACAGAGTAAGTCTGTCACAGAATAAGTCTGTGCTAGGGCATTCTGTGAAGCTCTCACAGAATATTATCATACATTCACTTTTTTTTTTGTCTTTTTTGAGGGGGAAAGGCAGGGCAATTGGGGATAAGTGACTTGCCCAAAGTCACACGGCTAGTAAGTGCTAAGTGTCTGAGACCAGATTTGAACTCAGGTCCTCCTGACTCCTTTGCTGGTGCTCTATTCACTGCACCACCTAGCTGCCCCTCATACATTCACATACAAACTGTAAAATGTGATTATTTTAAAAATCTTTTATAATTCATTGTTACATCAGGACATCAGAAAAATATACATATATATACATGTAAGCATATATGTATATATATGTATGTGTATGTGTGTGTGTGTATATATATATATGAAATGAAGGGGCAGCTAGGCAGTGAAGTAGGGCCTGGAATATGGAAGACATTAGGTCAAATCTGACCTCAGGAACTTACTAGCTGTATGACCCTAAGCAAGTCACTTAACTGTGTTTGCCTCGGTTTCCTCATCTGTCCAGTGAGCTGGAGAAGAAAATGGCAAACCACTCCAGTGTCTTTGCCAAGAAAATCCCAAATGGGGAAACAGAGTCAGACTTGACTGAAACAACTGAAAAACCACCAACAACATACATGAAATTATTTAATATTTACATATGAAGTATATGTGTGTGTGTAAATGGAAGGGTTTTTCAAAAGACTTTTTAGATGCTCCTTGAGTATCTGGGATACAGGGTTTTTTTATTAATAATTATTTGTTTTTACTGCATGTTATTGGAAAATGAAAAACAAATGTGCCCTGCTTTAAGCTATGAACAGGAGAACATGTCACATAAAGGAGTTAAATCTCTAGGGACTGTAATTTGACTTGTTCTGAAGCAAGAATAAGTTTTTGAAAAATTGTGAAGCCATCCATCACTCAAGGGAAATGCCATGAGTTGCTCAAATGGAATGTGAACCAAGAAAGGTTGATTTAAGTAAATTAAGTAAATTTAAGACCTTGGAAGTACCTGTATTATATGTTCGTACACTGGAAAAAGAGAAGGAAAATACTTGTGTGCCCAGGATGAGCAGAAATAGAATCCTTTGTCAAACCACAGAATAGGTCAGGGAGAATTCAACGAGGTATTTTAAAGGATTAATTTGGCACTATGGAGAAAGGAAGGATGAGTCAGTGAAATAGCACCATTCTCTAAAAGAAATATCTTTTTGTGCTTTAATTAATAAAAACAAAAAAAATCCAATAGTTTACCTTTCAGAGGAGATGTATCGACAGCAAATACCAGATCTGGTATTTTCTCTTAATCTATAGAGATGGCTGTTTGCCCCAAGCAAATGGCTAAAGGTGCCATCGCTTCTTTCCCTTACTATATGTGGCTATTATTTTATTTTTTTTCTTTTTTTTAAAATTTACTTTTAGTTTACAAGATTCAGTTCCACAATCCCTTGAGTTTCAGATTTTCTCCCCTCCCCCCCCCCCATGGTGGCATGCAATCACGTACAGGATCTAC
>CM053588.1:23988716-24031292 GCA_028646515.1 Pseudochirops corinnae
ACTTTAGTGGGAAGTATCTGTGTGCGTTTTTGAAGTTCTAGGTTGGTCCAGAGTCCTATTCCATGGGTATTTGGGGGTGGCTATGTGAGAGCTGCGATATATTGCTGCTGCTACGCCGCCATCTTGGCTCCGCCCCTGTTTTAGTCTTCTTAAGCAAAATGAATAATATGAAAATGTTTTACATGATCGCACATGTATAACCTATATTGGATTGCTTACTGTCTTGAGGAGAGGGTAGAGGAAGAAGGGAGGGATAGAATTTTGAACTCAAAACTTTAAAAAGAAAAAAAACCAAATCTTAAAAATCATTTTAATTTGTCATTGGGGATTTTTTTTTAAGATACTACTCTCAAGGAACTCACAATCTAATGGAAGAGGGAGCATGCAAACAACTATGTACAAGCAAATTATATAGAGGATAAATTGGAAATAGTCCATAGAGGAAAGGAGCTAGAATTAATAGGGATTGGGGAAGGCTTTCAGTAATTAGTAAATGCTATTTTAACTGGGACTTGGAGGAAACTAAGGAAGCCAGGAGGTGGAGATGAAGAAGGAGAGCATTTCAGGCATGAGGGACAGCCAGAGAAAATGCCTGGAGCCAAGAGATGGGATGGTCTTGTTGGAGGAAGATCAAGGAAGCCAGTGACTGTGTATCAAAAAGTAGGTAGGGTGATGTGATGTATAAGAAGACCTGAAAGGTAGGAGGGGGTTGGTTATGCAGAACTTTGAATGCCCAACAGAGGATTTTGTATTTGATCCTAGAAGTGGTAGGGAGATAGAAAAGATCACTGAGTAGGAGGTAGGGGTAGGAGTAGGTCAGGGGAGAGCGACAGAGTCAAATGTGCATTTTGGGAAAATAGCTTTGGCAGCTGGATGGAGGGAATTGGACTGGAGTAGAGAAGGGTTTGTGATAGGTAGACCAACCAGCAGGCTATCACAAGAGTTCAGGCATGAGTAGATCAGGGTCCATGTCAGAGTTATGGCAGGATCAGAAGACAGAATTTGAGAGAGGTTTCAAAGGCGAAATTCATGGACATGGGCTACAGATTGGAAGTTAGGGGGGAATGATAGTGAGAGGTCAAGAATGACACCATCATTACCAGTCCAAAGGACTAAAGAGATGGTAGTGTCCTTGGCAGCAGTAGGGATGTTTGGAAATGGGGAGAGCTCAGGAGGAGAGACAATGAGAAAGAGAGAGAGACAGAGACAGAGACAAAGAAACAGAGAGAGAGAGACACAGAGAGAGAGACATGGAGAGAGTATGTGTGTTCATACATATATACATTCATACACATGTGCACGTATGTACAAATATGTATATGTGTATTCACATTGGTATTACAAATGTAGTTCTCAAGAAGAATGATTGGGTATCTTTAGAATCTTGAACCCCTACTCTCCAAAGGATACTGTGTGTACTGCCTTGAAAGCATCAGGAGAAAGGTTATAAAGCTAGATGCTCTTTCCTCCAGTCTCTGAGTAGACTGCTGAACTAAAACGATAATCTATTTTCCTCACTCCCCTGAAATATTACTAGTCTACTAGTACAAGAGGTTTGAAACAGAAGCCACTTCCATGGTTGCTCTCAAGAGTTGCCTCAACTCAAGTTGTACCCTTCCCAACTAATAATAAGTACACAAAAGGCCACCACCAATAGTGTCTTGTCATAATCCTCATTGTCATCATGATTAGCATTTATGTAGCACTTTAAAATTTACAATGGGATTTAAATAAACTGTCTCATTTCATTGTTACAACTTCCCTTGGAGAGAGTTGCTATTATAGTCCTCATTTACTGATGAGGAAACTGAGGCACAGAGAAAATGAGTCACATGCACAGGGTCACCCAGCTAGTAAACGTCTAAGGGTGAATCTTAAGTCATTTTCCTGACTTCAAGTCCAGCACTCTATCCACTGTGCCTCCTAGCTAGCTGAATAAACAAAAAACACTCATTTATCTAAGCCAAGAGGAAATAGAAATTGGAGAAGTTATGCAAATTAAAATATACTAGAAACATCTGTAAGACTGAATCAGCTGTTTTGATGGGAGTGAGATAAGATCTCATTTCATACTGAGAGAGAGACTTGGATCTTGCCCAAGGGGAATTTTGTTTGCCCAAATCTCTAGGGCGGCAATTGGAAATACAGGGTAGGCTGAAGAGCTGGCTTCTCCATTTGTATCTGCAGCTTCAGAAGCCTTTCTGTGTCTCCTTCCTGGAGTTTGTCCCAAAGTCTGCAAGCACGTGTGTTCCTTTTGGAGACTACCTGGAACCAAGTGCACCCCTCACACAAGCACAATGGATTATAGAGTTAGTTCCTTGCTCTGACAAAACTGGTCCCATTTTGTTTCGAGCCTCCATTTTGTGACTGAATAGCTGCTACATAAGTTGTTTTCTTACAGTAAGATAAGGATTTGAGTGGTATAATTTGGCAATAATTTTTGGGTCCCTTAAATCTGTCACTCAACTACTAGTGATGTTCGTGTCCTTCAAGTTTGGTAAACAACTCCGAAGGAGGCATGTCCCTCAAATGTGGCAAACAGCTGATAAATATTTGATAATGATGAGAGCTTTTATTATAGTTTCCTTTCATCATAAGCTTAGGTACCCAATCACCAGTCGGAGCCTGGATGTAGCCAGACCCCCATTATTCAACTTTGTCTTGGGTCATGACTGAAACTGGGTCCTGCAGTCTCACATCTGAGTTCAAGTAGCCCCCATGTTTTCTTTAGAACAGTGTTGATTGACTAGTGAAGATTTGCCCACTGGTGAAGCAAACATCTTGGAGGGAGAAACATGGGCTGCACTTAGCCATGGAGGGAACTTCATCACTGAGTGCTGGTTGGGGATATCTTAACTAAGAAGTGCTAGGAAATAAGGTTGGGGGTTTGTTCCTATTGGGGTCATATGAATAAAGTTTGATTGCTGCTATCGAGAAGTGTAAGTCTAATATTTCCATTACATTAGTTATCAATAAATTGGCTTGCGTGGGTATGATGCACCACAAATTGGTAGTGAGCTCACGTTCATAGCAGCATGAAAAATGCCCTATCTTGCATGTGGTGAGAGGAATCACTGTTATTAATGGAAGGAAAAAAAAAATGAGAATTCTTATAAAGTATATGTGTGTGTGTGTGTTATGTGTATATGTATACAGACTTGTTGATGATATAACTGACTCCACTGTGTTTTAAGCCTTCATTTTGAGACTGAGTCATCATTATGGTAGAATTTGGTAAGACTTTGTGTATCCCCCATGCCTGGCATTCTCTCCCTCTTCATCTCCATCTGCTCAACTTCTTGGCTTTGTTCAAGTCCCAGCTAAAACGTTATCTTCTACAATTAGTCTTTCTGGATCCCATCAATATCTCCTCAGTTCCTTCTGATTATTATCTCCAAATTATCCTGTACATTTCTTGTTGTACAAATTTGTTTACATGTTGTCCTCCTCATTAGCTGTGAGCTCCTTGAGAATAGGGATGGTTTTTTGTTTATTTGTTTGTTTTTGCCTTTTTTTGTATC
Organism: Pseudochirops corinnae; assembly: GCA_028646515.1. Classification (NCBI taxonomy): domain Eukaryota; kingdom Metazoa; phylum Chordata; class Mammalia; order Diprotodontia; family Pseudocheiridae; genus Pseudochirops; species Pseudochirops corinnae. The sequence goes on from CM053588.1 coordinate 23,992,238, forward strand.
ACCAGGGCTGATCACAGTGCTTGACACATTGATGATGGTGGTGTTAGGTTGTTTCAGTCAGGTCTGACTCTTTGTGGCTCCACTTGGGATTTTCTTGGTGAAGACAAAGAGTGATTTGCCATTTCTTTCTCCAGTTCACAGTAGGAGCTTAATAAATGCTTCCTGATTAATCCCTCCCACATCTAGATCTGAGGAAACTTTAGGGATATAGATTGGATCTTCTGATTTTACCTCTCTAAGAAGCTTTCCTGAAAGGAAACTCCCTCCCCCAGTGCAGGTTGACACCTTCTCTGCAGCTAATAAGCTGAGAGAGTTTAGGTGACCTGCCCAATGTAGGGTAGGGTGGGGACTAGGGTCTAAGCTGGCTTTGTATCCAAAAGGCCACTTCATCCAGGTTTAGAACAAAGACCAAGAAGGTCAGGACCAAAGACAGGTGAAGAATGTTCTCAGGAGATAACCAAGTCAAGGACTGGCCCCTGGCCCCAGAATAGCTTTCTCTCTTCACCATAGCTTCTTGGAATTCCTGTTTTCCTTCCAAGGCTTTTCTCAAATGCCACACACCATACAGCCCCTTCACATGACTGTGGCCCTACCCCTGCCATGGCACTTCACTGGCTTTTTAGTTATTTGGTATTTGCCTTAATATTCCCTCTCTCTCAGCCTACACAATGCTGGCTCCTGGAGGGCAGAGATGGCTTTTTGTCTTTAGCCTCAGAGCCTGGTACACAGAGCCTGGTTTTCATTGGGTCATGGATTTAGGGCTGAGAGAGATGTCACAAACCTTTTATTTTACAAGTGAGAAACTGAGGTCCAGGGGGATCTAGCAATTTGTCGCAGGTCATACATTGAGTCAATGGCAGACCCAGGATTTGAACCCAGGTCCTCTTACTTGGAAGGAAGTTCTTTACTGTACCATGCTGCCTCTAGCAGGCACTTAATAAATTGATGGGGAATGACTGGTGAAGGGAGTGAAAAGTGAGCTATAAAAAAATGAATGGAAAGAACTGGGAACATTTAGTCGAGAGGACTCGAGGGCAACTAGATGGCACAGTGGATAGAGTGCTAGGCCCCAGTTCAAATCCAGCCTCAGGCACTTCCTAGCTGTGTGGCCCTAGGCAAGGCATTTCACCCTGTTTGCCTCAGTTTCCTCATCTGTGAAATGAAATGGAGAAGGAAACGGCAAGCCACTTCAGTGTCTCTGCCAATAAAACCCTAAAAGTGGTCAGATAGGACTGAAAAACAACTATCCAACAACAATAAGTGCAAGGAAGAAAGATCTTCCAGGAGACAGGATAGCTGTCTTCACATGGCTGTCTTGTGGAAGAGGGAACAAGTGTATTCTCTTTGACCTCAGGATGGAGGCACAGGGGCAAAGTTAGGAGTAGTGGCACAGGTAGCAAAGTGGCAGGTCTTGTCCCTTGCAAGGAAAAAGAAATGCCGATCATTCTAGCTGGTTAAAGGTGGCATGGGCTGTCCCAGGAACTCACAGGTTTCTGGTAACTGGAGGATCCTCCTGGGCTATGTGTCCTGGGGTTCTAGAGCACTGCCTAACAAAGGTGATTCAGCCATGAGATTTCATCCAGATCACCTACATGTGTACAGTTACATGAGCCCATGGAATACATGCAGATGTAGATTTCTACGGACATAGAGGAAGGAAGAAGGGAAATCAGCATTTACTAATCACCTACGTTGTACCAGGCACTGTATGAAGTGCATTTCAGAGATTATCCCTTACTCTTCACAACAACCTAGATGTAGGTGTTGTTACTTATCATTTTACAGCTGAAGAAACTGAGGCAAACAGAGGTCAGGTGATTGGCCCTGGGTCACACAGGCAGTAAGTATCTATGGCCATATTTGAAATCACATCTTCCTGATTTCAGGTCTAGGACCCTATCTACTTTGGAACCCTGTGTGTGTGTGTGTGTGTGTGTGTGTGTGTGTGTGTACACACAAAAATCCACATACTCATATATATATATGTATATTTATATTCATACTCATATATATGCTCATATATACATATTCCAAGCCCAGTGCTCCATCCATTGTACTACACAGCTTCCTTGTGCTTGAATAGAAGATGGATTGGTGTGGAGAAAGCCTATAGTCATACTGACCCACCAGCAGGCTATTCCAAGAGTCCTGGCCTGGGGCAATGAAGGGCAGACATTCATGTCTGCACCAATGGTGACAGTATCAGAGGAGTGGAGGAGGCGAATTCAAGGGTCAAAAGGACAGATCTTGACAACAGACTGGAAATGGGATGTGAATAATTACAAGGAGTTCAGAGCACCATCTAGTTTGGAAGGCTTATAGACTGAGAGGAAAATGCCACCCCTGATAGTGATGGATAAGTTTGGAAGATGAGAGGGTTTGGGGGGGGAAAGATAATGAGTGTGTGTATGTGTGTGCATGTGAGTGTGTGTGCATATGTGTAGAGAGACATGTTTACATATACCTTTAAATGTGTATGGATGTCAATATGGAGAGATCTATGTACCTACATATGTGCTTACACACATACATGTATGTATACAGACACAGGCACATCGAGGTGTCAAACTATGCATCTACGTACATATACATGTCAATCTACCTATAGCCACATGAGTAGTCTAAAGATAGCTCATAAAGATGGCTCTGCCATCTTGCCCCACTCCATTCCAAAGGAAACTGTGTCTCTTGCCCCAAAAGAAATAGGAGAAGGGCCCTAAAGCTGGGCACCTTCTCCCATCTTTTAGAGTTGGACGAGGCTAGAATCACACTCTCTTCCGTCCTCCCCAGTGTTGGCCTTCTAGGGAGGCCACAGTCACTCGTAAGGGGGTACGGTTGCCCCGAAGCTTACGTCTGTTTTTTGATGCCCCTTCCCATAAAAATAATGCTTCTACACGAGATCATCACATGTAAGAAATAGCAAACAACAATAATAGATAATATTTGTGCTGCTTTAAGGGATTTAAAGGTGCTGCCTTGTGTGATCATCATCATCATGCTGGAGGTGAGCACTATTTTACCCCCGGTTCACAGAAGAATGAAGCAATGAGAGCACAAGTGATAGGCCCAGTTTGTAGGTGTCTGAGGATGGCTCTTAAGTCATGTTCTTGACTTTAAGTCTCAACACTCCATGCCCTGTGCCTCCTAAGCTGGCTGAATAGTGAGTAAACCCATTGATCTAAGTCAAAGAGAAATGGAAACACATACAAGACTGAATTAGCTGTTCTGATGGGAGTTAACTAAGATCCCAACTCACACTGAGAGAGACAGACAGGCAGAGAGACAGAGACACACACAGAGAAGCACAGAGATAGAGAGAGAGAAAGAGAGTGACAGAGAGAGATAGAGAGAGACCCATAACTCCCCCAAGGGGTAAGGGCTGTGGGCTAGAAATCAGAGAAAGACTGAAGGGCCAGCTTTTTCCTTCTTGTCTGCAACTTCAAAAGTCTTTCTCTCTCTCTCTCTCTCTCTCTCTCTCTCTCTCTCTCTCTCTCTCTCTCTCTCTCCCCTCCCTAGAACTGCCCCAAAGAAAGTCCTCAAGTGTATGTGTCTCTTGTGGGGAATGTATTGAACCAGTTTCATTCCTTATATAGGCATACAATTTTCTTTTCTTTTTGCTTTTTGGAAGGGGAAAGGTGGGGCAATTGGTGTTAAGTGACTTGCTCAAGGTCACAGGGTTAGTTTTTTGTGTTAAGTGTCTGAGGTGGGATTTGAACTCAGGTCCTCCTGACTCCAGGGCCGGGGCTCTATTCACTGTGCTATCTAACCACCCCTAGGCATACAACTTTCTAATGAGAATAAGCTCCTCTTAACATGCCTTACTCCTTTTTTCATGAAGTAGTCATTGTGTATTTTTGTTTGTTTGTTTTCCTTCCAGTAATGAGACAAGAACTGACATGGCAATCTTGCGAAGACTTACATGTCCCAAATGTGGTAAACAGTTACGAATGATATCTGGATCTGCCATGTCTGATAAACAGCTGTTTATCACCTAAGGACAGGTGGCCCCCAAGGCTGGTAAACAATTCATAAATACTTGATCACCACCCAAGCTCTGATGAATATTTTCTTCTCATTCTTTTAGGGAAGCAGTCACCCTCAAGAGCTTGGGTATAACCAGATCCCCAATCATGAGCCTGTTGTTGGGTTGCAAAGCCCAAGTCTGAATTCAATGTGACCTTAAGTTGTGACTGAGGCTGACTCCTGTGTTCCTCATGCTTGAGATGTGACTCTCACTGGAGGGCAGTGAGTGAGACAAGGCTTCCAGCTGGGCAGAGAGGCAAACTTGTCACTGAGTACTTCTATGGGAAACCCCAGGAAATCAAGTTGGTGGTTTGTTCCTTGTGCGATTAATGTAAGTATAGTCAAATAAATTATATAAATTCATGTTTTCATACATTTGGTTGATAAACTTTGATAGCTAGAATTGAGAAGTATAGATTTTCATTGCACTAATTAGCATAAATAAAAATAAATCTCTTTTGGATGTGCACCATGAATTATAGGCATCCTTTCAGAAATCTCTCCACCAACTAGCCATTATTTTTTGCACATAGCAGCGTAAAAAAAATAAAAAAGGCTGATGCTTCTGAGGAAACCTGTATTATGTATATGAAGACAAAAAATTGTTAAGTCTTATATGGGCATCCACCCTGCTTCCCAGGTAATACACTCAAAAAGTGAAAGAAGGGATGATTTTAATTTGGCCAGGTGCCTAAAATGGAGGACCTGGTATAGTGAATCTGGAGACAAAGGACCTGAGTTCAAATTCTGACCCTGTCGCCTACTCACTGTGGGAAAGCCACTGAAATTCTGTGTCTCAGTGACCTTGATTATAAAATGAAGATAATATTAAGGCCTTACAAAGTGTTGTAAAGAAAGAACTTTTTGCACAACCAGAACAAAATATGATTATTTTTCATGATTACAGATGGAGAAACCAAGTTCTTCACCTGACAGATTAAATCAATTACCTAAAGTTACAAAGTTGGGTAAAGAACCGAGTCAGGATTCAAACCCAGGTCTTCTGGCTTCAGAGCCGACATTTGCCCAAAAATCTCATCTAGCTATAAATTCTAGGGTTCTTTTTAATGATCTTGGACATGGCTCAAAATCTGTCTTGACCCCCAGACGGTCGGTCTCTCTCCACCTCCACTTTCTGATCAGGATAACCTTGAAGCCATCTTTCCTTCATTAGGCTGTTGGCTCCCCAAGGGTCATGAGGCAGGTCCCAGTAGGCCTTTAGGTTCAGGGAGCTGTATAGGGAGGGGGGTGGGGTAGGCAGAAGCTGAGGGGGAAGGGTTCTGGAGCAGTTGGAGAATCCGTTTAGAGTGGTTGCATGAGGCATCTGACTTTTACTGCTAATTCATGTCTCATCATGCTTTCTTCAAGTTTTGGTGTAGGAACCACCATCAACCCCAAAATCCAGCTGAGGGAGAGTTTAAAGGGTAAGGCTGAGGAAGGAGGATTCTCTGGAAAATTCCTTCATAGACTACTTAGAAAGTGGGGGCCTTCAGTTTGGCCTGAGGTCAGGTAGGGGATAATGTGGCCCATAGGAGATGGCATCCATTTGGGGTTTGCTTTAAAAAAAAAAATTAAAATCACCCCAGACACTTACTAGCTGTGTGACCTTGGACAAGTCACTTCACCCTGTTTGTCTTAGTTCCCTCATCTGAAAAATGAGCTGGAGAAGGGAATGGCAAACCACTCCAGTATCTTTGCCAAGAAAATTCAAATAGGATCATGAAGTCAGGCCCAATTGAAACAACAGCACCAATGACAAAATAAATACATGAAGGACCCTGGATGTCAGGGTCGGAACGGGCCTCTGGGAAGGGAGCAAGTGAAGGTGCTCGGGGTGGGAAGTCAAGATTCAGGAATATATCAGGTCAGGGATTAGTGGAGTGATCGGGTGAAAACCCCAAGATTAATTGGCTTCAGTGCAAGGTAAGGCTCGTGGCATTAGAAGCAGAAATTTGGTATTATACTGTGTGAACAGAAATCAAGAATCAGCCTGATGACCAAGTGTCAGGAGGTCACAGGACCTTTAGATTGGACTGGAGGGGTTGCTGAGATTCCTTCCAGGTTTGACAGTTGGGGAAAGCTCACTGCTACTCATTTCTACAGATGGAAGGGGGTTCCCAAGCGGAGGACCTCCATGTTACCACTCAGCAATCGGTTGTTGCACCGAGCCCGCTCTCTGAGCCGGCAGCTTTGTCTGCTGCTGAGCATGATGGGTCTAGCCATCACGGGTCTGCTCTTGCTCTGTAAGTCATGGATTCGCTTTCATGTACCAGTGGGTACTCCTGGCAACTTCACCTTCATCGACATCTACACCTCTCTCTTTGTTCCCTGCCCAGAGACCGAGTGCACCCTGGAGCCTGACCAAGCACCCTGTAAGTCTTCCTATTCCCCTTACCCAGAACCTCACCCATCCCTGACCAGAGAGCACCCTTTCACTGGAAGACCTATCATAGCAAATGACTCCAAACACCATGGGTTCTCATCTCCCAACCCAAGCAAAGACTCCCCTTCTTCCTAGGACACTCCCCCCAAATTAGAGATTCCCCCTTAATTAGAAACTTCCCCCTGACTCAGATGATCTTCCCTCCCTTCTAGTTCTCCCCAAGTCCCCAACTCCCTATTCCCTGAGAGTCCTAGCCCGTTAGACGTTCTCCCTCCACCCCTTTGTCTTCTCTCTTCAGATTACCTGAATTACTCAGTCATCTTCGTGCTCGTTGCCAGCGTCACCAGTTTCCTTCTCTGCCTGGCCCTGGCCTATTCCATTATCTTCTTCACAGGCTCGGTGCCCGTCTTTGATCTCTCCACCTCCATTGCCAGCTTCTTTATAGGCATGATCACTAATTCCTGGCCCTTTTCTCATCCCAATTCCCAACTTAACTTCGTTACCAATTCAACCCAAATTCAACTTCATCCCCATCCTTAATTCCTCAAAACTCTTACCCAAGGTCCAATGTCGTTCCTATTCTTCCTAACCTCATCTCTATCCCCAAGTTCGTTCCCAACTCCCGATCCAACCCTATTCCCAGGTTTATCTCTGTCCCCCAAGAGTCTTGACCCTCCAATTTTTTTTTCTACAAAAGAGAGATATAGTCATTACTGACGCCCAGGGACCCCATTATGGTTGAAGGGCCTGAGGAACTAATTGGTGTACTCATAGGATTTGGAGAGAAACAGATTCTACCCCTATCCTCACTGGGCAGGAGTAGACAGTGGAAAACCCACGAAGGAGGTCAGTCAGTCAGACACATTTATTAAACACTATGTTCCAGGTACTTATTAAGTACTGAAGAAGGAAGGAAGGAAGGAAGGAAGGAAGGAAGGAAGGAAGGAAGGAAGGAAGGAAGGAAGGAAGGAAGAAAGGAAGAAAGGAAGGAAGGAAGGAAGGAAGGAAGGAAGGAAGGAAGAAAGGAAGAAAGGAAGGAAGGAAGGAAGGAAGGAAGGAAGGAAGAAAGGAAGAAAGGAAGGAAGGAAGGAAGGAAGGAAGGAAGGAAGGAAGGAAGGAAGGAAATGAGTGTTTCTCAAGTACCTACTTCGTAGTAGGCTCTGTACTAAAATGCTTTGTAGATAGTAACACGCTTTCCTCCTCACAGCATCCCTGGGAGGTAGATGCTGTTACTACCGCCATTCTACAGTTAAGAAACCTTAAGCTAAATGCAGGTTAAGAGACTAGCCCAGAATCACATGGGTAGTAAATGTCTCAGGAAGGATTGAAATTCAGATCACCCTGACTCTAAGCTCCATACTTTCTAGACTGTGCCACCGATCTGGAAATTGATGTTCCCCGTGACTTCAGTTTCTAAAGAGGGAGATAATATGCAAATAACCAGATAAAAGAAGGTATCTCCAGGGGATATAGAGGGTCGTCTGAGAGAAAAAGGCATTAGCAGGGGAGCCATTGGGATGAAAAGGTTGTCCAAGATCTGACAGCCCCATTATAGGGTGCCACGATTTCATTTCTTCACATTTGCCAGGCAAACACGTCAGAGGGAGCCCAAATCTCTGTCGTCATCACCATCACGTCTAGGTCTGTCAGATGTTTCCCGTAAGACACTCCCTGGGAGGGAACTAGTATGAGGTGCTCATTGGAAAGAGGAAGAAATTGAGGCCCAGAGAGGTAAGGCCACACAGCAAGGAATTGTGGTCCAAGAATTCAGTGCTCCTCCCATTTCCCAGATTGCCTCTGTACAACATTTTCATCTAGCCCTGAGTCCCATTAGAGAAGTTCAGGCTCCATGATATAGAGCAGGAAGAAACCCGAGAAGGTACCTCAGCCAGCCCCCTCATTTTACAGATGGGGAAACTGAGGCCCAGAAAAATACAATCATACAGATAAGAAGTACAGAAGTGGTATTTGAACCCTTTTTTCTAGGGCCCCAGGCACAGAGTTTCCCAGCCTAGGTGACATCTTGGATCCAGCCCAGCCTGTAGAGCAGGAGCCAGGTACAATAGTTAAAGAGCTGAGCCTGTGATCAGGTGATTTTCTTTCCTGGTCACTTCTAATTATTTTAAATGTCAGGTGTATTTTTTTTCTGACTTTGCACACTTGCTTTTCTTTCTGAAATAATTCCTATTTTGAGGGCCTGTGACTTCACTGTTATGAATGCTGCACCTACAAACGGGCATTTTGCTTCCCCCCACACACACACACCTCTGTAGCTAAGCCCATCATCAGAAAGTACGATCCTAGGCTTCCGCAAACATGATTAGGCCTATACTCCCATGAGAAGCACCCATTCACGTGGGCTGGGCCCGTATTCAAATCCTACTGACTTTGGCGGGATGAGTCAGAGCTCATCTCTTGGTACAGGTGTCGGGAAGCCAAGGTCAACTGCATGCCATTGTGAACAATGGGGGATGTTAGAAGAGGCTTCCCTGTCAGCAAAACAAGAGAGGCTGGCAAAAGGGAAAGGGAAACATGGGGGAATTCCCAAGGCAAGAGAGGATTTTAGTAGCCACTCTATCCAGGAAAGAGCAAGTGGGTGACTGGGTCCAGCATCCTGTTATGGTGGTGATGGCAGATGAAGGAAACAGTGATTAGGGACAGGAGGTGGTACATCTGTCAGCTCTGGGCACCAAGCAGGCTCAGGTTGGGATACTTGGGTTTGGGAGTTCAGACATGAAAGAAGCCTTAGAACAGTGGTTCTCAACCTTCCTAATGCTGCAACACTTTAATACAGTTCCTCATATTGTGGTGACCCCCAACCATAAAATTATTTTTGTTGCTACTTCATAACTGTAATTTTGCTACTGTTATGAATCATAATGTAAATATCTGATATGCGAGATGTATTTTCATTGTTACAAATTGAACATAACCCACAGGTTGAGAACCACTGCCTTAGAAAGTCTGGGAAATGGGAAAACCTGGGGACCAAAGGGAAAGAGCCCCTTTTTGGTTCTAAGAGAGCCCACATCTCTGAGTGTGGTGGCACATGCCTGTCACCTCCTCAGGAGGATCTCTTGAGATCAGGAGTTCTGACTTGCAGTGGGCTAAGGCTTTTGGATGTCCAGAGCAAGGACTACATTGAGGCAGGGAGCCCCAAGGGTGGCAAAGAGGGCTGAACCAGCCCAGGTTGGAAACAGGACAGGTTTGAATTACAGAGCTGGACCAGATCTGTGAGTCTCCCCTGCACATCCAACCTTGGCAAGATAGGGAGACTACAAGAAACCCAAATCTCTAGGAAATCCGAGAGAGGTAGGACCTCCCACTTGGTAGGGTTGGATCCTTCCCAAGAATGTTTCTGAATGTTTCTGAACACTGAGTGTAGAGCCAGGGGTCCTACCCCACTTTTTACTCTCAGCATGACTGTGAGCAAATTGCTTGACCTCCCAGGGCCTCAGTTTCCCTCTCTGTAAGATGAGAGTGTTAGCCTAGACCACATAACTCTTTAAGGTTTTCAAAGTCCTTCTTGTATTATCTCATTTGGTCCTAAAGACGGCCCTGCAAAGTAGGGGATGTTCTTGAGGCAACTGAGGCTGAGATGTTAAATAAGTAGCCCAGGGTCCACAAGCAGTTAGTGTGTGAGGCAGGTTTGGAATTCAGGTTGTCCTGACCACAAGCTTGGTCCCAAGGGTGGTGGTTGCCATGTTTTAGGAGTCACATATCCCCCTCTTCCTTCTAGCTCAATCCAAGCTCCCTACCTTTCTCCATCTTAACAATACTTGCCCAGTACCAGCTCAACTTCTAAAGAAGCCTTGTTGGTCATTGATTTTATAAGAACATGAATCTGGAGCTGGACCAGATCAAAGAGGTTGTCTACAGCAAAACTTTCATTTTTCAGTGAGTACCACTGTAGCGCCAACACGATATTCACAGAACTGATGGCAACTACGAATATGCCATGTAATTCTGAATTGCAAAATATAGTAGACTCTCCATATAGAAGACAGAAGCAAAACATTTATTCAGACGCCAGAAAGTCAAATCCCAACACCAGAAAACCAAATCCCAACACCGGAAAGTCAAAACCATCATAGCAATAAAGAAGTTAATACACCTTATCACTACAGAGAGTAACACCATATTTTTAGCCTTTCCACAAACAAATACAAGCCTAACTGTCCCCTTGCCTGTGTCCTCTCTCTCCTCCCATGCTAACTGCTCTAAATCTCAGCTTCCTCTGGGCTCTGCTCCACCCGTTCAGCAAGTTCTTCCCACCACAGGCTCCATGTGATTACATTCAGCCTATTAGGAGGCAGGAAAAGTATTCAAATCAGGGAAGATCTTCAAATTCCTATTACCATTAAAACCACTGAGGCCTGGAAAGGTTATGTGAATGTGGTTGAGGTGGATTCAGAGCAGAAAGGACCCTAGAGGTCATTTAGGCCACCCACCTCACTTTAAACATGAGGAAACTGAGGGTCAGAGAGGTGAGGTCCAGAGCCACAACACCATGTGGTGAATGTCTGATTTGAATTTGAAGTCTGATCCTTCTGACCTCGAGCTTAGCCAGTGTGAACTCTGCACTCTTCCATTTCCCCGCTCCCAACCCTGCATTCTTCTAGCTGGCCACCAAGTCTCTCGTTATGTAGGTCGAAGGCCCTCGAGGGATGATGGCATCCAGCCCTCTTATTTTATCCATGAGGACACATACTGTACCTTGATCCCAACATAGCAAGGTCATTCGGCTCCTCTTCAAATGGCCGATCTGTGAGGAAGCTGAGAGCTGCAGAGGGGGGAGACCTTCTAACAGACCTGGCAGCTACAGTCATGTGGGTGATGTGCCATCATTCTCATCAAAAGACAGGAGGCGTCACATCTTCACACTGGCCTCTGAGGGCCAGGGATGGTGCATCATGACCTCATCTCATAGTGTGTAGTTCTAATCTTGTATTTCTAGCTAACAGTGATAAAGTACTTTAAGATTTATAAAGCAATAGATAGATAGATAGATAGATAGATAGATAGATAGATAGATAGATAGGTGGATGGATGGACGGACGAATGGATAGAATAAGATAGAGATATATAAAATGTGTGTGTATATATATAACATTCACACATACACCCATATATGCATACATACATATATAATACTTTGTGTCTGTGTATGTAATGTATATGTGTGTACGTATACATACAGAATCCTACGCATATGCATATACATCCATGTATACATCTGTCTGTCTGCTTATACCTCTCTATCTGACCATCTGTATTTTATGGCTGAGGAAAAATGCCGCTGAGCAAGGCAGAGTGGGTGGCCACAGGCCACACAGGTCCTAAGTTTTTCGGGCGGGACTTGAACCGACGACCTCCTGACTCCCAGGCCAGCACTCTCTCTCTACTCCCCCACCCCTGCCTCCTGTGACCTGTGTTTCCTGTCCTGTGCCAAGGCCTGTTCCTGTTCCTGTGTGCCCTGTTCTACCTGCTTCAGGCCCGGAATTTCCTGCAGGAGGGAATGAGCTACAGCCTGGAAATAAATTACTACCTGACATGGGCGGGTATCTTCCTCTTCATGATGATAGGTGGGGATGAGGGCCGAGGCTCCCTCAGGGAGGATGGGAATGAGGCAGGGACAGAGGTTGGGAGGGAGATGGGCATAGGGCAGAGCTGCCTGGGGTGGGGATGGGCAGGAGGAGGAGGTTGGGATGTGGCCTCTGCTGTCAGATTAGGGAAAGGAGAGGAGGGACCAAGAATGGTGGTCTAGTGATGGTGTGGAGGGGTAGTGGAAAGGAGGCAGGGGAGGAGAGAATAAAGAGAGTCCAAGGATGTGGGTTCAACCCCCACATCTGAAGGTTATTTCCTGTGTGGCTTTGGGCAAGTCACATTCTTCCCAGGCCTCAGTTTCCCCAAGTAAAATGGCATGGTTAGAGTAGTTGGATTCTTCAGATCTGTGGTCTTGAGAAATCATGATGTTTGGGGTGGGAAATGGTCTGGAGTGAGGACAGTACACAGAAGAAGGAGTAGATGTATGGTAGGAAGGGGTGTGGGGGATAAGGTGTCTCATACTCGTTCTCCCCTTCTCATAGGCTTCCTTTGCTTCCTCAATTATATGAATTTCTGGTCTGTAATTACACCTGGGGGGTCCTGGCTTTAGGTCATTAAGATGGATTCTCATCCTGGACTCTGCCCTCTGGACTTCTTACCCCCACCCCAACCCTACCTTCTGGGCTAAGCCCATCCCCATCCCTGGCCCATCCCCTCACCTCACTTGATTCAACTGAATAAACTCGTGTGACCTCCCTCTGCCTAGCCTGGAGTCTGTCCATTCAATCAGCTTCACTTTCCTGAGCCCTGTAGGCCCTTTGCCCCATGTGCTGTATCTTTCTTCCAATTACATGCTCCAGAGGGTAAGAATCCATGGTCCTTATTCTCAGGATGTCACAGTCTAGGGAGGGAGATGGAGATGCCACAATTGTGACCCTGAGGGTAACCTCAGAACTGCTGGATCACTGACATGAATAGTGCTGTCCTGTAGGCAGAGAGCTTCATATGGTCTCTCCTTGGACCCTCACAATGGCCACGGTGGTGCCCATTTAACAGAGAAGGAAGCCAAGGCTGAAGGTCACCTTGAGGCACGATTTGAACTCAGCTTTGCATTAACTCTATGGCCAACACTTTATGATCATCCCCTTACTAAGCTAAAATAAACCTCCGCTGTTGCTATGCAAGCAGCCTGAATTTGGAGTCAGAGGGCCTAGGCCTGAGTCTGAGTTCTGCTGCCTTCTGGAATCTTGGACAAAACCCAGTCTCTCTTGATTTCTTTCTCTGTACATTGATGGCTGAGTTGGATGACCTGCTTTGAATCTGAGGGGCTTGTCTTCTCTAGGAGTTCAATAAAGGGCATGATGGGGATGGGGATGGTGCAAGGGTTGTGGGCTCAAGGAAGACGCTGAGTCTACACAAAGGTCAGAGTGAGGATGTGAATCATGTTGTAGACAGAGCCTGGGCAGAGGATGGGGGCAGTGATACTCTGAGCAGTGGAAGCCGTGACCAACATGGCATCTTCAGTTCTTTCTTCTAGTTGGCCTCGTGGGCCTCGGGCATTTAGGGAAAGGCCAGGAGGGTCCTGCTGGTGAATTCCTCAGGGCCTCCTTGCATCACCTCTTCTCCAGAGGGCCTGCCCCAAAGCCTGGCAGGCCTCTTCCTTCTGGCTGCCCTGAGAAATTTTCCCATGGGGCTTTTTTTTCCCCCAGGCACACTAGGGAATAAGCCCCAATGTCCTAGGTCTTCTATTCTACCCATGAGTCAAAAATGCCATTTCCTTGAAGAATTTCTTGGGATCCGTGGGAAGACGCACATACATCAGAGAGGTACAGAACAAGACATTACAAAAAATCTTAGTGTACTTTTAAGCTATGATACTTTTGGGACATCAGTTATATGTACATATATGTTAACATGGATATATGTATAAATGCACATGTATATGCATATGTATCTTATACTGCATGTACAAGGATTGTGTGTACTGAATATGTGTACATGTATGTGTATATCTGCACATATATATTCTAAACTCAAACATCCCCACAGCAGCATCTCCCTATACACAGCAGAACACAAGAGCACTGGGTATGAAGGCATGAATCTCCATGTCATGCTATTTGAGTGTTTTTCAAAAGGTATCTAATAAATCACATCTTGTGTTGTTTTTAAATTGTTCTGTTTGCTTGTTTCCTTCTATATTTCTGTCTGTTCTTATATATATGTATGTGTGTGTGTGTGTGTGTGTGTGTGCGCACACATACTGATATTTCAACTCCTTCTGTTTTGTGCCTCATTATTGCTGCCCCCTCCCCTCAACTCTTAATTTGAAACCAAGAGAAAAAATGGGTGGGGGGAAGCAATCAATAAAGAGTAGAGGGAAACGAAGGGTGTTTCTTCCTGAACCTTGCATCCACCCGTCTCCCTGGGGAGGTGGGTCACAAGCTTTGTCTCTGGGGCCTCTGAAGACATGGGTGGTGACGCTTTGATCATGGCTCTTGAGGCGTTCAAAGTTGTTTTCTTTACAATGGTGTTGCCCTTGTATAAATTGTTCTTCTGATTCTACTCACTTCATGGCTTCAGCTCATATTATCAAGGAATCTCTGAGATGGTGTCTTTCATTTGTTTGTTTGTTTTTTAATGGGGCAATAATATTCCATTATGTTAATATAACCACAGTTTTTCATCCCTTTCCCAACTGATGGACACCCCCTTAAATTCCCATTTCAATTCCTTTCTTCTTTCTCTTTTTTCTGTCTTTCCTCGTACTCCTCCTCCTCCTTCTTCTCTCTCTCCCTTCCTCTCACTTTCCCTTTCCTTTCTCTTTCTTTCTCTCCCTCCCTTCTTCCCTCCCACAGTAGTTTGAGATAACAAAGGAGCTGATGAGCAGGAAACCTGGTAACAATTTCCCCCAGGTCTTTCCTCTTTCCCCAGACCCCAGCCCACCTTCCAGCCTTCCCCCTCCTCTCTTTAGCTAACCCTGTTTCCTCCAAACTAGCCCTGGTGCCTTGTCCTTCCCTGACAGCTTTGCCCAGGCCGCCCTGCCTCTCCTCCAGGCCCAGAGAAACGGTCTTTGGGGTCCCTCACAGAAATGGGGCAGGGGGGGTCCCTGGGGGGTCACATGCATGAGGATCCCAGTGTGCTGCATGGGGGTTTCCTCTCTGCTGTTTTGCTCAGTGTTTCCCAATCACATTTCCATCCGGTTCTTGCACTGCAGAGGGCAGCATGCTGCCCACACAGGATCTGGTCCCTCTGGTGGAGGGAGAGGCTGCTGGGCCTGGAGCCAGAAACATCTGGTTCAAATCCCATTCCAGGTGCTGTGCAGCCCTGGACAAGCTGCTTGACCTCTCTGGGCCTCAGTTTCCTCATCTGTCTTTGGGATCCACAGTAGGTAGTTCATGTTTAATAAATTACAAGCTGGAAGGAATGGCAGAAGTCACCTCCCTTCCTCTTACAGAGAAATCTGAGGTTCATACAGTTGACTCTGCCTTCTTCCTGGGCACCTATTGAAATCTTATTCTCCAGCTAAAGTCTAGCTCAGGCACTATCTCTTCCCCTAGGTCATTTCTGATCCCTCCCCCCCCCCCCCCAAAGTTAAAGAACTGAGAGAGCTGTTCAACTGAATCTCTCCATTGTCCTTATCATGGTGTGTACTAGTTGGAACCTCTCAGTAGATTGTGAGCTTCTTGAGGGCAGGGACTGTCATTTTGGGCTCTCAGTGTCAAGCCTCTCCCCTTCTGGTCCATCCTCCAAGCCGCGGCCAAAGTACTTTCTTTTGGGGGAAACATACCATTAATACTGAATAAACTCGAGTGGCTCCCTATTACCTCAAGGATTAAAAAGGACTTCTTGTGCTTGGTATTTAAATTTCTCAATAACCTGATTTCTCCCTACCTTTTCAGTTCATTTATACAGTAGTTCCCTCTGCAAATTCTACAGCCCAGCCATACTTTCCTATTCACTCTCTGGTTTCCATGCCTTGGTGGAGGCTAGGTGTTCTCCCTCCTTGCCTCTGCCTCCCAGCATCCACAGCTTCCTTCAAGTCCCAGCTCAAGGTCCACCTTGTGCCAAAGCCCCTGCCTCCTCTCCTCCTGCCATCACCTTTCCCTCTAGGTTGCCTTGTATGATTTAATTGGTTATCTTGTATATTTCTATATAATCCCATCTTGTCTCCCCCATCAGAATGTAATCTCCTTGAGGGTAAGGACATTTTCCCATGTGTCTTTGTACCTCCAAGTGCTAATTACAGTGCCTCTCATGAAATAAGCACAATAACATTTTTGTTTGCTTTATCTTTGCATTCTTACCATCAGGCCAAGAACCAGGCAGGCACTTATGTACTATGCAATGATCAGTGCTAATAAAATTGAATTGAATTGGACCAAAAGAGACATGTGGAGGGGGGTTAAAATGATAGGATTTAGAGTAGCCTTTTAGATGTCACATGTTAAGTGGTATTGGGGAACTGAGGCTCAAGGCATCTTGTGGCATTCCCAATTTCACACATGTATCAAGGCTGGGAGGCACTTAACAATCTTGGAATATGGAGGCCAATTATAACCAAATCTAAATGTCCAAAAGTGCTGTCATCATCCTTTCCTAAAGTGTAAAGTGGGTCAAGTGAGGATACCCAAAGACGACTGAGGATTCACCGAACCAGCATTTACCTCCTTCTTGGCTCTACCCTGGTCCAATGTCTGCAAGTTTTCCCCCCAACTCTATGAACTACAAGGCGAGAAGAACCATCTCCTGGTAACATTCTGTTCCCCCAGGCAACAGCAGGTCTAGTCCTGGACTTTTCTGCACCCAGCTCCGTATCCCCAGAAGAGATTGGAAGGAGAGTGTTCCCACTCCACAAGGAACAGGAGAAGCAATGTAAGCCAATAAGAAGGAGATGTGGTGTAAAAGAGGAAGATTCAATATTGAGTGAAAGAGGGGTGGGGAGTATTACTTGGGAAGAAGAGTTTAGGGAGAAGTAATGGGAGAAGAGGAGCCCTGGAGTGCCAAGGTTTTAGCTCTCCTTCTCCTGGCCCCCGTTGGGATCTTAAGAATCTGACTCACCAACACATGCCCTCCAAGGGCCCAACTCTTTGACTAATACTACATACCATTGAGGTGATTCGTACATCTGCCCCCATCCATGCACCCTATCTATGATGTAATGGACAGTTTAAAGTTAGAAGACCTAGGTCTGAATTCCAACTCTTCTAATTACTACTTGTGTGGCTTTAAATGAGTCATTTCCCCTGCTCCAGTTTCCTTAGATGAAAAACTAAGGAGTTTAAATTAGATTATCTTCATTACAACTCTACATCTTATTATTCTGGGATCAGACATAGACACACACACACACACACACACACACACAAGATTTGATTCTTTGGGACTATGAAATCCTTTGCCCTTCATTCCTAGCTCCTCACTTCTTTGGGCACCCAAGCATCTATCCCTAGAAATGAATTATGGTGTCAAAGGGAAAGGAGTTCCAGTCTTTTATCTCCTTAACTACCAAGGTTTCAGGGAACCAGACATCTCTTTCTTAGAACTATCCCTCTCTAGTCTCTGATTCCACACCAGGTGCAATAGATCATTCAGCACCATAGGATTCAAATAAACAATTCATTTCATAATAACCTATTCATATATCCCAGGTAAAAAGCAATCTCCAAAGTGGTTAAAGGTAGCATAAAATACTAGATAATTAAACTTAGGGCTAGATAGACCACCATGACAGAATTAGACCAGGATCAGATTAGAGTCATTTGAGAAAGTAATTTCTCTGAGTGAAAAGTAAATTTGAAAAAAAGGCAGTAAATGGACATCATTTCCCAATGTCTGGCCATTCTAAACACTGAGATACAAGTAGATACATTTATCTTCTCCCCACTCAGCAGCAGGATGAAGAGGTCCAGATAGACCATGTGTAGGGAGGGGATAGATAAAGGAAGCAGAAATCTCAAAGAAAGAAGTACAAAGCAAAAAGCAAGACAGTTCTATGAGGGTCTCAAGAACTGACCTCCAGAGTGCCAGAGCATGTTGCTTGCTCCAAAAGGCCCAGAGCTGAGTCCCAGATCAATGCACCTTTGGGTAAAGGCAGTTCAGATTGTCCTCGGCCTGCTCACTAATGTTTATTTTTTGTTCTGTTTTGTTTTTTAGCAATTGTTCCAGATAGTTTTGTAAGAATATGGAGAGTTAACTCAAACCTCTGCAGTTTCACTAATATCTTGGCTCACCACACTCCCTATGAATCTCTGATACCTAGTTTCTTCCATTTCTACTCCATCCAAGGTGCTGAGATCCTAGTCCTCCCGTCTTCACCCATCCATCCATCCTTTTCCATCTTGCTTCCTCAAGGAACACAAAGACAGTCAGGATTTAGGGTCTTCACATTTATTTGACATTTAGTCTCAGGACTTCTCCACTCTGTCACAAAATTATATATGACTCATTGCTTCCTAAATGGAAAATCCCCTTCACTATGGACCACCATTGTGAGGCTAGATGAACCTTGTCAAGGATACTGTGGAAAGAATTACTGTTACGAGGGAAGATGAACCTGTTTACTTCTAAAAGCTATCCCATCTCTGAGAATCTTTGATGCCATGACTGCAGGAAACAGACTTGCCAACTTGCGTATAGATACCTGCCTTAGACAAGGGCTTCTTAAACTGTTTCCACTCATGACCCCTTTTCAGGTTTGGTTATTGTTCAATGGCATTGCATGGCCTAAAGGCATGCTTAGTGCAAAGTTTGCATGCTTTATGTTCAAGGTTACAGTGAAATTGCTCGATGAAACATGGGCAAGTGATGCCAGAAACATCTTTGATTCATTACATGTGTTATTTTGAATTAATTTTTGGTTGTTGCAAATTCAGAAACCTTTTACTGTTGCCAAACTTTTTGTGACCCATTATGGCAGCATTCTCAACCTGTGGGTTATGTTCAATTTGTAACAATGAAAATACATCCTGCATATCAGATAGATTCATAACAGTAGCAAAATTACAGTTATGAAGTAGCAACGAAAATAATTTTATGGGTGGGGGTCACCACAACATGAGGAACTGTATTAAAGGGTGGCAGCATTAGGAAGGTTGAGAACCACTGCCCTATGGGGTAACAACCCACAATTTAAGAAGCATTGGGTTAGGTAGGCCACAGGTGAGGGATATCCATAACAGGGTGACCTCAAGATGCTCCTCAGTGTCCAGAGGCCCCCTGGTGTGGAAAAGGAGAGCCCAGTCAGAATCTAAAAGCGACCACCCCCCCCCACCCCCTTCCTGTAGTAGCCATACTACTTTAAGCAATGCTATGGCTTAAAGCTCAAAGACCAACTCTGGACAACTGAGTTAGCAGACTCACTGATACCCACATTCACTCAAAAAGCACTTTCTTTATCCACAGGTCTAACAGGTCAATTTTTCTATGTTCCTCTATTTTGCTTATATTATCACCCTCCAAATTTAAATCATTTACCCATTTTGATCCTATTTAGGCAAACAGTGTGAGACGCTGGTCTATATCTAGTTTCTGTCAAACTGCTTTTCAGCTTTCCCAGCAATTTTTGTCAAACGGTGAATTCTTGCCCCAAAAGCTTGGGCCTTTGGTTTATCAAACACTAGATTACTGTGGTCATTGACCACTGGGTCTTGCATATCTAATCTATTCCACGGACTGACCCACTGCTCTGTTGCTTAGTTCCAACTGTCCTTGATAAAACCTTGAGTCTTTGGGTCACTACTTCCCTTTCCAGACAATCACCGACCAGAACTTGAATGATCTCTCCTAGAAATTTTCCAGGAATTAAAGTCAAGCTCACTAGACTATAGTTTACAAATTCCATCCTCTTTCCTTTTTATTTTAAGGGGGGAGAGTGAGAACATTTACCTTCCTCTGCTCCTTTGCAATCTTTCCGCTTTCCCAGCCCTTCACAGACCTTTGAGAGTAGCTCAGTAACTTCACATTTCAGTTCTTTAGTGCCCAGTGATTTAGTTGATCTGTACTCAGCTCACTCACCAAGTGCAACTGGGCATTTCCTCCCTGTCTTAGCCTTTAACTTTCTTAAAAATGGCAGTCAGGATTAGAACCCAGATCTAATCAGCAAGTATGTAGTAGAATGAGCCCTAGACTAGGAGTCAAAAGACCTGAATCTTGGTTCTGCTGCTACAATCTGTACAACCCTGGACAAGTCATTTAAAGTCACTGGGCCTTGGTTTCCCCATCTGTAAAGTGAGAAGGTTGAGCTAGATGATCCCTAAGGCCCCTTCCAGTCCTAAATTCTATGATCTTCTGATCCTATGACCCCAAGATTGGGTCTCTTTCCACTATGCCATTCAGACTCTAGCTGCAAACTATCCATTTGCCTTTCAAGCATGTCCTGCCTAGCCTACATGGGATATTTTTTGACCTGGAACTTTGAGAAGAAGTAATTCTGATTGATCTTGATCCCAAAGAATACCAAGAAAGAGTCATTATTGTCCCCTAGCTCTGATATTACCACTCAGCTCTCCTTAGCAAGTCAGAAGGAGACTCAGGAACATGGCAAAGCAAGGAGCTGCCTGATTGCAGCCAGGATAGGAAGGTTAGACCAGGAACTCCAGACAAACAATCCTTCATCTTGTTTAACTTTCACTGCCTCATGCCTACTTTGCTTCCTGTTACTTCCCATCTTAATTCTTTAGAAAAGCCATCTTTTTTAACTAAACCAGTTAATGGGAAATGAAGCTTCTTTTTTTCTGGTCCAGATAAGTTGGAGAATTCTGGACCACCATGGAATGAGATGACCAATTTGCCAAAAGACATAACAGGAAAAAAAATTTGCAGAGATTTTTTGGGTGCAGCTGTTAAAGTTTTTGTCCTTTGCTCTGGGGTCTTTACAAGTTTGATGAAGTCCTTCCTTACCCGTGAAGGGCCTGCCCAGGGCCAGAAACCCCAGCCTCCTCTAAGATGCTATGTGGGAAACACAGAGTAGAGGCAGCGGAGGAGGAGGAGGAGGAGGAGGAGGAGGAGGAGGAGGAAGAGGAGGAGGAGGAGGAGGAAACAGAGACCATCCCTCTGCCAATGGCGCATTGGGGTATGCCTTAGCAACCAAAAGCTCTGGATATTCCCATTTCAAGAGGGAGGCAAATAGGTGGAACAATATGAAGTCCAATTCTGCCATCTAAGCTGCCCCTGACCTCACTGCAGGAGCCACAGGAGGGACTGCTTGTGTGATGACCAGGCAGCCTTTTGATAGGGTGAAAGTGAAAGACTTTTCCCAATTTGGACAGGGGCCTAGCAAACTACTGTGTAAAGACACACCCAAGTGGGTTTTCCAGGCTTCCACTCCAGCACTAATTGCCAACATTGCAGAGAACTCTGTTCTCTTCATGTGCTATAGTTTCTGCCAACAAATCTTGAGGAAAGTAGTGGGATTAGAGGAGAATTCAAAGCTGAGTGATGTGCAGAAGGTGGCTGCTGGCTCTGCCTTTGCTGTCCTGATGCTGTGCCCCACAGGACTGGTGAAGTGTCAACTACAGACCATGTACGAAATGCAGGTATCAGGGAAGACAGCAGAAGACCAGAATACAGTATGGTCAGTAGTAATGGGCACTCTTCGAAAGGATGGCCCTCTGGGTTTCTACCATGGACTCTCTAGCACTTTACTTAGGGAAGTACCTGGATATTTCTTCTTTGGTGGCTATGAACTGGCCCGATCTTTTTTTTTTGGCATCAGGAAGATCAAAAGATGAGTTAGGACCTGTCCCTTTGGTGTTAAGTGCTGGCTTTGGAAGCATCTGCCTCTGAATTGCTCTGTATCCAATGGACTGTATCAAATCAAGAATCCAAGTTCTTTCCATGTCTGGAAAACAGGATGACTTCGTGGGGACATTTGCAAATGTTTTGAAAAATAAAAGGATATGGGTTTTGTGTTCTGGACTGAAATCTATTTTGATCCAAGCTTTCACTGCCAAAAGGGCCCTGTTTTTGGCATAGGCATATAGTAGGAAGTTGATGATGAGCCAACATGAAGCTTACTAAAGTGTCTTGGTAGAAGTGGGATTCGATCAAAAGACTGCTGCTATCCATCTCTACATTTTACTCAGTATGGAGACCAACATAGAACTGTTCTAACTTCATAGGATTTTCCCCCTCCTTTTCCCACCCATCTTCCCTCTCATTTCCCCAAAGACCTAAATGTCCATCCCCTAATTTCTGCTAGTATTTTTATGAGAGATAAAGTTCTATCTCTTCTTCTAGCCAGGAATACAGTCAGTGAGTTATAAGTCTCCACAACGAAGCTCTCTTGAAAATGGCTTCAGATGGGTCCAGGGAGACTCTTAGTATCCCATCTGTCCTTGTCTTTGGAGTATAGATAGTGTAAGGACTTGAAGTGAATGATGTAGTTTGGCTTCTTGTCTTTAACTTGGACTACACCAGAAAAGACCTAACGCTGATCGTGTGTTAATATAGCATTAAAAGTGGATCAGAAGAAGTTGTAAATAATTATTTAAATAACACACTTTGAATTTATGGCTTCTTTTTCAAAAGTACCTATTGAGATATCCTGAGCAGTCAATTTGTAAAATAGAATTTTCTTTGTCTCTAATGGAAAAAAAAAAAAAGGTGCTATGTGGGATCACTGTTGGACCATTACCATGAAGTAATGACTGCTTGGAATTATATCCACCTGGAGTTGTTATGGGGCAGGTGCTGCATTAAAGGTTAGGGCTAGGGTGCAATTTAGGTTAAGGGATTGGGAGCTTTTGGCCTGGATTTTGGATATATAACCATGGAAATCAGAAGCAAGATTAAATTTAAGATTGGGGTTGAAGCTAGGAAGTGGAGTTGAGGTTCTAATTATCATTCAATTTGATTTTTTTTAGTTGTTTATACACAAATTTCAGGTTAGAAGAAAAAGATGTGAAAGACAAATTAATCAATTACTAGTAGAGCTATTGGTTGACCACTCATCCATTGACAACTTTCATCATTTATCCAGTGCTAGATAGACAGTAAAGTGGAAAATATATTAGCTGATAACTCCAAGCCTCTTACAGAACTTAAATGAAAATTATGAAAAGTTCAAGAATCTCTTTGCAATTCAAAAGGGTTAATTAATTCCAATTTCCATTCTCCATAGAACAATAGCAGGTTGTTGTTTATTGATTTGCATAAAACAAATCACATTTTTTTCCTTCAGTTGATGCTAAAAAGTCAGTATCAATTCTCCATCTATATAATTTATAGTCATAAAGTTTATTATTATATCTCAAACTATAACAGTGGAATCCTTAACTAAGATGGAGGCTGCTAGATATTGTCTCCTTTGCAATGACTCCTGGGCTTTCATCTCCCTCCCACTCAGATAATTGTTTTTAACGTGTTCAATTTGGGAGTGATGCTTTTAATCTCATCATCAAGTTCAAGTGAAGACATTAGCCAAAAAATACGCATGCTCTATTCTTTAAAATCTATTTAATTTTTAATTTATGGTACAAAACAAACTCTACTTTTGAAAAACTCTATATCATGAGCAATCATTCTTGCGTTAACTACTTTACAATTTTTATAAGCAGTGATTCTCCAAAGCTGGAAGATCCTACATTTTCTCAGATGAGCATGTGCATGAATGGAGGTAAATATAACCCCCCCAAAATTTTCACAATGAGTCTGATAGGGAAATGGCTGGATGAGATTTTTTTTTTTATTAATTAAATTGGTTTGTTTACTTTTAGTTTACAACAGTAAACATATAGTGGAGGGGCTATGAGAAGAGACATTCCCTCCCAACAACCTCTTCCTCACTCTCTTGGATAATTGGAGTTTTTGTCTAGACCCTTCCAACCACGGAGAAGGCAGAGTACATAGGCAGGAGAAAAGAAGCATAGATCAAGGTGCTGGAATTCAGCAGGAATGGCAGCATTTGTCTCCGTATTTTAACATCGCAGGGGGCCCCTGCTTTAACTGTTTCTAAGGTTCTTTTATCCATTTGCTTACTTCTAGAGATTCCAGAGATCTATAAGACAGGAATAAGTACAAATTGATCTCTTGAGAATGGGCTCCAAAGAATGAAATATGTTGCTACCTTAAAGTCAGAATAACCTGCATTACTGATGGAATAAAATTTAAATGACTGTTCTTTAAAAGTAAATCTCATCTATTTGTAGATCCTATATCCGAGTGCATGTGGGGGGAAGGAGGGAGAGGGAAGGGGAGAAAATCTGAAACTCAAGGTACTATGGAACTGAATGTTGTAAACTAAAAGTAAATAAACCAATTTAATTAATAATTTAAAAAAATCTCATCCAGCCACTCCCCTATCAGACTCATTTTTAAAATTTGAGGGTTATATTTACCTCCATTCACGCATCTGAGAAAATGTAGGATCTTCCAGCTTTGGAGAAGCACTGCTTATAGAAATTGTAAAGCCTTTTGAAACTGTGGCCTGAGCTTCCATCAAGAATAGCAGCAGATACTTCCCCTCACCCTAAAGGGCTCACACTATGACAACAGTCAGGTTGGGTTATGATGTTGCTTCCATATCAGAGACAAAACTGAAGTTAATGTTGCTGTCAGGGTAAGGGCTAGAGTTTGGTGTTGGAGTTAGGGTTGTAGTTAAATTTTATAAGATCATAAGAATTAAAACAAATGGGAGATCAGCTAACTCAACCCTTTCTTCATTTTTAAAATAAAGAAACTGAGACTCAGAAAGTTTTTAAATTAATTCATTTGTTTATTTCCTTTTTAGTTTTATATTATTTTAGTTTAATTTTTATTTTTAATTAATTAATTTGTTTATTTACTTTTTAGTTTTATTTTATTTTAATTTATTTAGTTTCAAATTTTCTCCCCCTTCCTCTCCTCCCCCCCTCCATCATGGTGGCATACAATCAAGTATAGTATCTATACATATCTTCACATCAATCATTAGTCAGGTTGTCAAGAAGGATTATAACCAATGGAATGATGAGTGGGAAACAGGAAACAAAACAAAACAAGAAAAAGAAACAAAGCAAGTAGTTTACTTCAATCTGCATTCAGACTCTGTCACTCTTTATCTGGATGTAGATATCTCTTTCCATCATGAGTCTTTTGGAGTTGCTTCTAACCTTACAATGCTGAGAGGAGCCCAGTCTATCAAAGTTAGTCATCACACAAACATTGTGTCTGTGATTGTGTACAGATTTCTCCTGCTTCTGCTCTTCTCACTTAGCATAAGTTCATATAAGTCTCCCCAAATTATTATGAAGTCCTACTGCTCCTCATTTCTTATAGCACAATAATATTCCATTACATTCATATGCCACAACTTGTTCAGCCATTCCCCAATTGATGGGCATCCACTTGATTTCCAATTCTTTGCCACCACAAAAAGAGCTGCTATAAATATTCTGAGACCCAAAAAGTTTAAGTGATTTGACCAATATGACACAGGTGATAAAAAGATTTAGGGTTCCAACCCCAGGCCTCCACTACCAAAATTCAATGGTGTCTTTATTTTCTGATAGCATTTTAGATTTGAGTTTGGATTGAGTTCCTAGTCAAACCAGCGCTGGGATTACGGTCAGCACTGGAGTGCATAATTGGCTTCCCAACTAGGGTTAGTGTTGTTACTTAAGTCTGTACTTTGTGGTCACAGCTAGGGTCTGAGCTATATGTGGTCATGTCACCCTCTTTCCAGAAAGGAGTTTGAGAGAGTTGGCTTGGGAAGATCTTTGATGACTTGATGGGGTGAGTGAAATCAGGGAATAAGACTGTGAAATTAATGACGGGAGGGACCTTCCTTATTGAGTGCCTCTGTAAGTCAAGCTTTGACTGTTCCAGCCACCAACAATCTCAGCTTCTCCTCATGATGAGATGCAGTTTCCCTTTGTCTCTTCCAAGGGCAGGCATCCAGTTACTTTGATACCTCGCGGCAATGAGAGATAAGATAAAAGATTTCAACTCTTTTTTTTTCTTTTCTTAATCTTCATCGCTCTTGACTTCTCTATAGCCTTGAACAATGTCAATCACCTTTTCCTTCTTGATATTCTCTTCTCTCTAGGTTTTCTCAATACTATTTTCTCCTGGTTCTCCCTCTATATATATCTGACTCCTCTTTCAGAGGCTCCATTACTGGACCACCATCCAGGTCACACTTGTTGACTGCGAGTGTCCCCCAAAGCTCTGGACTAGGTACTCTTCTCTTCTTCTATACTATTGCACTTGGAGATCTCATCAGCTTGAAGGTTTTCAATGATCATCCCTCCGTAGACAGTTCTCCAAAAAAAATAAATACTTAACTAGTATTTATTTCAACATCGAGCCCTAACCTCTAGTTTCCCATCTCCAGCTGCCTGTTGGACATCATAAACCAATTGTCCCCCAGACATCTTCAGCTTAACACATCCAATACTAAACTCATTATCTTCCTTCCCTTCCCTCCCCCAAAAAGGGGGAAAAAAAATACAACACACACACACACACACACACACACACACACACACACACACACACCCTCTCACATCTTCCTAACTCCTCTCTTACTGTAGAGGACACCACTATCCTCCCAGACACCTGGACTAGCAACCTTGATGCCATCTCAACTCCTTATCTCTCTCACCCTCCTCCAGAAGCAATCAGTGGCTAAATCCTGTCTTTTCTCCTTTTGCAAATCACCTTCTTTCCTTCCACTCAGCTGCCACCTGGGGCAGCCTTTATCATCTCAGACTTGGGCTATTGCAATATCCTGCTCATTGGCCTTTCTATCTCAAGTCTCTCCTTATCCTAATCCATTCTCCAATCTGTTGTCAAACTGGTCTTCCTAAAACACGTTTCAGCATGTGACACATCTATTCATTATCTCCATGATCAAATATAAAATATATTTGGCTTTTCAATCCTTCCATAAGTGTACACACACACACACTCTTTTCCAGTCTTCTTAATTTTATACCTCTCTCCCTCTGTTATTCTGGCTTCCTTATTGTTCCTCAATAGTCCTTACAATTACTCCAGTGACATTGTGTTCTTTGCTATTCCTCAAACTGTACACTCCATTTCCCAGCTCTGGGAATTTTTGTGGAGACTGTCCCCCATGCCTGCAGCTTCTCTCTCCTCATCTCTGTCTCCTGGTTCCCCTGACTTCCTTCAAGTTTCAGCTAAGGTCTCATATTCTTCAGGAATCTTTTAATCTATGCTGTATGAATCTTCTTTTGCATAGTTATCTGTATTGTTTTCTCCCTGTTTAGATGGCGAGCTCCTTGAGACTAGAGACAGTTTGGTCCTTTCTTTGTAACCCAGTTGTTATTGCAGTACCTGGCATGGAGGACATGCTAAATAAATACTAGTTAAGTGACTCAGGTTGTTCCCTTTGCCAGGAATACCTTACTTCCCCATCTTCATCTGTTCAACACCTACACATCCTTTAAAACCCCAGTTAAACACTGACTGTTGTCAAAAGATTTCCCTGATATCCTTGCTTGGCAACAACATTACCCCCCTTCAGTTAATACAAATAGATAAGACCAAGAGCCATTCCCTTAAAAAAAAAGTAGACAAAAAATAAGAAGGAACAAGCAATTTTGAAAAGAAAAACCACAAACTATTAACATGCAGGTGAAGGATTACTCCAAGTAATTATTAAAAAGAGAATTGCAACTCAAGTTTGCTCCAACACCTCATATCACACCCAGATAATTGGCAAAGATAACTCCAGAAGGGAATAAACAATGGGGGAATGCCGCAGATGCAATATTCAGACTCTGTTAACATTTTGAGTTAATGAAAAGTTTCATTAAACCTTTCTTCCTCTTTTTAAAATTTGTTATTACAAAGGTTAGTTTGCCTCAAAGAAAAAGAAAAAATAACTAATATATTAAAATAGTGCAACTCTTTTCATCATAGCAAAGAACTGGAAACTAAGGGGGCACCCATTGATTGGAACAGTTGCACTCATTGTGGTATATGCATTCAATGAAATGTATATACAAAGAGACCCAGCAAGACTTGTATCAACTGATGGAGAGTGAAGTGAGCAGAACCAAAAGAAAAATATGCATAGTAACATTTCAAAGAAATATTAACATTAGAAAGAAGAAAAAAACCTCGAGAAACTTAAGAACTGATCAATACAATGACCAACTCTGACTTCCACTGATGATGGAGCATGCGTTACCCACCTCACAAAAGAGGGTGGATGGACTCAGAGTGAAGATCAAGACACATTCTGGGAAATGACTAATGTGAGGATTTTTTTTTTTTTGCTTGACAATGAATATTTTTACAAGTGTTTTGTTCAAGTTATTTTTGTTCTATTTTGTTATTGTAGTTGATGGCAAAGGGGAAGGAAGGAAGGAAGCAAGGAAGGAAGGAAGGAAAGAAGGAAGGAAAAAGGGAGAGAGGGAGGGAAGGAAGGAAGAGAAGAGAAAGGAGAGAAGGAAAAGAAGGAAAAAAGGAAGAGAAAGAAAGACAAAAAGTAATTGAAGTATTTTTTTTTCACATGCACAGAAAAGAATAGAAAGGAGACCAAGCAGAAATATCAACAAGGACAGGCTGAAGGACTTAGACCATTTCATGTACAATTTTTATTTGATATTTTAAGTTCAGAACAAAGCAATATTCCATGCCTCTCTGGATACAAGATGGTGCAGAATGTATTAAAAATGCAAAAAATGTAAAGATACAAACGAGAGAAAGGACGCAGGCCCGAGCTGGTGGCCTTGCCTTTGGACGTGCTTTGGCTTGCAGACCCTTCCCAAAGGTGTCCATACCGGATGTTCCATGTCAGGCTCAGCTGTAAGCTCAACAGCTGTGCAAGCCTCAGGCCATACAGCTCCCATATCCTAGAATCTCAGGAAGTAAAACTTACAAATTAACTTGTTCTAGGGTCATAAATTTCAAGCTCATTTTACAGGCGAGGGAAAAAAATGATTTATGATGTGCTTTTTAACTCTGCACAGCACAAACGCTCTATGCTGTCTGGTCCCAGCAGCAGCCTTGGAAGGAAGCGCTATTATTATCCTCATTTTCCAGTTGGATAAACCAATGCAGATGGAGGTTAAGGGACTTGGCTCAGAGTCACACGAACAGTAAAGGTATGAGGCCAGATTTGGGTGCAGGGCTTCCTAACTCCAGACCCAGCACTCTACTCACTGAGCAGTAAAGTTGCCTGCTAGGAAATGACTAATGCAAAGACAAATGGGTGGCAACCACACTGCATGTGGTTTAGAACTTCTGTCCTCTGAGTATAAATGCATGATTCTTGCCACCACACCATGTTATCTCATACTACAACAACCCCTTTGCCTCACGATACACAGTGATACCTAATGACACAAGCATCCAGTCCCTGTCACTGCAGGGGACTTCCTCAACCCAAATCGCCCTGGAGAAATCCAGGTGTCTGGTCTCTGACCCAGCCTTGTGACTGAGCTGCACCTGGCTTCCTGCACAGAGATGGAAGCAGACAAGTTGCAGTTCAAAGAACTGAGTGAGAAACTACAGATTACCAGTGAGGGTAATGATAGTCATACATATACCTCAATTATTCCATGGCTCTATGATCTCATTCCTGTGCATCCTCCCTCAAATGGTACACATCCCAACCCACCCTTGCCTTCTCATCCTAGGTAACTCTTATCCATCACCTCCTCCATGCAATCTACCTCTGAGTGTCCACCCAACTTGTTGGGGGCAGGGGGCTTCCTCTAGTCCTTTTAACAATGCATGGCTCCCTATGATCCATCCAGACTGTCCTTCAGTTGTCCTTCAATCTTACCACCTTCTTTTCCTTCCTGCTAACATTTGCATCATGATTCTCTTTGTGTGGTTGTTGCTTGGCAAATGTGCAGCAGCCTACTCCCACCCACCATGCATCTCTCCATTGCCCTTTGGGTGACCTTCAATTTCAATTCATTAGAGAAGGAAGTATTTCATGAGTCATACACACAAGCATCCCCATGGGGATGTGTGTGTATGTATACATATACATGTCCATATAGATAGAGACATACAGACAGACACAGAAGGACAGACACATAGATATAGAAAGAAGGAAAGAAAGAAAGAAAAAAGAAAGAAAGAAAGAAAGAAAGAAAGAAAGAAAGAAAGAAAGAAAAAAGAAAGAAAGCTAGATAAATAGATATGGATATGGATATGGATATAGTTGTTTCAAGAAGAAGCTTGGAATCACGAAAAGTGCTACACAGGTTCCCAAAGGCATTCCAGCCCATTCTCCTTCTCTAGTTCAGTTATGGGCTCAGATCTTTGTCCATAAGCAGTGTCCGTCTCCAATACATGAAATGGTCCCTGAGTTCTAATGTGGCCTCAGACACTTACTAGTTATGTGACTCTAAGCTGGTCACATAATCGCTATCTGCCTTGATTTCTCATTTCTAAAACAGCAAAAATAATAGCACCTACCTCAAAGAGTTCTGAGGACCAAATGAGGTAATTCACAAAGCACTTTGTAAAGCTTAAAGCATTATATAAATGCTGGCGATTATTACTGATGTACTAACTCTACAACAGTAAAAATAATGACAATGAATGTTATTAGTGGTGCAGTGGATGCAGTGTGTACAGGTCCTGGAGTCAGGAAGATTCAGATTCCTGAGTTTAAATCCTGTCTTAGACACTAGCTGTGTGACCCTGGGCAAGTCACTTAACCCTATTTGCCTCAGTTTCCTCATCTACAAAATGAATTGGAGAAGGAAAGGGGAAATCACTCCAGCATCTTTGCCAAGAAAATGCCAAGTGGGGTCACAAAGAGTCAGATATGACTGAACAGCAGTAAAGTATAATGTTTGAACATTCACTATATATACATATATATATATATTATACATGTCTTGTTTGTATATTATACATTCATATACATATAACCAACACACACATAACCTCATTTAATCAACAATAACAGACAAAAGCAGTGTAAGAAGAAGGGAAAAGGCAGTGACTCTGGAGGCAATGGGTTTGGGTTCAAATCATGCCTCTTATACTTCTGTAACATGACTTGTCTAGCACATATACAGGTATTCCCTTTCTGCTTCCATTTAACCATCTGTGTGACTTAGCAGTTGGACATGATGAAGATGCTTGAGTCTTTGACTTCTTCTGGCCCCATGATGACCCAGTGCTAAAAGGACATAGCATTTCAGCATCATGTAGCAAGACCCGAATCATCCTTTGGATCCTTTTCCTGTTCCTTGGCAGTTAAAGAAAACTTGCCACTCAATCTCTTTAACTCTCCCACGTGGTAAATATTGCATTCTGACTCCAATTTTCCCATGAATGGTTGGGCAGCAATATCTCCTCCCAACCCACTGACCATCTCTTCAATGTGGAAAATGGAATCATCTGAATGAACTTGCAACTGGTTCCTTTACTGCTGTTTCAATGTCATATTTCTGTTCCAGGCACTTTTTGATAGAATATGTAAACTTTGAGAAAGAGGAAAGATCAGATCAATCAATCGGGGCAGCTAGGTGGCATAGTGAATAAAGCACTGGCCCTGGAGTCAGAAGGAACTGAGTTCAAATTCAGCCTCAGACACTTAACACTTACTAGTCGTGTGACCTTGGGAAAGTCACTTAACCCCAACTGCCCTTCAAAAAGAAAAAAAATCGACTGGAAAGCTGAGAAGTAAATGATTTGCCCATGGTCAGCCCACTGCTATGGGTCAGAACTCGAACCCAAGACTTTTTGCCTCTGAAGTGAGTTTTTTCTTCCTTATACCATTCACCCTCTTGTTAGATTCAGACCATTAGGATATCCTGGAAGAGGATGCCTGGAGTACCTAGAGGACATTTACAGAGGGAAGTTCAGGAGGGGAAACAGGCAAGATGCTCAAAGGATGAGACACTGTGGAGGGTTGGTGACAGCCATGGGAATATGAGAGCATCTTTCTCCTGCTCTCGCTCGTTGGCTTCTTTCCCCTCTGTTACTTTTCCCCATATGGGACTGAAAGTTTTCTATATCCACACAACAACCCCTCCAACCTTCCCAGGGATCAATCCACTGCCACTGTCAACCCTCCCCCCCATCATCCTTCTTTTTATTTTTTTTATATTTATTAATTTAGAACTTAAATACAAAAAGACCCCCAAAAGAACATTTACATGTACACAACACAACATAAAAGAATTCAGTAGAACTTTGAATTTCCATTTCACATTTACTTTTTAAAATTATATAAGAAATACTGGACATCATGTTCAAAGCTGCACTGCTTTTCTGTGTTTGCTTCTAAGTTTTTCATTCCTTCTTTAAAAAAAAAAAATTAGGGGTGGCTAGGTGGTGCAGTGAATAGAACACCAGCCCTGGAGTCAGGAGGACCCGAATTCAAATCCAGCCTCAGACACTTACCACTTTACTAGCCATGTGATGTTGGGCAAGTCACTTAACCCCAATTGCACTGCCTTCCCCCTCCAAAAAGCAAAAAAAGAAACAAATTATCTCATTAAATATTTCTCAATAACATGTACAAAAATTATGCACACATATGTGTGTATATGTATGCATCTTGTTAATTTTGAGTTCCAAATTCTCTCCCTCCCAAGCAATTTGATTTTGATTATACAGGTAAGGTCAGGTGAAACATCACCATACCAGCTGCCCAAGCATTTCTTCCCAAGGCATTTCTCTCCTTCCACCAGTTCCAAGACTTGGCTCTCTATCACCCCCTGCTGCTTTTACCACCACTACCACCATTACTACCACCATCTTCCAGTCTCTGGTCCCTGAAATTACACTTAATTATCATGCAAGACAGATGTTTTTCTTCTTCCTTTCCTGTATTCTCTGAAAATAGTGCGTGACTTTTTAACATTTATATTAAGAATTTACTACCACACACTAAAAGGAGATTTTCAAAGTCCTTGTCTCACAAAACTATATGTATTTGGAGGGAGACATGAAAAGTTGTCCAACACTTCCCTGTCCTGGTCCTTGTGGTCAAACTGTGGAGACTGGACAAGTTCCAGCAGTGTGGAATGACCATCAGAGCTCACACTGGAATGGAAAACAGGAGGAAGGAAATTAAGCTATTCCAGTGATTCCCAAGAGGTAAGTGAGTGAGGACAGATGAGAGGAGGCAACCAAGGTAGGCTTCTTCTCCAAGAAGGCACATCAGAAGGCCTGGGAAAGGGTGGGCTTTGGAAAGAGAAGGGAAGATGACTAACGTGCTAGATCTGGGGTTGGGAAGATCTGGGCTCGATACAACCTACATTTAATAGCTGTATCACTATGGACAAGTCACTTTTACCTCTCTGGGCCTAAGTTTTCCCATCTATTAAAAGGGGAGGGGTAGTAAGAGCACCCATAATATCTACACCAAAGACTTAGAGTGGGACTCAAATGAGAGCTGTTGACAATATTTTAAAACATTATATAATTATCAATTACACCACATTATTGTGATATGTGGCAATGGATGGAGCACAGGATTTGGAGGCAAAGAGGCCTGAATTCAAATCATGCTTTAGACTTTCCCTAGCTGTGTGACCCTGGGCAAATCATTTCACCCTATTTGCCTCAGTTTCCTCATTTGTAAAATAAGCTGAACAAGGACATGGTAAAACACACCAGTATTTTTGCCAAGAAAACCTCAAATGGGGTCATGAAGAGTCAAAGATAACAGACAACTGAACAATAAGCATTTTTTTTCATTTATTTAATTTGAAATTCTTTTGGGAATAAAAATGAGGTGGTGCATTAAGTGCTTATTACATGCCAAATACCATACTGAGAACTGAGAATGCAGAAGTGGAGATATTGACAGCAAGCATATTATTACGGGATGGAGAGGGGTGTGTGGTGGGAGTAAGAGGTTTACAATGCTTGCTCATTTCTTCTCTGAACCACTCTAGTTTCCAAATCACTTCTTCTGAGGTCATGCTGAATACACCTTTGATTACCCAGGCTTGAGTCCCCCCACCCATCACTGTATCTGCCCTCCTGAAAGTCAAAGAAACACATAGAAATCATTGATATTTCTTTAGTGTGTTAAAGTGTGAAAAACACTTTACATATATAACCTCATTTGACAATTCTTTTTTTTTCTTTTTTTGCTTTTTGGAGGGCAATTGGGGTTAAGTGACTTGCCCAAAGTCACACAGTTAGTAAATGTGTGAAGTGTCTGAGGCTGGATTTGAACTCAGATCCTCCTGACTCCAGGGCTGGTGCTCTATTCACTGAGCCACCTAGCTGCCCCCACTTGACACTTCTGAAAGCCCTGAGATCTGGCTACTCTAGGTTCCATTCATGCCATTTCACAGCTGAGAAAAAGTATCACCCAGGGAAATGACTTGCCCAGTCACACAGCTAGTTGGCATCCTTCCTGACCCGGGTTTAGAGCTCTGTCCACTGTGGCACAGTCTCTTAGAGCTTCCTGCCAGACCAGTCATCTTCATTGAGTTCTGTCTTTTGTGTTCTGGGACCATCTCTCCCCTGAATATTACAACCCACTTCATGCCTAAGCTATAGACAATGTACTTCCCTGAGACCCTAGGATGATTTGGGATTTAACAGAATCATAATATCGTGGATTTAGAAACCGTATTAGAGATTGTCTAGACAACACCGGCATTTCAGAGATGAAGGAATTAGAGCCAAGAGAGGATGAGGCCAATAATACTTAAATGATAGCATTTAAACTCAGGTCCACACCCTCTGGCATCAAACCCACCGCTCTTTTCTGCTCTTTCATACTGGCTTCCAGTATACAATCTGTCCTGAACCCAAGAAAATACTCCCTTCACAATGGAAAGATTTTGATTCATAACCCTAGAACACTCCTGCTATTTGAAGGCCTCCTAACTGAACTCCTGGTTTTCAGTCTCTCCCCTCTTTAGTTATGACTTAAATAGCTATCAAAATAATCATCCTAAAGTGTATGGTCCCACTCAAAAATCTTCGGTGCCTCCCTACTGCCCCTAGGATAAAATATCAGCTTCTCTTCCCAACATGAAAGCTTTTCACAATGTGGCCCCAATTTCCCTCTTCAGACTTATTTCACACTGCTGCCCATTACAGATGCAATTCTTTGGGCAAACTAGTCTGCCTGATCTTCTCCAAAATCAGAATTACATTGCCTATCTTCGGGTCTTCTCATAGACTCTACCTTCATGACTTTAAAACTATCTTCCTCTTCCCCTTCACATCAGAGAATCCTTGGATTCCTTCAAGCTTCATCTCAGGTGCTATCCTCTTTTAGAAAGCCTTTCCTGATTTCTCCAGTTTTTAGTTCTCTCTCTCTCTCTCTCTCTCTCTCTCTCTCTCTCTCTCTCTCTTTCTGTCTCTCTCTCTCTCTCCCCCTCTATGTGTGTCTCTCTCTGTCTCTCTCTCTCTCTCTTTTTTCTTTCTCTCTTGATCTATCTCATCTTTCTACATATTGTATCCTCTAATACAATTTGAGCTCCTTAAGCCCAGGAACCATTTTCCATTATTGCCTTCACAACACCAATATTTTGTACATAATAGGTGCTTAATAAAAGTGAATTGAATGTTGAGGCATGCTTCCCATACTCTAAAGGTTTGCCTACTTTTAGACCACCAAAAAAAAAAAATGGGTCAAACTAACTTAATGCTTTTGTTCCCTAAATATCTTCCTACTTTTTAAATATCTCTGTTTAAAGGACATAAGAAATGTAGCTGGAAATGGCTTAGTGCTATCCACCATCGTCGTGCTGAACTCAGTTTTTCTTCAATTTCCTATAAATGCCATCCATGGTTCTAACACACATCCCCAACTCCACTTGACCCCCATCCTGGCTCTTGGCTTCACAATTGAAATTTGAAATGAGGGTTTCGATGGACCTTCAAAGTCATCTACTTCCACTCAGGTTTGGGCAGGAACCCCATCTTGAAAGTCACAAGTTAAGGAAAATGCTCCCTCATTAGGTAACCCATTTTGTGGCACCTTTAATTGTTGGGATTATTTCCTTTTAATTTCCAGTTACTCCATTACTCTGTTACTCCAGTTACTCTGCCTCTCTACGACTAGGAGCCTATTACTCTGTTACTCCAGTTACTCTGCCTCTCTACAACTAGGAGCCCATTGCTCCTAGTTCTTCTGTCTAGAGTCAAAGAAGAGAAATAGTAAACTATCTTTCACAAACACTTCAAGATGGCAATTACATCCCTCCTTGAAAGTTCTTTTTTCTTTCATGTTAAACACTCCTATTTCTTTCAAATAATCTTTGAATGACATTGTTCTGAGTCACCTCATAGATCTGATTGCTATTTTTTTGTCCATTTCTTTCCTAAAAGATGACACCCTAAACTAAAGGCAACAAGCCAGACAGAACATCTCCAGAACAAAGAATTCTGTCCTCCTTCAGGCTGAATACAGTTTTGATTAATTCAGTGTAAGATTTCACTGGGATTTTTTTGGCTGTCTATTGACTAATGTTGAGCTTTCAGCCCACTAAAACTTCGAAATCATTTTCATGTTAACTATGCTGCCAATTTATTTTATCCAAGTATTTTATTGTACAATATTCCTTAATTTCATTTTGTTATTTTAAATCCATGATTCCTGCCTCTTTTAGAACCTGATTGCACCACCCAGTGGTTGTCTATGTCTCTTGACTTGATGTAAAATTCGTATTTGGTAAGAATATCTTCTTTTCTTTCATCAAAATTTTTGAGGGACATTTTCATGAAAATGGAGCTGAAGACAGAACCTTAGCCCAGTGCTTAGCATGGTGCCTGGTAAATCATAGGTACTCAATAAATGTTTCTTGACTGACCAGCTGACTAATAACTATGAAAAAACCCAGGGTGATGTTAATGTATTAATCATTACTCTGTGTACAGTTGATTCACTGGCATAAAATCCATTTTTTCAGCAAAGATAAATAGGTAGTGTGGACATGGCCAGGCATACTAGAAACAATGATGGACTTAGACTTAGGATGACCTGAGTTTAAATTCAACCTTTGACATTTACTAATTGTGTGAGACCTTGAACAAAAGTTATTCATTCTATGTTGGCTTCTTTTTCCTCACCCGCATATAAAATGTGTGAAATTGTTCCACAGACTGACAAAACCAACTAAACTTAACCCTCCACTTGACTAAATATTTAATTTATAAATTCCAAGTTCTCTATCAGTCTGAGATATGCTAGAGAGTGTATTTCTTCTTAATAAAATTTCAATCACTTCTCATTACTTAACAAATTAGTTTGAGCCCATACTCCAATTTGTCAATCAATAATCATTTGGTGAACTTGAAAATTTAATTTGCCATCAGAAATTATTTATATTTATTTATATTCAAATTAATATGTAAATTACTAAATATACATATAATTTATGAGCAAACAAATTTCATAACAAACATAAAGATATATTTCTACCTTTGCCACATTTGGACTATGAGCAATGCTACTGCTGAGTCACTTCAAACCCTCAAATATCAGTATCTGGAAACTCAGCCTTGAATCATTCAGCTGACTCCAGATCATAACTAAAGTCTCTTTAACACTTTCTTAATATTTCTCTTCAGGGTTTGTACTTTCTCTCTGTTCTTCTTCAGTGAACGCAGGAAGTTATCTTTCCAGAACACACTGTGCTGTTGGTTTCTCACATGCTCTTTGTAAAGCTCTCTTTATAAAGTTGCTTTTAAAAATCATAGTTAAAATATTTCCAGTTAGGGCAGCTAGGGGGTGAATAGAGCACTGGACCTGGAATCAGAAGGACCTGAGGTCAAATACAGCCTCAGACACTTGACACACATACTAGCTGTGTGACCTTGGGCAAGTCATTTAACCCCAATTGCCCTGCCTTCCCCCCTCCAAAAATAAAAATAAAATAAAATGTTTTCAGTCAAAAGAGGTTTCTCCACAACTCCATCCTATGTTCTCTACAGATTCTTCCTAAACCCTCATGGACCACAGAAAAAAACATACTTTCCCCTTGATTCCACAAAGAAAGGTATTTCACCTTCTATCATTTTCTCATCATTTTTTTTAGTTTCCCAGGAATTTGAAATAAGGATATATGCCTTATCCTTGAATCAATAAAAAGACATGCTTCATATCTGACTATTTTTCCGTTGTCAACAGAATTGGTCTTTTTCCCCCAAGGTTCCATCTTAGCTGTTAAAGTTACAATGAGACAGCTAGACAGCATAGTGGATAGAGCACCAGCCCTGGAGTTGGGAGGACCTGAGTTCAAATATGAGCTCAGACACTTGACACTCACTAGCTGTGTGATCCTGGACAAGTCACTTAACCTCAATTGCTTTACCAAAAAAAAAAAAGTTACAATACCACTATGTGAACTTTTTTCTCTGAACCTTTAACTGTCTTTGTAATCTTTGTAAAATAAGCTTTCAAATAAAGTTACTTATATAATTTTGATAATAATGCCTTTAGAGAATCAAACGTAAAGGGGGCAGAGCCAAGATGGCGGCATAAGAGCAGCAACATATCGTAGCTCTCACATAACCACCCCAAAATACCCATAAAATATGACTCTAAACTAATTCTAGAACTTCAAAACGCACACAAATATACTTTCCACTAACGTCAGCTCGGCTACGAGGAACCATATCAGCACTGCGAACTGAAACCAGCCTGGCCTGAAACCTCGGCTGTGCCCCAGGGGCGGCTGCATGAGAGGAGCCAAGTCCCGGCTGGAGCTTTGGGTGAGCAGATT
The DNA here is from genome assembly GCA_028646515.1 of Pseudochirops corinnae. Lineage (NCBI taxonomy): Eukaryota > Metazoa > Chordata > Mammalia > Diprotodontia > Pseudocheiridae > Pseudochirops > Pseudochirops corinnae. Next base: position 24,030,818 of record CM053588.1, read on the forward strand.
GGCGGCAGCTGCAGCAGTATCCAGAACTAGGTCAGTGGAGCTTGCGAGGTTGTGGGAGAAAAGTGGTCCGGCCAAACTGCCTAGAGGGCTGGGAAGTGGAATGTGGAGGTCCTGCACCCGCCTCCACATTGCTGCTTCAGAGCTCTCAGCCTGCAGACTGCAGGGGGACCAAGCGATCATTCAGAGGCCAAGTACTCTTGCGTTGAGCAGCCTGGATCCGGATCGCGGTCTTGGGCTTTGGTCCTGTGGTTCATTTTTATTCAGTGAGCCAGAAGTGGCGGAGGGACCCAGCAACTTCCTAAGAGCTCTGGCAGCTGGGAGGACCCCAGCAATTTGGGACAGAGTTTTCCCCTCTGGAAGCAGAGCTCCACAGAGATTAAAAAAAAAAAATCACAGACTGACCAACCATGAATAAGAATAAGCATAAGAAGCAGGGTAAGAACAGCAACCAAACCCTAGATTCCTTCTTTGAAGA
>CM053588.1:24031792-24092827 GCA_028646515.1 Pseudochirops corinnae
GACTGAAGAAATTAACACCCTAAAAAACAGATTAACTCAAATGACAAAAGAGGCCCAAAAAGCCAATGAAGAGAAGAATGCCTTAAAAAGACGACTTTACCAGATGGAAAAAGAATCTCAAAAACATTCTGAAAAGAATAATTCCATCAAAATTAGAGTGGAGCAAATGGAAGCAAATAGCTTCATGAGAAATCAAGATACTATCAAACAGATCCAAACAAATGAAAAAATAGAGGGCAATGTGAAATATCTCCTTGAAAAAACCACTGACCTGGAAAACATATCCAGGAAAGACAACTTAAAAATTATTGGACTACCTGAAAGCCATGATCAAAAAAAGAACTTAGAAAGCATCTTTCAAGAAATTCTCAAGGAAAATTGCCCAGATATTCTAGAACCAGAGGCCAAAATAGAACTTGAAAGAATTCACCGATCACCTCCTGAAAAAGATAATAATGCCTTTAGTACCTATCCTTCAGAAGTACTATGAAATTCAAAAAACCAATAATATGGGTTAATTTAAAGTCCCATGTACACGTCATGGATAATTATTCCCATAATCTTGGAAGACAGAAAACAAAAATCATTCAGAGGGCAAGTGAGAAGGGCAGGGTGTGTCTGAGCAGAACAAAACACTTAGTGCCTAAGAAATTTTGAAGAAAACTGGGAATTAAGGATGTCATAGGAGAAATGATAGTAAAAGAAAACAGGCCAGTTGCACGAGGATATGGCCAGGGGATAGAGCACCCAACTAGCAAGCCGTAATAGGTGTGGAGAGATCAGAGAAACTTCAGAGCACGTTTGGTGGATCTGTGAATCTCCTGGGATGAATAGTTGCACAAGCTAGGTGGGCATACATACACTGCCATCAACACTGTTAGAGAAGATACGCATATCAAAAGATGGTGAATCTCTTTGTGCATTGGGATATTACAGAGATTTTGTTAAATGTCTTACAGAAATCCAAATATTTCCCATCTTTTGCATTCTCTTATTCTGCCAATGTAATAACTTTATGGAGTGAAGGAAGGGCAGAATAGAAAAATTAAAAGACATGGAAATGATGCCAGTTTGGCAAAACCTTTTTTTTAATCCCTATTCTAAGTGCCTACAAATGATTTCCTCAATATTATCATAGACTTCTGCCTGGAGTCACAGATCCTGGATTGAGAGTTTGAAGTTTTACCATTTTGCAGATGAAGATCTCTATTGCATTGGCACCTGTCCCATCCTCCAGGACTTTCTGAAGATGAATAGGGACTAACAAATCACATTTGGAACTGTTTTCATACTCATCCACCCTGAGGACTTGAACACATAAAAAGTAGCTAGTTGTGTCTTGCTATCTCCTCATTTATCTTATGACTACATGCTTAGACCCAGTATTCTGGTTTCTTTTTATCGGTCCAAAATTTGCCTTTCTCGAGGTTTTTTTTTTGGGGGGGGGGTGGGATAGGGTAGTGGAGGGATAGACCTTAGTGTTATGACATTAGAAGATTTCATGTTCATGTTTTATCAGCACCTATTGGAATAGCCTCCTGGTTAAGTGCTCCTACCACAAATGAATCCATTCTCCACTTAAGATGGAAGCGTCAAAAAATGATTTTCCTAAAGCAGAGCTCTAACCTTTAGAATCTTTAGAATCAAATATAAACTCCTCTATTTAAAACCCTTTGCAACTTGATGTCTTCTGTCTTTCCACTATTTTACCCACTTCCCTCACTGAACTCTGGGCAACTAGGTGGCGCTACAGTGGATAGAGTACCAGTCCTGGAGTCAGACAGACCTGAATTCAAATCCAGCCTAAGAAACATACTAGCTGTGTTATCTTAGGCAAGTCACTTAATCCTGTGTGCCTCAGTTTTCCCATCTGTAAAATGAGTTGGAGAAAGACATGGCAAACCATTCCAGTATCTTTGCCAAGAAAACTCCAAATGGAGTCGTGGAGAGTCAGACAAGACTGAAACAACTGAATGATGTCTCACTAAACTCTACACAAGACCACTTACTGCTCCTCACATGTGATGCTCTGCCTCCTAACATTTTGCATCTCCAATGACTGTCCCCTGTAAGTAGAATAACGAAAATGTCCTCCATAACTCCCTTCTCACCTTAGACTCCTTCCTCCCTTGGTTTCTTTCAAGACTTAGAACAAATCCTATGTTGTGTAAGAGACCTCTCCCAGTCCTTCCTCACTGCTCTTAGCCCTGCCCTTTAGGTGACATTCCAGTTATACTGAATATGTCTCACATAGTCATTTGCAGATTGTCTCTCCTAATAGAATATGAGCATCTTATGGACAAAGGCAGTGCTTTTGCCTCTTTTTGTATGTCCAGGCTTTAGCACAGTGCTTGATGCTTAATATATACATGTTAATATACACTTGTTGCTTGACTGACTAACCTTTGTTTTATCTATGTACATCATGACTTTAATAATAAGCATGAAGCATTTCAATAGCCCTTTCCAGTTTGCAAAATGCTTTATATACATTATGTTACTTGGGACTCACAATAAGCCTGTGAAGTAGGCATGGCAATTATTATAATCCCCATTTCACAGATGTAGCAATTTAGGCTCATTAAGGTTAGACAACTAGGTGAATGTCACACGTCATCAGAGGAGACAGGTGAACCTGGGTCTTCTACTATAAATCCAAGGCTCTGTTCATCACCCTGCACCTTTTTCCTTCCTCCCAGCCTAAACTGGTTCAGACCAAAGAATTCTTTTGCATTTTATCTAGCTGCTCTATATGGAGACCTAGATGGCTGAGAAATTCCTCTTGGGAACCTTGTACACAATAAACCACTGCCAAATGTGGATATTAAAATGATGGGGTGAGGGAACAGGCAGAGAGTGAGCCCACAGGGGAAAAAGTACTTTGCAAGCCTTAAAGTGTTATATAGATGGTTTTAACGATAATAACAATTTTCAAAATTTGGGGGGAGAAAAAAGACAGAGAGCCTACAGAATAAACCTCAAAGTGTGTGTGTGTGTGTGTGTGTGTGTGTGTGTATGTGTCTGAGAGAGAGAGAGAGAGAGAAAGCTAGCTACAGGGCACTCCATAGCCTTGAAAGATGGTGCATCAAGAATGAGCATCACGACAAATAGATGGACTAAAAGAAAAGTGAATATTTGGGGCTTCACATACCAGTTAGTGTGAAGGGACAAAACCAGACTTGCTGTGAGTACTATGAGTCAAGCAGACTGGGCATGTCCTGAAGGGAAGGACAACTCTAGCATTCCTAAGTTCTTTCTCTATGAAGAACATGGAGCTCACAAAGAGGACTGATTGACTGCCCAGCAGCCTTGAAACATATAAAATGCTACTGAAAATCAGATAAGTACATGATTCAGTATTCTCCTTGAAACTGTGTTGGAGAAATTGAATAACACAGAGCCAAGGTTGAACATATGTGAATATTGAAAGGTCCACCTTTCAAGTTGACATTGAACCATCAGTGATTATTTTTTCTTCACAGTCATCCAACCAGTTCAGAATTCATCTAATTGTCCCTTCATCTAACCTGCATTTCTACATCTTGTCTCTAAGGATAGGATGAGAACCAAAATCTAGCTAAATGCTGCCTACAGTATTTTCCTAATCTGCTGGCTGAGTTGCCCAATCAAAAAAGGAAATCAGATTAATATTGCATAATTTCTTCTTGATAAAGTCATGCTTGATTATTTGTCATAATCACTTCCTTTTCTATGAATCCAATGAATTCAATAAGTATTCACTATCCCACTAAAATTATTGTTATTAACGACATTAATACATCACTTTCAGATTTATAAAGTACTTTACAAATATCATTTTCTTTTATCCTCACGACAACCATAAGAGATAGATGCTATTATTATATTTATTTTTCAGACAGGGAAATCAAATCAGACAGAGATTAAGTGATTTGCCCAGAGTCACCCAGCTGGGTAAATGGATTTGAACTCAGGACTTCCTGACTCCAGATCTAGCCCTCAAATCACAGAGCTATCTAGCTACTAAAGTTAATAATATAACAATATATTGTTGAGAAGGCAATTTGGAATGTTCTTAAGCGACAAAAATGTCCATACCCCTTGACTCATAGATCCTCCTGCTATGACCCCAAGAAGGACAAAAAGAGAATGAAAAGCCCCACATATAGCAAAATTCCATAGCAACAATTTAGGGAGTAACAAAATCAGGAGGAAAAAACAGATGCTTCCTGATTAGCGAATGGCAAACAAATCATGGCATATAAATGTGATGTGATATTCTTGCAGTAGAAGAAATAACAAGAAAGAATTTAGAAAAGGATGTGGAAATATATGCGAATTGACACGATGAAGCAAGAGAAACCAGGAAAACAAGATATGCTAAGAATACAACAATGAAAAAGGAAAACAAAGAAAACAAAAGCAAATGTTGATCAAGCTTAGCCCACAGAAGAGATGAGTAAATTTCCTAGCTTCTTTGTAGAAATAGGGAATTAGGAAATTACTCTTAGCAAGTTGGTATGCCAGTTGATTTTGCTGATTTTCTTTTTATACATTTGTCACTAGAAAAGATTTTGTATGGATAAGAAAGAAGAGGCACGCATTTTTGAAAACTGGGTAAAATAAAATAAAAGGAATTGATAAAATGATGAATACTATATTTATAGACCTTCTAGAATTTTTACCCTGTTCTTTTAAAAAAAAAAAAAGTACCTTTTGGCCTTTTCCAAGTCACACTACAATTCTGCCTTTATACTCATTCTTTCAAAAATTACTGACAATGAGGATCCCAAAAATTATAGCTGCCAGCTCTTCCCAATAGCCTAAATCAATCCATTTGGGTTGAACTTTGTATTAAGGGTAGGTAATTATTTTATCTCTTTGCTTATCTTTGATTTTAACTGCTTTTTCTTTTTCTTTTTCTTCTTCCAGTACAGAGATTATTTTTCCTGGCATAAAAAAGAGAACCAAAGTACAAGCTGGGTAGTTCTGCTATGTCTCCAGAATCTGTTATCATTGACCTTCCAAGTGAAAGCAGCAGCCCTACCCCATGGGTGGGGAACTTCTGACCTCTAGGTCCTCAAGTACAGCCCTTTGACTCTAAACTTCACAGAACAGATCCCCTTCATGAAAGGATTTGTTCTGGAAAACTTGGACTTAGTCAAAGGGTGGTACCCAAGGACCTAGAAGACCACAAGTTCCCCAACACATTCTGAAATCCTTGCCTTTTTTTCTGATGTAGCTTTAAAAAACAAAGGTCATCTTTTGGGATCATCCTAACATTCCTTGTCAGTTTCCACTCATCCTTCAATACATTACTCCTGACACTATGTGTAAAAGATTGTGATTAATGATTCTAGTCATCATTTATTATTCAATCCTATTCCAGCTTTCAAATCTATCTGTTTTTAAATCTAAGTTGGCTGGTGAGCTCCCTATGTATTTATCTTTATCAGTTTATTTAGATAAAACCCTCTTTCCTCTTTACCAAAATTGTTTCTTTATCTGTCTTCAGAATCACATTCTTGATGGTTCTTTATCTTTATTGAACTGGCTTACTCTGTAGAATTTTAGTCTATAGAATCTTTCCAATCCTTTCCCTGAACCTTTCAAAATCTAAAGTGCATCTCAGATTATTCATGTCTCCCTCATTCTCCATAGTACTCTGGGGTTAATTCTAGGATTAAATCCAATATGGGGGCAGTTAGGTGGTACAGTGAATAGAGCACTGGCTCTGGAGTCAGAAGGATCTGAATTCAAATCCAGCCCCAGACACTTAACACTTACCAGCCAGGTAACCTTAGACAAGTCACTTAATCCCAATTGCCCTGCCTTCTACATTCCAAAAAGCAAAAAATAAAATAAACATGTAAATAAATTCAATATGGCACTGGAAAGAATACTTGACTTGGCATCCATTAGAGTTGGCATTTCAGCTATTTCCTATTTATGTGACCTTGGATAATGAGGCCTATGTACTGGAGTCAGGACTAATACCTCTAACTTATAATATGCAAGCAATATTTCGCTTACATGACTCACAGAGGGGTTTGAGGAAAGTGCTTAATAAATATTTTTTAAAATGTGTATTAATATTGTTAAGATGAAGAACTCCTTTCAATAAAGTTTCAATAATTTTTCCTTCGGTAACCAGCTAAATCCTTGTTAATTAGAATAAGGTTCAGAACAGCTGTTCTCCTCAATTCATATTTTCAGTGTGAAATTATCATTATAGTAAGCCAGGAAATTATTGAATGCTCTGCTTTTGGTAGATAGTAAGCTTCAGAATATGTCTGGAAAATTGTAGCACCTCATTATGCCGCTGTATTAGACTTGTAATTTTCCCTAATTCATCTGTTTCCTCCTTCTGTCTAGGTAGTCTATAGAATTCTCTCTTGCCAAAATAGCTACTTTTTCTGCCTCTTTGGATCTTCACTCAGTGTTCTACACCATGCCTCTCCCCTCTGGTTTCTATGTTTCTTTGAACGAATATATCTTCTTAATCCAGAATGGCGTCCCCCCCCCCCCTTCCCAATTCTATTTAAGAAGTTCCATTGTTTAAGGCCTGCTCTTCCAAAGCCATATTTCAATCATTGTTCTTATCCTCCAAAGTAGTAATGACACCTGTGATATGAAATGTTCCTCTTTGAGGCAGGATCACCAATTCACTTTACTTGTTCCTGCAAATTTGGACATTTTTAAAGAGACTTCTAAGAATATGAGCTTTATTTCTGTCTCCTTTCTTGGATTTTGTATCCTGAGTTTCTGTATCCTGAGTTTCTTGTATCCTGATTTTTCTTGCTATATTGTCAGGATTTTCTCCATTATCTAGCTAAGTATATACATATAAAGAGTTCTCCCTCTCTCTTCCTTTTCAGTTTAAAAAAAATATGGATCTCTGCCTATTTGCAAGTCATCCCTGTACATCTCTGCCAAAAAAAGAGGTCTTATCTTGCTCAGGATTTCTCCTGGTTTCCAAAATAAATAGTCCTGGGGCAGCAATTCAATGAGTACCAGTCTGGAAATTCTACTTCTCCTTGCTTCTATTTGCTATAATAAGGCAACATCAGCTTGAAACAGAGGTTGGTACAGACCACAGGTCTATTGTTAACAATGGCTGACATCCTGCCATGATGGCTCACCTGCCCTAATCCCTAAGTGTAATAGGAAAAAGGGACTCGGGAAGTAGAGCATTGGGAAAGAGACTGGAGAGGCCCTCAGGAGATAGCACAGAACCACTCCTCTCCCCCTCCCTCTTCTGTTCTTCTGCCAGCATCCTAAAATTCCTCAGGCTCTCTCCTAGTTTCGGTGTCTCTGTTTGTCTCTCCTCCTGCAGATGCCTACAAGAGGAAGATCATTCTCTATATAGAGTGCTCCGGAGGTTCCTAGGAGAGGAGAGTCATGACAGCTACTTCCTCTTTGTATTATTTATTGTCTTTCTCTCCACATGTATCTTTATTTTCACATCTCACCTGTGTATACCATGGTCTCTGATTTCTCATTGCCTGGCTCTTCACTTATTATTATTATTTTTTAAGCTCTCAGTCTCTCTTTCTCTCCTCTCTTGAAAGCCAAAATGGGTTTGTTTGCATTTGAATCTCCAGCTTTTAGTACAGTGTCTGGTAAACTGGAGACACTTAATAAAAGCTTTTTTAAAAAAATATTTCATTCTTTTCTCTCTGCCCAGATGGTGGTAGCATGGGTAAGTGCCACGGTCTTAGTGCTGCTAGAAACCTCCAACGCCACAGGAAAGACCAAAAGTGGTGTGACAAACAATACAAGAAAGCTCATTTGGGCACTGCCTTGAAGGCCAACCCATCTGAAGGAGCATCTCATGCAAAAGGGATCGTCTTGGAGAGACTTGGTGTGGAAGCAAAGCAGCCCAGTTCTACCATCAGAAAGTGTTGATTACAAACAGCAAAAAAACCAAAACAAAACAAAATCTTTGTTCTCCATGATGTCTTTGTTCTCCATGATGGCTGCTTGAACTTTATTGAGGAAAGTAATGAAGTTTTGGTTGCTGGATTTGGTCAGAAAGGTCCTGCTGTCTGTGATATTCCTAGAGTCTGATTCAAGGTTATAAAAGTTGCAAATGTTTCTCTTCTGGCCTTGTACAAAGGCAAGAAGGAAAGACCAATATCATAAAAATTGTATGATGTCTTTGTCATGGTAAAAAAAAAAAATCATTTATTTGATAGAGAAAGGGGGGCTAGGGGTTTGAATTGTTGTATATACAATCATATACGGTCACCGTTGCTTTGTCAGTTGATTCTACTTATTTTTTTGTTTTATTAAGGAATCTTTGGTCAAGGGGTTACCTAGGGATTGGAAGGATAGAGCGCCTGAAACTGTGACTTTCCTTTGTTGTTTTGTCTTTTAAACCTTCCTCTGCAAATGAGTATCATAGAGAGTGGCTTGATTCTCTGAGAGCTGAAATGATTTCCCATGATCACATAAACAGGAAGTGTTGAAATCAGGACCTATCCTCTGTCCACTACCACCTGTTGCTTCCCACTGGGAAACTACTGTGGGGTGAAAAAATATGTCTGTGTGGAGATTGAGTCAATCACCCCACCCACACTTAAAGTAACAGCCCAAATACTCCAGCCCTGATACTTTTATCAGGTGAGATCACCTCTATTGAATCAATTAGTGAAGGGGCAAGGTAAGCCCCTCTGTAAGGAATAAGATTATACAAACCAAGGCCCTAACTCAATAAGACCTTTCTATTACCCTGAGTTGTTTTGGAACAGAAAATCTTGGGAACATGAGGGCTGCGCTTCTCCTGGGACCCTGGCCAGGACCTTGAGAAGAGATATGGTTAACTGCACAACTCCTGGAAATAGCCATTCCAAGGAAACATTGTTCTTGGGGGGGTGGGGGTGGCTTGGAGGGATTGGCCTCCCTCCCTGGCCTCACACAAGATGATGCTTGCTAAAAAAAACACCTGGCAGTATGCCTTCTTTGTTCTCAGCACTACTTAAACTGTAAGATTCAGACCCCAAATTGGAATCTCACCCAAGGAGGAGATGTCCTGCCTGGGACCCTCCCAAGCGGAACCCTGATGGCTGTACCTGGGATTCCCCAGCTTGTGTGGTCAGATGTTGGTGCTTCTCTGCATCAGTGATGACTGTAAATATGTATAGATATGTTCCACCAAGCAGTTGGAGCCCTGCCGGCCCGAGCGGGACCCTGACAGGTGTTCAGGTGTTGATGCTTCCCCTGCATCGGTGATGATCGTGGATATGTATGTGTATATATATATATATAAATCGTAGTTGCTCTTATCTTACTATTCCTAAGCTTTTACTCTGTTATCTCTGACTTCCTTCCCACTTGTCTATATTCTAAATAAATTATATTGGATCTTTTGAAGTGCTGAGTATTCCATTCATGAGAATCCTGAACCTCCTTAATCAGACAATTAGCCAAAAGTTTTTGTATAATATTCCCCCTGTCATACCCTTTTGGTCTTCTATAAGTAGTGGTACAGTTCAAAACCCAGAGTCTCGAGTTTCTGGAAGCTTAGAGGGGAGAACAGTTCCAGCCAAGTCACTGAATGACTCCCAGAAGGGATCAGAGCAAAGCCTATGTCTCCTCCCCTTCCTCAGTCAGAGAATGACCTTGTGATCTCGGAGGATCCAAAGATTTGGATTTCTCTTGGAGATCCTAACACTACCCCCAAGAGCAGCAGTGACCAGCAGCAATGGGAACCAGAGACAAACCAGGCACACTGCAAAAAAACACCTTTAAAACTTTACAAGGAGCCCAGAAGAAGGCTGCAATATACTGAAGGGGAACACCATGATACCTCTAGCAAAGGGACTTCCAGAACTTGGGAGATATTCCCTTTTGCCACATATATCATCAGCTTATAATGACTACATATGTATTTATGATGGGTATGCCACAGAGTTCAAAAGAGATACTTTGTACCAACTACTCTCACCACATTACTTTAATAATACCTGTCTGTGTAGTTGATGATGACTGATAATCTTAAGAAGAGTCACACCGATGGGGGCTCATTAACTATCTTCAGTCTCAATTTATGTGATATAAATACATAGACAAACAAAATTATATCATAGGAACAGATCTCAGAGGTAATTGAGTCCCACTAGATGAAGAGACTGAAGGCCAGAGTGGTTAAATTACTTGCCCAGGGAAACACAGTTACTAAGCATCAGAATTGGAATTTGAACCCATGTGCAAATTCTGCACTTATCAGTTGAGACTCTTCCTCTCACTAAAGTTTTTTTTTAAGCCCTGGATTTGAAATCAGAACTTGGCACAAATACTAATTTTCCTACTTTTTATCACTGCAACTTCTGGAAAGTGAGCCTTGGTTTAATCATCCCCAAAATGAGGGGGCTGAACTAAAAAACATATCAGGTCCATTCCGGGTCTAAATATGTAATGTTTAGTAGAAGGAACTTAGAAACATCTGGGCTTTGAAAGGAAGAAATAAAAAGTGGAGAGGGAGACATAACAAAGATCCAAGGTTCCAGAGTTCTAATAAGGCAGTTGACATTCAACAGATTGGGAGTCACCACACCTGGCTTCCTCTTGTCTTAAGAACTAAATTTAGGGGGCCACTGGGTGGCACAGTGAATAGAGCACAGGCCCTGGAGTACTAGCCGTGTGACTTTGGGCAAGTCACTTAACCCCAATTGTCCTCCAAAAAGCAAAAAATTTTTTAAAAAAGAACTAAATTTAGAAGTCACTTTGCCTCCGTTTTCCCAGTTTTAAAATGGGAGTGGTGGTGGTGATGGTGATTGTTGGGTCACTACAGTCAGGTAGAACTCTTTGTGATGCCATTTGGGGTTGTGATCCCATTTGGGGTCACAGTTAGTAGTGCAACCCTGGGCAATTCACTTAACCCTGTCAAAAACAGGGATAATAACCTTTATATAGAAGGCAGTTATGAGGCTCAGTGGGCAGAGTGCTGAGTCTGGAGTCAGGAAGACCTGAGTTCAACTGTGACCTCAGACAGGGCAAGTCACTTAACTCTGTTTGCCTTAAAGAAAATCGCAAACCGTCTCAAGCATCTTTGCCAAGAAAATCCCATCAACAGTGCGGTCCATGGGGTCCCAAAGAGCCCAACCTTGACGAAACAGCAACAACCCCTATATAACCTACTTCTTAAGTATGTTGTAAGATCAGATGAATTATTTAAAGGGATTCCTCTCGACCCTTTGCCTGTGATCCCCCGATCATTCTCCTTTGAGAATCATTAGCTCCCAGACTCCCTGAGCATCTAGGCAGTGGTTCTCCAGAACTCTCCTAGATTCAGGTCTCCAAATCCCTCAGCATCTTCCCGAGCCCAAGCTGCCCAAGATACCAAGGTACCAGTGCCTGGGTCCAGGATCTTTAATCACAGATAAACTAAAAGGGGCGAGACTAGGACTGGAGAGGGTGGGAGGACTAGATGTTTAAAGGCGTGAGTTGGATCAAGTGGGCCAAGCCATAATTTCAGAGTGGAAACTGGAGTGAGTGGGGGCTGGGGCGGATCCAGAACTAGGTGACTTCGGAGAAAGAGACGGAAGACAGGGTGGTACCAAGACTGAAAGCCTAGGAATTCAGGGAAGGGGACTAGGGAGAAGTAGGGAAAGGAGATGGTCTGGGAACGAGGTTCGGCCTCCAGAGCGACGTGAGAGTGGGAATGGGGGACAAGGTCCAGCCTGGAGGGGAGAATCTGGCAGAGAGTACATGACTTCATGTACTGCGGACCTGGGGTAAAAGGAAAGATTCGGAGGGTAGACCTAAAGAGTTAGGAGGGAGTAGGGGCTGGGAAAGGTTAGGGTGGGCGGAAACAGAACGCTGGAGTGGGCAGGGATCAGCCGTCGGCAGGGGTAGGGTGCAACTTGGGAGAGGGACCCTTAGAGAACGCCAGGTTGGGGGGACGGGGAGCAGGGTGTAGTTTAGGGGCGGACCCAGAACGTCTCGGTGCTGCGAGTGGGAGAATGAGGGCCGGGAGGGCTGGGAGCTGCGGGCTGGGGCAGGCCTGAGACGAGGAGGAGCCAGGCCCCAGGGGTCGTGGCCAGGGTGCAGCAGATCTCGAGAGCCGCGTCCTGGGACTCCAGAGTAGAGCGAAGCCCGGATGAAGATCGGACGGATGGAGGACTGCACCCATTTGCCTGGCTGGTGGTCCCGGCATCCATCTGTCTGTCTGGAGGGTTTGAGGGCATCTCGGGTCTTCAGTCCTTGGGCTCCTCCCCGGGGCCTCACCCTCCTCTGGGGCCCCACCCGCCTCTGGAGACCCACCCTAGAGGACGTGCCTCCCTCCGCCCAGGCCCCAGGAGGGATTGGGAAAGAATTGCCGCCAGGAGGGAACCGAGGGCCACTGGGGCGGAGCACGGCTCCCCAAAGCCACCGACGCCAGCCGCGGGAGGTGGGTCCCCTGAGGACTGGGGGGGGTGGAGGGGGGGGGGGCTCGGGGCGGAGGAGAAAACTGTCCGAGACCGGGAAAGGAGAGCCCGGAGAATAGAGGTGGGAAAACGCGGTTCGGGGGAATAGCAAAGGGGCACTGGGGTAGGGAGAGGCGGAATGACAAGACAGACCGGGAGACACAAGGTAGCACCATCGGGAAAGAACAGAGACCAGCCGAGATGCAGAGACTGGGGCAGAGCCCAGAGAACAGTGTCGAACGTGTGGCAGCAAAGAGGTACTGGGGAGACAGCGCCGAGATCGGGAGAAGAAAAGCGAGCGAGTGGTGAGATAAAGACCTGGAGGGAGATGAGGGAAAGAACGGAGATGAAACCTAGTAGAGAGCGATCCAGACACTCGCGCAGTGCTAACCGCTGGACACACCCACCCCCAGCCAAAGCTCAAGGGAGGGGTTGTGGGGAGAAAGAAAGAGGCAGCCCCCAAACAGAGGGATGCACGCGAGCCCTGAAGAGCCCCGGGGCACTGCCTCGGCCCTGGCCTCCACCTCTCCGGGGACCCAGCCCTCAGCAGCAAAGCATAGGCAGGCCGAGGGGGAGCGCAGCCCGTGGAAGAAGGACCGCCCCCTTCTCCTTCGCGATTTCACCCCCAGCGAGGCCTCAATTAGAATTAATGATCTTCTTAATCCACTCCGTATAGCGGCAGACACTGGTGTAGACGCCTGGCTTATCCGGTCTCCCACAGGGGTCTGCGCCCCAAGATGTAATGCCCTGGAGAACTCCGTCGCACACCAAAGGGCCCCCTGAGTCACCCTGAATGGGAGTGAGGAGAGGAAATAGCCTGAGTCTCGAAGAGCAGAGAGTCATTTTGGGAGGGGGGGGGGGGGCAAGAAAGGCGGCAATAGGCGCGGTTTTCTCCTAGAGTTCAGCCTTGGCCTGGACAAAGTTAAAGGGATCTCTTTACGCTAGCGAAAGCCGGACAACTGCCCTCCGACCTTCTTCTTGTTCAGTAGTGTCTGACTCTCCGTGACCCCATCTTGGTGTTTTCTTAGCAAAGATACTGGGACGGTTTGCCATTTCCTTCTCCAGCTCATTTTACAGATGAGGAAACTGAGGCAAACAGGATTAAGTGACTTACCCAGGGTCACACAGTTAGTGTCTGAGGCCGGATTTGCACTCATGAAGATGAGTCTTCCTGATTCCAAGCCCAGTGCTCTATCCACTTCTAACCTAGCTGCCTCAGCCAGTGGGGAAAGGACATTGACCCAGTACCAGCCAATTGGGAAGAGGGCATTGTCATCCCGGGAAGGGCCTCAACCAAGGGACCTTAATTCTAGTGAGAAGAAATAATGGCACCCCAGGTCACATGCTGAAACACTTACTGTAAAGGGCTTCCCAAGTTGCCTCTGTCCGCAGAAGATGTGAACTTTAGACAAGATGGGGGAAAGACTCCCTGGCCTTCTCTTGGCCAGAGCCATGTAAAGCACTCTTCTCTCTCTTCAGATGGTCTGATCATGACTCGAAGGGTCTTCAGAGACCACCTAGCTCTATCCTCTCATTTTACAGATGAGGAAACTGAGTCCCAGACAAGGACAGTGACCTGGCTAAACACCACAGATTGTAAGCACCAGATCCCTGGATTTAGCCCAGGTCTTTTGGAGGAGGGGTGGTGTAGTAAGAAGAGGTAGAGATTTGTAGTCAGAAGCCTTGGGTTCAAATCCAGATCCTGCCACTAACTTTTAGCGATTACACCCCTGTTGGGTGCCCCCTATGCCCCAGTCAGGCCCTGTCTGTGAGTCTATTTCCACATATGTAAAATAACCAGGTGGTACAGTAAATAGAATGCTGGGCCTGGAGGCAGGAAGACTCATCTTCCTAAGCACAAATCTGACTTCAGACACTAATTGTGTGACCCTGGGCAAGTCACTGAACCCTGTTTGCCTCAGTGTCCTTATTTGTAAAATGAGATGGAAAAAGAAATGTCAAACCACTCCAATATCTCTGCCAAGAAAACACTGAATGAGGTCATGAAGAGGCAGCCAGGACTGAAAATCGACTAAAGAAACAAGAAAAAAAAAAAAAAAAGATGTGATCTCCAGTCCTTTCCCATTGGCAAGATCCTCTAGTTGTGGGACAGTGGAAACAGCACTGATCTAGAGTCAGAGGCTCTGGGTTCAAATCCTGTGGTTGTTCACTTACCACTTATGTGACCTGGGAGGAATCACTTAACCTTTCTGGGTGTCAGTTTCTTCATCTGTTAAATGAGGAGACTGGCCAAAGGGTTTGTAAGGACCTTATGAATCCAAGCAAGGACTCCTTCCACCACACAGTAGTGCTATGTTTCTATGTTCCCCCAAGTCCCTTCATCCAACGCCAGTGTCACCACCCCCACCACCAACTTCTTCCCTGTGAGCCCTGACCTGACAGGAGTCCACACCATTGCTGTCCCCTGCACACACCATGCCGTCGGAAATCTTGTCTGGGTAGGCTTGCTGACAGAGATCCTGGGGCCAGATGCTGAGTTCTGCACACTGCAGGGTGTCGGGAAAGTTCTCTAGAGTTGGGATTGAGGAGAGAAAGTTGATTAGTGATAGAAAAACTCACAGATTTATAACTGCAAACTTTGAAAGATTTGCAACTGGAGACTTCCCTGCTCTTGTAAAAGTGCAATTCTTGAGCTAATTAGCTTGATGGATGAAGCTATGGCCAACTCCCACCCTTTCTAGTCCTTAGCTTTCCTCATCTACAAGAGGGGGTGGGGGTGGAGAATGGAGAAATGAGCAAGTAAGATTTTTAAAAGGCTCCAATTCATAAATACACGGTGTGGGGTGAGAGGACTCACAAGGAAAGAAAATAACAACAAAATCAAGATCCCTAAAAGCAAACTTAGATTTGTTTCAAGATTTTTCAATGCATTTTCACAAGTTCAATAAGAGAAAAGAAGGAGTCTCTTAGTTCAATAAAGATGGAATTAAAATCAATTTAGAAAGAAGGAAAAAATAAGCCTGAAACTATACATCTTAAAACATTTGGTTGTAAACCTTAATAAAATGGTCCATTCTCTCGTGAAGAATAATACAGATTCCAGCTTGACTATATTATCCTTCATGAGAGATTTTAATTCCATCTTTATTAAATTATTGGACCAGAAGCTCTCAAGATAATAGTCTATCTCAATAATAATCTTAAAGATAAAAGGGCTGAAGAGCAGAGCCCAGTGATGGAACCGGAACATTCTTGTTCTCCTCCAAAATACGGTAGATAAATAGGGGGGAAGCCAGCTAATGAAGACTATTTCCTGAATAGGAGTTTCTTCCATTCTGTTGTAGAAGAGCTTCTGGTCTGATAATCTACCCAGTCACTCCTTTTGTATAACCACGACAAACAAAATTGTTCTTTCACACCTCCCCCCACCCTACCCCACCTTCAGTATTGATTTCTCAATCCAGAAAAGTGACTGCTGAGCCTCACCTGAAAAAAATCTAGAATCGAATCATTGGAAGAGTACTCTAACCTCCGACTGTCTGGCCCTCCTTGTCTCTTTCTCTGTTACTATTTCTTTCTACACTTTCTGTATATTAGCTTTCTCTCATCCCAGAGCAGTTCTCCCCTCCTCTCCCCTCCCCTTTCTCTTTCCCTTTCCTTCTCCTCATCTCCCTTCTCCCCTCCTTTCTCCTTTTCCCTCCTCTTACCCTCTCCTCCTGTCCTTTCCTTCTCTTTTCTCTCTTTTCCCCTTCTCTCTTCCTCTCTCCTCCCTTTCTCTCCTTTTCTCACTCTTTCCCTCCTCCCCCTTTTCTCCTGTCTCCTCTCTCTTCTCTTCCTCTCTCTTCTCTCCTCTCCCTTCCCCATTTCCTCTCCTCCCCTCCCTTCTTCTCTTCCATCCTCTTACCCTCTCTTCCTCTCCCATCTCTTCTTCCCTTCTCTCTACCTCTCTTCTCTCCTCTCCTCTTCTTCCCTCTCTTGCCCTCTCCTCTCTCCCCTCCCCTTTTCTCTTTTTCCTTTTTCGCTCCCTTCTTATCCCCTCTCCTTTCTTTTCCAATTCCTGGTCCACTTCTTTCCATGCTCTCCTCTCCTCTTTCTCTTCCTCACTATCTCTCTTCTCTACTCTTCATGTCTCTCCAACCTCTCCCTGCATACATTCAGGATGGAAAGCTCCCTCCCGGATAAGGCCATTGCTTTGTTAGATCATTCACTATTACATTTTTCTAATCATTCGTTCACAAGCTTTCATTAGGTGCCTGCTTTGGTCCAGGCACTGTGCTCAGCACTCTCCCTTCACTCAAACTGAAATCTGCTTCCTTTGAAATTCCCTGCTGTTTCTAGTTCTGCCTCTGAGGCCAAAAAAGCAGGAATTTAATTTCCCTCCCATATAATAACCCTTCAGAGACTCGAGGACAGATAGGGTGTAGCCCCTTACCTCTCTCCCCCACCTCCATCCCCTTACACCTGAAATTTTTACTGTTGCTTCCTTCTGCAGGCTGAATACCCCTGCTTATTCAGTCATTCTTCCTATCCCTGCTTCCAAGGGCCTTCCCAGTCCTGGTTACCCTCCTCTGGATCTGCTCTAGAATTTCCATATCCTTCCTAAAAGATGTCTCTCCAGAACAGCACATACGAGTAGGGGAGTGACTCAAGGGTGCAGTGGGCATGGAAGGCCTCCCCCAAACTACTGAACACTTGCCTACTCTCCAGGCAACCTAAGAGCCAATGAACCTTTTGGACTAGGTCACACTGTTGATTCTCATTGGACTTAGAAACTACCCAGACACTAGCTCCCCTTCACACAAAGTGTGGACTCTCGATACCTTCCCTAGTATGTGCTCATCCTGGTATGTGCTCACCAAATCTGCAGATAACAGGAAGCAGGAGGGATGTCCAAAACACTGGATAATATGTCAGGATGTCAAAAAGCTTTATAAGCCAGGACGTCAGGCTGAATGCTGCTATAGCTGCTGGGCTGCTGCTACTACTACTGTCACTACCTCTACTACTGATAACAACCACTACTTCCTACTACTAACAACTACCACCTATTATCTACTACTACTACTACTACTACTACTACTACTACTACTACTACCAAAATTGTTACTGCCACCACCATTGCCTCTACTACCTACTACTGTTGCCTAATATCTACTACTACTACTACTACTACTACTACCACCTACTACTACTAACAACTGCTACCTATTACTTACACTAGTACTACCACTACCACCATCCCTAATACTGCTAACAACCACTACTACTTAGTACTAACAATTGTTACCAATTACTTATTACTCTTATTATTACTGTCAATGATGCTGCTGCTGCTACTACTACTGCAGTTGTTACTATCACCACCATTACCTCTACTACTACTAACTGCCACCTATTACTTACACTAGTACTACCATCATCACCATCCCTAATACTGCTAAGAACTACTCCTACTACTTACTACTAATAATTGTTGCCAATTACTACTACTATTATTGCAGTCAATGTTGGGGCTGCTGCTGTTGCTTCTGCTGCTTCTGCTAGTACTGAGGCAGCGAGGAGGCACCGAGGAGAGAGTACTGGACCTGGATTCAGGAAGACCTGAACTTAAATCTGGCCTCAGACACTTACTGTGTGGCTCTAAGCAAGGCACTTAACCTCTCTTTGCCTGAATTTCCTCAACTATAAAATGAAGATCATAATAGCACTATCTCCCAGGGTTGTTTTGAGGATCAAATGAGGCAATGATTGTAAAGCACTTGGTACATTACCCTGGCACAAAGGTTCTACGTAAATCTGAGCTGGTATTAATGTTACTAATCATCATCATCATAAACATATGAGGTTTGCAAAACACTTTACTAATAGTACCTAATTATATTGTCACAACAACCCAGGGAAGTACATGCTCTTATTATCCCCATTTGTGTGGATCAGGAAACTGAGGCAAATGATAGTTAAGTGACTTACCCCGGGTCATACACCTAGTAAGGATCTGAGACCAAATTCAAACTAAGGTCTTCCTGAGTCCAAGTCTAGTGCCCTACCCATGGTACCACCTATGAAAAAGTATAAATATGATGAAGGTTGCTACCATTAAACATAAAGTCTTGGGGTTCAACAAAGTCACTGTTGCATATATAAAGTGGGGAAGTCATGACTTGACAGTAATTTGGATAAAAAAAGATCCAGGCAAGGGGAAAGAGAGGTTAGTTTGATTACAAGTCCAATATGGTGACTGAAAAGGCTAACATGATTTCTGAGCTCATCAAGAGAGACAATTCCAGGAATAGGAAGTGATGGAAATACTGGTCTCTGCCCAGGCCAGAACACACTTAGTGATCAGTTCTTGGCACTACATTGTAGGAAGGGCATTGATATGGCAGAGGGCATCAGTATGTGAAAAGCCAGAACAGAGAGGGGGAGTTTGGCTTGTTCTGTCAGGGGAAACAAAAAGACAGATTTGGGTTCAATGTCTGGGAAAATTCCCCAACTTTTAGAGCTGCCCTAGAGTGGGATGAGCAGTCTCATAATGACGTGAGGTCTTCCAGGAGAGACTGAACAACCCACCACTTGTCCAGTGAGTAAAAAGAGGCATTCCTTTAGGTTAGTGTTGGACCATGTGGCTGCTGCTGAGGTCTCTCTGACTTTAAAAACCTACGATTGCCTCGGTGATTCGTTTTGTGTGGTCGTTGTTTGTGCTTGTGTGTGTGTGTGTGTGTGTGTGTGTGTGTGTGTGTGTGTGTGTGTGTGTATTTAGCCAAATCCAAGACTTGATTTTTGTTGCTTAGTTGATTAGTTGTGTTGGACTCTCCATGATCCCATCTGGGCTTTTCTTGGCAGAGCTATGAGAGTGATTTTCCATTTCCTTCTCTATCTCATTTTACAGATGAGGAACGAAGGTAAACAGGATTAAGCGACTTGCCCAAGGTCCCAAAGGTATTAAATTATTGAGGCTGGGTTAAGATTTGACACTTAGACTGAATACAGATGGAAGCATACTTTTTTTTTTTAACTTTCCTTATTTTCCTTGTGGGTTTTTTTTTCTCTGTTTTCTTTCACAACATGACTCTTATGGAAATGTCTTGCATGACTGCACATGTTTAACCTACATCGAATTGCTTGCCTTCTCAGTGAGGGAGATCCAGGAGAGAGGAAGGGAGAAAATTTGGAACTCAAAGTTTTAAAAACAAATGTTAAGAATTGTTTTTATATGTAACTGGGGGGAAACAAAATACTAACTTTTTTTTTAAAAGAAAAAGCAGAATGGAAAGGATCATTTTAAAAAAGACTTGATACTTATCCCTACAAAATTTCACCTTATGATTTCTGCTTGGTGAAACATTTTTGAGTGCTAAACCATGACCCCATCTATAACAAAGCTCTCTCTCACCAATCCCCAATTCTATCATACTTTTAAAAAAAAAATACTTTGAAATGTTGAAGCTCTTCTGGGCTTATTCTACAGGAGCCAACTCAAGTCTCACTTGCTTCAGGATACAGGACAGCACAACAAAAACCATAACAGCTACCATTGATATAGTGCTTTCATATTTCCAAGGCACTCTATAAATATTAGCACATTTGATCCTCACAACAACTCTGGACAGTAGGTACTATTATCATCCCATTTCACAGATGAGGAAACTGAGGCAAAAAAGGTAAAATACTTGTCCAGGCTCACACAACTAGTGAGCGTTCAAGGCATGTAGCAGAAAGAGTGTCATTTTTGTCTCTATATCCCCAATACCTAAACCAGTGCCTGACACCCAGTAGACACTATGGGAATGAATGAATGAATGGATGGGTGAATGAATGAATGAATATATTAATGAATTTAAGTCAACAGATATGGTTTGCAGTACTGGCTCTAGCAGTGAGGAAAGTCCCTTTGTGAACCTCACTTTCCTCATACAAATAATACATAGCCTACATCCCAAAATTGTTGAGAAGATCAAACTAGGTCACTCAGGTTGAGCAAGCAAGATGTCAACATATCAAGGACCTGGGATTTTCTCAGGATGATTACCCATCGCTGCTGGCCCATTCTTTCTACCCACTTAACCTCAGAGACTTGCCTGGAATTCAGAAAGGTTGAGAGATTTTCGCAGGGTCACACAGTTGGTAAGTGTCAGAGAAAGGATCTGAACTCAGTCCTCAGGATTCTAAACCCAGCAGTAATTCCACTTTACAGGGCTTCTCCTTTCTACCCTATCAAAGGGCTATATAAATGTTACTATTTTCCCTGACTGCTTCATATATTATTTGAATGAACTACTGCCATGAGGAGTTGGTATGATCTCATTTCTCATTTGATTACATCCTATTAGGGCTTCTTGAGGAAGACAGGTGGAGCAGTGGATAGAGCTCTGGGCTTGGGGTCAGGAAGATCTGGGTTCAAATGTGGTCTCAGATACTTACTAACTGTGTGACCCTGGGCAAGTCACTTAACCCCTATTTGCTTCCACTCCTCATCTATAAAATGAGTTGGAGAAGGAAATGACAAACCACTCTAGTATCTTTGCCAAGAAAACTCCATGAACAGCATCCCTGGGGTCTGACTCAACAACAACAACAACAACAACAATGGCAGCATGGGTTTCTCAAGTCCTTACTTGTGATTTCATTCTTGTAAAGAAATACTAGTGTAGGAACTCTCTCCACAAATGCAGAGCAGTAGCTTGAGTACAGTTTAGACCCTCAGAGAGCCTGGAGCATGAGATGTTAAGTAATCCATCAATGGACTCAAGGTATTTGTCAGAGATGGATTTAACCCCAATAATTTCTGCCCAGCTTCAAGGTTGGACAGCTCCTGATTACAGAAGTCTTCCAGATGTGTTGGCCTTGGTTCCCCACTGAGACTGTGAGGACTTTTTCTATCTTTCCCAAAGTGTCTAGGGCAAGAAAAGAAGAAAAGGAGGGAAGGACAAAAGAAAGGAAAGAGGAAAGAAAGAAGGAAGATTAAAGGAGGAAAGAAAAAAGGAAGGAGAGAAGGAAGAAAGAAGAAAGGGAGGGAGGAAAGAAGGGAAAGAGGGAGGAAAGAAATGAGGAAGGAAGGAAGAGAGGAAGGAAGAAAAAAGAAGAAGAGAGGGAAGAAGGAGAATCTCTGGTTTATTTATCTTTTCTTTTATGATCTTGAGGAAGTCATTTCCTTCTCTAGGTCCACGTTTCCAGATATTTAAAATAAGAGTGTTGGACTATTGAGGGTGGGAAACCTGCAGCCTTGAGGCCACATGTGGCCCTCTAGGTCCGCAAGTGAAGCCCTTTGAATCCAAACTCTACAGAGCAAATCCCCTTAATAAATGAATTTGTTCTGGAAAACTTGGACTCAGTCAAAAGGCTGTACCCAAGGACCTAGAAGGCCGTATGTGGCCTCGAAGCCAAAGGTTCCCCACCCATGGTCTAGATCAACAATTCTCTACCTTTTCCAGCCAGGATCACTGTATACTCTTAAAAATTATTAAAGGACCCTCCTCCCCCCCTGCAAGAGCTTTTGCTTATATGGTTTACATCAACATTAAACCCGTTAGAAATTAAACTATTTTGGTATTTTCATGAAAATTGTTGATGGGAGCATACTTAGAACTGTCCCTTCATATTCTGGATTCTCTGTTCTGAATGTTTGCTGGGTTCTCACCATCTACATTCTCAGGGTTCTGTGAGCTCTGACATTCCAAGTTCTATGTTCTAAGGCTTACTCTAGCTCTGCTGTACTATAGAGCATCTTCCATTTTCAATGTTCTATTTACCCAAGGGCCCTCTAAGGTAGAACATTCTACTTTCTTCAGACTAAAATCTGGGAGAATCTGAAACCTTCACACCTGGGTAGGCTTGCTTGGTCTTTTGACCAATGTGTTCCCACTGTTTCCGTGAAGGTCTATGTAGGATCTCCCTGCTCCATCCCAGCAGCACCACACATCAACACCACACCCCAGAAAGCTCTGTATTTAGAATGGGGATGATTTGGGTTTGACTCCTGGTTCCTCTACCTCTTAGCAGTCTGACTTTGGACAAGGGTCCATGAGTGCCCTAGTGTCTTTTCAGCTCTAATTCTTATCCTATCATCCCTCTCCTGGAGAAGTACCTCGGGGGCTGGTGGTGGTACCCCAACCCGACACAGTGCATTTCTGGGCAGGCTGAGGGCAGTGGGAAGGAAGTCCGATGGGCTTCACTTGGCTGTTCACATTGGCTGGTCTCTGAAGTCTGAGCAGCATCAGGTCATGCCTGTTACCATTGGACTCGTTGTGGCAAGGATGGGGTATTGATAGAGCTACCTTGAGCTCTTGCTCAGTACCCTCATGGTTCTGCAGGCTCTGCTCTCCCAGGTGGACTGTGTACTTCCTGGTGAGGGTGGGAAGAGATTGCATTACCCAGGGATCCATGCTCCCAGCACCCACCCTTCAGGGACTTTGGTATTTGGTCCTTCCCATTTGGGAACCTTGTGTCCCTATTCTGGCCCCATTGGGAATCCAGGTGTCCAGCCCTCCAGTCTCCAGCCCTCTCAGGAATGCAGTTAACTGAGCCTCTCTCCCTCAGAAACCCAGGTGCCCTCAGGCCCTACCCCTAGGGATGAAGGCATTTAGTTGCTCAGCCCCCACCCCACTGAGGGACATAGGCATCTGTACTCCTCCCTTTTGGTTCCCTCAGTTTCCCCAGCTTTTACCCCTACCACCTCAGAGACTCGCCTAACTATAAATGCAATCCATGTCCCTGAGGATCTACATAACTGGGACTCGAGGTGCTGGCCCCCAGGGACTCAGTCTCCAAATCCCAGGCCACCCCTTTCAGCAAGTCATTCCCAAAGCAGCATGAAGGAATAAAGACATGCCCAGGTACAGAGATACCCAGAACTGATAAGCTCGTTCTTCTGAGAGTCAGTCACTCTTCCCACCTTCAGCAGGAAAGGAGCCACTCACAAGAGAACAGAACCCCCACTGGGGACACAGGCTTTTCCTCCCCCACTACCTTAGTGGAGTATTTAATCTATGAAGACAAGCAGGGGCCCAGAGGATCTTTTTATTAGAAGTATACCCATCCCCATGCCTTGAGGAGCCTGTGTAGACACTTGGTCCCTGACTTCAGCCTTCTCAATGATCAAAGGATCCAACCTCCAAGTCCCAAGGCCTTGGGAGGATAGCCTTTCCCCACCCTTCAATAAAGTGATCTGTCACTGAGAAACAATGAGATAGAAACCAGCCTGTGGATGAGTTTTGCCTAGTCTCTACCCCCTCCTTAGGGACCCAGGTGTTCTTCTCCCCAGGCCCTGCTCCCTTAGGGATCCAAGCATCAGGCTCACGGTTTTTGACAGTGGGCTGCTGTAAGTACCCACTGAGGGGCCACCAGAACCCCCCCACAGAGGAGCCGCACACCCTGAAACAAGCCAGCTTGCCAGGGCTGGGAATGAGGTTCACAGGCCACTGCCCCCAACACCCTGGAGTCATCTGCCATGAGAGACCCTGAAATAGCAAGTGAGGAGGAGGTGGTTATTAAGTTGCCCTGCAGGAAGAGGGAGTGAGCTAAGAACACAGGCAGAGATTTCTTCCTGTGATACCCCAAGGGTCTACACTCACACTCTTCCTTCACCCATGCCGCATGCCAACACTGATCCACTGTATGTTTTCTCACCCACTCAGAAATATGCCTAAGCCTCTATGTCTCCACAGGCATTCACATACTCCAGTAGGCTCTCAGAAAGGTCCCATAAGCTCCCCCACAGCCTCTCAAATCCTCCCAAACTAGCAGCCCCCCTTCCCACATGCTTCCATATGTACTTTTTTCCAGTGCTCGAATAAATTTCTGCATGCCCCCCCTTGCCACCCCCTCCCAAGGACCTTCAGAATCACAAGGACTCTGGGTGTATTTTCCACATGCTGGAATACCCTTCCCTCCACCTCACCTGCACAGGTAGTCAGTAGCAGTAGGAGGAAAGCCCAATGTTTCCAGGTATGGGAGCAGGAGCCTTTAGAGGGTCCCATGGCAGGGCCTGCCGGACTGGGCAGTGGAGGGAAGGTCAGGTGGGGAATAATCATGGAGGGAGGGGGGAAAGTGAGCAGGGAAGGGTCAGGGATCAAGTTCCAGACATGTTCCTGAAGTGAAGGAGCTGGGCATAGAGGGAGAAAGACTGGGGAGAGAAGGGCATCAGAGTGACGGGATCCCTGAGGGGAGTAGAAGACAGGATGCGTGGATCCCTGTAGGGATGGTGCTTTGGGAATGGATGGCCTAGATGTCTGGTGCCTGACGGGGAGGGGAGGGAAGGACGCCTAGGTCCTTATTAGGAGGCTCACTCCCCTGAGCCCCTGAAGGGAGAGCTGGGGGCCGTTCAGTCTTGTCTTCCTCACCTTAGGGGACTCCTCCGGGGGTAGTTCTGGGCGCAGGCTCCTGGTTGGTTCCCCCGTTGGCGCTCCTATGATGTTTCACGTCCTTGGTCCCCAGATATGACCAATTCCTTGGACCAGAGCCTTTAAAGGAGGTGGACACGGTTCCTCCCTGCCCCTCCTTGCCCCGCCTCGCCTCTTCTTGCAAGACAGTCGCGTCCTTGGGAGCTGGGACACAGAAGCCTGACCGTATCAGAGGCAGTGGGGATCAGGATTCCTGGGTCCCTAAGAGGGCTGGAGCTGGGGTTAATACTTCCATCCCTGAAGGAGGCTGGAGCTGCGAGATCGGACACCCGGGTCCGGAGAGAAGGACGGCTGGCTGCAGTCAGACCTTGGAGCAGTGAGGTTAAGGAGCGGGGGCGGGTGAGAAGTCCTGGGGACCCGTGTCCCAAGAGTGGAGGGTGGAGCGATCCGGGACAGCTGGTTTGGGAGGCGCCATGACCCGGTTTCCCCTTCCTCTCCTGCCGATGCAGCGATTGGGAGGGGTAGGTTCTAGTAGTCTCGCGACGAGACTGGCAGGAGTTGAGGAATCACAGTACCAGAGGATATCAGCTCTGACAAAGTGAAATCCTCCGTCCACCCCAACGCCATATAGTTCTCCCACCTCCCATCACCTCATGGTCATGTTCAGCAGAGGGGGTGAGCGAAGTTCACCCAGGTAAAGTGACTCCCCAGGTCACACAGTCTGTTTGGGTCAAAGCCAGGCTTCCTGGCTCCCAGTGCAGGGGTTTTTCCCCACCACACCCGCTGCCTCTGAGCCAAATTCAGTAATAAGCAGAGAGGGGGCGGGAATCTATTGTTAGGCAGCCTTGTAGGTGAACGCAAAGAGTGCTTAGAGATCATCTGGTCCTCAAATCCTTAACCCAGGCTCTAGTGGTAGGTGGAGAGATTTCAGGGGCTGCGTGGACTTGAATGGGGGGGAAAATACATCTTTATTTTCACCAACCTCTAATTAAAATGTAGCATTTCCTTTTTTTTTTTCCCTGAGAAAGGGCCTCACCAGACTACCGAAGAGGTCTATCACACACACACACACACACACACACACACACACACACACACACACACACGATGAAGAATTCCTGATCTAGTCCAACCCCCTCCCATTTTATAAAGGAAGAAACTGAGGTCCAGAGAAGTCTAGTAATTTACCCAAGCACACACAGCAAGTGGCAGAGGCAATGCCTCTTGTCTCCCCCAACGCTGCTGTTTCTGCTAGACCAGGCTGTCTCCAGGCAGAAAGAGAAGGGGAAGGGCTTCTCTGTTTGATCCTTCTTCCTTCTCCCTCCTTCCCTTCTATCTCTCCTGGGAAGAAGGAGCACAAAAAGGGCACTGACTAGATGCTCATTGCCAGGAGGCATTGTTTCATTTTTTGCACATATTGCCAGTCCTGGAACATAGGGAGATGATAGGTTGGTTAAAATGATGCTTCCTAGACAAAAACCTCTCTTCTCCTCATTTTTCCCCAGCCTTTTCTCAATAGGTTACTGAACAGGATGTGGTGAACTTGCATGTGTGCAGAGGGTGGAGGGGGCGCAGCAGTCATAGACTGTTGAAAGTCAGGTAATTTGAGAGTTGGGAAGCTAGGTGGCATAGTGGATAGAGTGCCAGGTCTAGAGTCAGGAAGATCTGAGCCTCAGACAGACACTTACTAGCATTGTGACCCTGGGCAAGTCACTTAAACCTATTTGCCTCAGTTTCCTCATCTGTAAAATGAGCTGAAGAAGGAAATAGCAAACCTCTCCAGTATGTCTGCCAAGAAAACCTCAAATGGCATCATAGAAGAGTGAGACATGAGTGAAATTATTAGATGGGAGTCAGCTGAAATAGAGCAGGAGATTTGGGAGTGAGGAAAAAGGAGCAGAGATCCACAAAGGAGTGGAATCTCTTGGGAATTTGATTGTGTGTGTGTGTGTGTGTGTGTGTGTGTGTGTGTGTGTGTGAGAGAGAGAGAGAGAGAGAGAGAGAGAGACAGAGACAGAGACAGAGACAGAGAGAGATAGAGACAGAGAGAGAAAGAGAGGGACAGAGAGACAGAGACAGAGACAGAGAGAGAGAGATAAGAAAGACAGACACTGTGGGAGACCAAGACAATGAGAGAGAGAGAGAGAGACAAAGAGACAGAGAAGGACAGAGAGAGAGAGAGAGAGAGAGGGAGAGAGAAGAGAGGGAGAGAGAACCGGGAGTAGAAGAATCCACAAGTAGTAGAGAAGGATAAATTCACACTTGCAAATTCTGACACTTCCAGTTCCAGAAATATACTTCATTGAACAGAACCAGAAGAACACTGGACAGAGTAACAGTGACATTGTGCCATGACCAACTTTGATAAACTTGGCTCTTCTCATCAATGCAAGGATCCAAGACAATTCCAAAAGACTCATGATGGAAAGTGCCGGCCACATTCAGAGGAAGAACTATGGAGTCTGAATGTAGAATGCAGAAAGCAGACTATTTTCTCCTTTTTGTTGCTGTTGTTTTTTTCTCATATTTTTTCCCTTTTGATCTGTTTCTTCTTTCATAACATGACTGATGTGGAAATATGTTTAATATGATTGTGCATGTATAACCTATATCAGATTGCATGCCACCTTGGGTAGGGGAGGGAGAAAAAAAATTGGAACTCAAAATCTTATAGAAGTGAATGTTGAAAACTATCTTTACATGTAATTGGGGAAAAACACTCTTAAATGGGGAAAATAAACAACAATAACAAAAGAAATCTACCTCATAAGTGCAAGACAGGATGAGGTGTGACCAGGTGACCCACAGTTTTTGAAAGACCTACAAGTTTTGTGAACCACAAACTCACTATGAGTCAACAGGGTGATGAGGCAGCCAAAAACAGCTAATGCAGTCTAAGCTCACATTCAATCAGATCCAACAAGTATTTATTTAAATGTCAGCTGTGTTCTGGGCACCCCTGTGCCAGGCTCGGCGTGGAGTTTGAAGAATCTCTCCACTACACACTGAGAAATGTAGTGTCCAGGAGCAGGGAAGTGCCATTCCAGGTCATTGGGAGTGCTGTGCTCTCCTCCGGGCCCACACTGATGACCTGGAAGGACTCCAGAGGACGGTGTCCGAGATGGAAGAGGACCTTGAGCTCATGCCACCTCAGGAGAAATGGGAGAAACTAGGAATATTCAGCCTTGGGAAGGGAAGACTCATGGAGGGGGTAGGGTCGGTCTTCACGATTTGGAGAGGATTTCATATGGAAGGAGAAAAGTATTTTTTCTCTTTACCCCAGAGAAGAGGACCAGGAGAAACCCATAGAAGATGCAAAGGGACCATTTTAGGCTTGGTATCAGGAAAATGAGAGCTGCCCCAAAGTGGGATGGAGCACCCCGAAGGTTTGAGAGTTTCTCCTTCCTGGAGGTTCTCAGCATACAAGTTGGATGACCTCTTGATCTAAGGACAGCTCTTCAGGTTGGGATTGGATGACTCAGGGCCTTTGTAGCTGTGAGGTCGAGACCTCTCTACTTCTTCGCCCTCCCCTCAAGATTCATAGCAAAATGAGGAAACGGATGGACGAATCTATTAGGGTTAGTGTCCTATGGAGTCCCCAAGTTCGCCCTTGGAGTCCCAAGGGGATAGTCCTAGAGGATGCCATTTTTCAGTAGGTAGGGCCATCAAAGGGGAGGGACCACGTGGAGGGTCTAGGTCCCGAGGCTTGAAGGGATAGGGGTGGGATCAAAGATTGAAGGCGGAACCAGGTTTGCTGACGTCAGGGGGAGGCATTTCCGCTGTGGGCGGTATCACAAAAGGGGAGATCCCCATGAAGGCAAAACTTAGAGGGGGTGTGGGGGTGTGGTATGACAAGTGGACAGGGCTTAGAGGGATCCAATCACGTGGAGTTCTCCTTAATGGTCCTGTAGATCCAGTCCCGGTAGCGGCAGACGCTGGTGTAGACTGCTGGTCTCCTGGGTTTGGAGCAAGGCTCGGCTCCCCCTGACACCACGCCCGCCAGGGCACCGTTACAGACCAGCGGGCCCCCGGAGTCTCCCTGTATCCCGAGGGTTAGGAGGGCAGAGATGGAAGGAAAGGAGTAAAGCAAAAGAAAGAGAGAGCATGAGGTTTATGCGCTATGCAGAATCCACCACCCACCCATCCCGAGCCCCGCAGCCCAACCGTTTCTCAGCACTGAGAACCAGGTGCTCCGCCTCCTCTCAAAGATGCGAGCTCCTCCCTAGGGCTTAAAGCTCGCAGAAACTAAGGTGTTCTGATCCCACAGGCCGGCCCCCTCAGGGACTCGGGCATACTGATCCTCCAATCCTTGTCTCCTTCAGGAGCTCAAGTTCTGCTCCCATAGCTCCTATCCCCCAAGGGGCCCCAGGGTCCTGATCCCGATCCCGCCCTCCTTCGGATCACCAGCTCCTGATCCCTTTAGAGACCAAGGCTCCAGGTCTCACCTGGCAGGAGCCTCGGCCACCCTCCCAGAGACCAGCACAAATCATATTTGAAGAGATTCGACCAGGGTAGGCTCTGTGGCACAGGCGGGGCTCCAGAACGCTGATGTTCGCGCATTGAAGCGTGAGCGGATATTCAACTGTGAGAGGATAGGGAAGCAGGGTCAACAAAGAAGCGAGAAGAACACAAGAGGGCACCACCACCGCCATGCTGCCATGTAGGGCTTCACTGGCCCTCAGACGTTCCGAGTATCTCCTCCACCAGCAACGCCAGCCCTGCTCCCAAACCCGTCTCCATCCCCATCCTGAACCTTAAGCAAATCGCTATCTCTAAGCCTAGCCCCATCTCCATTTCCACCCTCTTTACCTCTAAATCCATACCCCCATCCTTATCTCTGTCCTTAATCTTTGCTGCCAACTCCAGTCCCATTCCTTTTCTCCATCTTTTATATTTACCTCCAGTTCTCTCTCCATTTCCATCTCCAACCCTATCGCTATCTCTGTCTTCAGCCTCTATTTTTATCCCCAACTATATTCCTATCTCCATCTTCTCTCTATCCCCAATCCCATTTCTAAGTGCATTCCCATCCCTGTCTTCCTCCTTTATCTTTATGCCCCAGTTCCATCCTCATCCTCGTGCCTACCCTCATCCTCACCAATCTCTTATATTAATTCCCATTCTTTACCTTCAATCCTATTTCCATCTTCATTCACATTCCCATCTCTATACCTGTTTATATCCATCGCTCTCTCTTTCTGTCCCTGTCCTCATCCTGATCCAGATCTGTCCCTCTGACCCTAATCCCGTCTGGTTATCCTCATTTTCTCTCTTTTCCATATTCATCTCCATCTTTTCCTGCATCTCAATGACAGCCCAGACCAAGACCCACCATCAGGACTGGAGATGGCCCCCCAGCCAGAGATCAGACAAGTGGTGCCAGGTTTGACACAATTCTCGCTGATGTTGAGGGGCTTCACAGATGAATTCAACCTGGCTGGCCTCTTCAGGCGAATCAGCATGAGATCATGGTTGTGATCGTGGGCTCTTAGGTCACTGTTGAAGTCTGGGTGGGGGAAGAAATCAGTGACCCGGAACAGCTGCTCTGGCCCTTCCCATTGCCACAAGTGATGTTCTCCAAGACGCACCCACAGGTACCTATAGGGGAAAGGGAGTGTGGTGGGAGAGGGTCGCTGTAGGAGTTGGGGTAAACATCGAAACATCTCTGGGCCTCTGCATTCTACTTCTGTCTATCACTAGTCACATGGGATCTTAAACAAGCCACACCCTCCAGACTTTTAAAAGAGCTATTTGTGACCTTAAGCAAGTCAGATGCCTTCTGTGGGTCCCCCTTTCTTTCTCTCATGCCACAGGATGAATCATTGATGTTATGTGACTTGGAACACCCATCCTCTCTGGGCTTCCAATCATGAGCTTAGGTGAATCAGAGATCTATGATGTCAGAGCTGAAAGGATGCCCAGAGATCCTAAGTACACCCCCATCACTTGCTAGACGAGGAAACCAAAGGACAGAGAGAATATAATTTTCCAAATCCCCCATTGGTGTGGGAGCCAATGGTTGGGGCTAGAGAAACAAGCTAGCTTCTGTGTTTCTCTCTGTTTTTCTGATTGGTCTCTTCACTGAGTAGGATGGGCGATAAATGCCAGCAGAACTGGAGTCCCTGACTCCCAGTTCCTGAATTTTCTACTGCATCCAATCATATCTCCATGGGAAATCAAATAAGAAAGGTAGCCTCTTACAGCTTCCTTCCTCCACTTGCACAATGAGATGAGTTCTTCATGGCCATCAATATTTTATTGGCCTTCACTGGGCTTCCATTGTGTTATTTGGTACCATGAGGAGAGTTTCAGGTGCCGTGTAACTGTGGATAAGTCATTTATCCCCTCTGGGCTTCTATTTCCCAATAGAAACAAAGCATGAAACTTGTAGTTTTAGACCAGTACCACACTCCATCTGGACAGCTAGGTGGCGTAGTGGATAAAGTGTTGGTTCTGGAGTCAGGAAGACTCATCTTCATGAGTTCAAATCTGGCCTCAGACACTTACTAACTGTAACCCTGGGCGAGTCACTTAACCCTGTTTGACTCAGTTTCTTCATCAGAAAAATGGAGAAGAAATTGGTGAAATTGTTCCAGTATCTTTGCCAAGAAGAGCATCAGAACAGGATTATGAGGCAAACAGGGTTAAGTGACTTTCCCAGGTTCACACAGCCAGTAAGTGTCTGAGATCAGATTTGAACTCAGGTCTTCCTGACTCCAGGACTCACACTCTATTCACAATATATGGAGAGAAATAAGATATAAGAATACTTGAAGGGTAAGATAGAGGCAGGACTTTTTATATTTGATCTTGGAGGTAATAGGAAACCATTGGGGTTTCTTAAATAGGTGGAAGGGTAGAGGTGGTCAGATCTGCAATTTAGGAAGATTAATTTGACAGTTGAATGGAGGATGGACTGGAATGGGGAGAGATTTGAAGAAGGAAGACTAACCATAGGGCTGCTGCAAAGTACAGTAATAAGATGATGGACCTGCACCAAGGTGGTGGCATGTCAGAGGAAAGGAGACATATTAGAGATGTTATAAAAATATAACCAACAGGATTTGTCAGCAGATTAGATATGGGGGGAGGGGGGAAGGAGTTGAGATGAAACCAAGGTTGCAAGCCTAGGTGACTAGAAGGATAGTTTTATCCTGAGGTGGGATGGTCAGGGGAGGTATCTCCAGCCTTGATAGAGGACCCTGGTCTAGAATAACATGAAGATGGAGAGGAGGATGAGAGGTGGATGGATAAATAGAGGATGAAGATTGAGGTGGGAATGGTGCCAGAGGGAAGGATCAGGGGATAAAGACGGAAGGGTCAGATATAAAGATAGAAGGCAGAGATAGGGATGACTAGTAATAGGGAAGCTAGGGAAGAGGGAGTATTGGGGGGGAGGGGGTGAATAAGTTCAGACCATGTTGAGTTTAAGATATCTCTGGGACATCCAATCTGAAATATCTAATAGGTAGTTGGAAATGAGAGCCTGGAGACTAGGAAAAGGATTAAGGCTGAATGAGAAGATCTGGCAATCATCAGTATAGAGATAGTAATTGAAATCATGAGAGCTGATGAGCTCACCGAAGGAAACATTATGGAGGGAGAGGAGAAGAAGGCCCAGGAAAAAGCCATGGGGGATGTCCACCATCATTGGGCATGACCCGGACAAAAGTTTGGCAAAGGAGATTTGGGAGTGACCAGAGAGGTAGGGGGAGAACTAGGATAGGGTAGTGTCATAGCAACTAGAGAAAAAGAGTTATCTCAGAGAAAAGGAAAGAACCAACAGTGTCGAAGGCTGTAGAGAGGTCAGGAAGAGTGAGGACTGAAAAACAGCCATCAGATTTGGCAGTTAAGAGATCACTGGTAACTTGGGATAGAATTGTTTCAGTTAAATGATGAGGAAATTTTAAAAAAGAAGCAAAGAAGGAAAAGTATTGATTATAGACAGTCCTTTAAAGGAATTCAGCCACAAAAGGGATGAGATACAAGATTATAGTAGGGATAAATGGACCAAGCAAGAGTTGTTTGTTTTTTTTTTAATATGAGGGAGAATTAGGCATGTTTGTGGGTAATAGGGAAGCAGTCAGGAGATAGGGAGAAATTGAAGATAAATGAAAGGGTAGGGATAACACAGGGGGCAACTTGTTGGTAAAGTTAAGATGGAATGTGTTCCCTTGTGCAGGTAGAAAGGTTTGCCTTGGTAAAAAGATGGCATCCCCAGGAATCCAACTCTGAACCTCAGCTCCCTGGTCTTCTCAATGACCTTACCGTCCCAGCCCTCAAACCCTTTGGGCCCTAGCTCCTCCTACTCCTTATCATTCCCCTGACATTCGGTCAGTTCCTGCTCCTCATTTACCTCCATTCAATCCACTGGAATGATAGCTTGTGGGTGCTTAATTCCATGTGACCTTATACAAAGACCTTTGTTTCCTCTTCTGTGCAATGGGTAGGCAGGAGGGGGGGAACAGGAGGGGGGAGTCTCAGGTGCTATGTGACAGTTGACAAATTCCTCAAACTCTCTGAGCCTCCAACTCTAATACTGAGCCTTCTAATTTAATAGAGAATAGTAAAGGAAGTCAAAGGTTGGAACTCATGGAATCACTGATTTATGAAGTATCACAGCTGGAATGGACTTAGAGGGGCAGAGCGAAGATGACGGAGAGAAAGCAGACTTACCTGAGCTCTCCCCCAAACCCCTCCCTAACAAATCCTGGAGTGACAGAACCCGCAAAATGATGGGGTGAAACCATTTTCCAGCCCCAGACAACTTCAAAGTTTGGCAGGAAAGATCTCTTGCACAGGGGTGAGAGTGGAGCACAGTCCAGTGCAGGCCATGTCAGTTCAGACCCAGACCCAGCAAACCAGGAGCAGACTTAGGGAGCCACTGAATCAGCAGTGGCAGCAGCTGCTTTCAGAGCTCTCAGTCTGTAGACAGTAAAGGGGTCGAACAACTGATCAGAGGGAGATTACAGGGATCTCTTTGCTGGCACTAGAGACAGGACTTTGTTGCTTTGCCCATACTGAGAAACAGGTGGCAGTCCAAGGGGGCAATTCTAGGACAAGGAGGAAAAGTAGCACACAAGAGTTTGCAGCAGCAGTGCAACAGGGACCCTCATCACAGTTACGGGGCAGGAAAGAGGGTTTGAGGTCACTCAAAGACCAGAGCACAAGTCAGGAGAGTAGTAATCACCTCTCCTTAGATCATACCACCTTAGAAGAACTAAAAACTTACAGGTCCCTAGAAGTAGCTCTGAAAACAACTTCACAAAAAATCTGAACCTTGGGACAGTATGCCCTCCACCCTGGAAACAGAGCCCCACTTTAGCAAGGAGTTAAAAGATAACAAATAGGCTGGGTAAAGGAAAAAATGCTGACCACAGAAAGTTACTATAGTGACAAAGAAGATCAAAACACACACTCAGAAGAAAAGAGCAAAGTCAAAATTCCTATATCCAAAGCCTCCAAGAAAAATCTAAATTGGTCTCGGGCCATGGAAGAGCACAAAAAGGATTTTTAAAATCAAGTAAGAGAAATAGAGGAAAAATT
The DNA here is from genome assembly GCA_028646515.1 of Pseudochirops corinnae. Taxonomy (NCBI): domain Eukaryota; kingdom Metazoa; phylum Chordata; class Mammalia; order Diprotodontia; family Pseudocheiridae; genus Pseudochirops; species Pseudochirops corinnae. Next base: position 24,066,027 of record CM053588.1, read on the forward strand.
GGGGAAAGAAATGAGTGATGCAAGAACATCATGAAAAAAGAGGCAGCAGCTTGGTAAAGGAAGACACAAAAAAATTCTGAAGAAAATAACACCTTAAAAAACAGAGTAGGCCAAATAGTAAAAGAGATACAAAAGTCCAATGGGGAGAAGAGTGCTTTGAAAAGCAGAATTGATCAAATGGAAAAAGAGGCACAAAAATTCACAGAAGAGAACTCCTTAAAAAGGAAATTTGACCAAACAGAAAAAAAGGCATAAAAATTCACTGAAAAAAAGGCATAAAAATTCACTGAAGAACTCATTAAAAAATAGAACTGACTGAATGAAAAAGGAGATACAAAACATCACTGAGGAAAATAATTACTTAAAAATTAAAATTGAGCAAGTGGAAGCTAATGACTTTTTGAGGCACCAAGAAGCAATAAAACAAAACCAAAAGAATGAAAAAATAGAAGACAATGTGGATTATTAGAAAAAGAACTGATATAGAAGATAGATCCAGAAGACATAATTAAAAAATTATTGGACTTCCTGAAAACCATGATCAGAAAAAAAAAACCTAGACATCATCTTTCAAGAAATTATAGAGGAAAACCTCCCTGATAGTCTAGAAACCAGCGGATAAAATAGAAATTGAAAGAATCCAGCAATCACCTCCTGAGATCCCAAAATGAAAACTCCCAGGAATATTATAGCCAAATTATAGAGCTAAGGAGAAAATATTACAAGCAGCCAGAGAGAAATAATTCAAGTATTGTGGAGCCACAGTCAAGATAACACAAGATTTAGCAGCTTCTACATTAAAGGATCAGACAGCTTAAAATATGATATTCCATGAGTTCAAATTCAGCCTCAGACACTTAACACTGACTAGTCATGTGACCTTGGGCAAGTCACTTAACCCCAACTGCCCTGCCTTTCCCACTCCAAAAAGCAAAAAAGAAAAAAAATATATATGATATTTGGGGGGGAGGTGTGCAAAGGAACTAGGAGTACAACCAAGAATTGCCTGTGCAGCAAAACTGAGTATAATTTTTTTTGGGGGGGAAATGGACATTCAATGGAAAAGAAGACTTTCAAGCATTCCTGATGAAAAGACCAGAATTGAATAGAAAATATGACTTCCAAATATGATTCAAGAGAAGCATAAAAAGGTAAACAGGTAAAGAAAATCATAAGAGACTTAATAAGGTTAATTTATTTATATTTCTACATGTGAAGATGATACTTGTAACTCATAAGAACTTCCTCAATATTACGACAGTCAGAAGGAGTGTATATAGACATGAATGTGAGTTGAATGTAGTAGGATGATATCTTTAAAAACAAAATTAAGGAATGAGAAAGAGGAATGCAGGGAGAAATGGAAAGGAGGAAATAGAATGGTGTAAATTATCTCACATGAAAGAGGCAAGAAAAGAACTATTACAGTGGAGGGGAAGATTGGGGAGTTGGCAGGAAATGCTTGAACCTTACTGTCATTGGAATTGGCTCAAAAAGGGAATAAATACACACTCAATTGTATGTGGAGATCTATCTTACCCTACAGGAAAGTAGGAGGGGAAGGGAATGAGGGGGAAGGGTGGATTGGGGGGAGGCAATAGAAGCAAAACACTTTTGAGAAGCGACAGAGTGAAAGGAGAGAGAGAATAAAATACACAGGAGGAAATAGGGTGAAAGAAAATATAGTTAGCAATCAAAATATGAAAAAAAACACTTTGAAGCAAGTTTCTCTGATAAAGGCTTCATCTCTCAAGTATGTTGAGAATTAATCAAATTTATAAAAATAAGCTATTTCCCAACTGACAGATGATCAAAAAAATATGAACAGCCAGTTTTCAGATGAAGTAATCAAAGCTATCTAGTCACATGAAAAGATGCTCTGAATCACCATTGATTGGGGAAATCAAATTAAAACAGTACTGAAGTACTACCTCACACCTATTAGACTGGCTAATAGGACAGAAAAGGAGTATGATAAATGTTGGAGGGATTGTGGGAAAATTGAGACACTAATGCACCATTGGTGGAGTTGTGAACTGATTCAACTCTTCTGTAGAACAATTTGAACTATGCCCAAATATTTAAAACAGCTCTTTTCTGGCAGCAAAGAATTGGAAATTGAGGGGTTACCCATCTATTGGAGAATGACTATACAATTAGTGGTATATGATTGTGATGGAATGCTATTGTGATATAAAAAATTATGAGCTCGATGCTCTCAGAAAAACCTGGAGAGACTTACATGAGCTGATACAAAGTGAAATGAGTAGAACCAGGAGAACATTGTACATGTAAACAGCAATATTGTTCAATTGTCAACTGTGAATGACTTATCTATTCTAAGCAATACAATGATCCAATACAGCTCTGATGGACTTATCGTGGAAAATGTTATCCTCTCCAAGAGAAAGAACTGATGTAATCTGAATACAGATTGAAGCGTTTTTTTTTTTTTCTTTTTAGAGGGGAGAAGGCAGGGCAATTGGGGTTAAGTGGCTTGTCCAAGGTCACACGATTAGTAAGTATTAAGTGTCTGAGGCTGGAATTGAACTAAGGTACTTCTGACTCCAAGCTGGTGCTCTATTCACTGCGCCACCACCCGCCCCAGGATACTTTTTTTAACTTTATTTTTCTTGGGTTTTTATTTTGATCTATGTTTTCTTTTACAACATGACTAATATGGAAATATGTTTTGCATGATTATAAATGTATAACCTCTGTCAAATTGCTTGCCTTCTCAATGAGGGGAGTGGGGATGGAGCGAGAGAATTTAGAACTCGTTTTTTTAAATGAATGCTGAAAATTTTTTTACATATAATTGGGGGAAATAAAATACTAAATTACAATAAATAAATAAATTTTAACAAAAGAAAAATAATAAATTCAAAAGGGAACTTAGAAGTCATCTTTACTTCACAGGGCCCCAGAGGCAAGAAAAAACTTACCTAAAGTCCTCTTAGGCCACTCAATCATTAAGTGGCTATGCTAGGACTAGAAACCCAGCCCCAATTCCAAGTCTAAGATTCTTTTCATCTCACTTTTCTTCTCTCCATAGCATCTCAGGAGGGTTATGTTCAAATCTGAGAGCCACGCTTTAGGGGGCTACTGATATACTGGAGAGTATCCAGAGAAGGCCAACCAGATTTGAGAAGAGTCTCAAGTTAATGACATATGAAGAGAAGTTGAAAGAACTGGGAGTATTTACCCTGGAGAAGAAGAGACTTAGGACAGATTGGAGAGTTTTCTTTCGGTGTTTAAAGGGCTGCTGTATAGGAAAGAGCTCATCCTTCTTCTGACTGCTCCCAGTGGAGACAACTTGGAGTGGCAAGGCTAAGCTGAATGGGAGGTGGGGATGTAAAGGCAGATTTCAGCTTGATATAAGCAAATACCTCTGATGATTTGGGTTATCTCGAAGACAAAGGGCTCCTGCAGGAGGCTGGTCTCCCTAATATACCTCAAGTAAAGATTGGATAGCTACTTTTCAACAATTTTGTAATGGGCTCCCTATTCAGGGATGGTTGAACCAGAGAGCCTCTGAGTTCTTTTCCAGTTCTGAGTTTCTGTGAGTTTGGTGATGATAAAAATAACGGGATGGAAAATGGAAATATTAGAGTGGAATATTATAATGGAATATATTAATAATGGAAAATATTAGCATGAGTTTAACAATCATAATGGCTATTAATTATATTGCATGCTATATGTTATCACATTATAATTCTATGTTAATAATACATATATGGCTCTTCAATATTTATGTACATCATCTCATTTGATACTCACAACAACCCTGAGAAGTAGACTAGACATGTTCCTTTATTCTGAGAATGGGGAAACTGAAGCTTTGGGAGGCTAAGCGTTACACAGCTAATAAGCGAGCAGGTAGGATTTGAACTCAGATCTCTCTCAAGCCCATACTACCTCTTAAGCAAGTCTATCACAGAGTCTCGAAATCTTATTTAGAACCAGAGGGAGCCTTAGAAGACATTCTTCCTTTCAGTTTATAGATGAGGAAGCCAAGGCGTCAAGGTGAGAAATGACTTGAGCACGAGGTCATGACATAGGTGGTAAATTGTGAAGGCCTGCCTTGAACTCAGGTCCTCGGGCTCAAATCCAATGTTTTTTTCCTGGGACCACAATCTTACAGAGCCTCATGTTCAGCACCTACAGTACCTTGATTGAGCAGTCATGCAGTCCCCGCTGAGCCCTCCAATGAAGGTGATTGTTGCCTGTCCCAGTTGCTGCCTGTGTGACCTCAGTAAGTCACTTTTCTACCTAAGAGCTTTGGAGTAAATGGTCCCTAAGGTTCTCTTCCCACTCTGATGTTCTCTGCCTTTCTGAATCCCTGATCTGCCCTTCTAGATAAGGAATCTCTGATGGAAGAGGCTTCCTTTTACAGGCCGTCATCTCCCTTTCCACCATTTCTCTCCCAGTGCTCTGCCAGGAGGAAGTCCAAGACGTACTTCTGTCTCCCCTCTGGAAGTGAGAAAAGCAAAAGCAGGAAGTACAGGGATGGCTAGGTGGTGCAGTGAGTGGAGCACTGGCCCTGGGATCTGGAGGACCTGACCGAACTCAGACACTTAACACTTACTAGCCCTGTGACCTTGAGCAAGTCACTTAACCCCATTGTCCCGCCTTCCCCCTCCAAAAAAAAAGAAAAGAAAAGGAGGAAGTATGGGCAGGGTTTCTCAGGCAAAGCAGGGAAAAAAAAATAAGTTCAGAGAAGGTGCCTCTTGGACCTCTGTAGACAAGCAGAAAAAAAGCAATCACTCCTCCCACACCAAGGCATCAATTGTCTCCCTTTAAGGTTTTTCTTTAATCTTCTGTTTTCTAAACTATCTCCAGTTTGGTCTCGTGTGAGTCTCTCTCCACGCCCCTCCCTTTTCTGTCTCCTCTGTCTCAGTGTCTGGTCCATACCACTTCTATTCTGCCTCTGTCTCTGTGTGTCTGGCCTTTCTTCTGTCTCTATACTTCTATTTCTGCCCTCCCCTCAATCTCTTCATCTGTCTCTATCTTCTGTCTCTGTTTCTGCCTTATCTCTCTGGCTCGTATTCTCTTTATCTCTTTTTTTCCCTCTCTCTGTCTCCCTGCCTACATCTCTTTTTGTCTCCAGCCACCCATTTCTCCATCTCCCTCACTCCAGCTCTGCCCCCATCTCTTTCTGCTTCTATCTTTCCTGATCTCTCTTTTCCCAGATCCTCCAAAAGTTAAACTTTTGTTTAATCTTCCCTCCTCTCTGTGATATATAACCTGGGCCTTCCCCCACCTGATTCTTGACCCAAGGAATGTGTGGGTTGAAAGGGACCCCACCCACCAGAAATAATCACCCTATCTCCAACAGGTCTGGTGACTTCGGAGGGGAGTGGCCCCATGGAGGGGAGTGTGGAAAGTTCCCAGTTCTAGTGGTACCACTCACCCCCCTCAGCAGACCCTCAACATCCATGACAACCTAGAGTCTAACCTCAAACTCTTGCTTCAATAACAGTTTCTAAGCCTTAAGAGACATCAGGGATAGTCTAGCCCAAGACCCTAAAATACAGAAATCTCCTCTACAACAGACCCAACGAATGATCATCCAGGCTCCACATAAATGACTTCCAATAACAGAGAACTCAGTACTTCCTGATGCAGCTAATTCCACATTGGGGAACCCTAATTGAATGAGGAATTCTTCCTTCCACCCATAAGAAACCTTCCTGTCCTCTGACTACCATGCCCCTTATCATGTCCTCTATAGTCAAGCAAAAACTCTAATCCTTGTTCCCTTGGCCAGACCCTCAAAGATTGGACAGTTATCATCCTAGCCCTGCCCCTCTGCCTGCCCCAGTCTTCCCTTCTCTGGGATAATCCTCAATTTCTTCAGCTGATCCCCCAGCCCACCTTTTGTCCTTCCTAAATAACCCTTAGTAGCTGGGGACCACCTGTCCTCCTGTCCACCAGTCCCACCCAACTCTGTTACTCAAATCTCTAGTGAACTAAAGACAAATGCCCCAATGGGAAGGGGGAATGGAGGGAGGGAATCATCCTGCTTTTTCCATTAAGGCTCTGGCCAGCCTCTGCTTCTTTGTGCACATCTTTCTGTTTCTTCTTTGTGTTACTACACGTATTTTTTGTTTCTGTCTCTATCCATCATTCTGATTCTCTCTCTCCTTTCTCTCTTTCTCTTTCTGTCTCTCTTGATTTATCTGTCTCTGTTTACCTCTGTCCTCCCTATCTCTATCCATCCTTCTGGGTTTCACTTAGGAAAGAGGCTCAGCCCTTTGGGACTGGGCCTGAGACCCAGGAATCGAGATGGGGACCAAAGTTGAAGGCGTTCTCTCTAGTGAGGGGATGCACAATGGGATTCCTCCAGAGCATGTGGAATGGTGTTCTAGATAAAACTCTGAAGGACCCTGGCTGCTTTATCCCATAACTGTCTCCCTCCCCACAGCCTCTTCCACCTCACTGGGCCTTATAAGAGGGTCCTTTCCCCATTTCCTCCCTGTCTTTTTCACTTCTTCAATCTGCTTAGCCTCCCCTACCATCGTACCTGGATCTCTGCATTTTCTCAGTCTTCTTGCCTTTACCAGCTTCCTGCACCTCCTGGATTTCCCCATATCCCCCAGTTCCCTGGCTCAGTGTCTCCTTTTCTTCCAGCTTCTCCTCCTTCTTTACAATGAGGCTTCTAATCTGCCCCTGTCCCTCAGCCTCCTCTACACATTTGGATGTGTTCAGTCTCCCCAGTCTCCTTGCTCCACCTAAGCTCCTGTACTCCCGAGGGTCCTGAAAACTCCAGGTTTTCATTACTCTAACCTCCTCACCTCCCTAAGGTCCCTAGTCTTCCTAGCCTCCCTGACTTCTCCAGTCTCTCACCTCTCTAAACAGTTCTAATGCTCCTCCCTCCTCAAATGTCCTAAATTCCATCTCATCACCCCAGCCTGTTTGGTCTATCAGTCTCCCTACCCTCTCCAAACTCTGGACTCCCCAACCTCTTCAAACTCACCGCCTCCTCAGAATTCACACCTTCCCACTTTCCACAAATTCCTGAGACCCCATGGCCTTCCTCTCACTCTCAGCCAGCCTTCTTGGCCTCCAAAGTTTCTTGACCTCCCCATCTTCCTTGGCTTCCTGGCTTTCAAAGGCCCTTGAATCCCCTGGTCCTAGCCTCTCTGGTCTCCTCTGCTTTCAGCCTCCACAGATTTGGCCCCCTCACTTTTCCATCTACCTTGGCCTCTTATCTCCTACCTCCTGAGACCCATCCAACCCCTCTTGTCTCCTGGTGTCTGAATCACCCTATATCCTGAGTTTTTCTGGGCTCCTCAGCCTTCACACTCATTCAGGTTATAAGCTTTCCTTAACCTTCTCAAGCTTCATGGTTGTCTTACTCTCCCCAAACCTCCCTTCCTGGCCTCCCTAAACTCTCCAGATGAAGAACAAGGTACTCTTAGAAGTTATCTGGTCCACTTTCCTCATTTGATAGTTGAAAACACTGATGGCCACACAATGTAAACCAACTTGGCCAAGGTCACCAAGGAGGGAAGTGGTTCTGAACACCCAATTATGTTCCTTCCAATCCACAATTTCTGTTGTATCATTCTGTCAGCCTCCCAGGTGACTACAAGCTCTTCAAACTTCCAAGCCCCCAAAGTTACCCAAACTCTTCAAACTCTATGGACTCTCCAGCCCCAGGAGACCTTTCTTGTGTGTCACAGACCCCTCAGGAAGTCTGGGAAAGCCTAGGGACCCCTTCTCAGAGTGCCACTTTTAAATATATAAAATGAAATACCTAGAATTCCACAGGAAGCCGGTTGTATTGCAATATAGAGGTTTGTTTGTTTTTTTCTTCATCCAAATACATGAATTCTCTGAAATCTTTCCATGGAACCCTCGGGCATCTATGGACCACAAATTCTAACTCCCTGTATCTTTGGCCACCGAGCACCTCAGCTTCCTCAGTCCCAGATTCTCTGACCTCTGTCCTCTCAAAATCCAAGACCTCTGGGATTTCCAAAAGCTGCTCTACTTTAACAATTACCCAGACACCCTTTCTTCCCTCCCTGCTTGACAAGGTCTTGGCCCCACTCACGGTTTGCGGCAGTGGGCAGCTGTGAGTAGCCATCGGTCATTGAGCAGAGTGGCCCCACAGAAGAGGCGGGTGAGGAAAAAGAGACCAGCCTGCCAGGGCTGTGAGTTGGGGATGCATTCTTCTGCCCCAATGGTCCTTGTGTCTGTCCAACCCTGCCCTAGGGAGACAGAAGACAGGTCAAGCGTCAGTGGAAATCTGATAGATTAGACTAGTACCCTCAAGACAAACAGTACCATAGACTTGGGGGAGGGTAGGTAAACAACATACAAACCGACAGATGGATATTTATATAGAATGACAGGCAGGAAGGCAGAGAGACAAAAGATTTCCAGGCAAAAAGACAGTTCCATAAACCAAACAAGCACAAGACAGATAGACAAAGAAGCAAATATGCAGTAGGCAAAAGAAACCTCACCTGCCCAAAGGAGCATCAACAGTGATGCCCAGATGCCCGGGTTCATGGTTCAAGGCTCCAGGAAGAACCCACTAGAGCTGGTATGAGTGAGAAGGATGTAAGAGACCAGCTGAGAGGCTCCAGATGCCTAGGCCCTTAGTCCTGCCCTCTCCCTGGATGCTTTATGAACTAGCTGGGGGCCATCCCCTCCCTGCTTCCTCCTCCTTCAATGATTAATTGGGTTGGGAAATTATCCTGAGAGGAGGGAGCCCCAGGGCCTGAGGGGAGGGGGGAAGCATACCTCTGGGCTGACCTCCTAGCCTGAACCCCAGACTGGGGCTACAATATTCAGGATCAGCTGGCTGCTTACTGGAAGGTTGGTCTAGTTGTACACAGTGTGGGGTGGGACCTGGGTGTGTGTGTGTGTATGTGAAGGGGCCAGGGCCACACCCCTGAGCTCCCCAAAGGTAAACCCTGATTCCCCCACCCCTGGGGGGGAATGATTACAGTGGATTTTCCTTCCCCTTGAGAAAGAGAAGGAAGGAGAAGAATACAGAGAAGTCAGTGGTTCCCTCCAAGCTGAGTCAGGAACAGCAAGTTTATCCTGTATGGGATGTGAATGACCTGTGACCTCACAAGGACAATGGGAGGGTCTTATGAGAGTCTGGACAAAATTAGGGCTGGAGAAATTCCCTGAAGACACAGAAACTGGGAAAGAGAGAAGGAAAGACAAGGAAATAAGAAGAGGCATCAGGACTAGGGAAACAGAGACATCAAGACAGACCTGAGGACTTGGAGGGGAGAGGGAAGGCACATATTCCAACTGAGACTCTCCTCCCAGCCCTTGAGGCCCTGGGAGCAGTTCTTAGAGGCAAAAGCATGTTGGCTTCAAACCAGGATTAGGAAACTTGTGAGCCACTCCCCCAGCAGAGGGAACCACCTCCTTACCCAGGATAGATGAGAGTACAACAAATGGGACAGGGAGAGCAGAGAACCCCCCCATCTCCTCTCCTCTCCCTATCTCTCTTCACTTCTGTCCATTTTCTTTTCTTTCCATTTCCCTTCATCTCCTGCATATCTTCACCTCTTCTCATGCCCTTCATGTGCTTAGTTCAGCATCTTGAGTTTTACTCTAGGAGTGCAGATAAAAAAAAATGGTCCATCCCTTATAATCAAGGTGCTTCTATCCTAATAGGGAGGCTCCGGTGTGGACACAAAAGAGTATTATGATATAAGGTAGTAGAGTATCTCAAATTACAGAGTTCAAAACAACTTTTGGGTCAGTCTGAGGGTCTGGCCATACCAAACTGGTCATTTCAACATGTCTAGTAGATGGCCATTGTCTTTTACAGACCTTTGGCATAAGGGGGTCCCTTCTGAGAGGACAGAGGTTCCCCTTTTGGCTCTTGTTTTCTAGGATTCTGTTTGGAGTGTTCGAGGCTTTGCCAGAGATGGGATGGTCAAAAGGAAAGGTTCCCTTTGGGGGACCAGAAAGACCCATGCCAATTGTTGTTCAAAGGGAGTGACGTCTAAGAACTGCTACAGGTGGATATCTGTACCTGGGAAGATTGAAAGGATGACCTTGCAAATGCAATGGGAGGATCCTCTTGATTCAATTTCCCCATTATATTATATCCTTCTAAGTGGGAAATTTTTCCCACCTTCTTAATTCTGAACCCGGCTATGATATTCCATGAATAATGTGGAACTTTGCTATATGATTGGCTATTCCAAAATAATTGTTAACTACCACCCTCACCTTGAATGAAACAGAGTTAAGGAGGCTTATGTCAGGTCAAGCATAAGCACTGCTTCCTGGACCTGGGAATAGGGATAAGCTAGAGGTGATGGCTGATTCTTAAGACTATTTTATCCTTTCCTTTCTGATGCTAAACTTTGTAACCCTCCTTGAATCTGAAAGGATAAGGTTGGGGTTTTTGTTCGTTTGTTTGTTTTTTTAACTGTGGGGATCTTGTCCTGAAAACTCTGCCCAGGCTTAGTGTATAGACAGAACGAAAGGAAGTGTGGGTCATATTTGTGTGTGTTGTGAGGAGGGGAGGTAGCATGGTAGGTATACAACACCCTAAAGGCATCTGTCACTGCCTTGGGACCAAAATACACCCTCTTTAAAGGTCTTTTTCTAAAGGTCTTATTCTTGAAGGGACAGTTTTCATATCATTGTAATCACGCCCCTCCTTCTTCTCTTCGTATTTCTATAACAAATTTCTATAACAAGGGCAAGTAAACTGGAAAATTTTACATGTATAATAAATCCTGTTGCAGTACTCAATATCTCTGAGTTACTATTATAGGATGCAAAAATGAAAGATTTTACTATTTTAAATTTTACTATTCTGAATTTGTAGTCTCTAAGAGTTATAGATTAATGGGTAAGATTAAGGCATTAAAGTGTTTCATTCTATCTGGATGATTTGAAGATGATATAGCCTTGAAGGGGAGATAGGACAATTAGGACAAAAATGTGATATGACAAACATGTAAAAGTTTTACATGTTAATGAAATAGTAAACTTTACTCTGATAAAATAACAAGATTAGATTGTTTTCTTTAATATCTATATGTGTGTATGTGATTGACTTCCATATGTTTCCTTTAAGAATGATGATAAAAGGACACATATGTAGAGGGCATTTGAGGTGACCACATGACCTAGTATATTGGAAAACCAAAGTTAAGAGGAATATCCCTCCAAAAATGCCTTGGAAATGAGATCTATTCCAGAATTTCCAAGGAGGTATGCTTTCAAATCAAATGGCTACATGGAACAGCTAAGATTGGAGATGAAATAAATTGATTAAATGCTGTTTAATCTTTAACCTGCCTTAATTTATATACAAATATGGTTTAACTAAATTCATTTTCTTAGGAGATGTATGAGATAATAACTCTGTTTAACTAAGCTTGTTTAACTTTTACAGCATTGAAAGAAACCTGGGATTATTAATCTGTCTTTTTTTTTTCTTTTCGGTGATAGTCATGGCCATATCTGTTCTATCAGTGTTTGGAATAGTTCCCTGTATTGTGTAGTGTACATTTGTTTCTAAGTCCCCTGACTTACAGCCCTGCAATGGTTACTCAGTTTGATCCCTCTGACTATGAGTTGCCCACAATCTGGTCCCTATCACTCTTTAAAGAAATTCTCTCAAGCAGCAGAAAAGGAGATGCTTTCACAGACTCAGGGTATTTTAAATTTTAACCTAGCTATCGTTTCCATAAATGTCCTTCTGCTAATATATGAGTGCTGGACTTTAAGCCCCAAAGGTGGGAATTGTGGAAAAAACCTTTATGACATTGTTTGAACCTAGACCTGTGTGACTGAGGAACCAGATCTAATGCTTAGAGCTCAGATGTGTTTAATGCTCAACTGAGAACTTAGGTGGCACTAACCAGAAACTCAGTCATATTCAAAGTTTGATGAAAGGAATGTGAGGATTTTTTTTTTTCCTTATATACATCTCAAGGGGTAGTTAGGTGGCACAGTATATAGAGCACCAGACCTGGAGTCAGGAAGACTTGAGTTCAAATGTGACCTCAGTCACTTACTAGCTGTGTGATCCTGGACTAATTATTTAACACTGTTTCCCTCAGTAAAATGAAAAGGAAATGGCAAACCATTCCAGTATCTTTTCCAAGAAAACCTCAAATGGGTTCATGAAGAATGGGACATGACTGAACAACAAATGTATCTCAAATAACCCACATGTGTTATCCTTTGTTTGAATCCTATATAATGTGCAATTTAAAGATATCGGAGGAGTGGGCAAATGACTCGTCACCTCTCTCCTCTGCTGGATGACTTAAAAACTTCTTTCTAAATTATTTCAGGTTTAGGTTTTGTTCTCAGCTAACAACATACAATAAAACAAGTCATTCCCCGATAGATAGCTGGTCAGAGGAAATAAACAAGTGGTTCATAAGGGAAGAAATCCAAGCTATTAACAGTCATATAAAAAAGGCTCTAAATCACTAATAATAGGAAGAATGCAATTAAAACAACTCTGAGGTTCTATTTCACACTTAATAGATTGGTAAACAGGACTGAAAAGGGCAATTGTCCAGCAATTGTTGGAGGGTCTTGTTTATGAGAGGACAAATATCTCAATGCAGTGTTGTTGGAGCTATGACTTGGTTCAGTCATTCAAGAAAATATATATATATATAATAACAAAACTTTTTGTTGTAGAAAGAATTGGAAAGTATTAGACTACCCATCAATTGGAGAATGACTGAACAAATCATGATATATGAATGTAGTAGAATATTATTGTGCCAGGAAAAATGACAAAGGAATGGATGCAGAGAAACTTCAGAGGATTTATGCACTGATACAGAGTGAAATGATCACAACTAGGAGAATGATTTATATTCAACTATAACATTGTAAAGAAAAAACCTTTGAAAGTCAATGATCCATGCAATGACCACCTATGATTTGCGAGGAAGGGGAGCATGGGGAAGGATGGGAAGTATGTTATCCACCTTCTAACAGAGATTCAAAATGCAGAAGGAGACCTATATCTATGTCTTTGTCATGTCTGCATATTTAGCATGATCAGTATGTGGAGTGGTTTGACTTAGCTAAGAACTCTGATCACCATAATGACGAACCTTGATTCCAGAGGACTACAAATGAAAACTGCCACCCACCTCCTGACAGACAACTGATGAATTCAAGAATGAGATATATATTTCTGGATTTAGACAACACATGAATTTGATTTGCTGAAGTTTGTATATCTGTCATATAAAGTTTTGGGTTTTTTTCTGACCTGGCCTAACGCCAGTGGGCAGCCAGTCTTACCCTTTTTTCTCTCCTCAGGGTCTTCAGTGTGCCTCCCGGTAATGTGGCCTGCGCATTCCACAAAGTAGAGTCAGGAGCCAGAAGAGTTAGGGATATACAGACAGCTTTATTGTTCTCTTCATCCATCCATATCCATATCCATCCACATTTTATTCCCAGGGCTTCTCCTCTTTTATCCCCCTAAGTAGCCCCTTGGCAAATAGCCCACCTCCCCTTTAATCACCTCTGATGCCACAAGGGTAGGGTAAACACAAAAAGGAAGGACAGCGGAGCTCATGTCCCCAGAACAGAGCATATCAACAGAACATCTGGGTCACGAAATGCAGAATAAAACAGGACACACTGACCCAGACACATAACTATCGACATGACTCTGTGTTCATGTTTTACTGTCTTTCTGCATTCTCAGAATATTCTGGCACTCATGTTCCCAGGCAGAACTACACATCCCCATCATTTTTCTTCCTTTTAAATTGGAGAGGGTGGGAAAGAGAAAAAAATAAATGCTTGCTGATTAAAAAATAAAATACAATGAAAAAAGGAAAATTAAAGAGAGCAAAAAAAAAGTTTGTTTTCTTTTTTACTAGATTGGGAAACTAATCATCGAAGAAGAGATGGAACTACAAACTTTGAAAATGGACAATAGAGAAAAGCAGAAGATGCCCAAATACCATTCTCTTCTGTTTCCTCTTCCAAGGAGAATGATTGCGCCAATGGAACAGAACAGCTTCTAGTAGGATAACTACACTTGATGAGTTCGAGTCAGAATGCCCAGATGAATTACGTCCCAGGATATTGACAGAATTGGCAGAGATGATTAACAGGTCACTGTCAGGAATCTTTCAAAGGTAATGGAGAATTGGAGAGGCAACTCAGGACCTGAGAAGGACAGATATTGTCCCTATTTTCAAGGAATTAAATAGAATGGATTCTGCAGAGGACAGGCCAGACAGTTTAACTTCTACACAATTTTGGAGTATATTATTAAAGGGTCACTTAGTGAGCGACTAGAAAAGGAAACAGTAATCACAAAGAGCAGTATGGCTTTATAAAAAAACAGATAAATGAGACTAACCTAGTTTTCTTTTTAGACAGGTTTACTAGACTGATAGGTACAGTTTGTCTAGATTTTAACAAAATATTTGATAGAGCACCTAACACTCTTCCTAGTGATAAAATTTGTGAGCTCTATGATAAAATAATGAGGTAGATTCAGAATAAGTTGAATGGCCTCATCTAAAGGCTAGTTATTGGTTTGAAGTTGACTTTTATTAGCCGTGTTTCTTTAAAATCATTTTTATGTAATTTGTTTTCTTTTATATCAACTTTATTTCCCAATAGTTTTCTCTCATATTCTCCACAGTGAATTATAAAAAAGAAAGAGAATGAAAAACAGTTCAGGAAATGTAACAGCATGGGTCCCACAGCATATTCAGTATTTAAGACCCATGATGTTTTTTTTTTTTTATCTCTTCTTTAGGGCCAAACTTGAGCGTTATAATTACACAGCACTCAGCCCTAGTTGTTGTTCTTCCATTTACATTGTGGTAGTCACTTTATATATATCACTTTCTTAGTTTACTTCACTCTGCATCCGTTCATATAAGCCTTCCTATACTTTTCAGAAATTTTCACATCCATTCTTTTTCATGACACAATAATGTCCCATTACATTCATATACCATGATTTGTTTAGCTCCAACGAGTAGACATTTTTCTTGTTTCCAGTGCTTTGCTACCACATAGAATGCTACTATAAAGATTTGGGGGGATATGAAAAATTCCTCTTTTTTAATCAATGACCTCCTTGAGGGATGAATCTAGCAGTAGAATCTCTAACTCAAAGGGTATGGCAATTTTGTTTTTAGCATGATTCTGAATTGTCTTCCAGAATAATATTCACCAACCACAAGGTATCAGGTACCTATCCTGCCACATTTATTCTTCTTATTTTTTGCCACATTGGCCAATTTGATAAATATGCCATGAAATCTCAAAACCTTTTTTTGCATTTCTATTATCATTAGTGATTTAGCCCAACATTTGATATCCACTTGCAATGTGCCAGTCATATGTGAACCCCTGTGTTCTGTCACATTTTTATCAATGACTTAGATAAAGGCATATATAGTGTGCCTTCAGTACATTGTCAGAGGATTCAAAGATGGAAGGTATAGGTAACATGTCAATGGATGATTTTTATATCTGTTGATAAAAAGCAGCTTCCCATGTACAAGGTGCTGAAGGCATCATCAGGCAGCAATATATTGAGAAAGCTTTGGAAAGTTCAGTGAATGGGAAGTTCAATGTGAGTTAATAGTACAATATCTTAGCCAAATGGTCAGATCTGTGCAATTATCATCTGATATACAGGGTTAAGATCTGGGATCCACAGGAAAAACCTGTTAAGCTGAAGAGTATTCAGAAAAAGGTGATCCAGATGGCCCTGAGATCTTGCCACTTGAGAACTGGTCAAAAGGAAAAGGGGTGTTTAGCTAGAAAAAGAGAAGACATTGGGAGAACTTGAGTAGATATTCCAAAAGGCAAAAGATTTAGATGAAAACCAACAATAACTTGCCTAGTGAACTTATCTTCATCTATTTCAAGGGCTTTCATTTTGGCAGAGAGATGAAATTTTTCTTCCCTTTTTTTCTCTGTCAGAACTAGAAACAATTAGTGAAATTTGAGAAAGGCAAATTGAAGCATGGCTTGAGGAAAGCTTTTGGATAGAAGCTATTCAAAAATAGAAAGACTGCCTGATGGTAGTGATAAGTGGTGATGGTGCTGGTAGTAGTGACAGTAATAGTTGTGGTAGAGGAGCAGCTAGGTAGCACAGCGAATAGAGCACCGGCACTGGAGTCAGGAGAACCTGAGTTCAAATCTGGCCTCAGACACCTGGCACACTTGCTAGTCACTTGACGCCAATTGCCTTGCTTTCCCCCTCCAAAAAAAAATTAAAAATTAAAAAATTAGTTGTCATGGTGATGGTGATGTAGCTGTAGTAGAAGTTGAGGTGGCAAGAGCTGACATCTATATCATACTTTGAAGTTTATGAAACACCTTACAGACATTTTGTTCTTTGAGACAATGCTGAAAGCATTCATAACTTAAAGTGTTTCAGATATGATCTAAACAGGACAGAGTACACGAAGTAGGAACACTCTTCAGTTCTCTATTCCTTTCTTAATGCAGAAAAAGTGAGTTTGATTTTCTAGCTGTCATAGAATAATTTTAATTTATATTGAATTTGTAGTCCATTGAAACCTCCAGCTCTTTTTTAAAATGAACTGCCACCTTGACATAACTAACTTGTAAGTGAATTTAATTTAAAGCCCCAAAAAGGACATATTTTTCCTTATTAAATTTCATACCATAAGATTTAGCCCAATGTTCTAGCCTCTCCCTCATTTCTTCCCATCTCCTCTATCACTCCTACTCTCCTTCACACCCCTCCATCTCTATTCTTTCCACTTCTTATTTCTACTCTCCCATTTCTCCTTATCTTTTACATATTCACTTCACTTCCTGGTCTACTCCTGACTCTTCCCACTTCTCCATACCCTCATCAGCAGCCTTTCCAACCTTGATGCCTCTGCCCTGAGACTCACTCCCTTGCTTGGTGAGACTCTATCCTGCTTTATTATTTCATGAAGGGCCTAGCCAAGTTCACTTCATTCCTGGTTCCATTACTCACTCTCCATACTTCTCCACCTCTGATCCAGCAACAGCCTCACTCTCTCCTTCACTTCTATTTTATCATGCCCCCTCTCCTTTTAAAAAGTAAGTTCTAACTTGGATGGGCTGGCCACATCATTTGAAAACCATACATACACTTGCCTAAAAGACTATTTTACAGAAAACTCAAACAAAGCAAGTGTTCACATGGTGGTCAAAAGTGGTCAGAAGAAGTGGTCAGAAGAAGTGGTGGTCAGAAGAAGTAATACAAGGACACTTTCAAGGTCTCTCTGAAGAAACTTGGAATTGATTGTGGGGCATGGGAGACACTGGCACAGAACTGCCTAGCATGGCATGCCCATATCAAAGAAGGTGCTGTCCAGCTCTTTTTGTGGTGGCCAAGAATTGGAAAGTAAGGGGATCTCCATCAATTGGGGAATGGCTGAACAAGTTGTGATACATGAATATAATGGAATACTATTGTTCCTTAAGAAATGATGAGCAAGTGAACTTCAGAAAAACCTGGAAAAATTTACATGAATTGATGCTGAGTGAAGTGAACAGAACTAGGAGAACATTTTACACAGTAACAGCAACATTGTATGATGACTAATTTTCATAGACTTAGCTCCTCTCAGCAAAGCAAGGATCTAAGACAATTCCAAAAGACTCATGATGGAAAATGCTGTCCTCATCCAGAGAAAGAACTGTGGAGTCTGAATGCAGACCAAAGCAGACTGTTTGCTCTCTCTTTTTTCATTTGTTTATTTCTTCTCTCTTGTGGTTTCTCCCATGTAGTTCTAATTATTCTTTACAATATGACTAATGTGAAAACATGTTTAATATTAATGTATATGGAGAGACTTTATCAGATTGTATGCCATCTTGGAGAGGGAAGAAAGGGAGAGGGGGAGAAAATTTGGAATTCAAAATATTTTCGAAGTATATGTTGAAAACTAAAAAGTAATTAATTAATTTTTTAACAAGAAAGTGCTATTCCCTATAGGCAAAGCAGAATTTAAATAGCTCAAAAGAAATGTGAGATGCACGAATTTAGAGAATCTACCCCAAATGTTCACATGGACTATTTGTGCCCAACTTTTGGTAGAGCAGTCTGAGATCAAGCTTGTATTGGTCTGATCAGCCACAGTTGAAAGCATCTAAGTCTATCTACTCCCTCTTTTAACCCTTCCATTTCTTCTATCTTTCTTATTATTTCCCACCTCCTCCAATTTTACCATCTCTTCCCATAGTTCCCTTTTTACTCCATATCTTCCCCTTTCCTAAAAGAAAGGAGATATTCTGTAAGTCAGTTATACATTTGGAAATGACTATGTTGTTTAAAAAAAAAAACTTTTAAAAATCAGTGTTTTAGAATTTTTTTTCTATATTCCTATATTTTCCCATCTTTCTTCATCTCCTTCATTTCATTGTGTATCTTCCTATTTTTCCCTGTATCTCCTATATTTCTCCATTTCCTCCATCTTATCTCAATCCTATCTCCCCATATTACTCTGTTTTCTCTATATTTACCCTCTATCTCTCCCAATTCACCTCCAACTCTGGGAAGGAAATGTGAGTTTTTACTTAGAGAAAAGAAATAATCTACCTCTGTAACTTCTATCCTTGGTCCTAGTTCTGTACTCTAGAGCTAAGAAGGATAAGCCAAATACATTTTTTATATGATCCTATCAGATCCTTGAAGGCTGCTCCCAGTCACTCCTGAGTCTTCTCTACTCCAAGCTAAACATTCCCAGTTCCTTCAGAGAATCCTTATATATATGACTCTTCAGCATTCTAGTCACCCTCTTCTGGTAATTCTATGGTATTTTAACCAACATCCTAAATTGTAGAATTCATATCTGAACCTAATACTCTGGATGTGGTCTGACCAGGGCATTATAAGGTAAGTAGAGATATAGTAAGAGAGCCCCTAAATGCCTTGAAGACTTAGAGTCATTAGATCCAAGATAGTCAAAGAAATGGAAGATAAAACTGTTGAGCCACTATATGTGATTTTTGAAATATTCTGAAGAATGGAGAAGATCCTTTAGGATAAGAGGGAAAAAACAAACAAACATGTCAAGAAAGATGTTGTCTGTATCTGGAACAAGAACTGATAAATAGATGCATGTGTAGAATGGTTTTACATATGTGTGTATGTATGTATATGTTTATATACATATGTGTGTGTATATACACACATTTATCCGTCTGATGGCAGTCATCTCTAGGAAGGAGTAGAAGGAAGGAAAAAAAGGGGAAAAAAGAAAAAAAGAAATTTACCTAACTTTATTATATATTTAAAAGAAATAGCAAGTTGTACATAATACATTTGCAGTTTCATCTGCAATCTTTTTTTTAGTTATATTTTACTTATATTATTATAGAAATGCTTGTTTTATCCCATAAATTAAAAAAGAAAGAAAGAAAAGAAAGAAAAAAAGACATATGTTCCAAACTTCAAAACAGGGCAGAGAATACAGTCTGCAAACTTTAATCTAGTGAGGTTGGCTTAAATGCTATGATGTTTAGGCATCGTCTAGAAATGGATGTTGTGTTCATGAGCAGCTAGTCTGGCTTCGTTGAGAACAGGGGAGAGATAGTGTGGTCTAGTTCAGCAGTTCCCATTTAGTGGTTCTCAAACCCCTTGGAATTTGAGACAACAATCCAAGGGATTCATGCTAAACTTTACTAGTATCTTAAGCAGTAAATAATTGCCTATTTTTGTTACAAATATATTTTTCCTCTTTGATAACAAGCATGTTTGTGTTTGAAGCATTAGAGGTTTGTTTTTGCAATGATTCAAAACCATCATGTTCGTGCAGAAATGACATTAGACTCTGACCACTTCTGACTAAATGCAACCTGTTCTTTCAGTTTCTCAACCTGTCATCAAAGCCTCCACAAAGGTTTGATATTTGAGTGCAAACCAATTCCCAAAAGATGGTCAGATGTATACACATACTTTCTATACACATACTCTCATTCTGTGCACGGCATTTGAGCAGCTCCTTTGCTCCTCTCTGTTGCCCTGTATTTCATACTTTAACAGCAGTATAATCACATGATCAAGATGTTATATTCACATTCTTTCAGTGTAAATGTCAGGTTGTTAGGGGGAAAAAGAGTGATAGCTGGTTATGTATATTATAAACACCCTTAAAAGCCTGACAGACCATTTTGAACATTCTGCAGGGATGTATATTATCACTTCTTGGACTATTAAGGCTGTTTTCCAATTTAAATTAGCATCTGCTCAAGTTGCTAGTCTTTTGTCTGGCAGATTTTCAAATGAATTGTTTGGCAACGTTGGTTAGTTACTCCCCAGAAGTTTGTTTTATTATTATTATTATTATTATTATTATTATTATTATTATTATGAGAGTGTAGCCAGTGTAGAAAAGAAGAAAATCATGTCTAAAGAGATTCTTTCCCCACAAAGATTAGTTTATATATAAACATTGTTTAAAATGCAGCAATATGTGGAATTTAAATACACTTATCCTTTAATGCAGGACAGGCTATCTGTGGATAGCATGCCAAGCCTAGAGTCAGGAAGACTCAGCTTCCTGAGTTCAAATCTAGCTTCAGACATTTATTAGCCATGTGACCCTGGGCAGGTCACTTAACCCTGTTTGCCTCAGTTCCTCATTTGGAAAATGAACTGGAGAAGGAAATAGCAAACCACACCAGTGTCTTTGCCAAGGAAAACCCCAGATGAGGTCATGAAGAGTCAGAGACAATTAAACAACAGCAACACAAATCCTTTAATGCAATGCTTGTCGTTAGCCAGTAGAAATGTTGATATTTTATATCTTAACTAGATATTCATTTTTAATGATTAGTATGTGGCTAAAAATTTTTAAATGGATTTTCATCTCTCAGTAAGAAGGCTTATAAAATTCTACCACATTCTACCACACATTTGTGTGTGAGCATTTTCACTTTTATTCTTTTTTTTTTTGACTTTTTTGGGGGTTAAGTGACTTGCCCAAGGTCACACAACTAGTTTTTGTGTTAAGTGTCTGAGGCTGGATTTGAACTCAGGTCCTCCGGACTCCAGGGTCCAAGCTCTATTCACTGCGCCACCTAGCTACCCCACTTTCACTTTATTCTTGTTTAAAATCAAAATACAGAAATAAACTCAATGCAAAACCAAATTTTAAATTGTTTGGTGTTTAGTCATATATTGAAAACTTCTTGTTCAAATAAAAAAAAGTACAATATCAAAATTAAGTTTATATATGATTATTATGTCACACATTGTATAAATTGTATCTTATTTCTTTTAAAATGTGATATTTACATTCAATAAAATAAAAATATTAATATAAAGTCATGCAGATAATAGTAAATATATATGGTCTTGCCAGATTACTTCTTTTGATTCTTACAGAAGGTCCCTCATAAAATATTTATAATTATTTTTTATGATTAGAGCTGTATAATGTTATATTTAGCATTTTCATAATTATATGCAACCCAGGCTTCTCTGGGCATGTTTTGAGCATGGCCACCTGTAATAGCAATCAATTTAGCAAATGTAACAGCAATCAGTTTGGCAGATACTTAGCCCTTAGTAACTTAGGGCTAAGTATCTGCTAAGTTGATTGCTGTTACACCACCTAGTATGGAGCTCATTGCATCCCCTTCCACATGAGTGACAATAGCCTCTATTGATTGCCTGCATCTTTAAAACAGAGAGAAGCTCAGCCATTCCCTTTCTTTTCCACCATCTTTTCAGGTCTGCTCTTTTCCACAACTCCTATCTATGGCACCTAGCATGGATGTCTTGAACAGAATTGGTGAGGGGAGGGATTCTCTTTCTCCAGCTCCCTCTCTTTTATCCTGTCTTGAGGAATTGGCTTGGGAGTGGTTATTTCTGTTCAGTGTTGTTTGTTCTCTGTTTAAGGTGCCAGGGGTAATCCTCACACACACTGGAGTTTGAGCGACAGCAACCTTGGAGCCAAAATAGCAGGTGAAATGGTACTTTAACCAGCCCAGCATGGAAATCCTGAGAAGGCAGGGTATCTGGGACTCAAGCCTGATGCCAAGTTTTGTCTTTGGAATTAGGACTCTTCTCTATGAAAACCAAGCAAAACTATGCAGTTAATCCCCTTCCCTTCCCCAGAGACTGAGGTGGTACAAGAGAGGACAAGGATTATTCCTTCCACTTATCAGGGGGAGTAAGATTGTGTATTTTTTTTTTGTTATTTTTTAATTACATATTTCTTTGTAAAAGCTCCTGTGTTACATATAGGTAGGATTTTTTTAAAAAAATATTTTATAAGAATAATTAGCATAAATTTTAATTTGGAATTTTGGCAGCAAAAGTTATCAATGTAGTTGTTGTAAGAATCTAATGAATAAATCTTTTTTTTAGATACTGTGAATAGTATCTTAAATTATCCCGGAGGTTCACAGAACATTTTTGTCGTTATTGAAAGGAGTTCAAGAAACAAATGATGTTGGGAGTCATTGATGTACAGGAAGAGACACAGGACATAAAATTTAATTTATATTTAAATAAATTAAAATTTAAATAAAATTAAAGTTAAAAAATTTAAAACATAGGAGACAAAAAAAAGCCCTGGGTTCAAATTATCATCAGATAATTTAGTTTTAATTTAATTTAAGCTTAATAACTTCAAACCAAAAACTTAAAAATAATTTAAACTTAATAACTGTGACTCTAAGCAAGTCATTGTCCTGTTTCCTCAAGTCAAATCCTGGGTTGGATTGATGGTTTCTAACATTCCTTTCAGCTCTCAGTCTATATGAGCTTTACGCTCAGCAGAACCTGAGCCCAAATCCAGGAATTGTGACTAAATCCAGCACTCGTGCCAACATGCTCCGTGCTGCATTGTCTCCCTCATGAGGTCATGCCAGACCAAACCCATTTCCCTTCTGGCAAAATGAGTCAACAAGCACAGTGGGTAAAGCTTCCTCAAACTCAAGCACTTGTAATCTCAACAGGTTGGAGAGATGTGGGCAGCATGGCGGCAGTTAGGTGAGTCAGACTTGGTTGAGTTATCAGACCCACAGAGGAGCCGCTAATGGTTTGATGTCAGTGCAGAAGGAACTTTCTAAGGGATCATCCCAAGAATCTCTGCTTGGCCCCTGGAGGCTGAGGGATTTTTACTATTTTTATCGAGGCAACAAGCATTCATTCACCATCTACTATGAACAATGCTTTGGGCAAGGCTCTAGGGATGCACTGATGACAAGAATTCCCTGCCCTAAAGACATTAATCACATTCTATTGGCACATAATATGACATAGAAAGATAAGTAGATATAAGATAAAAGATATCCTTTTTATGGTACTTTAAGGTTTGCAAAGTACTTTACAAATATTATCTCATTTGGCTCTCACAGCAACCCAGATAATACTACTATTGATTCATTTTACATATGAGAAAACTGAAATAGAGGTAAAATGACTTCTCCAGGGTCACACAGCTAGTAAGTGTCTGAGGCAGCTAGGTGGTGAAGTGAATAGAGCTCTGGGACTGTAGACTGGAAGACCTGAGTTCAAATGTGTGATATATGTGTGTGTATGCATCTATAATACACACATATATACATACACACACATATATATATATATACAATTTTCTACTCAATTATATGTTAAAACAATTTTTCAACATTCCTATTTTTTAAAAGTTTGAGTCTGAATTCTTTCTTGGGGTGGGGGGAAGGCAGGGCATTTGAGGTTAAGTGACTTGCCCAAGGTCATGCAGTTTGTGTGTCAAGTGTCTGAGGCTGGATTTGAACTCAGGTCATCCTAACTCCAGGACAGTGCCCTATTCACTGCACCACCTAGCTGCCCCATTGAGTCCGGAATTCTGTCCCTCCCTCCCTTTCTCTCTCCCCCCTTCCCTGAAATGACAAGCAATCAGATATAGTTTATACATGTACAATCATGTAAAACATTTCTATATTAGTCAGTTTGTACAAGAAGACTTGTACAAAAAAATGAAAGAAAGAAAGTGAAAAATAGCACATTTTGGTCTCTATTCAAACAATATTAATTCTTTCTCTGGAGGCAGATAGTATGCTTCATTGCTGGTCCTTTGGAATTATCTTGGATCATTGTATTGCTAAGAATAGCTAATCATTCACAATTCTTCATCAAACAATGTTGCTGTTACTGGGGACAACGTTCTCCTGGTTCTGTTCACTTCACTTTGTATCAATTCACGTACATTATTCTTAAAGCATAATAATATTCCATCCCAATCAAATACCATGGCTTGCTTAGCCATTCCCCAATTGATGGGCATCACCTCAATTTCCAATTCTTTGCCACCACAAAAAGAGCTGCTGTAAATATTTTTGTACAAACAGGTCTTTTCCTCCCTTCCCCTTCCCCACCCTTTTTTGATGTCTTTGGAATACAGATAGCAGTGATACTGTTGAGTCAGAGTATATGCAGTTTTATAGCCTTTCATGCATAGTTCCAAATTGTTCTCCAGAATGATTAAAATGATAACTTCCCCCCCCCGAATTTATTTATTTTGAGTTTTCAACATTCATTTCCACAAGATTTTAAGTTCCAAATTTTCTCCCCATCTCTCCCCTACCCCCCAGCCCAAGATGGCAAGGCTTCTGATCACCCCTTCTCCCATCACTGCCCTCTCGGAATGGTAACTTTTCAAAATTATCCAGTTTCCTCTTGACTGTTTGTGAAATATTGATGTTTTTGTCCTGTCTGAAGTTGCTTTCACTTGGGAAGGCATCTAGTCCACCACACTGCCTCCCCACTCTACATTTGAGGGAACTGACACTGAAAGGTCAGATTTATCTGAGCAACGGAGTTTATCTGTGATTATATAATCTACAGTTTTTAGATTATAACAACAATAATGGTTGGCATTTATATAGGGATGTACGGTTTGTAAAGTGCTTTACATATGTTGACTCATTTGATGATCTGTTGTTTTGGGGAGGTACCACAGTATAGCAAGTGTATCGTGGCAGGAGAGCTGGATTTGGAGTTAGGAAGACCATGGTTCGGGTGTAAAGGGAGAAGAGGAAGATGAAAAAAGGGAAAGGGCTTTTACTGAGGGTAGATGGAACAGTGATGACCAAGAGTGGAGAGAGGCCAAAACTGCTAATCTCCTATTTGTTTCAATTTTCCCTGACAAAATGAATAAATTTTTTTCTGTGCTTTGTTTTATTTTATTTTTTTAAACTTTTGTTTATTTTTAGTTTACGTCATTCATCACTATGAGATTTTGAGTTACTATTTTTCCCCATCTTTCCCCTGCCCACCACCCCAAAACAGTGATCCCACTGAATACCTCCTCCCCCAATCTGCTCTCTCTTATGTCCTCCCCCATCACCCCTCTGACTTTCTGGTAGGGCAGGATGGATCTCCCTATCCCAGTGCCTGTGTGTCTTATTTACCAGTTGAAAATGAATAATTTTTTAATCATAGATAACAAAATGGACCTACTAGGAAATGATAACCAGGTGGAATTATAAACATAAGTCAAGAGATAAAAAGAAATCCTCTGGCTACCTTCCATGCCTTCAAGTTGATTGGCCTGGATGAAATAATGATGGTTTATATTTATATAGTAATTTAAGTTTTGCCAAGTCTTTAACATGTATTGTTTCATTTGATCCTGAGTAACAACCCTGTTAGCTAGTCACTATCTTTATCCTCAGTTTACAAAAAAGGACATTGAGCCTCCTGGGGTGTGACTTACCCAACCACTAAGGATTTGAGGGAGGATTAAAATGGAAATCTTCCAAATTCAAGTCCAGAATTCTATCCAATGGTCCCGAACTGCTTCTGAGGGTAATGGAAGAATTAGCAGGTGTGATTCTGGAGTCACTATAAATGATCTTGAAAGATGGTAGAGCCTTGGAAAATGGCAACAGAATTAGGAAAGGGCAAGAATCCCAATTTTCTTTTCTCTCTCTCTCTCTTTTTTGCTTTTTGGAGGGGGGAAGGTAAGGCAATTGGGATTAAGTGACTTGCCCAAAGTCACATGGCTAGTTTTGTGTTAAGTGTCTGAGGCTGGATTTGAACTCAGATCTTCCTGACTTCAGGGCTGCTGCTCCATTCACTGTGCCACCTAGTCACCCCAAGAGTCCCAATTTTCAAGAAAGGAAAGAAACTAGAGTCTGCAAACTAAGAACCATTGATTTTAATTCCTAGAAAAAGTCTATTTTCAAATGTTATTGATTCATTTTTGGTTTCTGTTTTTATATCATGCTCCTTTCTCAATATTTATCTTCCCTTTGGAGTCATCTCTTGACAAAAAGGAAAGCAACGAGGCAAAAATCAGCTGGTCCTGTAACCATATCCAACATACCGTGCAACATTTCACGCCCTTAATTCTGCCACATCCCATCTCCACCAAGACAAGGGAAAAGTACGTTTCATCAACTGTCCTCTGGGACCAGGGTTTGCCATTGTACTTACTGTGAGTTCCAATGATATTGAGTGCTGTCTGTTTACCTTTCTCTAGTCACTGTGTACATCGTTCTTTTGGTTCAGCTACCTTGATCTAAATCAGTTCATACAAATCTACTCATGTGTCTCATACTCTGCTTCTGACAGCTCAACAGAACATTAACTCAAAAAGTCGTCAGTGAATATTTAGAAACAGCAGCAGCGATCATAAGTGACCAATTTCAAGCCAGACTGGTATTATTTCCTTTTTTGAGGATATTTCAGTTATGTCCAACCCTTCATGACCTGATTTGGGGTTTTCTTTTTTTTTTTTCTTTTTTTTTTTTATTTACTCATTTACTTTTAATTTACAAGATTCAGTTCCACAATCACTTGAGTTTCAGATTTTCTCCCCTCCCTTCCCCCCCCC
>CM053588.1:24093327-24116336 GCA_028646515.1 Pseudochirops corinnae
GCACAATAGTATTCCATTACATTCATATACCATAGCTTGTTCAGCCATTCGATTTGGGGTTTTCTTGACAAAGACACTGAAGTGATGTGCCATTTTCTTCTCCAGCCCATTTTCCAGATGAAGAAACGGAGATACACAGGGTTAAGTGACTTGCCCAGAGTCACACAGATAGTGTCTCACATGAGGTCATATTTGAACTCAGGTCTTCCTGTCTCCAGGCTGGACATTCTATCTACTATGCTGCCTAATTTCCATAAGGAGATTACAGGACTAATAAATCAGGGGAATGTTGTAGATAGGAATTTGCCTAGATTTTAAGAAAGCACTTAACAAAGTCTCATACTGATCTTGGGGTAAATATGAGGTATGGGTTAGATGAAGGTTTTCAAGAAAAGACTGAATAGCATCTATATTAGGGTCAGAGATTTTGAAGATATTCAATCACACCCACCAAGTAACTACAGAGTGCATTGAATAATATACAAACCAAGTGAACACATTCACTCCTCCAAGAGTCTCTTCACACATACTGCCTCAGAGTCAATTCAGGACACCATCTTGGATGATCTGGGGAAGCTGAATCCTCCATCACTAGCCTAACCTATTGTTTCAGAATGGCCTACAGATGTTAGGGGTTACTGGATTTTGTAGTAAATTAGACAATCACTAGAGACTCCAATCAAGGGTAAACTCCATTCATTAGGTCAGATCAGAAATGTAACTAGCTCAGGGTGTTCTGGGGTTTTCCAAGGATGCAAACATGGGTGTGGGTACTTCCTCTCCCTGGTGACTGTTGATGCTAAACCTCAACCTTCAGTATCTTCCATTGCACAGATGGGGATATTGCTCCCAGGGATAACAGTTGGACTGATTGGGATAGGCAACCCTCTCCTCCCATGACCTTACTGGAGGCTGGACTATGCTCTAAGCTAACCTACATTTTGTATTATTTTTTTGGAGGCAATAGGGGTTAAGTGACTTGCCTAGGGTCACACAGGTAGTAAATGTCTGAGGTCAGATTTTAATTCAGGTCTGCCTGACTCCAAGACCAAGGCTCTATGCACTATGGCACCATTTAGCTCCTCTGCCATCCACCAAACACACACACATTTTTTTTTTTTTAAATCACCAAACAGAACTTGTCCCAGGTGAGAGGTTTTTGTTATGACTCTGGGTCACATACCACATAAGAAGTATCTTTCCTTTGCAGTCAGGGCCTATACTTAGGGATATTCACCCCCAGATCTTCATGTCCCCCTATTTCTTTCCCCAGGTGAGGCTGACCTAACCTACCTACATCAACACAGTAGCTCTCTTAAAGGTGTTGACCTTGGTGGCATAGATTTAGAGATGGAAGAGACCTCAGGTCATTGAGTATAATCTCCTCTTTTTACAATTGAGTAAACTGAGGCTCAGAGGTTAAGAGTCCAGGATCAGAGGTACTAAGTTCCTAAAGCAGGATTAGAACCCAGGCCTTCCTGATTCATGTCCAGAATTCTTTCCACTGTCATTCTGCTTCTCCTCAACAGAGGTCCCTCCCACCTCTTAAGATTCTGAGGTCTCATTCCTCCATCAAACCTCTTCTCATCTCCCTCTAACACTCCCTTTCCACATCCATCTTTGCCTTGTAGTCCTCATATCCTGCATCCTTCCATATCTGCCACGAAGGTTGGCCCACTCTGAAGTGCAGTACAATGGAAGGGTTCTACTTGGAACCAGAACTCTGATTAAAATCAGTTCTGCTACTTGTGCTGAATGACCTTTGGGAAGTCACTTAACCCAGGGACTGGAAGAGATCGCCTCTGAGGTGACTTCTTTATCTAGATCTAGGATTTCTCCCCATTTTTCCCCTCAGAAAACACATATCACCAGGGCCCATGGGGGCACTACTTATTATTGTCAATAAATATGGCTTATACCTTCCCCTTCTCAAGTTACTTCTTATATGACTTTGTACATAACATGAATATAATAGTCTATGTGCATGTTCTCTCCCCCATTCAGATGTAAGGTCCTTGGGAAATTCCATTCACTTTTTTCCCCATCCCCAACGCTTAGCACAGTAATCGGCAAAGATTTTTATAGTCATTTCAGGTTTGACCCTTTATGACCCCTTTGGGTTTTCTTTGCAAAGATACTGGTTTGCCAAATGAGGAAACTGAGGCAAACAGGATTAGGTGACTTGCCCAGGGTCACACAGCTAGTAAATGTCTGAGACTGGATTTGAACTCAGGTCTTCCCAATTCCAGTTGTGGCACTCTATCCACTGTGCCACTCAGCTGCCCCCAAATCAGATTACTTAATCTTGGACCCTAGTTTCCATCCTGTTGCTTGTTCAATGCATAAAAATGTCTCCCCTGAATTTGGGGGCCAGTGCCAAGCTGAGGAGCCTTGGTCTCGATTTGTTTCGCATTGCTTAAGACATTGCAACTCAAACCTTTGGTTCATCAGTTATTCCAGATTTTACCCGTCACATCCCAAAGCTTAGTGAGGTAAAAAAACACAACTCATTTTAGAGCACTAGGTATTCTCACCAGAGTATCTCAAAAATGTATTAGAAGACTGAAGCTCCAAAAGATGAGGAATCTGTAGGAAAATTTGACTTTTCTGGGTCTCTCCCCCTAATTTCTAAGAATCCTAAAAATGTCTTTGAAAATGTTTCAATGCACTTTGTTTCAAAGATGTCTCCCAGGGCCCAAAGGCAGTGTTCCAACTGACCGTAAGAAGAGATATACAGAGATCAAAGAGGGGAGGGTGGGAAATTTTGGGCCTCCAGGTGATTCAGAGCTCTGCCGTGACAAATGGAATGGTTGATTGAGCAGGACCAGGAAACAGGAAATGGGAGGAGAAAGGAAGTGTTTTGAGGTAAGGGGCCTGCCCCAAAGCTCCAAGAAGAGGGGTGGACTTGCCTCTGAAGTCCCAGGTAGATATATGCTCAGGACAATTCTCTTATTTCTGACGATTTCACTGAAGTGAAGTGATAGAGCTTGGATGCCCTGGTCCTTCAAGGCTATGGGATCAAGGAGACCAGACCAGACCCTTGGGTCCTAGAGAGGACGGTCACAGTTGGGGGCCCAGATGCCTAGTTCTTTGAGGGGTGGAATCTGTGAGCCTGGAGAGCTGACCAATGCCTGTATCCAGGCAGGAGCTAGGTCCTAGAGTGGGTAGGAAGCTATAGGGTCAAACACTCGTTGTCTGGGTAGGAAAAACAGAAGACACGAGGGTCACAAGATTACTGGGGAAATTGTAGGGGGCTCAATGCTATCAGTGGCTCCGAATTATCTTCTCAATCCAGGAGCTGTATTTACAGATCCAAGTATAGACTGCTGGCCGATGGGATGAACCACAGGGGTAATCACCCCAGGATAGGATGCCCTGGAGGGTCCCATTGCAGACCAGGGGGCCTCCAGAATCACTCTAGAAGACAAAAAAAAAAAAAAAAAAAAGAGCCTGGCTTGAGTCTCACCACCTCTTAACTTGCCCTGGAGTCCCTCCCCTCTGGCATAACCTAGGTAAAACTGGCCCACTAGCTGTCCCCTCCATTACCCATTCTCAGTTGCTGCAGAAGGGAATATTATCCCCCTTGTCTGACAAGCATTCCCTCCTCAGCTCATTCATAGCTTTCTTCCAAGTACACTCAGGTGTTCTTGTTGTTAAGTCATTTTCAGCTGCGTCCAACTTTTCCTGACCCCATTTGGGGTTTTCTTGGCAGGAATACTGGAGGAGTTCACTATTTCCTTCTCCACCTCATTTTACAGATGAGGAAACTGAGGCAAACAAAATTAAGTGACTTGCCCAGGGTCACCCAGCTGGTAAGTGTCTGGGGCCACATGTTAATTCAGGTTTTCCTGACTCCAGGCCCAGTGCGTGCTCTCTCTCTGTCTCTGTATCTGTCTCTCTCCCTGTCTCTCTCCTGTCTCTCTTTCTTATCTGTCTTCTCTCTCTGTCTCTCTCTCTCTGTCTCTGTGTCACTCTCTCTTTCTCTCTCTCTCTCCTCCCTCTCTCATCTGTCTTCTCTCTCTCTGTCTCTGTCTCTCTCATCTGTCTTCTGTCTCTGTGTCATTCTCTCTCTCTCTCTCTAATCTGTCTTCTCTCTCTGTCTCTCTGTCTGTCTCTGTGTCACTCTCTCTCTCTGTCTGTCTCTCCTCTCTCTCTCCTCCCTCTCTTTCTCTCTCTCTCTCTCTCACATCTGTCTTCTCTCTTTCTCTCTCCCACCCTCCCTTAAAATGACTTTGTATTCTCTCACCCACCCACTCCACCCCCAATAGAATAGGAGTTCCTGGATCACAAGAGCTGTTTCTGTTTGGTTTTTCTATCTCCAACACTTGGCGCAGTGCCTGGCTCACAGCAGGCCCTTCATTAGTGTTGGATAAATGGAAATCCTCACCTGACAGGCGTCCTGGCCATTGTCCAAGCCAGCACATATCATGTTGTTTGTAATCACCCCAGGGTAGAAAGCCGAACACTCTTTGTGAGACAGGACAATGACCTCTGAGCAGGACAAGCTCTTGCTGTATTTCACTAGTGGGAGAAAGGCAAAGCTGGGGATGGAGGGGTCTTGGCTGCCAGCCCTAATCCCCTTGGTGGTCATAGCCCAGGCCTTGGTTCCAGGACAGCAGTCACCATCCCAACCAGGAGCCAGGTTTCTGAACACTCCAACACAGGTCTTCCAAGCACCCTTTACCTCGGACTTGGCTGGTAGTGCCCCAGCCTGCAGCCTGGCATCGAGTCCCTGGGGTGGCACAGGTCATGGCCAAAGGTAAGACCTGGACACGGGGTCCCAGGACTGCTGGCCGTCGAAGCTTCATCAAAAGGAGGTCATGCTCATCGGTTCGGGAAGGTAGGGAAGGGCCAGAACCAGCCTTGTACTTGGGGTGAGGGATCATAACAGAGCTGATCTTCAATTGTTCACCCCCATCAAGTAGCAGCAGACGGTAGTCACCAAGCTTGGCCCAAAGCCAACTGTCCAGGCAAGAAGACAGAGGGGAAGATCTAAGCACAACCACTTTCCAGGAAGCTGTCATGCCTTGACCTGACTCCACTCCTCCCCTTCCCCTTCCCAGACCTTCTGAAGCAGTTCAGTCAGCCTTTCCTCACCTCTCCTCCCTTCCCACAGGCCCCGGTTTGTGAGTCAGGGTCTCGGGGATACCATCAGCAAAAATGAGACGTTTGAACTAATGGGACATTCCGGATCCCGGAGCTCTGAAACCTGGGATTCTGAAGTTTATCCCTGGCCCCTCAACGCATTACTGTGACACCAGGCAAGCCACCGTGTCCTTTGGGTCTCAGATTCCCTTGTCTGCAGCGGGACTTCTTGATCTTGGAGGTCTCTCCTTTCTGCCCCCCACCTCCAACTCAATCCCCACACCGCCTTTTGTCTTCCCCATCCACAGCTAGCTCGAGGTCCCCAGACCTGAAACAGTAAAGTGGTCAGAACCGGCCGGCTCCTTTTTGGTGAACTATACCTTTCTGCACAATGGGCTGCAGTTAATACCCATTCGCGGTCCACCAGGACCCCGGAGCAGCGGAATGAGAGGTCTTTGAAGAGCGAGACATGCCAAGGCTGAGAGCCACGGGAGCACTGGGTAATCCCGGTCCCCGGGGCCTCCAACGCCTCCGGGACTGGGGAAACTGAGGTTCCAGGTGCAGCTACAAAAAAAAAAAAGTGAGAAGCCCTGTGGGTGGAGGGCTGGGCCAAGGAGAGAGGAGGACAGAGACGGAGGAGGGGACCCAAAGAAGGCGGGAAAATCGAAGGATAGGTCTCGGAAAAAGTAGGTGGGGGGATTACTGGGAGAGGGACGAGAAGGGCAGCTGAACCAGTCGGTAGGAACGCAACTGCAGCGACCACAATAACTCTCAGGTCTATAACACTTTACATCCTTCAGCTTTGGATTCTGCCAATGTTGTGATGTATTAACTTCTATTTTTATAAAGCCCTGAGGTGTTTACCTAGCCCATTCGTCCCTCCCAACAACACGTTGGGGTGAGTAGTTCAAGGGATTACACCCTCCGTTTGAGGAATGGGTAAACTGAGGCAGCGAGTTTGAAAGACTTGAAAACCGTGTTCAGCCAGTCATTACCCGAAGGCTTACCTGACTCCAAAAGCCAAGACTCTCCCTGCTTCGCCCTGATGCAGAGTTTGAAAGGTGGAGTTGGGGGGAGGAGGTCGGTTTGGCGCTGGGAGGGGATGTTGAAAGCGGTTTGAGAGGAGGAAGGGATGGGATGGGAATCTTGGTAGGGCTGGATTGTGGGAGTAAGGAAAACGGGAAAAGTGTGGAATGGGTGAAGGATGGAGAGGGATGAGTGTGGGAATGTGGTTAAGTGATCCATTGAGGGGAGGCTGAATTCGCGGATGAGGTTCGGGGTGGGCTCAGTATAGTGGCAGGATGGTGGTGCTGGAAAGCCCAGGATGAAGTTTCTCTGGGGAACCCTGTGTTGTCTCCCACCCGCTCCGAACATATCTTCCCTTACCCCTGCAGGAGGCAAGCACCAAGAACCATAGCGCGGCGCGGATGGAGCTTCGATTCCTCATGCTTGGAAGCTGGGGGTGGAGAGGGAGAAAGAGTTCCTTTCAGGGCTAGGGAGTCCGGTGACTCCCCCAGTTCGGCCCAGCCCAACTCACCTCCGGAACCTGGAGAACCTCCCAGTCCCCGGCCCCACCCCACCCCCAACCCGCTGATTAAACGGCCTCCCCAGAAGATAACTCGTTAAGTGGGGCCCCCAGGCAGGATTGAAGAATACGCTAATTGGGGCAATAATAGCAATAATTAGCATCTCCACAGACATCCAGAAGCCAAGCTTGGCAGATCTCTCCTCAAGTTCCACCAAGGGATACGTGAGTCCAGAGAGGGCGAAGTCTGCACCACTAAGCATTTCCCCCACATTGGCAGGGTCGGTTATGGTGGGTAGCTCTTCCCAAGCGTCAGCCCAAGTGGTTTGGAATACGAAGATCATGGAGAGTGACTTTCCCAAAGTCACAAAATCCAGCTACCCCCTCCTCCAAATCCACTGCTGGTTTTCGGCAGAGGGACCCTGACCCTCCCCCTGTCCCAGCCCTGAGGAGAGAGAGCTCCAGTCTTACCAGGGGATCATGGACAGTGTCTCAGGAAGGAACTCTGGGTAGCTGGATAGCTGTCTAGTCCAGTATAGGCTATCAGGTCCTCTGCTCCTGGTCCGTAATCCAAGCCTCCCCTTTTAACCCCCAGCCTCCGGAAGCTGCCCTACCCAGGCCCTAGGGGATCAAGCCCCCACTACCCCGCCCTTCCTAATTAGACTTTCTGGGTGAGGCTGACACCAAGCCTGCTGACAGATTCCTGCCCAGGGAGAGGCCCTGATTAAAAAAAACAAAAAAAATTAAAAGGCTTCTCTCGCTCCAGGTTTGCTTTGTATCCTCTGTCTTCTAACAAAGCACCTTCCCCTCCCACATCTGGGAGAGTTCACAATGGCCACTTCCTTCAAGAAGTCCTCCCGGATTGAGAACGAGACAGATTCAGGTCTATGAATTCTGGGAGGCATGAGAGACAACTCCT
This sequence comes from Pseudochirops corinnae, assembly GCA_028646515.1. Taxonomy (NCBI): domain Eukaryota; kingdom Metazoa; phylum Chordata; class Mammalia; order Diprotodontia; family Pseudocheiridae; genus Pseudochirops; species Pseudochirops corinnae. The sequence goes on from CM053588.1 coordinate 24,100,857, forward strand.
TCACCCCAAACCAGAGAGCAATGTCTGGGGAAAAGGGCTGACGAATCCTGCCCCTTCCTCCTCACCCCCACCCAGAGGCTGTTTGTGTAACTGAATATTTGGATTGTCTATTCCGTTTGGTTAAGAATTATAGAATGTTAGACCATGAAGAAAACTACCAGGTGCTTTTCTCCAGAGGGAGGAGGGAATACATGTAGAAAAACAAAATCGAAAAGCTAGAGGGACTGCTGGATTTGCAGAAGGGGCCCCTGACAGCTAAGGAATCCTAACTGTCCTGAGCTTATACTTTATTGTTCAGTCCTCAGTTCTAACCCATTCTTGGTGGCCCCGTTTGGGGTTTTCTTGGCAAAGATACTGGAGAGGTTTGCCACTTCCTTTTTCAGCTCATTTTACAGATGAGGAAACTGAGGCAAACAGGGTGAAGTGACTCGCCCAGGGTCACACAGCTGAACTCAGATCTTCCAGACTGCAAGCCCAGCACTCTAACCAGAACACCACACCTTGTATGACCTAGTCAGGATTTGTGTGCTCAGAAGTCCCAAGGGTTTGCTAATATTGGTACATTTTTAAAAGGTTGCACTCTGGAATCAACTTCAATAGGAAAAAACCAAAAACAGTCCAACCCATATCAACTGAGGGCCATCTAGAGACCATTTCTAATCTGGATAAAGAGGTTAGGTTAGGGCAGCTAAGTGGGGCCTGGACTGGACAGAGCTCTGGGTCTGGAGTCAGGGAGCCCTGAGTTCAAATTTGACCTCAGACATTCAGACCCTGGACAAGTCACCTCCCTCTGTTTGCCTCGTCTGTAAAAATGAGCTGGAGGAGTGAAAGGCAAATCACTGCTGTGTCTTGGCCAAGACAACCCCCAATGGTATCACAAACAGTCAGGCATGCCTGAACCATAACAACTGACCAAGCCTGAGACCCAGGATGGAGGGGAGACTGATACAAGTGTCCTGAGAGTTTTCTTGGTGGAGTCAGTTTACCATCTCAGGGACTGTCAGGGCAGGAAGGTTCCTCCAAACAAAGAATAGACAGTAAGCATCAATGACGTCAATAACTCCAGTAGGCAGCTGAGTGGGAATAGTGGCCACTGTTCCCATTCACTGAGATCCCAGACCTGATGTCATAGCAGAGGGCTATTGCCCATAAAATGCCAGAGATGGGAGGGATTTTTGAACAGACAACACTGAAGGTTAAAAAATGAGCAAGGAGCTTAGAACACAAAATCCAGACCATCCGAGTTAGAAGGAACCTTGAAATGCAAAATATAGAAAGTCCAAGATAATCTAGTTCCATACTTTCATTTTTCAGGGAAAGAAATTAAAGTCAAGAGGCTTTAAATGAGTCACTGAGGTTTATACAGTGACAAAGTGAGGCCTGAAGGTGAAGACTGAAACGAAGTCCAGTGATGTGTGCCAAACTGCTTCCCTGCGCTCCACGGTCCACGCATGTGCCTTTCTGGGCTGGCCCCTTCTCAGCTTGAGCTTCTAAGATCTTTTCCAGCTCAAACAGTTTATATTCTAAGGGCCATCCCACCTCTACCATCCACTCTCCCCCTTTTGGCTGTTAGATTATAACATTATATTATAAGCTCCTCAAGGACAGGAATGGAAATTCTTTCGTTATATTTGCATCTCCAGCTCTTAGCACAGAGCCTGACAGATAATAGAAGTTTAATAAATGTTTTCTGACTGTTTATTCTTTGTTTGGAAGAACCTCCCAGCCCTGCCATTCCCTGTTCTAAGGGCCATCCCAGCTCTGCCATTCCCTGTTCTAAGGCCCTCCTAGCCCTGATAGTCCCTGTCCTACTTTTTGTACTTTTAGGACAGTAATAGGAGAGGAGAGAAGTTGCCATATAAATATAAATAAAGGACCTTGGGAGCCACTAGATCAATGGCTTGACAGCTTTTTTTCATCGATATATCCTTGGCTCTAAGATCTGTTTTACTCCACAGGACTCCCCTCCCAGGCTGCCTTGGGTTCCTGGTTTTCCCATGTTCTATGCCTCTTAGGCCTCTCTCCTTAGCATCTGTCTGGTAATTATCCACACTTATTAACTGCCCCTGGGATCTTACCCAGCTGCCCATCTTTCTGGCACTGGGCCAGAGCCGTGGGCATCCAGGCTCACCATTTGGGCTCCTCTTCAGTCTGAATCATGTGCCCCGCTGGCTGCCATAATGCCTTGAGGAGGACTTGCTTCCTTCAGGCTTTGTGGGGTTGCCCTCTGCTGGTCTCAGGATTCCAGATCTCAAGCCCCAAGGGACCTCAAAGGCCTTGAGTCCAATGGGCTCGTTTTACAGATGAAAACACTGAGACTGAGGAAGCAGGGGCTTACCCAAGAGTGCCCGTGGGAGAAAGGGGATTTGGTTTCAGATTCTCTGGCCTCCAACCTAGCATTCTTTCCAGTCTCCCACGCTTCCTCCCCACCTACCAACTCACTCCTCCAGCCTGTTCCCTCCAAGGGCACAAGTCAACAAAGGATCATAAAGGCACAAAATGTCTGAGCTGGAAAGTACTTCAGGGGCTAACTACTCAAGCCCATTCTTGAACAACGATCTCCTCTGCACATATCCAACAAGCAGTCGTAATAACAGCCAGCTTGTACATGGAACTAGGCATATGCTACATCATTCGATTGTCACAACAACCCTGTGAGGGAAAGTTCATTATTGCCCCCACTTTACAGAGGGGGAAACTGAGTCAGGCAAAAGTAAAGTGATTTGCCCAAGGTCACGAAGCTAAGGAAGTGATTGAGGCAAGGTTTTAACTCAGGTCTCCCCGATTCTAGGTCATCCCTCTATCCACTGTGCTCCTAGTTGCTTATTTAATCATGAGGATCACTAGTCACGGAGAGCCCACCATCTCCAAGGCAGCCCATTTCACTTCCAAATGGCTCTAAAGTTGAGGAAGGTCTTCCACCATCAACCTCATTGTATCTTTTTACAGCTCTCACCCGCTGCCCCAGAGTCTGCTTTCTTGCACCAAACAACCCCCTTTCCATAAGAGATCAGAATCTTAAAATACTTGAAGATGGCTCTCCTGTCTTTCTTAATTCTTCTTTTCTCTTCCACTTTCCTTCAGCTGATATCACCCCTAGAAGTGCCTTCATCCAAGCAGTCATTGCTTCCTGACACCTCTGACTGTGAGCTCCTTAAGGGCGAGCTTTTGGGGCATCTACAGCACTGAGCACAGAGTTGGGCACACAATTGGAACTCTGTGTGTGTGTGTGTGTGTGTGTGTGTGTGTGTGTGTGTGTGTGTGTACTTGACTGACCAATAGACATGGTACCAGATGTGATTTGGTCAAGGCCAAGTAAAGGGGAATAGAACTCCCCTTATTTGGCTTACTATTCCTCCATTTTGATTCCCCCTAGCTCTGATCTTCCCTGTTCTAAGGCTCTGATATTCTGGGTCCTTAGAACACCTTCACATCTGCCCCTTCCTTGTTCTGAAGACCCCTTATTTTGAGGAGAAAGCAGCTGAAGTGCAGAGAGAAGAGTGAATTGCTGCAGGGCACACTGATGCCAGCAGAGATCGTTAGATGAGAAACCTTTTAGCTCTGTCGGGTTTTCTGGTACAGCCTCATTTCCCCTGGGCCACACCAACGCTCGCCTTGCTCTTCAGCGAGGGGATTTCAGAGCTGAGAGGCAGTGCCTGGCACTGGGAGCCTCCCTTCTCTAGGCGGACACAGGGGCCCAAGCTACCTTTCTTAATAGGGAAATCAAATAAAATAGAATCGTCTAATTCCAGAGCTGGAACTGAAAAGACTTCAGAGGACATCAGGTCTGACACATGTGCCCCCGTCCCCCACTCTATTTTTACAGAGCCTTGGATATATCAGGCACTCAAGAAGCTGAAGGTGGCAAAAGTCCACAGCAGAATCTGAACACAGGTCTTCCTGCCTTCAGGTTGAGCTTTATCCACTAAGCCAGGCTGCTTCTCAGGTCACTGAGCTACAGTTACCTTCCTGTGCAAGGTGGGGGACCCATGAATTTGCTTTTAAAAAAATGATGGAGGACTTTCCAGGGCTATTTATTGTGAATAAAGTAGACAAGAGTGAGAGGCATTCAGGAAGGAGATGGATGGATTAATTGTTAATTAATTAAAGTCAGGGTTAATTGTCCTTGATGGTTTCCTGGATCCAATCCACATATTTGCAGACCTTAGTATAGACACCTGGCTTCCGAGTGACAGCACAGGGGTCTTGGCCCCAAGAAACGATGCCTTGAAGTGTTCCATTGCACACCAAGGGTCCCCCGGAATCTCCCTGTTGGAAAAGATGGAGAAAGTTGGCCTCAGGGAAACTGACCTAAGGATGGCCATGGGGATGGAGACAGAAATGAGAATGAAGGAGGTGGGGTGGCCATGGGGATTGAGATGGGGATGGGAATGAAGGGGGTGGGATGGGGATGGGAATGGAGATAGGAGTGAGCAGTGGAATAGGGCGGGAAAGAATGTAGTTAGGGATTGGGTTTATGTTTCCAGCAAACCTGGCAGGAGTCCTTGCCCTCCTCCTTGACACTGGCACACACCATGGTGTCTGTGATATTCCCAGGATAGGCCGCTTCACACTCCCTGTGATCCATGATGCTTATGTTGGCACATCGAAGAGTATGGGGGAGAGTCACTGTGGAGGCAGAGAGGCTGGGCATGAGTCAAGCAGCTCTCTCTCACTAGGGCCCTTCCCATACTACACTGAGCCCTCAGCAGGGTGCCCACATTTCCCAAATGGAATATGTCTGTCTGGAGTACAACTCTCTCCCTTTTCACAATGGGCATCTCCAGCTTGAGATATTTATCAGTCCTCCATCCTCAGTTTTTCTCCACCAACCCTCCCCCACTATTACCCTCACTGAATCCCTCCGAGTCCCCATGGGGCTTCTCATTTCTCATCCCTTACATCTCCCCTATGCCTCATGTCTCCCTAGGTTTCTTTCTATGTGTCCCCTTGTCAACTTTCCATGTACCCCTCTGCATCCCCTAGAGACTTCTTGTCTCTGCATACATCCCAATGTATCTACATATATCTCCCTAATATCTCTCATTGTCTCCCTATGTGTCCCTGTGTCTCTGCATGTATCTCCCTAATATCTCTCACTGCCTCCCCCGTGTCTCTACATGTCCACCTGCAGAACCAGCTATCTCCCCAGGTATTTTCCGTCCACCCATTTCCCCTTGCAGGGCATCCCCATCCCTCCAAGGGACCCCTACACTGGGGGCTAGTGGTGGTCCCCCAGCCAGAGATGATGCATCGGGAGCCAGGAGTGACACAGTGCTCAGGCAGGGCTAGGGGCTGCACAGCCCTAGTCAGCATCACAGGAGTTTCCAGCTTCACCAGCATAATGTCATTTCGATGGTCCTTGTTGGGGAGGCTGCCATTGAAGCCCGGGTGAGGGATGGAGATGGTTGCTGTCCTTCTCTGCTCACAGCTATCCGGTCGCTGAAGGTTATGCACCCCCAGGTATGCCCAGTACTGGCTATGGGTGGAGAGGACAAAGGAAAAATGGAGATGAGATTAGAACTGGAGAAACAAAATCAGGGGACATGGGGGTGCAAGAGGTGGGGCAAAATGGGAGAAAATGGTTAGAGGTGAGAGAAATAGAGAAGAAAGGAAGGCAAGAGAGAGAAGTTATAGTACACCTGAGAATAGGAGAGAGTGTTACAGGTGAGGAGAGAGACAAAGAAGTAGTGGAAAGATAGAGCAAAAAAGGGAAAGACACACTAAGGCCAGAAAAAAGATATTGTCTCGAGGGAGACGGCAGAGTTGGAAAACTATAGGTCTGCAATTCCTGAAAAATACAGGGATGATTAGTAAACACATAGAAAAAAAAAATAAGTCATGATCTCGACAAGCCAACATGGTTTTATCCCAAACCAGATCATGCCATCCTAATCTTTCTGTGTAAGATACCAGCATAGGAAACCAATGGAATGCTAGAGATGTGGTTTACCTAGAGCTTGCCAAAGCACTTGACAAAGAAAGGGAGAAAGGGAGACTAGAGAGCGCAATCGGGTGACCTCAGAACTAGTCAAATGGATGAACTCAAAAGGTAATCGTTACTGCCTCCATGTCACTTTGCAAGGATGACTCTAGTGGGGGACCTGAGCAATCTGTGCTTAACCCTGTACTGCTCCTCATTTTGATAGATGACTTGGATATATGTCAAGGTTACCAAGTTTGCAGATTACTCAAAGCTAGGAAGCATGACCAGTACATTGGATGGCAGTAACAGAATCCCAAAAAAAACCCTTGTCAGTCTAGAATCTTGGGCCAAATCTAATCAGGTGAAATTTAAGTGAGATAAGAGGAAAATCTCATACCAGTTCATACAATCAGCCTCACATGTACAAGATGGGGAAGCATAGATGGAGAACAATATGTCTGAAAATTATCTGAGGGTCTTAGTGGACCACAAGCTCAGGATGTGTCAACATGGGGAAGGGGCAGCCAAAAAAGCTAATGTGATTTGGGGGCTACCTTAAGAGAGACAGGGCTTTCAGCAATAGGAAGGTGACAGTCCCACTGTTCTCTGCCCTAGTTAGACTTCTTCGTGTTTGGTTCTGAGTGTCACAGTTTAAGGATACTCATAAGCTAGATAATGACTACAGGGGAGAAACTAGAATGATAAAGTCTCTTGAGTCCATACCATATAAAGATCAGTTGAAAGAAATGGGGAGGAGAAGACAGTGAGAAGAGGAGAAGAAGGAGACATGATAGCTGGCTACAAGTATTTGAAGACTGCGATAGGGGCAGGGCAGGCTTATTTTGTTTTCTGATAGAAGGCCAAACTAGAACCAATGGACAGAAGTCACAAAGAGTCAAATTTAGGTTCAAGGTCAAGAAAACTTGCTAACACTAGAGATATCCTAAAGCAGAATAGGTGGCCTCAAGGATACTGGATGGGAATCTGTCAGGCACAGAGAGCCTGGATGACCACTTTTTCAGGGATGAGTTAGACTGGATGACCCCGGAGGTTCCTTCCAACTCTGAAATTTTGTGATTCTAACAAGACAGAAATATGAGAGACCAAGTTATAGATGGTGGCGAGATGGGGAGAGGGGATAGAGAAACAAAAGGAATAGGAGAGATGGAGTAGATTAGAGATGAGGGAGAGAGATGGTGCAGAAAGAGATGGAAATGAAGGAAACAGAGGTAAGAATGGAGGAGATATACTAGGAAGAAAATGGGAGAGATTAGGTTAGAGATAGAAAGATGGGGAAGAAAGACAAGGGTGATAAAGGAGGAAAAGGAATGGGATGAAAGGAGGGAAAGTGGGATGGAAGTTGTAGGACAGAGAGATGAAGAAACACAGGGTTGGAGATGGTGGAGAAAGATTGGCAGTAATGGCAAGGAAAGAGCTGGGAAGAGGAAGAGAGGGAGAGAAGATGGGATGTGAGAGGGATCGTGATCAGAGTTAAACAGAAGGAGGAAAGAGGGAAACTGTGAAGGAAGAAATATACAGGATGTATGAGAAAAAGAGACACATATATACACACACACGTGGGTGTATATCTATAAATCTGTGTAAGTGTGCATGTGTACATGCGTGTATGTGTGTGTGAGAGAGTGAGAGAGCGAGAGCGAGACAGAGAGAGAGAGAGAGAGAGAGAGAGAGAGAGAGAGGGAGAGAGAGAGAGAGAGAGAGAGAGAGAGTTGAATCATGAAGAAAAATAACCCTTCTCTAGCCTCCTTCCCAATCCCCATTCCCAACCGCACCTCCAGCTCTACCTCCTTTCCCCTTTCTGTCTCTGTACTATCCCCTTTCTTCTGACCCGTCTTGAACACCCTCCCTGATCCAAGTGTCACCCCCACCCCTGAGCCCCAGCCTTCTCCTCCCGCCCCCCCGCACCCACGGCTTCTGGCAGTGAGCTGCTGTGAGTAGCCATTGTCGGGTGATCAGGGTAGCCCCACAGTGTAGACGAGACTTCTGAAACAGTGCCGCTTGCCAAGGCTGGGAGTGGGCTGGACACTCATACCCCTTTATAATTCTCGTCTCTGCTCGGCCACGACCTAGGAAAAAGGTGGGGGTCAGCCATCTAGGGAAAAGACTGGAAGGGAGAGAGTGAGGGAAAATGGTATTGTGGAATAAAGTGAAAGAAAGTGGAGAAGAGGGAGTTATACATGGTTCTGGGAAGGGGCAAATGGACACAAGGACTTGGGGGATGGGAGTGGGAATGAAGGTGAGAAGAGATGCAGGGCTATGTAAGGACTGGGTAGGAGAGGGTAGGGTGAAGTTATGGAGAACCCTACCCCTCACCATGCTGCTCACTTCATTTCTCACCTGTCACCAGAGCAAGCATCATCAGGGTCAGGAGAGGCATGATCTGAGGTGTCAGAGGAGAGGGCCAGACCCCAAATCCTGTCTGGAGAAATACAGGCAGGGATGCTGTGGAGGCATTGAGGGAAGTAAGGCTCCTGTCCCCTCCCACACAACCTTTGCCATATTAGAGTCTCTTTAAAACACCTACTCCCTCCCACCCCCGAGCACATATGCCAGGGAGTTAGCCCAGAAATCACAACCTATCTCCCCTCCAGGAAGCCTCAGTCATTATGAAGACATACTGAAGCCTTGGAGGGGGAAACCATTCTTTTTGCTCCAGGTAAGAGTTGGAAGAATGGAGCTGAATGTGGGAAGGGTCACTGACTCTTCCCTTTCATTGAACAACAGGATTTCAGAGTTGGAAGACACCTCAGACACTAACATTCAAGTCCATTCCATAAGTGAAGAGGAACCCCATTAACACATACCAGAGTAGTTGGCAACTCAACCTTTGTCTGCAGACAAGAGATAAATAAGAGAGGACACGCTACCCACACCCACATTGGCTGTCTCCAAAGGTGGGGGGATTTTTCTCTATGAGAAACCTCTATCTGCCCTCTGAAACTTCTTTCCACTGTTCCTGTCTCTGTCCTTTGGGGTCAAGTTGAATTTATCCAATTCTTTTCTCAGGTGATAGCCCTTCAGATACCTGAAGAAAGTTATCATGCTATTAAATCTTAATTTTCAGAAGAATTAAGGAATTCTAAGATCTAAAAGAATCTTAAATCCTTGATCTTAAATTCTTAAAGAGTCTTAAATTCTTAAATCTTAAATTTCAGAAAAATTAAAGAATCCTAAATTCTTTTTCTTCTTCTTCTTCTTCTTCTTCTTCTTCTTCTTCTTCTTCTTCTTCTTCTTTTGCTTTTTGGAGGGGGAAGGGAAGGGCAATTGGAGAGTAGTTTGCCATTTCCTTTTCCAGCTCATTTTACAGATGAGGAAACTGAGGCAAACAGGGTGAAGTGACTTGCCCAAGGTCACACAGCTAGTAAGTGTTAAGTGTCTGAGGTCACATTTGAACTCAGGTCCTCCTGACTTTAGGGGCAGTGTTCTATTCACTTCTCCACCTTCCTGCCCCAAGAGTCCTAAATTCTTAAAGAATCTTAAATTCTTAAAGAATCTTAAATTCTTCAGTCTTCTACTCCCTTAAATCATCTCTTCTCAAGGCTAAACATCTCAGGTTCCTTCAATTGATCCTTGTACTTCAGGATCTCTAATTTTTTTTTTCCTGTATTCTGGTCCTCTTTTTCTTTAGAAATGCTCCAACTTGGGTTTGTTGGGTTTTTTGTTTGTTTTTGTTTTACTTTGTTTTTTTGTCCTAAAAAGCGGCACCCTGAGCTGGACACAATGTTTCAATTGTCCGACCAGAATCAAAAACAGAGGGATAATCACCAACCTAGACCTAGCCTCTGATTTTCTTGTAGTAGCCTACCATGGAGTAATATTAACCTTGCAGCTCATAAAAAAATTAATCCACAAATATTTATTAAGCCCTTCTTACGGGCAGGCATCGTGTTAAGCCCAGGACATATAGAGAAAAAAAGGAAAAACAGCCCCTGACTTCAAGAAGCTTATGTTCTAAAAATCCCAAAATTTTTTCCAAATAAATTTTTATCTAATTATGCTTCCCCCACCTTATACTGGTGAAGTTCATTCATGAACAAACGAGGAGGTACAATTTTACATTTGTCCCTAGGAAACTGCATCTGATTAGACTTCCTTCAACATTTGAGCATACAAAGAACTTCCTTAGCTCCTCTTTCTGACATCTGTAACATGGCCATCCTGCCTACAGTGGGGGTCATCTGCAAAGGTCATGTGTGGACTGTCTTTGTCTCTGCTCATGTTTTCAATAAACATGTTAAATAGAACAAGACCAAGCCCAGACTTTTGCATTCTCCACTGAAGACCTCTTGCCTTATTGATATTGAGTTACAGACAACTACTCTAGGTGTCCCAGTGGATAGGGCACCAGCCCTGAAGGCAGGAAGACCTGAGTTCAAATCCAACTTCAGACACTAGCTGTGTGACCCTGGGCAAGTCACTTCACCCTGTTTGCCTCAGTGTCCTCATCTGTAAAAGGAGCTAGAGAAGGAAATGGCCAACTGCTCCAGTGTCCTTGCCAAGAAAACCCTCAATGGGGTCAAGGAGAGTGTGACCCAACTAAACAATAACAGAAACAACACACTGTGAACCTGGCCAGTCTAGTTCTGAATCTATTGGATTGTTATGATCATCCTCCGCGTCCTTTGCAAGAAAAACTATGGGATACATTATTAAAAGCTCTACTATGGCATCTCACTCTGATGAGTTTAGAAGTCCTATCAAAAAAAGGAAGTGCTTACTAGCTGTGTGACCTTGGCCAAGTCACAACCCCAATTGCCTTGCCTTCCCCCATACAAAAAAAAAATAGTGAATTGAGTTTGGTATAACCTGTTCTTGAGGAAGCCATGATAAACTGACCACTGCTTCCTTCTCTAGATGCTCATTACCATCCCTTTAAAAATATTTGGACTGGCTAAAATCCGGACTTCACTTTTTTTTTTAATCAGGACAATATCTGGTCTTCTTTGGGGTGTGTTACTTTTTCCATGTTCCACCTCTTTCAAGGGTCACTGACAATGGCTCGGCAGTCCCTTCTGCCAGGCCTTTTAACTCTCAAAAATGCAGTGTATCTTTTCCCAATAATGTTAACTCATCCAGGGCCATCCAGGAATCCCCTCCCACTCTTCTGCTCATAGTGAGTATTAATTCCGTTTGCCATTTTGGTTTCTCCCCTTTCTGGTCCGAAGTGCGTTGTTTTTGGCAGAGAAAACAAGCCGGGTAAGTGTTAAGTGGCCACGCCTTCTAACATCTCATGTAATCTGAGCAATCTTATCCCTTCTATTTTCTCTAATACAGTTTTAAAAAGAAATGTAAAAAAAAAAATCATTCTAAGCATTACTTGACAGCCTCATCTCCTTCCAAATGTTAGCACTTCTGATTCTATTCACATAGGACCATACCTGGCTTCTGGGTCCATCCTGTCACCTGTCCTCTCTTGCTTTGTCTTCCAAAAATCGAATTGAGATGAGTTCTCTATGCACCTCATCTTCCCTTTGATGATTTTCACAACTTTCGAGTTTCCTATTCCTCCTGGGATGTTTTTCTTCATAGAACTTAAATGCACTAAATCCTCTATGTCCTTTCTCTAAGCTTTTCAAAATCTGCTTTCCCTACATCTAGGGGCTATGTCAGAGTGAGCCTGCATTTCTTCCCTTTTTCTATTATTGTCTAAGATGTAGTGGTCACTTCCCTTCAAGGTTTCTATCTTTTCCACCCCATCAACTAACTTTACCCTGGGGGTGGGGTGGGGTGGGATCAGATATACAAGAAAAGCTCCCCTTGTCATTTCTTTAATTCTTCTTTAGAATTTATTACTAAGGAATTTCTTAGTTCTGCTTTTGTCAGAGGGAGTTCCAGTAGATACATAGGTAATTTGCCTTTACATTTCCCATCCCCACATAATACTAAGCTTGTGATCTATTTCCTGAAATCCTCGTTCTATTTCCTCTTTTCTCCCAGGCTATCTCTATTCTTCTCCAAAGATAACAGAATATATGGGACAATATGGATGGACTCCACTGATTTACACCCAGATTCTCTTGTCACACTTCTTCCCTCTGATTCCTGGATCTTTCTACAATATATTGACTGTGTGTATGTTTAAGCAGATTCAGTCTAGGGGACATTGTGGCTCTTGCTCTGCTTTCTATCCTTCCCTTTTCTATACCCTCCATAGAAATAACCACTCCTCCCTACTCTTGCCTCTCTCTACCTCTGGCCAAACTGCTTGTTCTGTTCATGTCTGTTCAATTATAGTGGAACTGTAGCTGGTCCAATATATCATTCCTGCTCTAACTCCTTCGTTCTCCCAAATCTCTATTCCCATTCTCTCCCTCTGTATCAAGTATACCTTCATCATCTCCTTTCTATCTCTTGCTAATTTTCTATATCAAACAATGAACTCATGCCATACTACTTCCTTTTCTCTCCTCCCTTCTTTTTCCACTGTTTTCCTTTATCCTCCTCTGTCTTCTCTTTTTCTTTTCTTCTACTTTTGCTCCTCCTCCCTCTACAACCCATTCAATCCTCTCTTTCTCTCTGTGTCTCACTATGTCTTTCTGTCTCTTCTCCTCCTTCTCTTCCTTTCTCCTCTTTTCTTCTTCTTCTTCTTCTTCTTCTTCTTCTTCTTCTTCTTCTTCTTCTTCTCCTTCTCCTCCTCCTCTCCTCTCCCCCCCCCCCCCGTCTCTCTTATTCGCCCTTAATTCTCATCAAGATATATACCTTCAAAGATCTGTATTTGTGGTATTCATTTCCCCTAGGATCTGGAAGTCTGCTCCTTTATCATTGCTTCGCAAAATTACTTTTTGAAAGTGGGCCCAGATACTTGATTTCAGAGCTGTACTCATTCCACTGACTAACAAGGATGATGGGGAGTAACATATCAGTGATAGCTCTCACTGGATCAGAACGTTTGGAAATTATAATTGTATTGGTCTTTAACTAGCCATTCATCTAAAGCCTGTATTCTGTTAACTGATTCTTTTTCTCAACTAGGGATGCTACATTTTCCCCCTCAACCCTCTCTCTTTTCCACTGGATTAGAGCAGGAGAATTCCAAGTGGGAGAGGAGATTGGGGACAGTAATCCCTCTCCCAAGACTGTGAATGTGCTGAGAGCTCAGAAATCAAACAGTGCCTTGGAAAGGTCCTGGGGTTCACCTGTCTTCTTAACAACCCAATGATTCTTGCAGTTCTTTTTTGCCTCCCCCCATCTCCATTACTCTCCTTATCACTTCCCAATCTATGTCCCTCTAAGTAGGTCATGACTCCCTGCTCCCTTCTGTCACCTTCTCTCCTCTATCCTCTCCCCTTATTTCCCCCCTTACCCCCTCAACACCATTCTTAACCTTTCTCCTTCTCTCAAATAAGATAACATACATTAAGTACTTCACAGACTTTAGCAAGTTATATAAATGCTTCATTGTTGTTCAGTCAGTCCATCTTCATCCCATTTGAGAATTTTTTTTGGCAGAGATACTGGAGAGGTTTGCCATTTCCTTCTTCAGCTCATTTTACAGATGAGTAAACTGAGGCAAACAGAGTTAAGTGACTTGCTCAGGGTCACACAGCTAGTGTCTGAGACCAAATTTGAACTCAGGGAAATGACTCCAAGCCCCTTCTCTATCCCCTCACCACCTAGTAGAGAAATGCCAGTTCTTATAGAAGTCTCCTACTTTCCCTCCTCACTTCCCACATGTCAGGATCTTAGAGTTACAAGGCACCTCAAAAACCATCTAGTCCACCTTGGACATCAGCAGTCATTTTCTCTACAATATAATTGAGAAGTAATGACCCCAGCCTCCCTCTGAAGACTTCTGGCAATGGAAGACTCCCTACACATAGAGACAGTGCAGGGAGTTCCATCCCGGACCGTTCGAATGCTTAGGAAGCTGCTCCATTCACTGAGCCAACACCACTGAGGCTCTGACCATTGCTCCTCTGGACCTCCGGTCTGGAGCCAAACAGAATAAATCAAATTTTCTTTATCCTTCCCGATCCCATCCCCGCATATCTTCTGATCCCATCCCCGCGTCTCTCCCTATCCCATCTCCGCATCTCTCCCTATCCTATGCCCGCATCTCTCCCCGATCCCGTCCCCGCATCTCTTCCCGATCCCATCCTCCACCGAAGGTTACTTTGTATCTACTTAGACACTTTCACGTTTCCGCTTAGGAACGAAAACTCCTGGAGGACAGGCAGTATCCCTCTGGTCTTTTTCATTCTAAGGACTGGCACGAGTTAATTTTGCCCGGCGCCCCATAGTAGGCAGTTACCTATTTTATCCCTTTTCTGACTCCTTCTTTCCCTCCCCGGGTGCCTTCCTCCCTCCCTAAAGCGCCCTCCCTCCCCTTCCCCGCCCCCACGCTTTCACCCGAGCCCACAATGTGCTCGGTTTGTAGCCCACTCCCGACCTCCTGGCCGGCCCCGGCCACACTCCCTCCCAGGACCCTTGATCTTGCCCCACATCCTCGGGTCTAGGCACGTTCTCTCTTTGGCTCTCCTGGTCTCCCTGCCCCAGGGTGGGCGGGTTCTCCATGCTGGCAGTACCGCCTGAGGAGGGAGGAACCATGTCCTAATTTGCACTTTCGGGGGCGGAAAGGGCCAGGCGCTCCCGGGTCAGGGGGTCAGGGAGGTTGGGGGCAGCTGGACCATGGGCACCTGAGGAGGAAGAAACATTGCAATAGGGAGCCCCACGCAGAAAGTGACAGTGGAGACAGGGCAAATTCCTAGGGGACAGTCACAAGGTACAGGAAAACGCGGGGCTGCTGGACCTACGGAGAGATGAGGGCAGAGACCACTGAGGTTCCTAGAGAAAGACGAGAAGCACCAGAGACCAAGAGCTCAGAGACAGAGAGAACGCAGAGGCAGAGGCAGAGGCAGAGACGAAGCTGGGCGATCGGACGCCGGGGTCTAGGAGGCGGAATTCGAGGCGCACCATGGGGCGATCCCCCCCACCCCCTTCGGCTTAGCTCACCTGGGGGTGGGAGTGGGCCTGAGGACAGCCTGGGGAGTGGCCTGGGCGGGGGGCGGGCGGCGGACGGCGGGCGGGCTCCCAAGGCGGCGGCGGCTGCAGCTGGGGCGGCTTGGGCTCTGGCTCAGGCTCGGGCTGGGGCTGGGGCTGGGGCTGGGGCTGGGGCTGGGGCTGGGACGAGTTCGGGAGCGAGTGCACTTTGCCGGCGGAGGGAAGGCCGTGCCGGGCCGGGCCGGCGGGCGGGCCCCGAGATGACTGAGCCCGCCTGGGCCGGCCTTATCTGCGGGGGGGGGGAGCCCCAGGGGGCGGAGTGTACAGGGGCCCGCCTCCCCCTGCCCAGCCGGCCCACTCTTGCGCCTCCCTCCTCATCCGTAGCCCCGGCTTAGTTCTCTGAGCGAGCCATCTCTCCTCTCCCAGCTCTCGGGCCTGGCTTGTATCTCCGGCTACGTCTCGCTCTTTGTATCTCCTCTTCTTTCTCTGTTGTCTCTCTGAGGGTCTCTCTGTCTCTGTCTGTCTCTGTCTCTCTTTCTTCTTCTTCTTCTTCTTCTTCTTCTTCTTCTTCTTCTTCTTCTTCTTCTTCTTCT
>CM053588.1:24116836-24155681 GCA_028646515.1 Pseudochirops corinnae
TCTGCTTCTTCTTCTTCTTCTCCTCTTTCTCCTTCTCCTCCTCCTCCTCCTCTCCTCTTCTTTCTCTGTCTCTATCTCTCTCGTCTCTCTCTAGCTCTGTCTCTGTCCCTCTCTGTCTCTCTACTTCTTTGGAGTTTTATTTCCCTTTCTTTTAGCTCTTCTCCCTCTCTCTCTCTTTGGCTTTCTGTTCATCCCTCGAAGTCTCTGTTCTTTGTCTGCACTTTTGTCTCCGTCTCTTCTCTCTATCCCTCCCTCCTTTCCCTCAGTCTCAATCTTTGCATTTGTCTCAGTCTGGGTCTCAGTGTTGGTCTTTGTCTTTCTCTCGGTCAGCGCTGCACTTTTGTCTCTGTTTCCTCACTTATCTCCCTTTAATTTTTAAAAAATCAAATATTTTTTGGGGGAGAAACTTAACAATAATCAAGAAATAAAAATATTTCGATGCCCAAAGAATCAGAAAGGTACTTGGGTAAGAATCGCTGCTAAGTGCTGTCCATTTTGGAAGAGACACAGACATAAACATAGAAGGCAATATGAAATATCTTATCGCATCATGCTAAACTATCCATATAAAATCTATACAATTTGATGAGCAAAGCTGCTCCAGTTATCTTCCCCAGCTTTTTCTCTTCTGTCCCTTTAGCTCCCTGTCAATCTCTCTCTTCTCTTTCTGGCCTTATGACTCCTGGGTTCAGGCCCCTCTGCCATCAGGCACTTGCCCAGGAGGTTAATGGGAGGTGAAGATTAGGAGTTCAATTTGGCACCTCCTCAGAGGCCTGGAATCTTTGACTTGATTGGGCTTGTGAAGAGGTTGTGTGTGTGGTAATGGCCTCTCCTGTCAATTCTCCTCTCCCTACACCAGGTACAATCCTTAAGCTTCCTTCTCCTCTTCACTTCTACTTTTCTCCTCTTCCTATTCCCTCTGTCTTCTCCTCTCTCTTCCTGTCCACCCATCTTTCCCCCCTTCCTTGGTTCCTTCTCCCCTTTTTCTTTTTATTACTTTTTTCTTTCCCTCCCTTTTTCTTTCACTCATCCTTTCTCTGTCTTCCATTTTATTTCTTTCCATTCTGGTCTCTCCCCTCTCCTTCCTCATTCACTTTTCCTCTCTCACTCTCTTTTCCTTCTCTCGCTTTCATTTTGTATCTCTACTGCCTCAGAATGGTGTCTGGCTTGGTGATGGAGTCTTTCTAATCTCCATTCTCCCTTTCCTCCTCTCCCCCACTCCTCTTTTCTCTCTTCATTTCCTCCCTCCTCTCTGGTCCTGTCTATACTCTCCTGTCCCCTTTCCCACCCTCCCTCTCTCACATTTCTTTTCCTCTTCCCATCACCCCCTTCCTTACTCTTCTCCTTCCCTTCTTTTTTCCACTTACATGCTCCTCTTCCCCTTCCAGAATTTACAGGTGTTAACACTTGGCACACAAGGAAACTTGAAGTTCCCATTCTTGTTTCTTTGCTATGTGCCTTTGAGGGAATTGCTTGCCTGCTTCCTGGGTTCAGTGTCCTAGGATTCAGTGATCCATTTGGACTAGGAATCCAGGACTATGTAGATTACTGGCAACCCCTTCTCCCACCACCCCCGTTCCCCTTTCCCCTTCTTTCAACAAAGATAGACAGAGACCCTTCTCTAGTTGCAAATGGGTTTATTTCAGAGGAGGGTGATGGCTGAGAGTAGAAGGTGAGAAGGAGGCCAGGAAAAGACGGGCTCATTTCTTCCTCATTGTTTCCCTTAACCAGTCTGTATACTTGCATATCTTGGTGTAAACTCCAGGGATACCTGATTGGTTGCAGGGCCCTACAGCACCTCATGACACCAGGCCCTTGCAAGACGTTGTCACACACCAGTGGTCCTCCTGAGTCCCCCTATAACAAGAGAGACAGAGACACAGACCTGAGCCTAGGACCCAAATGCAGTGATCTCCTCCCCCTCTATGCTATCTCTCCCTTAGCTCCTCCTCCATTGCTATCTCTCTGTCTCTCCATCTCTCTGTCTCTTTCTCTGCCTTTTCTGTGCACTTCTCTGTGTCTCTGCCTCTCTGCTCTCATTTCTTATCTGCCTCTCTACGCATCTCTTTCCATTTTTCTGTCTCTGTCTCTCTGTGCATCTTTGTTTCTCTATCTCTGTCTCTTTGTTTCTCTTCCTCTTTTTCTCTGTGTATCTCTGTCCCTGTTTATTTTTCTATGTCTCTGTCTTGCCTCTCTCCTTTTTAGCTCTTTGCATATCTCTTTCCATTTTTCTTTCTCTCTTGGTTTCTCTGTCTCTGTCTCTCTCTCTCCCCATATCTCTTTCCATTTTCTCTGTCCTTGATACTATCCTTCTCTTACTCTCTTTTTTTCTATTTCTTATAGTTTTCATACACTCAGAGATTTTGAGATGGGAAGAATCAGTGTCTGTCTAATGCAGCAGTTCTCAACCTGTGGGTTATGTTCAATTTGTAACAATGAAACTACATCCTGCATATCAGATGTTTACATTATGATTCATAACAGTAGCAAAATTACAGTTATGAAGTAGCAACAAAAATAATTTTATGGTTGGGGGTCACCACAACATAAGGAACTGTATTAAAGGGTCACGGCATTAGGAAGGTTGAGAACCACTGGAATCCAACATTCTCATTTTACAGAGCAGGAAACCAAGGAAAACAAAGAGAAATTACTTGTCCAAAATTATATGGATAATTACTAGCTAAGGCAGGATTTGAAACCAAGATCTTTGGCTCTTTTTATCTGTCTCTTTTTCCATCTTGATCTCTGTTATTGTCTCTCTGTCTTCCCCTCCCCCATTATCTCAGTCTCTATCTCAGTCTCTCCACCTCTCTCTTAGTCTCTCTTGGTCCAGTTACTCACCTGACAAGCATCCCTTTCAGTATCACCTCCAGCACACACCATATTCTCTGTTATCATCCCAGGGAACACAGTCTGGCACTTGTTATCTTGGGTAATCCTCAAGGATAGGCACTGGAGTTTGTCTGGGTCTGGGTAAAGAAGAAAGGAGTGGGGGTACATGTTCCAGGTGATACTGACTCCTTTCTCCCTATCCTCCATCCTGGCAACCCTGGCCTTTCACCTCCACCCTTTAGTTCAGATCCTTAAGTCCCCAGACCAGGAGCCCATGATGCTCCTCTGGTCCCACACTCCCCAGCCCCTTAATTTCTGCCGTTGCATTCCCAAAGGCCTCAAGGCTAGATTTCTGTAGACTCAACCCCTGACTATCATACGATTTACACTTCATTATTCAACTCAAACTGCCTTTTTCAAAGTTACCAACGAGATTAGAGAGATAGAGATATATAGATAGACATATATAAATTGAGAGTTAATTTATTAATATATAACATATTTAGGGCAGCTAGGTTACACAGTGGATAGAGCATTGGGCCTGGAGACAGGAAGACCAACTTTTGTTATTTTCACCTTCTCAACATCAATACATTCTCTCTTCTCCACTCACACAGCCCGTCATGCCCTGGTCCTCATCATCTCTCAGCTGGGATATTGCACTAGGCTTCTCATTGGTCCTTCTGCCTCTTGTCTCTCCTCACTCCCATCCATCTTCTACTCAACTATCACAGGAGTTTCTCTAAAGCATAGAACTGACCATGTCAGTTTTTTTTTTTTGGAGGGCAATTGGGTTTAAGTGACTTGCCCCAAGTCACACAACTAGTAAGTGCTAAGTATCTGAGGCTGGATTTGAACTCAGGTTCCCCTGACTCCAGGGCCAGTGTTCTATTCACTGTGCCACCTAGCTGCCCCAATGATAGAACCTGTAACAACTGAATCCCTGGGCTCTCAGCCCTTAGCACCCATCAATCCAGAGACTGACCCCAGAGATGTTCTCATTCTCAGACTTCCAACTCTGTAGAACCCAGATGCCTCAAGGCCAGACTTTCTAATCTTCCTCTGTCCCCATGCCTGGAGCTCCAAGCCCAGACTCCCCAACTCTTCCTGCCCACCTCCACCTCCCCCTTCTCACATTTGAGTGAATTGGTTATGCCCCAGCCAGACATGAGACATAGTGTCCCAGGTGTGACACATGTAGTAGGCAGAGCCAGGGGTTGGACAGCATGTGTGATACGGGCAGGGAAGGGTAGGTACAGCAGACATAGGTCATGGTCGAGGCTGTCTAGTTGGGCACAGAATCCAGGGTGGGTCACAGAGTGCCCAGTCCACTGGATCTGCTCTGTCCCATCCACATTCCAAAGGCTGTGATCCCCAAGGCGCACCCAGTATTTCCTACAAGCATGATAGAAACATGAACTCTCAAAGGCAGTATAGATTCATTTCACAGATAGGTAAGCTGAGACATCAAAAGGGGAAGAGACTTGCCCAAGGTCACATGGTGAGTTAAGACCAAAATTCAAGTCTTCTGACTCTCATCACAATACTTCTTTGATCCTATCACTTAAGAGACTACTTCTGACTATTCTAATACTCCTTCTCCTATCTCCTTAGCACAGTCTGGGTCCTTCAGGATTCCTGGCTTAGCCAGGGCTCTTTCCATGTCCTACCCAAGCAGGAGAGGGAAAGGGGACAGAGAAGACAGACAGACTGTCAGTCCTAAGAAAAGTGTCACAGATGGGAGGTACCTTGGAACAGGGAATGTGGGAACTGGAAGGAACCTTAGACCATAGGCTATCAGGGCTGGGAGGGACCTTATGGCATAGAATTTCAGAACGGGATGGGGAGTAATGGGGGAGTCTTGGACCATAGTATGTCAGGACTCAAACTCTGGGGAAGGTAGAGAGGGTAGCGCTTACTTGTGGTTGCAGTGGGCTGTGGTGAGGACCCAGTGGGGGGAAATTAGGACACCCCCACACAGAAGTTGGTTGCCTTCAAATAATCCCACTTGCCAGGGCTGGGAGTTAGGGATGCAGGTGGTACCATTAGATATGACAATTCCATCAGTGATGTCAATGGTCTGGCTCAGTCCTTTTGGAGAAAGAAAGAAAAGAAGATGGAAACAGAGAGAGGAATAGAGACAAAGACAATCAAAGAGGCAGAGAAAGATAAAGACAAAGCAAACCATCAGAGGCAGATGGAAAGATTATGTTGCAGACAAATAGAGAGGCAGTGATAGGGGAAGGAAGACTGATACAAAGAAATAAAGATGGCTGATTAGAAATAAAGAATACCAGAAAGGGAGGCAGAATGGGCAGCGAGAGAACCTCAGGCAGTCAGGAATATAGACTAAGACACTGGGAAAGAGTTTCAGAAAGGGAAAGCACCAGATATAAAGACAATGATAGACCCCAGGCAGGTCCAGCACCTAGAGAAGGATCAGGGCAGGCAGACATTAATGGCACCAGGGAAACAACTCTTCCAGCTGGATCAGATGATGTATGGGTTCGAGGACAGGAGATGTGCTCTCTTACCTAGTAGACCCAGGAGCAGAAGGATACTGGGCTTCATTGGAATCCAGCACCAAGATCTGAGGAGAAGGAAAATCAGAAAATTCAGGGATATGCTTCTATCCTTAGCCCTTTACACCCTGGACCTCCAACTTCCTGTTGAGCCCAGTGTCAGAACTTCCCATCCCGTCCCTGAGGGGGTGGTTCATTTGTCCTTATTTCCACCTGTCCCTCAGTCTGGCTTTCTTATCCCCCTCTTGTCTATTTATTCCTTTGTTTGCCTCTCCTATTCTACAGCCTTCACTCTTAATCTGTCCCTCTGTCTGTTTTTTCTTGTTATTTTCCCACCTGCCCCTCTCTTCCCCTGCCTCTCTACTTAAGTCTCTACCAACTCATTTTCCCTCTGACTAACTGTTCCTTTGGCTACCTATATCTCTGCCTTTCTCTCTGTATAACTCTATGCAACTGTCCCTCTGGTCTCCTGCCCACAAGCCCTGCTCAAACCTCCACCTACAATCTTGACAGTCAATCTCTGTCCCTGAATCTCTTCATTCTCTGCTCTCTCCCCAGCCCACTCAGCCTAGGCTTTTAACTCTCGCTGCCCTAGGTCAGTGGATTTCCGGTTTGGGTGGCAGTGGGAGTTGGTGAGGGCGGTGGTGGCATGGGGATGGGGTCCCCCAATCCTACCATGCTCCACCTGAATAATGACACTTAATTGTAATTCGGGCCTAAAGAGGGGAGCGTGAGGGGCCCAAGTACAGTTCAGCATTCCACACTTCAGCTTTCTCCTTTCCCACCTAGAGCCTCCCTCTACTGGACTACCTCTGTCTGCATCTCTGTCTCTCTGCCTCTCTGTCTGTTACACAGATGGGCACATGTGCACGCACACACACCCTGGGTGCTTCCCTCGCCTTGATATTTCTCTCTCTCTCTCACTCTCTCTCTCTTTCTCTCTTTCTCTCTCTCTCTCTCTCTCTCTCTCTCTCTCTCTCACACACACACACACACACACACACACACACACACACACACACACACACACACCCCACTCACTTTTGTTCCCTTTGGATTCTCTTGGGGCCCTGAGTGATGAAAGGAAAAACTGGATCCCAGTTTTAATCCTTCTGACTGTGGCCGGGCATGAAGCCCAGTCGCTGAGAGCTTAGGAGGAAGAGAAACCAACAAAGAAGATACAGAGTCAAAGTCAGAAACCCACACTTGTTGAGAGGCAGAAATCAAAGGAAGGAGAGAGAAAAAGAGGAGGACAGAGAAAGATGGAAGAAAAGAGGAGAGAAGAAAAATATGGAGGCAGGAAGCATACAGACACAATGCATAAGCCTGAAAGATGACTGAGAGCCCCAGATAGAGCCCAGAGGAGCCAGGAAGGTGCCCTGAGACTGAGGCAGAGCAAGAGAACAGAGATAGAGACCAAAAGGGCAAAAGCCGCTGCTTTTCCTGAAAGGCCAACATCTCTTCATACTTTCCTCAGTGTCTGCATTTCTCTAGCTTTGATTTTCTCTATCCATCTCTGGATTAAAAACCCACAGAAGAATATCAGAGCCAGAAAACGTCTAAGATGGTTCAATTCAACCTCCCCCTTTCACAGACAGAGAAACTGAGACCCACTGAGGCAAGGTGATTTGCCCAAGGTCCTTCAGTGTGTCAGTTGAAGTCAGTGGCAGAGCTGAGAATCAAACTCAGATGGCCTAATTCTTTGTTTTGTTTTGTTTTGTTTTCTTTCACCAGCTAAGTGGCACAGTGAGTAGAGTGTCAGGCCTTGAACTGGGAAGACCTGAGTCCAAAAATCCAGCCTCAGATACTTAATAGCTGTGTGAGCCTGAGCAAATTGCTCAAATTCTGTTTGCCTCACTTTACCCACCTGTAAAATGGGTATAAATAATAGGGTTGTTAAGAGGATTGGATGAGATTATAAAGTACACATAGTAGGCACTATATTGATGTTAACTATTATTAAATATTACTGTTTCACTTATTACTATTAAATATTATGCCCATTTAATTATTATTAAATAATAATTATTATTAAATTTCCTTTCACATGGAAACAGGAGTCCAGGTAAGGAGCATTAAGAGAGTATTGGACAGAGGGCTGAGCAGAGAGGCCGAATGTGACAAAGATGCAAACAGGGATGTGTACCGAGGGAAGGGAGGTTCTGGGGGGGGGGATGGAAAAGGAGTGTGCTGGGCAGAGGGAAAGAAGAGTCCTTCCTCAATTCTCCTGCCCCTTCTCACTGGTAAGTCAGGAAAGATCTTTGTATGCCCTACTTAGTGAAGGATTGAGCAAGTTATCAAGGAAACTAGAAATGAAGCCTAGTTCAGTTTCTTACTTGAAGTATGACCTTGGGTAAGTAATCTGCCCTCCCTAGGCTTCAGTTTGCAAAATAGCCTATGTTCTGCTGACCTCCTGAGGTTACTGTGGGAGTCAGATGAGATACTAAATGAGAATGTCCTTTGGAAGCTAGAAAGCATGGGACTAGGGGAACACGTGAGTCGTTTCTGACTTGCTCCCACCTCCCATGTGTCATCAGTGGCAAAACACCATCCTTCTCCTCTCTGTTCCCACTGGTGCAGCCACTGGTCCTTATCACCATAACTAGGGCAATAGACTTCTAACCAGTCTCTCTCCTGCTAAGCAATCTTTCTGCCACTACCCAAGTAACCTTCCTAATGCCCAGGTCTAAGGATGGTAGCCCTGTGCTTAAAAAAGTCTCCTGTGGCTCCCCACTGCCTATGGATAAAAGACAAATCCCAGGTCCCAGCATTCCAGGCCCTACCCCAACCTATACCCAACCTACCATACTAGCCTGATCCTGCTTACTGAGCCCACTTCCACTAGTGCCAGCCATCAGTGCCCGGCTTCTTCCCCTCTATTGCCAACACCGTGTCTCTGTTTACACCAGTCACTTTGCCCAGATCTGGCCCAACTTTGCCTGGTGATTTTTCTCTGTGTCTTCACTTCATCACAAGTCAACAATTGTATAATATAAGCCTACTGTGTTTCAGGGCCCTGTATTAGGTGCTGGGGACATACAGAGACCAACATGAATGAGTACCTGCCCTCAAGTAACTTACTTTCTCTTGAAGGAATGCTCCATGCACTTAAGTAAACAAACACAGTCTAATTCAAGGTAGTTTCAACAGGAAAAGAGAGCTGGGAGAATCAGAAAAAGCCTGAAGGCACCGCCTAAACTGTGGTTTGAAGGAACTTAGGCATTCAAGACTCAGCTCAAGCAATACCTCCTCCAAGAAGCCTGCCTGGATTTCATCTGATTTCCCAGAAGAAAGCATTCTCCTTTCCTTCCAAATTTTCTCGAAAACTTTGGCTTGGTCTCTGCTTTTGCACCTTGTACCTTGTATCATAATTATTTGTTATACTCCGTATTTCTCCGTTAGAATATAATTCCTGGGGAAAGTGAAGGAAAGGAGGAAGGAATGTGTATATTTTCAGCTATTGCCACAATGAGCCCATCACAGATGAGAGGTTTCAGGGGCTGCCTAGTCTAGGGGAAAGAGTAGAGGACCTGAAGTCAGAAGGCCTACACTTGAATGCTGACTCATATCCCACTAATTGTGTGTGGCCTCAAGCAACTCTCTTGCTCAGTATACTCATCTGTAAAATGGGGATGGTTACTCAGCCTTTTCCAATATATTAATTTTCGCTAAAATGCTTTTTCTCCTCTTTTTAAATTCTTCATTATACAAGACAGCTCTCAGGGAAGAGAAAGAGGGAATTTCATATTGAGAAATGTAGGTGATGAACAAAGATATTATGAATTTAATTGTTTTGTTTTGCTTTTTAAATGGGGAACAGGGACATCTGAGCCATCTACCTAAGAAAATGTCTGGGGGCTCAAAGTAGAGAATGTCCATACAGTTGAAACCTCAAAGTGCTTTGTAAATGTCAACAATTACTGTTGTGGGTTCATAATAAATGCTTCTTGAATTCATTTAAATTACATCTGAGCAGGAAATCTTGTGGCAAGATGGAGGGGTTGCTGGACAGATATCAGCAGGGAGAGGAAAGAGCCAAAGATCCATGTCAAAGATCTTCCCAGCTTTGCACGCAGCTGTGGTGTAGAGAAGCCACTAAACCTGGGTTCAAATCCCACCCCAGATACTTACTAACTAAATTACCCTGGGCAAAACACCTAAACTCTCTGTCCTAGTTTCCCCATCCATCAAAAATGGGTTGAACCCAAAAGCCTCCCAGGTTCCTTCTGTCTCCAGATCTCTGATCCTATGACTGACTGTCTGATCCCTCTGCCTTCTGAAACTCCTTTGACTTCACATCACCCCTCCCAGATGCATGTTGGCAAAGGCATGAGGAAATGCTGCAGGGAGTTGTCCTTGGTGAAGAAGGCAAACCTTGGCGCTTTCCCTGAATCATAGAATCCTGGATTTCATTCAGAGTGGGAAGGGGCCCAGGAGGCCAGCTAGTCTAACCTGTATCTAAGTAGGAGTCCCTTTTAACAAAGATTTGGCAACTCCACCCAGTGGCCTCTAGGAATGGGGAACCCATTCCTTCCCCAGGCAGCCCAGGTCGCTTGAGGCTGGCTTCAATTCTTAGGATATTCTCCTGGGCAATGAACAGAACTTCGTCTCTTTACCACTTTCATTTCAACAAGAACAAATCTATTCTATTTTTTAAATGATTCCATCTTTAAACACTTGAACATGCCCCAAGACCTCTCTTCTCCAGGCCAAGCCTCCCAAGTTCCTTCAATTTTTCCTCATGTTGCATGACCTTAAGACCCTTCCTTCTTTCCTTTGTTAATGGAAAAACTTCCCTTCCAAAAAAAAAAAATCCCTCCTAAGAAGAAAAAACTCAGTACATTAACTGTGACTGCAAATGTGACCGTCCGTACTCAAAGTCTATGGTCTAAAGCCCCATTGGCCTTTTTGGACTGTATCGCATTCTACTCTCATTCAACAAGCATCTCTTCAGGGCAGTTCTCCATTCACACAATGGATGGAGATTTGCACTTTGAGCCAGGGACAGCTGGGCTCAAATTCAGCTGTACACATTCACTCACTTTATGACCTTGGGGAAAACGCCTAACCACTCTCAGTCACAATTTCTTCACCTGAAAAAGGGGAATAGTAATGGTGCCTATGTCACAGGACTGTTGGCAAGAACAGGTGAAATAATGTGTTTGCAAATTTTGCAAAAGTCAGTCAATAAACATTGATTGTGTGCCTTTAAGTGTTAGCTATTAGTATCAATACTAATCATTATATTTTTTTCATACTATCAATAAGGACATCATGGGACTTTTGGCCAAGGGCTTTGCTGAAATGGAGATAAAGCTGCCTTTGGTTCTCTCTTGCAATGCCTAACACACATCTGTCCCTCTCTTGTATCTAGAGCCAGAAACATTTGGAAAGAGTACTAGGCTTGGAGGGAAAAGATCGATTTTCATTGAGTGGGCATTTATTTGTCCGACAGATATTATGGCAAAGTGGAAACAGGTCCAGCCTTACAGAGAGGAGGACTTGGGCTCTCAGCTGGACCTTGATACATACTGGTGATATGACCCTGGGCCAGACATTCATCCTTTCATTGTCAGAAGAGAGTTCTTGGAGGCCATGGATTGCAAAGAAGCTGCTAATCTAGATTGGCAGAAAGACTTCCTCATAGGAGCTCTTTACTCTGATGAAAATTACAGGTATCATTTTTTAAAAAATTATAAGGCATTGTGCAAAGGCCTAAGGATAGACAAAATATAAAGTCACTTTTTTTTTTTTTTGCTTTAAGAGCTTACATTCCATCAGATGTGGGCTTAAAGCCCAGTCCTACTGTCAACCAACTGTGTGATGTTGGACAAGCCACATTGTCTCTCTGATACTTGATTTCCTCATCTGTTAAATGGATATAACATCATTCCCAGTACATTCTTCACAAAGTTTCTGTATGGGAATCATCTTGGAAGTGGCAATTGTCCAGAATGCTATTGTTTTCAGATGAGAACTTTCCTCCCAGCTCCTCCCCTCCTTTTCCTTCCCCAACTCTCTCCTCCCAGCTGAAGCCCACACAAAGCCCTCTGGTCATTGATTTCCTCTGGCTTCTCACTGCTAGTGTAAATGAGGAAATTATTGGGGTGTTTAAATACAAGACATGTAAGGAAATGGAGGGAAAGCAACAGAGCATGGACATAAAAGCCCCCATTGGTGTACTTCTCTTAACACGTAGTGAGTAGACTCAGTTTATTTTTTAGGCCAAAGGCATTTACTCAAATCAAAAGCATTAGTTACAAAATATTTCTATAAAAATAAGGTTGGGGGGGGCAGAGCCAAAATGGTATCATAGAAACAGGAAAATTCCATGACCTACACCCACAACCATCTCAAATAATTATAAAATATGACTC
Organism: Pseudochirops corinnae; assembly: GCA_028646515.1. NCBI lineage: Eukaryota > Metazoa > Chordata > Mammalia > Diprotodontia > Pseudocheiridae > Pseudochirops > Pseudochirops corinnae. The sequence continues at coordinate 24,128,571 of CM053588.1, forward strand.
TAAACAAATTTTAGAGCTATAGAACCCACAAAGTGACAGAGAGAAACAAATCTCCTGCTGAAGGCAGCCCAGTAGGCCTACAGGAAGGGTCCATCTCAGCATGCTAGGAGCCCAGCCCAGCCCATGTGAGCCACAGTTTTAGCCTCAGGGCAGCCCCAACCAGCTGGCAGCTGGAGTAGACTTCAGGAGAGTAAATAACCAGCAGCAGTGGTGATTTCCAGACTTATCAACTCATACACTCCAAAGGCAAAGTAAAAGGTCAGTGTGGAACTCTGTTGGAACTGGAAGGGGAGGAGCAGAGGAGCACTGTCTGGCCCCTGCCCCCAGGGCGAGAAGCAGTGGAGGCACAGCAGTGGGGCAGCCACCGTGTGGCTGCTTCCAGAGCTCCCAGCCTGCAGTTTGTAGGGGGACCAAGCAGCCACTCAGAGGGTAATCACTCTAGCTTTAACCTACTTGGATCTGGATCACAGTCTTGGGTTGAGGTCTTGGGGTGTGTGGCCGGTGGGCCAGAGCTTGTGGGGGATTCAGAGATGGTACCCAACTAATAGCTTCAGCAGTTGTGAAAACCCCAGTGATTTGAGACAAAGCTCTCCTTTCTGGAAGTAGAGTTCTACTGTGGCAAAGAGCTCAAAAGTCAAGTAATTGAGTGGCAACATGAGCAAGGAGAAGAAGCAAAGCAAGCACAACCATCCAACTTTAGATTCCTTTTCTTGGGACAAAAAGGATCAAAGCATAGAAAAGAAGGAAGACAACATAGTCAAAACTCCTGCATCAAAAGCTTCCAAGAAAAACATGAAATGGTTATAGGCCATGGAGGAGCTCAAGAAGGATTTTGAAAATCAAGTAAGAGAAGTGGAGGAAAAACTAGAAAGAGAAATGAGAATGATGCAAGAAAATCATGAAAAGAGAGTCAACAATCTGGCTGAAGAAAATACTACCTTAAAAAGTAGACTTACTCAAATGGCAAAAGAGGCCCAAAAAGCCAATGAGGAGAAGAATGCCTTAAAAAAACAAATTTACCAGATGGAAAAGAAATTTCAAAAGCTCATTGAAGAGGACAATTCCTTCAGAATTAGAGTGGAGCAAATGGAAGCTAATGACTTTATGAGAAATCAAGATACTATAAAACAGATCCAAATGAAAAAAAAATAGTAGGCAATGTTAAATATCTTGAAAAACCACTGACCTAGAGAATAGATGTGGGAGAGATAATTTAAAAATTATTGGACCACCTAAAAGCCATGATCAAAAAAAGAACCTAGAAATTGTCCTTCAAGAAATTCTCAAGGAAAATTTTAGAACCAGAGGGCAAAATAGAAATTGAAAGAATTCGCTGATCACTTCTTGAAAAAGATCCCCAAAAGGAAACTCCTAGGAATATTATAGCCAAATTCCAGAGTTCCCAGGCCAAGGAGAAAATATTACAAGCAGCAAAGAAAAAACAATTTGAATATTGTGGAAACACAATCAGGATAACACCAGACCTAGCAGCTTCTACACTTTCTCCATTAAAGGGCTTGGAATATGATATTCCAGAGGTCAAAGGAGCTAGGATTAAAATTGAGAATCATGTACCCAGCAATGTATATATGAGTATAATGTTTCAGGGAAAAATATGGTCATTCAATGAAATAGAGGACTTTCAAGCATTCTTGATTAAAAAAAGAGTTGAACAGAAAATTTGACATTCAAATACAAGAAGCAAGAGAAGCATGAGAAGGTAAACAGGGAAAATAAATCATAAGGAACTTATTAAAGTTGAACTATTTACATGCCTACACGGAAAAACGATAATTGTAACTTATGAAACTTTTCTAAGTATGATGATAGTTGAAGGGAATATAACTGTATTTATGTATGCATACATACATACATATATATGTTTATACAGGAGAGTATATGTGCCTATAAATACATATGTCAGTGTGCATATATATATGTATGTAGACATAGACAGAGGGCACAGGATCAGTTGAGTAGGAAGGGATGATGTCTAAAAATAAAGTTAAGAGGTGAGAGAGGAATATAATGAAAAGAGATAGGGAGAGACAGAATAGGGTAAATTAGTTCATGTGGAAGAGGCAAGAGAAAACTGTTACAATAGAGGGGAAGAACAGGAAGGCAAAAGGGAATAGGTCAATCTTACTCTTATTGAAATTGGCTTAGGGAGGAAATAACATATACACTAAATTGAGTATCTTACCTTACAGGAAAGTAGGGGAGAAGAGGATAAGAGGGGGGAATGATAGAAGGGAGGGCAGATGGGGGGAGGGTAGTTAGAAGCACACACTTTTTTAAAAAATTAAATTGGTTTACTTTTAGTTTACAACATTCAGTTCCACAGTGCCTTGGGTTTCAGATTTTCTCCCCCTTGCTCTCTCTCCCCCCATCATGGCGGCATACACTTGAAGACAGGATTTACAAATCTCTTCACATTATCATTAGTCAGGTTGTAAAGAAGGATTATAATTGATGAAATGATGAGTGGGAAAGAGGAAACAAAACAAAACAAGAAAAAGAAACACAGCAAGTAGTTTGTTTTAATCTGCATTCAGACTCCACATCTCTTTCTCTGGATGTGGATATCTCTTTTGATCATGAATCTTTTGGGGTTGTCTTATAACCTTATGCTGCTGAGAGGAGCCCAGTATATTGAAGTTAGTCATCACACGTACATTGTGTCTGTGATTGTGTGCAAATTTCTCCTGGTTCTGCTCTTCTCACTCAGCATCAGTTTATATAAGTCTCTCCAGGTTATTATGAAGTCCATCTCCTCCCCATTTCTTATAGCACAGTAGTATTCCATTACATTCATATACCACAACTTGTTCAGCCATTCCCCAGTTGATGGGCTACCCTTGTTTTCCAATTCTTTGCCACCACAGAAAGAGCCACTATAAATATTTTTGTATATACAGGTCCTCCTCCACTTCTCTGATCTCTTTGGGATATAACCCTAGAAGTGGTTTTGCTGGGTCAAAGGGTTTGCACTTATTTATAGCCCATTGGGCATAGTTCCGGATTGAGAAGCACACACTTTTGAAAAGTGACAGAGTCAAAGTAGAGAATAGAAGAAGTGGAGCGCAAGATAGGATGGAGGGAAATATAATCAGTCCTTCACACTATATCCATTATGGAAATGTTTTGCATAACTACACATGTATAACCTATATTGAATTGCTTATCTTCCCAATAAGGGTGGATGACAAGGGAAGAAGGGAAAGAATCTGGAATTTAAAGTTTTAAAATAAAATGCTTTTTAAAAATTATTATTATTATTATTTTTACATGCAACTGGGAAATAAGGAAATAAGATATACAGGCACTGGGGTATGGAGATCCATCTTGCCCTACTGGAAAGTCAGAGCGGGGATGGGAGAGGATATAGGAGAGAGCAGATTGGGGGAGGGGGTATACAGTGTGATCGCTGTTTTGGGGTGGTAGGTAGGGGAAAGATGGGGAGAAAATTTGTAACTCAAAATCATGTGGAAATGAATGTTGTAAACTAAAAATAAACAAAAAAATAATTAACAAAAATTTTTTAAGAAAAAAATCAGGTTTGCTCTCTCCCATAAATACACTCAGCATCCATGAGGGTAGACTGAGAATTAATTGAAAATACTATTGTAAACATAACGAGGCACATGCATAGGGAATATATTTGTCCAAGAAAGCTTATAACTCTAGGGCTGCAGGGCTTCAATGTCCTTCCTTTTTCTGGAGGTCTTTTCTAACGTTTGATTCAGAACATGGTTTCAATGATGGACAAGTTACTATGCTACCCAAATTCAGGGCATAGCTTTTGTCAGGTCCCTATCTCAAGACCACTCCTCCCGCTTTTCTCTTTTCTTATTGTTAGGAGACACCTGGCTAAGACCCAGAAAATTAGCTGTGCCCTGAGTTTAGCATAATAATGGTCTTTTGTGTTCATCCTCTGGATGATTTCTGCTGCAGTTAAATCACAGAACTGGTGGTCCCTGCACTTGGACAAGCACCTGCAGAAACCATGGGCCAGTCATGAAACCCTGCTATGAATTCACTTTTATCTTCGGGCAAGTTTGCAGTGTTGTTGCTGTTAACTCTTGCTGCTGCTAATTCTCATTCCTAGATTCTTTGCTTGCTACAATTATATGTATCAAGGCATACCCTCTATGCCTTGAGTCTCTTCGATCTGAGAAAGACCATGGTATGAATGTCTATTTTCCCTCCAACAGAATAAAGAAGGCTCTATGAAATGGCCCTCTGTCCCAAGATTTCAGGTAACATAGCAACCTTGCACAATGAATGAAGTTCGGGTTAATATTCCAGAACTGAACAACCATATCTCTAACCCCCTTCTTCCTGGATTTCTTTCCTCCAGAAATCAATGATTTCTCCCACAGAGCTATATCAAGAATGCAAATTGAATAGTAGTTTCAATCTTAGTACCATCCTCAATTCTTCACTCTCTCTCACACATTCCTCATCCAAATGGTTGCCAAATCTTCTCCTCTTCCCTCTGACACTGCCATCATCTTGGTACAGGTCTTCATCACATTGTGTCTGGTGGTGGCATTGAGTGAGCTATTGCAATAACTTTCTGGCTGTTCTACCGGCTTCCCATCTCTCCATCTCCTCCAGTCAGTTCTCCACTCAGCAGCCAAAATGAGCTTCTGAAAACACAGATCTGACCATGTCACTCCACCCCGATTAGATAAACTTTCCTGGCTCCCTGTTCCCACCAGGATCAATAGAAAATCCTCTTTTTGACTTGCAAAGCCTTTTATAACCTGTCCTACCTTCCCACCTTCCCAATCTTCTTGTATCTTATACACCTCCATTTTCTTTTCAATTCAGCAACACTTGACGTCTTATTTATTGAACAAGACACTCCAAACTTGGGGAATTGTTCCTGGTTGTATCCCATACCTAGAACTCTTTCCCTCCTCATCTCCAATTCCTGACTACCTTCAAGTCTCAGCTAAAATCTGACCTCCAAGAGACTTTTCTAGTCCACCTTAATCTTAATGCTTTCCCTCTGAGATTCCTTCCAATTTATTCTTTTCTATATGGATCGCTAGATGGTACAGTGGATAGGACTCTGGGCCTGGAGCCAGGCAGATCTAAATTCAAATCTGGTCTCAGATACTTACAGGCTATGTCATCCTAGGTAAGCCACTTCACCCAGTTTGCCTCATTTCTCATCTATAAAATGAGCTAGAAAAGGAAAGGGCAAACCATTTCAGTATCTCTGCCAAAGAAAATCCAAAACAGTGTTACGAAAGTCAGATATGACTGAAAAATGACTTTATAACAACATTTTGAAAAAGGGTTAGATTTGTCCTGTTTGACACCAGAGAGCAGAACTAGGAGTACGAGTGGAGCCAATAAAGAGTAAAATTTCGGCTGAATGTGAGGGAAATTTTCCCTGCTAGAACTAGTTCGAGGTCGAATAGACTGACTCAGGGGGTAGCTAGTGAGTTTTCCTCACTGGAAATCTTCCAGGAGAGACTGGGTGGATACTTGTCAAGACACTACAGAAGAGATTTCTGCTCTGCCACGGGTGGTAATGTCTACTTTTGGAAGACATCACGACTTGGCTCCTTGTCAGAAAAGCCTTCTTTATTAAGTCAATGAATACACAGCTGGAGTCACACATTTTTTCAAGGAATTAAGGAGAAAAGTAAGTTAAAACTGAACTAAGACTAGAAGCTCTGGACAAGAGACTCCCCATGTCATGGGGGAAGCAGGAAGAGCTCAGAACGGGGAGTTCAGAATCTCGGCATCAGCGACAAACTTTGCTCATTTTGGTGAGATCGGGGACAGGTCCCCTCTCCTCTCTGGACCCAAGTTTACCCCCTTGAAAAATGAAAAGTTGGATTATAAAGTTTCTAAGGGACCTTTTAAACTCTTACACCCCGTGTTCTAAGGGCCTCCCAGCCCTGATATTCTGTTTTAAGACCCCTCCCAGCTCTGACATTCCCTGTTCTCAGGGCCCTCCCAGCTCCAACATTCCCTGTTCTAAGGGCTCCCTCCCAGCCCTGACATTGCTTGTTCTCAGGGCTCCCTCCTAGCTCTGACATTCCCTGTTCTCAGGGCTCTACCAACCCTGACATTCCCTGTTCTAAGTGCTCCTTCCCAGCCCTGACATCCCCTGTTCTAAGTGCTCCTTCCCAGCTCTGACATCCCCTGTTCTAAGGGCTCTCTCCCAGCCCTGACATTCCCTGTTCTAAGGGCCCTCACAGCCCTGATGTCCTCTGTCCTATAGGACTTCCCAGAGCTAACACCATATTCTAATACCACATCAGATTCTGACATTCTGTGTTCTCTGTTCTAACATCTCTTCCAGCTCTGCCATTCCACATTCCTATCATTCTATATACCCAGTGTTGTTAATGTGCTACTGGTCAGTCATATCTTGGAACTTTGCGGGTGATAATTTGGGGACCTCACTAACTAGCCTGGGATTTCCAAGCCTGAGTACTATAGCCCTGCCAAAAACATTTCCTACAGACATAGAACCCTGAAGAACTATGAGATAAGGAAGAAAATACACCCCTTTGGTGTGCATGTTACCCATGCTCCAAACCCACTCTTATTCTCCAAGTAAAGTCTATCTCCTTTGCCTGGCATTCAAGGCCCTCAACAACTCAATGTCACCACCCCCAAAAACCTTTGCATACAAAGCCTCCAAGCATATTCTTTCTCTTTCAGAATGGAACAAGCATTGAATTTAGAACCTGAAGATCTGGATTCAAATTCCACCCCCCATCACTTACTAGTAACCTGGGTGACCTTGGGTGGGTCAGCTAACATTCCTGGGCCTCAGTTTCCTCACCTGTAAAATGAGGGGGTTGCCTCAGTTGGCCTCTGAGGGCCTAGCACTCTGATCCTGGATCTCTAGACTCTCCGGGCTGGTCCACTCTCTGTCCTCTTCACACAAATTCCTGCCTCCGAACCTCTTCTCAGGCTGTTGCCCGTGCCTAGCCTGCCCTTCTGATACCTGCTTGATTCCTCCCCACCTCTCCAGGAAGCTTCCTCAGCCACTCCTGGCCTAGAACAATCTTTCTCTTGATGGAATTGACGACGTCCTTGCTTTCATCCTCCATAACAACAAAGGAGAAAAATAGCGTCTGTATAATGTTTTATGGTTTGTAAAGCACTTTTACATATATTATTAATTTGATCTGCACCAAAATTCTGAGAGGCAGGAGCTCTAACAATATTGGGTGAATCATATCCCCATTTTACAGATGAGGAATCTGAGACACACAGACTAAGTGATATGTCTAAGGTTACCCAACCAGTTGGTGTTTGAGACTGGATTCAGACTCTCACATGACACATGTATTCGACTTCCCTGGGTCTGTGTCTTGTCCCTCCCTCCCCCTCCCCACTAAACCTTGAGCTCCATGAGGCCAGGGGTCATCTCTTGTCTAAATTCTGCCTCTGCCCCAGCTCTTGGCACAGGCTAGAGCTGCCCATTGAAGCCTCTTTTTGCATGTTTGATGATATAAGTGGAGAATCTTAGGGGATTAGAAAGTCAGGACCAGAGAAAATGAGATCTGAGAGACCTAAAATGTCAGAAATAGGCAGGAAAGATTCCATCTTGAGGGTTCAGAATCTCATGGATAGATACAGAAAATTATCCTTGGCTTTTGGACAGTCAGGAATGAGTCTAGAACACCAGAATTTTTGAAGTGCCTGAAACAGATCCAGAACAATCCAGAATATTGTCTCGGAGGGACACAGGAAGCTTGAGTATTGGAAAACTGTTACAGAAAGGCAGGGAGAGCTTGTGGGAGGAATGGGGTGGCTCAGCTGATCTCAGGGCTATGACTTTATTCCGCCCCCTTCTTCCTCTGAGGATCTCCCGCCTGGATTGTATTCTGGATCCAGTTCACATAACGGGAGACACGAGTGTAGACGCCTGGCCGGTTGGGCTGGCCACATGGGAAATCCCCCCAGGAGATCACACCCTGCAAGGTCCCGTTACAGACCAGTGGGCCCCCTGAGTCACCCTGGAGAGAGAGGAAGACACAAACTGAGTGACGAAATCACATCCAGCCCAGGGAGAAAGAGATAGAGAAAGAGATGGCGGTGGAGACAGAGGCAGAGATATACACAGAACAGGATAAAAGGAAGGTAGATGGAGTTAAAGGGAGGTAAGTTGAATCAGGGGCAGCTAGATGGTGCCTTAGTGCATAGAGTGCTAGAACTGGAGTCAGGAAGACTTATCTTCCTGAGTTCAAATCTAACCTCAGGCATTTATTAATTGTGACCTTGGACAAGTCACTTCATCCTGTTTGTCTCAGGTCCTCATCTATAAAATGAGTTGGAGAAGGAGATGGCAAAGCCCTCCAGTATCTTTGCCAAGAAAACCCTCAATGGGGTCACAAAAAGTTGGACATGACTGAAACAAGTGAGCAACAAAATCTTGAATCAAGGAAATTCTGGAAGAGTTTTTAAATGGAGGAAAAAGTACAGAGATAATGATTAGAAACAGAAGAAGAGAGAGATACATGTAGAAAGAGGTTGACAGAGACAAATAGAGAAGTAAATCTCTTTCCCTACCTCTGTGCATGTCTCTTAGTCTTGGGAACAATGGAAAAAGGCAGAGTGGTCCCAGAACCCCTATCATGTAATTAGTCACCATGCTGTCCAACAAGCCTTTCTTCTTTCCTATACTTCACCTCATATGCTCTCTGTCCATTTCCTTGTTTCCCTAGTGTCTATAAAGAAACCACCCTTGCTCTGTCAACAGTCAACACCTACACATTGTGTTTTGTGTTCCCATCGTGACTTCAGCGCAGTACCAATCATTCTAGAGTGATAGATGAAGAAATCTAGGCTGATGTAGCCCCCTTCTGGTGGAATACCATCAGTGGGATGGCCATTTGCTCTGTCCCCTGTACCCTAGCTATTTCCTCTTCCAGAGAAGATTATGGGTAGGTCTACCAATGGCAAGCATTCTTTTGCACAAGGAGATACTGGAGAAGCCCTTTTGGAAGAAGGATCCCAAATCAACATGGCAACTCCTAATGCCAAAGGCTCCAAATCACAGCACAGAGAAATGGAGGAGGAGGGTCAGGAAGGTCATGAACTAAGTGATCAAGTTAGATGAAAAGAGGTGTGAGTGGGGAACCCTTAATGAGAAGGGTTCTTTTTTGGATTCAGAAAACCTGAGCTTGAAGTTTGGCTGTTTCTTATTTCTTTCATAACCTCGGATCAGTCATTTAAATCTTTGAGACCAACCTTTCCATGCTACAAAACAGCTTCAATGAGATGTTTCCTAAAGTATCTTTAAATCTTATAATCTGAAGGTCACAAGGGCTCCATAATTTCAATAATCTCCTCGAACACAGAATCTTCCTATTTTTACTCTTTTCCATAAATATACCTGGAATGATTATAAGCTCCTTGAGGGCAGGGGCTGTCTTTTGCCTCTTTTTGTATTCCCAGAACTTAGCCCAGTACCTGGCACATAGCAAGTGCTTAATAAAGGTGGTTGATTGATTGGAATCCTTTTGATTGATTAGAAAACACCTATGATGTCATGGAATGAAACATATTTTGGGGATGGAGGTAATGTAGGAATTTGTTTGTGTTTGACTCTGCATATTTGTTACAAGGATTTTGTTTTTCTCTTTATGTTTTCCCCAAGGAGTTGGATGGAAGGTCAAGTTGGGGATAGGGATAAGAGTTACAAAAAAGAAAGAAAGAAGGAAGGAAAGAAGGGAAAAAAGAAAGAAAGAAAGAAAGAAAGAAAGAAAGAGAAAGAAAGAAAGGAGGGAGGGAGGGAGGAAGGAAGGAAGGAAGGAAGGAAAAAAGAAAAAAGCAGACATCTCTTGTTTTGATCTACCAAGGGACAGACATCACAGGAACCTTCCTTTCCAACTGGAAGGGACTTTAATAGTCCACTGGATCCATCTCCTTCATTTTTTTCAGATGAGGAAACTGAGGCACCCAGAGATTAAGTAACTTGGCCAGCATCACATGCCTGCTCTCTGAAGTAGGATTTGTCAGTTCCTGGTTCTTCTTGATGCCGAGTCCAGTTCCTTATCTATTAAGCCACTGACTAGAGAGAGAAGGGGATATATCCTGTAGGGGCTATTCCCAGAGACTCCAGGATCAATTAGTGCTACAGAAGGAATGGGAGGTGAGGGCTAGAGTTTGGACCTATATTTTGCATGGGAGACAGTTTCTCTTTCTCTCCATCTCTCTGTCTCTGTCTTTCTTCCTCCTTTCTCTCCTCTCTTTCTCTCCATCCTCTGTGTCTATCTCTGTCTTTTTCTTTCTCTGTCTCTCCCATTCTTCCTCCATGTTTTTCTGTCTCTCTCTTTCTCTCTCTGTCTCCATCTGTCTCCCTCCTCTCTCTTTATCCATCTCTGTTTCTTTAACTATGTGCCCTTCTATCTCTTTTTTTACAGTGTCTCTCATCTTTATTTTGGGGTCTCTCTGACTCTCTATTCTCTTCCCCGCCCCCCATGTGTGTCTCTTTCTTTGTCTTGAGAATTCTTTCTATGTCTCATTCTTAGTTGAAATGCTGGAAGGGAATAAACCTTTGAGAATCTAGAAATTCCTATGTTGTTATAATTGTCGCTCTTTTTCTATATCTTTCTTTTGCTCTTTGCTTTCTCTCTGTAGCTCTGCCAAGTGTGCCCCTCATTCTCTTCTATTTCTTTTTATCTCTCCACATCTCTTCTATCTCTGAATGTCTGTTTCTCTGGACATCTCTCAGGAATAGGGTCTGTCTGTGTGTTTCCTTCCATGTCTTTGTCTCATTCTCTTTTAGTGTTTTTTTTTCTTATCCTTCCATTTGCTTTGTACTTTTATCTATCTGCAACTCTCACAATGTCTCTTTTCTCTCTGTCCTTCTCTCCACTGTCTTCTGTTCCTCCTCCTTTTCTTTCTGTCTCCACTCTCTTTTTCTGTGTCTTTCTGTCCTCAAAAATTGTGCCTATTTCCTTGCAAATCTCAGTCTTTGCCTCTGTGTGTCCCTCATTTTGTCTCTCTTTTCCCTGTATGTCTCTCCATACCCAAATGGATGTCTCTTTGTCACTCTCCTGTCTCTTTCTGTTTAACCCTCTTCTCTGGGTGACCATTTCTGGGTCTTTCCATGTCTAGCTGCATGTAAATCTTTGTACAATTATCATTCTTTCCTCTGTGTCTATTTTGCCATTTCCTTTTCTCTATCTTTCATGCTTCTTTTCTCTGTCTCTTTAAATATTCGTGCCCATCTCCCTTTTCTCAAGTGTGAGATAGGCAAGGAGCTCTCTCTCTCACCACCAATATGATCTGGAATAGGAAACAGTCATTTCACATAATAAGGTTTCAATTTCCCCAGCAGTACTAGAAGAAGGTTGCATATAATCTTTTCTAAAGCCTGTTTTTTGCTCTAATGGTCTATGTTCTATGAGAAATGCAGTTCATGAACTTCCCATGTCTTTCTCTCTCTCTCTCTCTCTTCCCTCTGTGAATCTGTCCCGGCTTTTGCTGTGACCCTATCTTACCTCACAAGAGTCTTTGCCACCTTCTTCAGACCCAGCACACAGCATGTTGGGTGTAATCTTCCCAGGGTAGCTCTGATGACATTCCTCATCTGAGCGAAGCTGAATTTCAGCACACTGTAGGGTTTTGGGGTAACTCACTGTAAGAAGATAAGAAGAGTGAGGGCTGCATGGGGTAGAAAGTGAGGGAGAGGAAACAGAAAGGAAAAGATTGTAGATGGAAGAGATAGAAGACATAATGAAATGGGGAAGGAGAAAAGAATAAGGGACAAGGAGGGAGAAAAGAAAAGTGAAAAGATAGAAAGGGCAGGAGGTGTAGGGAGGTAGGACAAGTAGGGGAGATGGGTGGAGGTAAGAGAACACAAGGAGAGAGAGGAGAAAGGTGAGGCAGATGGAAGGACACAGGAGGTGGAAGGGAATGAGAAGAGATGGAGAGAAAGGGAATAGAAGGAAATAGAGGGAGACAGGAATGTAAGGAAATAGAAGAAAGTGAGATATAATGATGTGGAGAAGATACAGAAAGATGGGGGGGGGGGGAATATGGAGGAGATGGAATAGAAGTTGACATTTGAAAGAGACCATCTAGTCTAATGTGTACCCAGGCAAGAATCTTCCCTACAACAACCCCACAAATAGGCACCCAGTCTTTGGTTATAGACCTTCATGGAAGAGGAATCCACCACTCTTGAAGTTGCCTATTCCATGTTTGGACAATTCTCATTATTGAGAAGTTTTCCTTATCTCAAGTCAAAATCAGCCCTCTGCAGCTTCTACCCATTTCATCTAGTTCTGATATCTAAGGTCAAGTAGAAAATCTGGAGGCTTCTCTGGCAGGCAAACTTTTAAATCTTTGAAGAAAACTCTCATGTCCCTATCTAGAAGGGTAGAGATGAGAGATAGAAGGAACTGGGAGACATGAGGAAAGATGAAACATTACTAGATATTAAAGAGATATGAGAGATGGAAAGATAGGGAGATGTAGAGAGATGGGGAGAAATAGGGAGAGATAGTGGTTAAGTGGGAGATCAAGAAAAATGAGAAATGGGAGATAGTGAGAGAGATAAAGGGAGCTGAGAGAAAAGGAATTTTATGAAGAAAGATGGGATATAAAGAGGATGTGGATATGGAGAGAGCTTGAGAGAGATGGTGAAGGGGGAAATAGGAATTTAGAGATGTGATGAAGATAGAAAGAGATAGGGAAACTGAGGAAAAGAGGGATACTAGGGGTAGGTAGAAGGAGATGGGGAAATGAAAGAAGATAGGAAGAAATGGTAAGAAATAAGAAGAGGTGGAAAGAAGATGGGAGAAAATGGGAGAGTTGGGGAGAAATTCAGAAAAGAAATGAAAATGGAGAGAGATGTTGAAATCAGGGACAGATGGAGGGAGACAGATAGATATTAGGTATAAGTGAAAAGGTGGGAGAGATGAGGAGATGCAGGATTTGGGAAAATGAAATGTTTAAGAGAATTTCCTTGGATGAAAGCATAGGGCGTATAGTAAGAGAAGGAGAAAGGTAGGAGGTGAGAAGATATTAGGAAAAGAAGGAAAGGCAAATATTGGGGGAAAGGTGTTGGGGAGAGGTGGAAAAGAATGAATGAAAATTTGGGAAAACTAGAGGGAGATAGAAGAGATGGGGGAAGATTAGAAAGATTTGGGGGAGAGATGAAGAGAGATGGGGGAGATGGAAAGAAAGGGAAAATGATGAAGTTGATGGACAGAAATCATCATCTCAGAAATGAGAGAAATAGGGGATTTAGAAAGAGCTGACAGGTTTTTATTAAGGAGTGATAAGGGGGATACAGAGAAATTGGGGATGGGGAAAGATTGGGAGGAGGTAGGAAGATTGAGGGAAGTGAGATGCAGACAGGGAGAAATAGAGTGTGAAGATGTGGACAAGATGGAGAGAGATTTAGAGAACTGAGGGGGATGGAAAAAGAAGGCAGGAGCTGGGAAGGTGAAGAACACGGGAAAGTGAAGTCTAGGAGGGATGGGGAATAATGGAGGAGACAGGAGGTGATGAAAAGAGACACAGGGATACAGGAGGAATAATAACTAGATAGCATTCTAGAGTTGAGCCTTAATCTCTGCCCCTTGCCCCACATTTTGATGCCTTTAACCTTTTGTGAACCAAGCTGATGAGATGCTTTCTCTGGTCAACCATGGGAAGAAAGCATACCCTGAGGGCTCGTGGTGGTGCCCCAGCCTGATACTACACAGCAGGTGCCAGGAGGCAGGCAGTCCTGGGAGGGCAAGGGGAGGACCTGGACATGGTCATTCAGCTGGGCTGGCTTCTGAAGGTACAGAAGCATAATGTCATGGTCATGGTTGTGGTGGGTTGGGCTGCTCCAGTACAGTGGATGTGGGATAGAATGGATGACCCTTTGGACTTGCTCTCCTTCTTCCCAAGGACCCAGGGCGTGTTTACCCAGAAGCACTGTGTACCGCCTGTAGAAAATAGGGAGGTAATTAATGTGGCAAGTCCAGTCATGTCTTCATTCCCATTTCCATGCCCACCCGTCATGATGCCTAACCCATTCCCTTTTTTATCCCTTCTCCATTGGCATCTCCAACCCTATCTTTATCCCTATACTCTTCCCATCTCGTTCCTATACAGATCTCCCTCTTCATCTGTGTCTTATTCCCAACCCAAAGGTTATCTCTGAGCCCATCACCAGCCCCAGACACATGGCACATACTCCTTCAGGCAATGAGCTGCAGACAGCACCCAGCTGGGGTGGATAAGGATGCCCCCACAGAGCAGCCGTCGATTCACAAGCAGAGCAACCTGCCAGGGCTGGGAATGGGGGGCACATTCCCTGACTCCAGGGAGGGCACCCTGTCTGCCATTAGAGCTGTTGATAATCTTGGGAAGTTCCTGGGAGATGGCTGGGAAGCAAGGGAGACAGCTGTCAGGGATAGATCAAAGTTGGAGGGGGCAGTGGAGAAAGATGTGAGGAAGAGAGGAGAAAGCTCTAGGGGTCAGAGATTGCCTTGCAGGGAGTCTGGTTGGGGGAGGGCTAGTTCATAAAGGGACCATCAGTAGTGTCAGAAGAAGAGGGATCTTGGGGACTGGGGAGGATTAATGGCATCTTGCATACAGTAGGTGATTAACAAAGTTTTAATTATGTGTTTTAAAGGTGTGAGGCAGGAGAGAGTTTAGTGGTTGGGGGAAGGAAGGGAAGGTTAGAAAGGGAAAGCCTGGAATTCAATGATATGTCTTCGAGGCATCAGGGGAGGAATGTCTGAATGACATCTGTGTTAGTGGGAAGTTTCAGGAAGGAAGAACCTGGCAATCAAAGGGAGATGGATTAGAGACAGATCAGTAGAGTGGAGCTGGGGGCAGGGGGAGAAGGGAGGGCAAGATTCAGGAGATCAAAGGAGAAAAGTCAGAAATTAGGAGAAAGGGGAAGTCCGGATGGATGGCACTGGGCAGAACAGTACTGTGAATTCTAGGAGATGGGGGATCAAAGAAGGTTTCTGGGAATAACAGGGGGAGCTAGGGGATCAGACTAAGGGGTCTTTGAAGGTCCAAGAGTTCTGAGATTTTAGCGTAGGGGATCAAGGAAAGGAAAGCACTTAGACTGGAGAGTGAAGGTAAGACTTGAGATATTAAGGGAGAATTTGACAGGGTCACAGAAAGACAGTTGGGGATTGAGAGAGGACTCTTGGGGCTAAGGGCAGAGTAAGAGACTGAGCAGAAACCCGGGGGTCAGGAGAAGGGCACATGCAGAACCTGGAGCTAGGTGGGGTGAGAAGAAACCAGGTCACATGGAGAGCTCCAGCACCTACAGCCAGCCCCCGCCCCTCTTGTACCCGCTCCAGTAGCTCCCAGGCAGCAGAGGGGAAATGGGGCCAGAGGTCCTAATTTCCCACACCCCCTCCCAGACCTGGCCCCATGGGCCCTGAATTGGCCTCGCCCCCGCTGCATTCTTACCGTGTGACAAGGCCAGAACCAGGGCCAGAGGCAGCAGCCTCATGGCACCGAGAGGCGGAAGCTGGGCCAGGGTGGTGCTGTTGGAAATGGAGGTAGGGGGAGAGGACGAGGGGGAAAACTCAGCTGCCTGCCCTTCCCAGCTCCTCCTCCTAGAATATGAGAACGGGAAGCCATCTTGGAGCCCCTGCTCCACCTCCAACCACCCATCTCTTTGTGGATCCCCTCCAGTGCCCCCAACTCCTTTCCCTCCCCGGCTCCACAAAATGTGCGCCCTCAAATGGCGGTCTCAGAGCACAGCCTCCTGCTCATTCTCTCCTTATCCCTCCCCAGGCCAGGCTGAGTCGTTTTTTTCAGTCCCCCCCACCCCCATGCCACCCCATCGTCTGTTTCCTCTTCCTCCATTTTGCCTTCTCCCTTGTTTCCCCTCCCTCCCTTGTCACCTCTTCTTCCTCGGGTCCTCTTCACTCTCTCCAAACAACTTCCTGTTCCTCTGATTTCTTCCTCTCTTCTCTCTTTTCCCTTCTCCCCCTTTACTGGTCTCTTGTTACTGTCCTCTTCTCTCTTCTTTCTCCTTTTTCCTC
This sequence comes from Pseudochirops corinnae, assembly GCA_028646515.1. Taxonomy (NCBI): domain Eukaryota; kingdom Metazoa; phylum Chordata; class Mammalia; order Diprotodontia; family Pseudocheiridae; genus Pseudochirops; species Pseudochirops corinnae. Next base: position 24,144,575 of record CM053588.1, read on the forward strand.
TCCCTCTCTTCTTTGCCCCTCTCTCCTCTCCCTTTTCCTCTTTTTTCCTCTCCTCTCATCTCACCCTTCTCTTCTCCCCTCCCAAAGTGCCTCACAACCCTCAATACCTCAGGGCCCCCTCGTTCTCCTTCCAGCTCCAGTCTCCTTTAAGGGCCACTGTGTCCTGAAGCTTTTAACCCATGACTTCCCTCCCCCATGAGCTCGAAACTTCTTCCTTATCCATGTCCTCCCCTCCACCCCCTCACTAATCCCCATATTGACTGTCCCATCTAGGGCCCCCAGGCTGGGCTGGGCACCCCAAGGGGGTGGAGTTTCCCAGACTTGCTAGGATCCAGTTCTGAGCCCTGCCTCAGCCTTAGGGCCCCTTGGGCTGGGTGAACCCATCCACACTCTGATCCAGGTGGACATTTGGAGAATGGGGAACCCACCACATATTCCCCACACTATCCACATCCATACTCCTAACCCCATACTCATATCCCCTTTCTCATTACAAACACCAATCCATCCTGGAATCCTGTTTCAATTCCCAGCTCCATCACCATTCCCATCTTTTCCTAATTCCAAACCCAGCCCCTTTCTCATTATTGTTCTCAATTTCAACTCAATACTTAGCTCCATGACCAATCCCCTCCCAGCCCCCAATCTCAGCCTCATCCCTAATTCCAATTCACACCTTTCATACACAACCCAAAGTAACCCAGATCTCATATGGATCACAATTCTATGCCTAAGTTTCATACCCATCACTGGCCCTAACTACAATATCAACTCAAAATGCAACTGCAAATCCAATATTGACTCCAAACAGAAGGGAAGGTTAGAATGGATGTCTCTTTGTCTCTCCAACCTTCAATTTATCCCAACTCACTTATTATCCTAATTCTAACCTTTTCTCCAACCCCAAGCTACCCCAGCATAATCCCACACTGCATTGTCACCTGGTCCCTGTCCCACCCCTAGTGCTGCCCTTAACCTGAGCCCTGACCTCAGCCCTACCTAACCCTAATCCTGCCCCATCCACCCCCACACTTGAACTCCAAACTCCACCCATCCCCTTTCCCCAGGGCCACCCACTCTTCCCTAAAACCACCGCCTCTTCCTTCTTCCCCCTACCCTACCCTTTCCGGCTTCCTCCTCCTCCCTTCCCATGCCCTCCATCACCTCTCTTCTGCCTTCCCCCCATCCCATATCAGCTGCTTTCTGCATGTGTTTAGAATTTACTCCTTCTCTTCCCAAGAACATTCTTGGTGTTCCCCAGTGTCTACTTGAAGGGAATAAGAAAAAGAGTGACTATGGACTAGAAGAGCCTACCAAATCCAATCTTTTACATGCTTTATTGGGCATAGCTTATGAAAAGTCAGGAAGAGGAATAAGATCTTTGGGAATGAGTTTAGGGCTAAAAATGGACTTGATGCTAGTGGTAATGGTTTAGGAGAAGTCTTTGAATGGAGCTGAATTCAATAAAGTTGTGGAAAAGATTCCTGTTCAGGGATGAGTTGGATTGGACTTCCCAGCTCTGGGATTCAAGAATTGAACTGAGAAGAATGTTGGACCAGAGTTTGTCTGGGTCATACATGAACTTGGCGCCCCCTAGTGGTGAGAAGTGGTAGCTGCCTACACTTCAAGTTCATTTATCCAAGGTATAGGACTCGGTGCAGGGGGACATGGAACTGGCCTGGGAACCAGGAAGTCTTGGGTTCAAATCCAGAATTTGACATATACTGCCAAGCCCTGTGGGCAAGTCATTAAATTGTCACCACCTTTGGCAGAGAAGGTACTCAGGAGTTTCCCAGACCAATTAAGTCCCATCCACTCTTATCCAGCTCTATGTAAGGAAAGGCTCAGTTCTTGGCCTATGATTGGTATGTAGCAGTGTTCAGTCTCCGATGGGGTGGATATAAGGCTAAGGATCGGCGCAGTTGGAAATCAGAGTAAAAGGAAGGGTCAGGGGTGGCTAGGTGGCACAGTGAACAGAGAACCAGTCCTGGAGTCAGGAGGGCCTGAGTTCAAATCTGCCCTTAGACACTTAACACTTACTAGCCATGTGACCTTGGGCAAGTCACTTAACCCCAATTACCCCTCCAAAAAAGGCAAAAAAAAAAAAAATAAAAGGAAAGCTCAGTATGGGGGATTTAAGGACCATGTCATTGCCCAGAGCAAAATCCTCCAATGTCTCCCTATTGTTCTGAGATAACAGAAGCTGCAGTCAAGTCGGAAGTGAAACCTCCATGAAAATGTGTGTGTATATACACACACACACACACACACACACACACACACACACATACATACATACATACATATATATATATATATATATTGATACTGGTGAGCATTATGTTTTACAACTATTTCATTTGATCTCACAACCCTGGGAGGTAGATGCTGTCATTATTTCCACTTTACAGTTCAGGAAACTGAGTCAGACAGATTCCATAACAAAGATCACACAGAGTCGAATGGCTTTAAGCAGCTGTAGTTCAGCCTGCCATTCAGTCTGGCTCCAACCTGGCACTCTAGACTTGTCAGAAGTGAATCAGCAAGTGTGGTAGTGCCAGGCACTATGCTAAGTGCTAGAAATAAAAACAGGCCAAAAAGGAACGAGCCCTGCCCTCAAGAAGCTTGCATTCCAATGGGAAGGACAACATGTAAAAAGCGTATCTCAGAAGGAGGGATGGGAGAGGGAGCTCTGCAGAACTAGGTAGCTAAGTCCTGAGAGTGAAGAACGGCTGCTCCAGGGCCTGCCCCAAAAGAGGCTCCAAGAAGAACTCACCTACAGCAGAAAGGCTCTACATGCTGCTCTTTCCTTTACTCAGTCACTAACCCAATCATATGACCCTCCCCCCACTTCCTGCTATCATCCTAGATCCTCATGGCTATCCCCAGCTGCTAGTGAGCCTCCTCCAACTGCCTTGTACTGGAGGCAGATCCTAGAGTCAGGAAGATCTGAGTTCAAGTTCAGCATCAGGTACTTCCTAGCTACTGTTCATCTTTTATTGTGAAAGGACCACAGCCATAAAGCAGGTGATGTCTTATGAATTGGATATGAGACAGAGGTGCTCAAAGCCATTCCACTCTGTGTGATCTTGGTTACGTAATCTGTCTGCCTCAGTTTCTTGAACTGGAGGATGGAAATAATGACAGCATCTATCTCCCAGGATGCTTCCTTTCAGACTTGACTCCAGCTCTCAGCAGTGCCTGATCGATTGGAAGGCACAAGGTGCAGCCCAGGCACCATCCTGAATCCTTCCCCCACACCCTTTCTCCAAAGCTCTTTGAATCCATTCTTTGTCCTCCCCCTTTCCCATCCTCTCTGTGTTTGCCTGTGTGGTGATGGATTATGAACTCCTTGAGAGCTGGGACTGTGTCGCTTTTTCATCTTTTTTACAGAGAAGGAAACTGAGGCAGGCAGTGCTTCAGTGACTCCCTCAAGGTCATACAGCTAGTGTCTAGGGCTAGACCAGCCTCCAAACCTCTAACCACTGCCCCCCCTAGTCACCCGTGTATAGTAAATATTTGCTGAACAGAAGGGAGAGATGCAGTGACCACACTTTCAGACTTTAATTAATGGCCACAGACACAAAGCCTAGTGCTGAGACTAGAGACAAGAGAAATAGACCCTGCCCTCATGGACCTTCCATTCTATTGGAGTGCGATGAAAAATGGAGAGTGGAACAAAATGGTGGAGCTGGTCCCTCCACTGAGACCTGTGAAAGTCCTCAGCCTCCAAGGGCCGGGGTATCCATTGCATCCTGGGACATTTCCAGCTATTCTGATCCTCATCTGGCCATTGGATCCAGATGGCTCCAGAGGAGAAAGTGAGGTTGGTGACTCTGCACAGTCCTACCTCACTTAGATACAATTCACTTGCATGTCACGGCATCATCTCCCTGATGTCATGGTCCTCGTCCAGGATCAAGGACAAACCACAACAGTCCTGGTGCAGGCTCTCTGACCTTGCTTCTTCCAGTAGCTGATGGAAAGAAGTCTCTGCCCACTCCTGTCCATCCTTTGTCCAGCTACCAAAATGATTTTCCCAAAGCACGGGGACGATCATGTCACCCCCTACTCATCCAGAGTCTCCTATCCTGAACCTCCCGGATTAAATACAACAGCCTGTGTTCGGCATTCAAAGCTCTTCGAATGCCCCTCACTCTGCCCCATGGATTGGGTCCAGCCAGGGTTCCACATACTGCATCTCTTGTCTCTGGGCATTTTCCCTGGCTGGCCCCCAAGCCTGGAAAGCTCTGCCTAAGATCTCGCCTTTCCTGATGCCCCTCAAAGCCAGTGCCTTCCCTCTAATGCAGCCTCCATGGTCAGCTGGGTGGCACCATAGAGCACTGTTCCTAGAATAAGGAAGGCTCAGTTCAAATGTGACTCTGGGTGAGTCTCGTCACTGTTTGCCTCAGTTTCCTCATCCGTAAAATGAGCTGGAATGGGAAATGGCAACCCACTCTGGTATCTTTGCCAAGAAATCCCCAAGATTGGGTCAAGAATAATCTTAAACCAAACAAAACCCCCTTTATAGCTTTTAAAAAATAACTATATGGTCGTTTGAATGCTGTCTCCATTACACCATAAGCTCCTTGAGGGCAGGGGCTGTTTTTGCCTTACTTTGCATCCCCAGAGCTTGGTAGGTTCCTGGCAACAGATTAATGTTTAATAAATGCTAGCTGGCTGAGCAGCAAGGCAAAGCCAAAGAAGGCGACAGGCATCACTAAAAGCATGAGATGAAGTCAGAGATGAAGTCAGAGAGGGAACAGCAGAGTCCAGTACTTCTGGGCCCTGGTCCTCCTCGGCCTGAGCCAGAAGCAGCTGGGAGCCCCGGCCCTTCCCACTTGATGTCCCCCAGGGGTTAATGATGCCTCTTTAAATTTCCTCACTAATTAGAGGCCCATTGTCTGTGCCCAACTGGAAGGGCTGGTTGGCAGGGGGTGGTGCTGCTGTCTGCTCACTCCCAGCCCCTGGGGCCCACAAGAAACCCGGAGAGGCACACACCAGGAGGGAGCTCAGTTTCGGAGTCAGAAGGGGCTTGATGGGCCTCTGTAACCCCAGGAAGTTAGGACCAGAGCTGGGATCTGGATCCTAGGCCCTTCCCAACGTGCCAGGATCTCCTGGCAGCTACCAGGAGACAATCCAGGCTCAGAAGGGACAGAACCTATAGACAGATGAAAAAGCTACAGCTATAGAGGCTGAGACCAAGAACTGAGACACTGTTATGGGGGGGAAATACCTCCCTCTCACCACCTGTCCCAGTGTAGCCTCTAAAAACCTGGGGACTTGAAGCAGGAATTGAGATCTAGCTTATGATGGACAGGGAGGCATCGGAATGCCATGGGGTGTCTGGGAGTGTAGGGACAGTGACAAGGAGGTGAACAGGAGCTAGGAGAAGGCTAAGAGGAAGTGGGGACAGTAACACACCAGCCACAGTGAGATGCAGCTGAAAGACTCGGTAATGAGGTCAAACACATGGATGATGGAGATAGAAGGCAGTGATACCAACAGCATAGCAAGATGGAGGCCATTTGGGGACAAGGACACAGAAGTCAGGCCATGAGGACAAAAGTGTGAATGTTGGGAGAGGCCACAGGGAATGGGGAGGGTCCTCCCTCCACATGGTTGGGGTCAGATCCTAGCCCAGGAGGCCCTAGGCTGTCTCTGCTTCCAGCCAGCTTCCTTCCCCCTCTCCCCCATTTTTTTCTTACATTCCCTCCTCAATCACACAAGCTGTCCCAGTCACAAGGAAAAACCAGCACATCCCAGTCACAAAGCAAGTCCCATAGGTTTTATTCATCTAAGACTGTTGGGAAAGGAGGGACCAAGAGGGATCTGCTAAATTACCTTTCACTCTGGATACCTGAGCAAGGCAGTGGATTCATGAAAGGGGCTGGGGTCCTGGGAGGTTGGGGATGGATCTGCCTTCAGACCCAAGGATCAGGGAGAGAACACTGAATTGTGACATCCTAGTTATGTGACATTAGGTGGGCACTTTTACCCTCAGTTTCCCCATTCGTAAAAATTTGAGTGTAAGGTCTTTCTAAAAGGTCCTTTCCAGACCTGCTATTTCAGGGTCTAACAGCCTTTCCATTTCTAAATCCTTTTGATCCCCTTTCCATGTATCCAAATCCAGACTAGAGATGGGTCTAGGAAACCTGGGTCCATGCTTGGCAAGTCAGGACAGCCATGTCCTGTCCTTGGGAAAAGGGGAGGTTTCTTTGTAGGGTATGGGGTGGTAGTTTCAGGCCACCTGTTCCTGAGGGTGGGACTGGGGACAGGCTGGACTGGGCAATTCTCCTGGGGCTGTGAGGGGAGCTTGTCATTTCTTCAATTCTTCTTTTGCATTTCATTTAGGATCCAGGAACGGTAACGGCACAGGTTGGTGTAGACACCAGGATACCCAGGCAGGGCACAGTGTTCCATGCCCCAAGACACCAGACCCTGCAGGACGCCATTGCACACCAAGGGGCCTCCAGAATCACCCTACAGAGACCAGGGCAGAAAGAAGGGAAGGCAGGAAGAATTATTGAGACACGGGCAAGGGAAAGAGACACACTAGAGATTTTCTATCCCAGTCTACCTCCCTACTTCCAATGGACTTCTGAACCCAGGTGAGACAGAGCCCCCAGGGTCCACCCGCACCCCCATCAGTCCCATTATATGCTTTCTGGGGCTGGGGCTCACCTGGCACGAGTCCTTCCCACCTTCCATATCCCCAGCACAGACCATGCCAGAAGTGATAGTTTTTTGGTAAGCCTTTTTGCAGTCTTCCTCAGATACGATACTAATCGTCAGGCACTGGAGGGCACTGGGATATTTGGCTTAGCCAGAGGGAAAGAGGAGCCAGTTTAGCCCTAGGAACTAAAGCGAGGACCCAGTCCCCTTAATCAGACACTCAGACACCCAGTCCTAGTTTAGTCCCTCCTAAGCCACCCAGCCACTTACCCCCCAGTGTGACCTACATGTCCTTACCAAAAGGACTGGACACGGTGCCCCAGCCAGACACCAGGCACGATGTGCCAGGCTTGACACAGTCTTTCGCTAGCTGAATGGGGTGAACTTGGCGGGTCAGCTTCACTGGCTTCTCCAGGTAGAGCAACAGGAGGTCATTGTTGGTGGTCCTGGGATTGTAGTTGGGGTAGGGAACCCGGCGCTCCACCCTGACTACTTGCTGATAGGGCTCCCAGCGATTGATGTTGTGTTTCCCCAAGAACACTCGAAGGTTCCTGGTAAGAAGGTAAGCCTGCTCAGTCTGACTCTAATTTGGCCCTCCCAATTCCAACTGCTGACTCCCTCCCCACCAACCTGATTGGAATTCTTCTCCAGTCTCCCTCACCCCTAATCCAGAGAACCTTAGATCAAGAGGGACCCTCAGGACACATCCAACCCCTCTCAGCTGACTGATGGAGAAACTGAGGCCCAGAGAGAGAAGGGGCCAGGTAGCAAACAAGGGGAAGAACCAAGATTCAGACTACACATCTCCTGATCCAAACCTAAGAATTCTTTCCACTCAATATGTTTTTTTTTTTTCTATCTTCCTGCTACAAGCCTGGGACTGAGATTGATGTAGACCAGGCTGGCCTGGGATGAAAGGGGTCAGGATATGGCCTGATTTCTAGTCTGGTGGGGTATGAGGCTGGATGCTAGTCTAGCAGTGGGGGGCACTCACCAGTGGTTACAGTGAGCTGCTGTGAGGACCCAGCGATTGGACAGCAGGACCCCCCCACAGTGGAAATTCTGATTGATGAACACCGCGGCCTGCCAGGGCTGGGAGTAGGGAATACACGTTTGACCACCAATGATCTTATCCTCATTCTTCTCTGCATTGGCTGGGGATAGAGGAATTTGGGGATCTTCTCAAATTTCCAAGACCCAATCTCTTCTCCTTCTGGCCCACTTGTTCACGAATGTGAACTTCCTTCTCATAAACTATGGCTGATGGACTCTCACCTAACTTTATTATCTCCTATCTCTCAATGCCTTGCATTCGGCAACCCCAACACACAAAGACACACAAAGACACGCACACCCAATTCCACAGACTCCTAACAAAGCTGTCCCCACTCTCATGTCTCCTCAGAGCCCACCATTCTCTTCCCCCTCCCCTCCCCTGCCTCCAAACCACTCATCTACTTTCTGAGACTTACTAAAGCTGCAGTCTCCAAGATCCAATCCTCCTAGTGATCTTTGATGGTTCCCATCTGAGAGGATCTCCCACAACATTCTCCTAAAATCAACCAGCTCCTTTGCCTTCCTGTCACCCCTCATCATCCTATACAGCCCCTTCCCCCTCAAGTTTGTCCAACTCAAATCGTTCCCCCCCAGACTTCCTTCTCCTATTCTTGCCCACAGTCTCTCCAGATGCCTCAGAGGGTTGTTTAGAAGATCAAATGAGGAAATTCTTGTTTAAAAAAAACCAAAAACACCTCATACACCATCTGGCACATAGTAGGTGCTTATGTGTTTTATACAGATAATAAATGCTTATTCCCTTCCAAACGGCCCCTCCTACTTGCCAGATTCTCTTCCCAAAAAGGACCCCACCTCCGGTCTCCTTCTCTCCTCTCCACAGCCTTTGGCACCAAGCCACCCAAACCACTTACCAGTGACCCACAGAAGAGGCAGTGTTAAGAACAGGAAGAGCATTTCTGAAGAGCTGTCTAATTGGTGTGGGGAGGTCTGATGACAAGCTGACAAAAAGCGGCAAACAGGATCACTTATGCTCAGAAATCCAGACACAGAAATGGATGGAGTGAGACAGAGTGCCAGAGGCAGAGGCAGATGTAGCCCAGACTGGAGGGAGTGCTGCAGAGGCTAAGAACGAGGAAGGACTGCAGATAAGAGGCCCAGGGGCAGGTGTCCCCTGGGAAGAGGTTGTCTCCCAGAGAAAGCTGGTGCAGGAGAAGATCTCTTCCTCTAGTCTCCTTTCCAAGAAGTCTTGGGTGGTTTTTATCTCAGGTGAAGGCAGCCCCCGCCCCAGTGACCAGAGAATGCATTTATTGCCGAGTCCTCAGGTTAATGAGCACCCGCCCAATGGTTCTGGATTCTAATCCAGAAACCAAGAAATGGGAGGGGGTGGGAATCCCAGCATCCCAGAGCAGGAAGTGAGGGGTGAGGTAGAAACAATGAGAGGTGGAGGGAGGGAGCCGGCCATCCCTAGGACCAAGACATTAGAAGGGGGAGGGGTTGGGGGAGACAGGAAGAATCTGAGCTTGGTGGCGTTGTCCCTGGAGTCCTAAATTGTTACTGTTGGCTCTGTAGTGTGTGACTCTCGGTGACTCTACTTAGGGTTTTCTTGGCAAGGATACTAGAGTGATTTGCCATTTCCTTCTCCAGCTCATTTTACAGATAAGGAAACTGAGGCAAACAGGGTAAAGTGGCTTGCCCAAGGTCACAAAGCTACCTGGATACCTACACCCAATTACACTTGGCCACCAAGCTCCCCAGAGGCATAAGAGCTGGGTTCAAATTCCCCCTTGAGACTCAGCTCCAGACCCACCTTGTGCAGGAGACTTTTACCGCTGTTCACCTTTTCCCCTCCCCCACCAAGTGCCTTCCTCCTTCCACGTTTTCTGCACAACTCTCGTACATATTTAATCATTTACATGCAGCTTCCCAAACTAGACTGAGTTCCCTAAAAGCAGAAACTGGGTTTTGCCTTTCTTTGTATCCCCAGAACAAGCACTTAATAAAGGCTTGTTTACTGATATGATTAATCAGTGTGATATTGGGCAAATCACAGCAGAAAAAGAATTAATAATGATATGGGACTATGCCAATGAAACTCGAGTTTTCAAAAAAAAAAAAAGGTGCATTTAACGTTATTCTATACCTAGGCAGCGACCTGTCCAAACGGGCACGGTCCCCTTGCCCCGGTCCCCTCGCCCCAGTCCCCTAGCCCCAGGTCCACACCCTCCAACTAGACTCTGGGCCCCGAGACAGAAAGGAAAGGAGGTAAGAAAACCATTAAAACATAGTCCAGGGTTAGCACTTGAGAATATTCATCACTCCATTCCTTCCTGGACCACTTCCCTTAACAACTGAAAAGAATTCCTTTGAGACACTGGAATCCATACCTTAACCTTGAATGTAAAAGCAAGCTTCTTACCCTTAGGTGGGTCCCAGCCCCAGACTTAATCTAAATAAAAGCTTTTTGTTAAATTCTTACTGCTCTTAAGCATTGTTTCCCTAAGAAAAACCTTTTTGTTCTTTCCTACCTTCTGGAAAAAGCTAGAGGAAATTTATATATAAATATGTAAAATTTTAAAAATATATGTTATTAAAAAGTTTTAAATATGCTTCCTCATCACTTAAGCTCTGTGGGCCTCAGTTTCCTCATCTGTAAAATGAAAGGGTTGGAGAAGACAGCCTCTAAAATCACTAAAGTTGAAAAAGATCTGAAGATTGAGGCTTTTAGGGAAGAGCCATAGCAAAATCAGAATCCTGGACTTGAAGGGAGACATGAGTTCAAATCCTGATTTAGTCACTAGCCAGCCATGTTACCCATGGAAAGTCACAACATGCAGCTTGTGTCCTCATTTGTAAAATGGGGAGATTACTAGCTGCGTTGTTGTGAGGCCTGGAGGAGATAACCTTTCTGAAATGCTTAGCAAACTTTAAAATGTTTTATCAATGTTAGCTATTGTCCTGAGAGGTTAAAAATTGGGAAGAGAACTAACAGGGAAGGAGCTGGTAATGGGGCTGGGGTACATGTAAGGGGAGGAGAACCTAGACAAAGCTTCTGGAGCAAGTGGGCGATGAGTCAGTAGGTCAGCCAGTCAGTCAACAAACATTTATTAAGTGCTTACTTGTGTGCCCGGCATCACACTGAGCACAGGCAATAGAAACATGACCAAAATCATGGTCTCTACCCTGGAGTAGCTCACAGTCTAAGGGGGCAGACAGTATCCAAACAATATGCATGTATGTACAGAGGATGGATGATGGACAGGTAGAGAGATGCTAAACAGATGATACAGATGGATGAGAGGCAGACAGATATTAGAAAGTAGAGAAGGGATGGATGGATGGATGGATGGATGGATGGATGGATGGATGGGTGGATGGGTGGATGGGTGGGTGGATGGATGGGTGGATGGATGGATGG
>CM053588.1:24156181-24179491 GCA_028646515.1 Pseudochirops corinnae
TGGATGGATGGATGGATGGGTGGATGGATGGATGGATGGGTGGATGGGTGGATGGATGGGTGGGTGGGTGGATGGATGGATGGATGGATGAGTGGATGGGTGGATGGATGGATGGATGGATGGATGGGGGGATGGGGGGATGGGTGGATGGGTGGATAGATGGGTGGATGGATGGATGGATGGATGGATGGATGGATGGATGGATGGTTGGGTGGATGGATGGATGGATGGATGGGTGGATGGGTGGATGGATGGGTGGGTGGGTGGATGAGTGGATGGATAGGGCAAATTAAAGATAATCTCAGAGAAAAGGCACTAAGGCTAAGGAAAGCTGGACCTTTGGTAGAAGGTAAACTACCTTGATTGTAGCAGGCATTTGATAACTGTTGTTTATTTGAGTCTGATTTTTTGTGAACCCATCTGGGGTTTTCTTGGCAGAGATACTGGATTGGTTTGCTATTTCCTTCTCCAGATCATTTTACAGATGAGGAAACTGAGGACAACAGGGTGAAGTGACACCCAGAATCACAAAGAAAAATGTCTAAGGTTCGATTTGAATTCAGGTTCAGCACTCTATCCAGGGCACCACCTAGCTGCTCCTTGATAATTGTTTACTGAATGATAAATGAGAGAAACATAAAGAGATGGGAGCTTGAGGAATGTGGTGATGGGCTGAAGCATTTATTTGGTGCTAAAGGGCCGGCACGGGACTAAGTGCTGGGAATCCAAATATAATAAAAAAAGATTAAAAAAAAAAAAGATAATCTCTGCCCTCAAGCAGCTTATGTTTTAAGGGGAAACCTAAGGCGCTGAAAACTGGGTGGGGATGGCTGGGACAAGACCAGGGCTGGGCCCAGTCTCAGAGAAAGGGATTGAGAAAAGGGATTAGGGTACGAGAGCTGAGAGTGAACCAAGAAAGAGAAAGCTTGACGGGCCCAGCCTGAGACTGAGACAGAGACAAAAATGGGAAATTGGTGAGTAGCTGGGGGTGCTAGGGAGAATATGTGAGAACCTGAGTCAGCGAAACAAAGATCTGCCTGACATTAAGCAATGGGGTGAGAGGGACCCAAAAGCATAAATAGAGCTTGTCAATAAGGTGGAAAAGTCTCTCGAAAGTACTTCCTACTATCCCAGCAGCTAAGGGAAAATCCCTTAAATGTGTGGGCCTTTTTCTTTGTCTCTAAAATAAAGGAATTGTCTCCTCCCATCTTAAATCCATTGATATTGGGAGGGCTAGGAGAGACACAGTTACAGACTCGGGGAGAGGCAGTGGGTCTAAGGGAGAGCAGAGAAGAGACCCCCATAGAGGGCAGATGCAGTGCTAGAGAAGGAAAAGGGAGAGCCAGCGGACACAAAAGACACAGAAAAAGTGTAACAAGTAACCAGACGTGGGGACTGACTGGGAGACCTCTCTCACCCACTTCCTATAAGGCTTGTTATCTGTAAATTGGAAGTGATGAGGTGCAGGCTCTGGGAACCCCTTGAAGTCTGATTAAATCTTCCCACTTGATGAGGCATTTGCAGAGGCTGTAAGTTTTTTATTGTGGCTCTGCCCAGACCTCTGTTACTAGCCTAGCCCTCCATTGTCCATCTCCTTCCCACCCTTGAGCCTATCAAAATATCAATCCACCCTTGCATTGACCTCATTAACTCTTCCTGAAGACCCTCCCCAAACTCCTCCTCTAGACCACCCCTAGATTACTCTGTACAGAAGACCCCATCTTCTCTTTTCTTTGGCTGAGAAGACTTGAGTCAAATTCATTCGGCAGGACCCAGCATGTTGGTATTTTGGGGTCTCCAGAGCAACTGTAACCCTAACCTCTTCAGAAGGTGCCTAGCTCCCTCCTGCTAGGTAAGCTGGCATTGGGGAGTGGAGGGTGACAAGTCTTAGCTACCTACCTTCGCCTTAGGTCACAGCAAAGGATTCTCTGAATAGAGATGGGGATGCGGGGATGGAGAGGGGAATGTAGCCACAAAGAGAGTGAGAAATGGACAGCAGATAACCAGGGAAACACGAATAGACAAAAGGCCAATGGAAAGGAAAAAAAAAATGATGTGGAAATAGGCTATTTTATTAATAATACCCAATGTCTAGAGCACTATAAGGCACTCTAATCACAAATGCCCCATGAGGCAGGTGATGCAAGTATTGGGCCCATTTTATAGGTGGGGAAAACTGAGGTGTGGAGAGATTTAAAGATCTGACAGATGTTGCCCAGCCAATAAACATTGGAGCCAGAACCCAGGTCCTCTGACTCACAGCTCAGGCCTCTATCCCTTAGGAAGAAAAAGGAGTGGGGGGTGGGGGTAGGGATGTTGCAGCAAAGAAACACTAAAACTGGGCAGGGACGAGTGGGGTGTTGCGGACTAGGATTTGGAGGTGAGCAGAGAATTCCTGGCTCGGACCTCAACCCCTCCCAGCCTCTTGTACGCCATAATTATTGTAATTCACCTTTCACTAGGGCCAGCCCCCGGCCCCCAGCCCCTCTCTGATGCTCTGACTCAGGGAGCAGGTATCCACTCTCACTGGGCAGGCAGCTTGAGGGAGAAGCCAGGAAGGTTCTGAGCCCTGGCTCTGTCTGTTTCTGTCTGCTTCTGTCTCCCACATCTCTTCTGATTTGCTTTTTGCCTTTGTCTTCCTACTGCCTGGGCCCTTGGAAGGTCTCAAGATCACATGATTTGAGGCTGGTTTCTGGAGAATCACTTAAATCCAGTTTACATGCATGTCCTGGCATCACCTCCCAGATGTCATGGTATTCTTCAGGAAGGAAGGACAAACAGCCTCTGTGAGTAGAAACGAGCTGCCCCATGGGGACCCAACTGACACGGCTCCTTGTTTTCTCTCTCTCTCTCAGTCCACACAGGGTAGGCATCACACCCTTACCAGAGAGTGCCCTGCCCAAAAGGAACGCAATTTTGAATCTCTGAAACTTTTTTTTTCCCTTTCTCTTAAAGACCATTCTTAATTTCAAATCACTCGGGCTCTCTTTGGCCAGTTAGAGGTCCCACGGAGCCCTGCTTGGACACTGTTTGGGTCCTTATTGGCTCAGAGTGAATGTCAACAGCAATGGTTTTAGTTTTGGCCAGAAACCCTGAGGGTCTTCCCCTCCCAGACTTGTTTTTTTTAAAGAGGCCACACTCAGCCTCATTTCTTATTAAGCTTTAATCACTGAAAGGGCTTTGCCTCAGACTGGGATGTGTTAAAAGTCCTTAGCTTGAAAAGGCCGAGGTGCCCCACTGCACCCGGTCCTGATCTATATCTGGTCGCTAGACCCAGATGGCTCCAGAGGAGAGAGTGAGGCTGGTGACTCTGCTCTGCCCTCCATCACTTAAATCCAATTCACTTGCAGGTCTTGGCCTCATCTCCCTGACACCACAGTTCTCTTCAAGAAGAAAGGACAAAGAGCAGCAGCCAGCAGAAGGCTGATGCCCAGGAGAGTGTGATTTGCTTAAGTCCATACCGGAGCCAGTAACTGAACTCCAAACCCAGGGCTCTTGGAGGTCCTCTGTGATTACTACCTTTTTTTTTTTTTTTGGAGGGCAATTGTGGTTAAGTGACTTGCCTAAAGTCACATGGCTAGTAAGTGTGTCAAGCTTCTGAGGGTCACATTTGAACTCAGGTTCTCCTGACTCCAGGGCCAGTGCTCTATTCACTGCACCACCTACCCTCCCCCACTACCTCTCTTTTGAGACAGAATGAGACCTTTGGCCCATTTCTCTCTTTGGGATTCGTGGAGTACCTTGTGAAGTCTGTGAGCCACCCTGATCTGAGGAGAAGGGGAAAGGGGAGAGAGTGAAAGAGCTTTGTTCTTGGACCCAGGTAGGCACTTCCCATCCCATATACCTTTGTGTCAGACTCTCCATGACCATTGGGGTTTTCTTGGCAAAGATACTGGAGTGGTTTGCCATTTTATGGATGAGCAAACTGGGGCAAGCAGGGTGACAGCCAGGGTCACACTGCTAGGAAGTATCTGAAGCTGGACTTGAACTCTAGGTGAGTCTTCCTGACTCTTATCCACTGAGCCGTCCAGCTGCTCCTTACACACACCTCACACTGTAGTTTTTCTCAGCTACCTGAGATCTGGATTTTCAGTTTGCCTCTGTTGTTGACCTGCCTGACTCTCTGTGTCATTAAGTGGATAAGGCTCTTAAACTGAGGTCCAGTTTCCCCCCCAGATTCTTGGGGGGAATCTTTCAGGGGGTCCATGAACTTAGACAGGAAAAAAAAATCCTTCAGAATAATGGGATTTCATTGTAATCTGTATTTTACAAATTTAAAAACTTTTTGAGAGGAGGCTCAAAGGCTTCACTAGCTTGACTGCCAACTGCCAAAGGGGTCCATGAGACCAGCAAGATGCAGCTGACTGAACTGACCATGGAGAAAGGCTTTAGATTCCTCTCCCAGAGGCATGTCCTCCCTCCTTTCCCTGGGGCCTCCTCTGGGTCAGGAACAGCAGATCACTGTATCTGAGACCAGCTGGAATTGGGGAGCTCATTTGAAGTGTCTTTGGGCCACCCGCTAGCCACGACTGAGTCTTACACATTCACTGCCCAGGCTGACTTAATCTGGGCCAGAATGGATGGACTTCAGCTACTGCAGGTCCCTACTTGTAGAGATGAGGACACTGACATCCAAGGGAAAGGAAAGTGACTGACCCAAGGTCATACAGGTAGTAAGCAGGAAAAGATGGAAATAAATCCTATTCTTCCCATTCCACAACATCACCCCCTAGATGTGATGGGATACTCTGTAGAGGGTCAAAAGGAGGGATGATCTGGGCGCCACCAACCGGACCTAAAGAACACACATGCAGTACAATTCATGGCTGAGCTCTGGCCTGCCGAAGGATTGGGAAATGCAGAGACTCAGGGCGAGAGCCTGCTGACTAAGGCAGCTCTAGCTCAGAGGAACCTTGAAGGATCCGGGCAAGGACACTTCAGGGTGAATCCTAGCTCTGCCTCTCACTCCTACCTGTGGGATCTTTGGATGGGTTTCACCATTCTCAGGATCCCAACCTCCTCTTGTCGGTAAACAGAGGGGGTCTGGCTGGGTAGCCTCTAAGGCCCCTTCCTAAACCTTTGACCTCCGTGGGCTGAGGGCCTTGTCTGAGGGGGGTGGGGAGACTTGTACCTCTGGGAGACCTGGACAGAGAAGATGCTGTGGGCAGGCTGGTCAAGGGAGAGCCCCCTGGAGGAAAGGTGGGCTTGGCCCTAGAGAAGAAGTACCTCAGAAAAGGGAGAGGGACCCTTGAAGTCTGGGGTGGTCAGAACAAGCTTGGGGAGAAGGGAGGTGCTGAGCTGGCTGAGAATGAACAAGGTTTTCCAAAAGGCCAGGAGAAAAGTCTGCCAAGTTTTTGGCCTCCTTCCTGTGGTTATAGCACCCTGGTGCCCCACACCCCGTCCCCATGGGACTGCTCCTTGCCCTTCCCACATCTTTTTCTCTCCTGGTGTCTGTCCCTGAGTCTGACTCCAAAATCCTCCATGACCGAGGCATCCCCCCCACAACGTCCTCCCTTCACCGTTAAGAGTCCCATGAGCCCAGCCTTTTTTGCAGGACCAGGCACCTGCCTAGCCAGGAACCTTTAGCTTCCTCCCACCAGCTCTATCCAGAAGGCCAAGCAGGAAAAAATCTTTAAACCCAACCCCATTCAGATGTTTCTCAATGGATACTTGGAAGGTTTATTTTGAGACCTCATATCAGAAAACCTTCCCCAGGAGATCTAGAATCCCACACAGCACTCCAAACCCCATGAAAAGCTATGGGAGACTGAGAAACCCATGCAAGACACAATCTTCTTCCAAAGGATCCAGGCTCCCTTGAGGAACCCAGAGGCCAGTTGAGGGGTCTATCAGCGTCCAAGAACCCTAGAGCCACTCAAGAAGCCCAGAATCCAGTAAGATCCCAGAATTTCTCTGGCTTAAGACTCTAGAAAGCTTGAATGGCCCCAGTCTGGTTGAGGCGTCCCCTGTCCCTGGAAGTACAGCTCTGTTCCTTGTCCTCTTCCCCCAACCCTTTGCGGCCCTTGCCAATGGCCAGACGGGGGCGCCCACGGTTGAGACCATCAAGTAAGGCACAGGCTTGGCACAAGGGGCGGCTGGCCAGGGCCCCACAGCGGGTGCAGGCACCAGGGGGTGGAGGCCGGGCAGCAGGGGCCAGGGCCAGACGCTCAGCTGAGTGCACTAGGTCCAGGACAACTGAGGGCCGGGCAGCCTCTAGGGCCTTGAGCAGGTCCCTGACATGACCTCGGAAGGCCTCAGGTGCATAGACACACTCTTCAGAGAAGTAGTCCAGTTCCTGGAAATGGGCATAGAGGACGATCTCCTTCTGGGATGCAAACTGGAGGGGACGGCACCGGGGCAGGGCACCCCCCTCACCAGGGGACCCCAGCGTCCCTCCTCGGGCCAGCCTGCCCGAGTCCCCTCGAAGGAAGTTCATGAGCACCGTCTCTGCCATGTCATCTGCGTTGTGTCCTGAGGAGAGTCAGAGATGGGAAGAGCCGGTCAAGGTCCAAGCCAGGGGCACCACTCAGACTGGGGATGGGAGGAGACACGCAGAGAGGTGAGGCAGGGGGCTGAAAGGGAGGCCAGACAGAGAATGATGAGGTGGGAGAGGCCCAGACACCCAGAAAGCTCTGTACAGCGTGTATGTTTGTGTACGAGTTGGGGGGTGGGGCTATAGAATCAGGAGGAGTACGTATTTGTGAAGGAAGCCCACAGTCACAGAGAGGAGTGAAGGTGGACAGGAACACAAAGAGGGTCCAGAGGTACTGAGGGAGAAGGGCAGGGACCCAGGGGAGGGGGAAGCTCCTTAGGATCATAGGTAGGAAGAAGACAAGAGTTACTCAGAATGGGGGACAGGGTAGATCAGGCACACAATGGAATTCCAGTCACAAAGAGCATTGGGGGACCCAAGGTGAGAGGGGACACCCAGAGTTACACAGAACCACAGGCAGGACCCTGTTTGGAGTCACAAAGGGAGGCTGGCCTGAATCACGATGGGAAAAGAGAGAGGCAGAGAGGAGGGGGCCAAGGGCAGAGACAGGCTGTCCAGCCCCACCCGCCACCCCCAGGGAAGCACGCTGCTCCTTGGGTCGGGGCTCACCTGTGACAATGTGTGTGGCCCCCACGCGCTGGGCACCCTCCTCCAGCGCTCGCCGCCGCAGGACCCCGCAGAAGGTGCAGCAGGCTCGGGCTCGGCCTGGCTCCTGGGCAGCCCGGCGGGCCACCTCGTCCATGGTCCAGCCCCCAAAAAGATCAGCATAGGCCACCACAGTGAGCGGCAGCTGCCAGCGAGCAGCCTGGCGTCGGACAGCCGCCAGTGCAGCGTCCCGGTAGCCACCTATGCCCTCATCCACAGCCACCAGGTGCAGGTCCAGGCCAAGTGCCTGGCGGGCGTCAAGGGTCTGGAGCACATGCGCCAGCACGGTGGAATCCTTGCCCCCGGAAGCGCCCACAGCCACTATGGCCCCAGGTGGCAGCAGCCGGCCTGTCTGCAGTGTGCTCAGCACCTCGGCCTCAAAGGCGCTGCAGAAACAGGATCTGCAGACCGCCCTGCCAGTCCGGGGCCGCCGCAGGGCAGCTGGCCGGGCCCCTCCACAGGGCCCCGAGCACCGAGGCACGGGCATCTGCGGAAAGAGGGAGAGAGAGTCACTGGAGAGCACGGGCTGAAAGTGCAACCTTGGGCTCCAAACCTGCCCGGGAGTGAGCAACCCCCAGAGCCACAGACAGAAATCTGACGGAAATGGGGAGATGCAGAGGGAGCACACTTCTCAGGAGCATTTGTTAGGAGGAGTGCAGCAGTCAGCAGCACCCCCAAAACAAACAAACAAACCCACAAGTCTCTTGTAGTGCACATACCACAGGAGACCCAAGTCTGACAGGGCCAGAAGAGTGAGGGGTGCTTTACTGAGGTTCTGAAGGGCTGTGCAGCCCTGACGGGGGAGGGGGGGATAATGCCCTCCAGTGGAGGAACTGACAGAATCTACAGGTTTGTACAAACCCTAAGGGACAGAATGCAATAGAGCCAAGGTTTTTCAGGCACACTTTCAAGCAGGAGGGACCTCTCACAGGCAAAAAGGGGAAGAGAGAAGACTCAGGAGCTGGACCTGAACCACAGGGGGGCAGGTGGAGGTGTCTGTGATCATGCACCTGTGGAGAGCAGCCAGTATTGAGGGTGGGGGGGTGGCTTCACATTACTTCTAATACCAAGCAAGACTAGAAACCCAGGAGGAGAGTGGGCCAAGCCAGTATTCAGACCAGAAGAAGAAAGGTAAAATTTGGAGGTGAAGGCAGAAATCTGGGAAATGAAGACCTTATCACACACACCTATTTTGGGACAGAGAAATAGAAGGGATACAGAAGCAGCCATATTTTATTCCACCTGAAGACTGGGAAGTGGGTTTGTAAGGGAAGCCACAGGACATCAGGCCCACTATGCCCCTCCTTCCCCCATCATCCTTCCTCAACCAATACAAAAAAACTTGGTAACATACTTGGTCTTGGTCCTTGCTCCTGGCCAATTTGGGGTTACATACAGAATCTTTCCTCATCTCACCTGTCTTCTCTGTTTTCTTGCCCCACCACCCACCAGAAACCATCCAAATAGTCTTCTCTCACAGCATTCCGACTATATTCTCTATCCCCACCTGAGCACAATTCTTAGCACATAGAGAGCCACTAATAAATGACTATTGATTGATCATCCCCAGCTGGTAAAGTAAGTCCCTCCTTCCCTGTTCAGCATAGCTGTCTACCCACTTGCAAGGTGAAGATGGTCTGGTGAGATGGACTGCTGAGATTTCTTACAGCTTGAATTCCCATCAATCAAGTTTTACTCTGCTTGTACATTAAGAGCAGAAAGGGACCTCAGAGGCCATCTAGCCAAACACCTCATTTTACAGATGAAGAGACTGAGGCCCAAGTAAGTCACACAAGTAGTTTGGTTCATAGGTAAAATCTGAACTCAGGTCCTCAGAATCCCAAAACAGACCTTTCTACTTACTACATTAAAACTATCCTGGGACATTTTTATAGGACATAAAGCAACTCAATCAGTTTCCTAGAGAAAGAGTGGAAAGCGCTGGATTTGAAGTCCACAAACCTGAGTTAAAACACTGCCTCTGACACAATCTGTGTGGCCTTGGGTAAACAACTAAAGCTCCTTGGCATTCTATCTAGATACCCTCTGATATACCTTGGAGCTTTAAGTCTAATCTGCTAAAACACCAGCAACCACACCTTGCTAAACAGAGAGAGGGGCCCAGAAGACTGGACACTGCAATTCGTTGAGAGAGAGAGGCAGCCAGACAGATGTGCTTCTTGGGGTGGGAAAGACTGACATCTGGAAGGACCTAGTTGGTCTGATGTAACCAGAGGTAGGGACAGAAGGGCATACACAGACTGGCCACATACATTTCCTCATGTATCATCAGACTTCTTCCATGTTGATTCATTGATTTTTTTTTTCTCTTTGAAAAAAAAAATTCTTTGTTACAAGAGATGTGGAGAGGGATGGAGGGGGAAAGTAGGCAATGGGGGAAAAAAAAAAACGAGATTAGATGATTTTTTAAAATCCCCCATAAAGGACACTTGTACACAGACACAGCAAGAAGGCACAATCTCCCAGATGCAGGACTCGGGGCTCGAAGGGATGATCCCACCGGCTCCCTTTACAGTTGGAGAAGGCTAGCGCCACATAGCGACGCATTCAAGAACCTTCTAGGGCTTTTAGCAGTTACTTTAGTTTTAAGATCAATTAACAAGCCCTTATTAAGCACCAGCTGTGTGACAGTTAATGAGCAGTGGGGACCAAGGAAGCGAAGCTCCCATTTACCCCCGAGGACTTGACGGTAGATTTTCCACCGAGTAGGGCGAGTGGGACGGAGCTGCGAGGGGGACAGCTGGCTGCTGATATTCAGCAAACCAGAGTTTAGAGCTTCATGGGTCAAAGCCCTGGGCAGAGGGGGAGACCCAAAGCGGGGCTGCGGCCCCCTTAGGAGGAAGGAAGCCCCTCCAGGGCAGGGGTCGGGGGACCTGGAGCTTTACCCCAACGCGGAGTATTAGGTGCTCATTAAATGCAGCTTCTAAGAAAGCAGTCCCGGTTCCAAAGTCTAAGAGGGGTGGGCTTGAGAAGGGGGCTTCTGCTGGGGAAGGGGAAATAGGGTTGATGGGGGGAAAGAAAAGGCATTTCCACCCCCCCCCCCCCCCGGCTATAAGGTTAATAGGGGTGGGGGGGAGGAGACGGTCTACCCAGGAAGTGGGGCAATAAGGCAGATGGGGGGTAGACAAGGCACCCCCCCCCCCCCCACAGGCTATGAGGCTGATGGGAGGGTGGGGAGCGGTTCTGCCCAGGAGGAGGAGGAGCAATAGGGCTGATGGGCGGGGGTCGTGCAGAGGGTGCCCCCACCCCGAAGGAGGGGCAGTAAGACTCCTGGGACGGCGCAGACAGCGGCTCCCATCCCGCCGGGGCCTCGCAGGCGCGACCCTAGTTCCTCTCTCCCCGGAGTCCGGGTCCTAGCCTAAGGGAGGGGAGAATCACTCACCTCGGGCGTATCAGGAAGAAACCCCGACCTAACTCCGAAAGACCCGCCAACCAGGCAGGCCGGCCCGACCACGAGGAAGCGAGGCGCGGAAGTGGGGCCGCAAGACTACACCTCCCAGAAGCGCCCGGGAGGCTCCGCGAGTCTGACTGCAACTCCCAGCGGGCACCGCGGCAGCTTGCTCCCTCCCGGAGGAGGGGTCGCTGGTTGGAATCCCTCTTAATAACCACGTGGGGCTTGCTGGTGCATGATTGACAGCCAGCCCTCCTAGACACACTTGAAGTATGTCGTTCAGCCTGTGCCAGACATCGCGTTAGGCTCCCAGGGGAGAGGGAGGTCAGACAGAGACAAGGATGAGGTGGGAGAGGCCCAGACACCCAGGGGTCAAGTGCAGAGACAGGCTGCCCAGCCCCCCCCCCCCCACTTCCGGGGAAGCGCGCTGCTGTTTGGGTCGGGGCTCACCTGTGACAATATGTGTGGCCCCCACGGACTAGGCGCCCTCCTCCAGCGCTCGCTGCCGCAGGACCCCGCAGAAGGTGCCTCAGGCTCGGGCTCAGAAGGGCTGGGGGCTTGCTTGACTGGCGGGTTTTGGGACGCTGTCAGTCTGAGATGCTGCAGGACCGTGCAGGTGCTGGGGTCTCCCGGGCGGGCTAGAAGGGAGCGTCTGGAGTCCAGCAGAGCAGTCAGCAATAAGAGAAAGAAATGCACCAGCCACCGTGATTACAACTGTATCAGGTTTATGAAGCCCCTACCAAACACTTCTACATTGTAGCACACGCTTAGTCTCGCTCGATGCTGCCAGCCGACCGGTTGGGTAGGGGCTGTTTATCATCCTGGGGGTGGGGGGTGGGGGTGGGAACTGAGGCTGGAAGTGTTTACTTGTCTTGCCCAGGGACATAGAGCTAGTAAATGTATGAGGGAGAGATTCGAACCCAGATGTCTCTGCCTCTTGAGTCTGGCAAACTGTCCTCTATACCAGGGCTTCTTAAAACTTTTTTTTTTTTTCACTCGGGACCCCTTCGGTGCTTCTTAAACTATGGGACCATATGGGGTGAGTCTGTACCACCTAGCTCTGTAGTCAAGGCTAGAGACAGAGATTTGGAAATGCCCTGAAGAGAGGTTCCAGGTGAAACTATAAAGGCAAATTAGTTTCTCAGGGGAGAAAAGAGAGAAGAGAAGGAAGGCCGACTCCTGAACTTTGGAGGAACCCCTAGACTTTATAGCTTCATATGCAGAGGCTAAAGTACCTCCAAGGTTATGAATGAATGCATGAATAAATGGTGTAATGCAAATGATTCTGGCCCTAAGTAGAGCATCATCATGAGCCATCTCATACCAATATTTCCAACATCAGGATTGTTACAAACAACACAGGCCATTTTTAAACTGGTCTCATCAGACCCTAGTCTAATCTAGTGACTGATTGTTACCAATGAATGGATGCACCTGAAAGTGCTCTCTAAAGCCCTTGCTATGCCCTGGGAGCACAGATTGAAAAGAAGGTCTTCCTTTTGCCCTCAAGAAGCTCTCATTCTTTGGAGCAGACAAAAGGGACTCAAAGCAGAAATGCATTATGTAGACAGCCAGGGCTGGGAGTCACCAAAAATGCATTTAAATAGGCTTCTGATCCTCATTGGCTGGGTGGTTATGGACAGCTCAGGGAATCTCTCCTTCCCAATTCCTCAGCCATTCACTTTATTGAGTCCCAGGGGCTCTGGGCAGTGTGCTGAGCACGCTGACAAAAACAACCCAGAAGCTGGCTTCCAGGACTTTCCTTTCTACAGGGAAAAGGAGGTGAGGTGACCAAGCACAACAACATAATATCTAACATATAAGGTTTCCAGAGCACTTTCCATAGATGAGCTCATTTGGTCCTTACTACAACCCTGTGAGATGGGTGCTCTGATTATCACCTGTGTTTTACAAACTGGGAAACTGAAGTTTGAGGATTTACAGATCTCACGGTGCCATATAAATGCTGGCTTCCTATCTAGAACTAGATGTGTGAGTGGGAGAGTCCTCCCCCTACACACACACCCCAGCTTAATTAGGTGAAAGGATAGGGCCTTTGTTCTGGTTTCTATGCATCTTTTTTTGGTACTCAGATGCTGGCTTACCTCCTGATGATGTGTGAAGTGTCTCATCTGTCTCATTTTGACACTACACCCAGAAGAGTTATTGAGTCCTGCCTGGTGAACATCTGACCCCTCCCTCTTGAACTTGACTTTGAAATAGGGAGCATATCCAGATTGGGAGAGGATGGATAGAGACCAGAGCTGAGAGGTGCAGATGGGAGGTGAGGTAGACAGAATATATCAGGTGCCTGGGTGGGAGAGAGGATTGAAGAAGCCTGTTTATTCAAGCAGCCCTCTCTAAGAAATCTCCTGGTCTGAAGGATGGCATCCAGCAACCAATGGTTTTGCAATGCCGTAAGGACAATTGCATCAACCTGTGTTTGGAGGCTGGTGACAAGCTTCCCTGTGCACTCCAGACTCATGGCTAGTTCTTCGTGCCAAAGGTGGCTGTGGATCCAATGAATGCCAACAGGGCCACATTGGGCAGGAAAGCAAGCTTGCATTGCCAATGGAAGGACAACTTTAACCAGAGAGGAACTTCATCATGAAGAGGTATAAGTATGGAGGATTTCTATTAAAATCCTTTCTAGGTTCGCGTCTGAAAAGAATTACTGGTCTCAGCTGTCCTTGGCAGAGTTACAAGAGTTTATTGTTACACATGGGTAAAAGGGGTAAGGAGACCTGCAAGCTGACAGGGATTCACAGGGGGGATGGGGGGGGGTGTCAGAGAAAGCCTGCAAAGTGTTATAGCAAAAGGCCTGCAAAGTGTGACGCTCTTCAGTGGGCAGAAGTATAGAAAGACGACCTGCAAAGTTCTAGGGGCCAGAGAGGCAGTTTTTAAAGATACGAAACTGTCAGTCATAGGTTCATTAGGCTAATTAGGTGTACAAAGGTGGAGTTAGGGAGGGACCTGGGAGGAGCCAGGGAGTGCCTAATACTTAAAGGAACACACACCCTTCACATCAACTGCCCATGTGCCCCGCCCATAATTCACTGGGAGAAATCCGAGGGGAGGGGAAGCAAAAGGTGTGGTTTTAGCCCTGAAACATCATGAAGTCAACCAGCGGTCAGATTTGAGGTCAAATTCCTTTGAGAAGTACCTCATCCAGTTTGTGAATGGATGAGTCTTGTTTCGGCAGGTTACTAGAACAAAAGGAGGTAGTGCCTTTAAGAGAATTCGTTATCATAGCTATAGAGTAAATGGTTTCAGAGGAAATACCTCTAGGCTGGGGGCAGGGAAGAGACAGAGTTAATGCTTTATAGCTGTGGGGGAAGGGAAGGGTGACTTTTCACAAATCGATATCACATACCTAGGTGCCCAAACACAAATGAGATTTTTACAGATTGAAGTTACAACAATGTTATAAGATCACCCCAAAATATTCAGAAGCACCTTGTCAATTGGAGTAGTTCCCTTGGAATAGGGACAAATTGGGCATAGTGTAGATAAAAGCACAGAGGCCTTCCCAGAGAGGAAGACCCAAATTAGAACAGTCTTGTGGATGGGGCAACTCAACAGCAAAGGCATGGGTATCAGAGGGTGAATCCCAGGTGGAGTGAGGGTAACAGCTCTGGCATTGTTATGGAACAAGAGGCCTTTCTGGGATTGCCACATTAACCCAGAAATTGAATAGATACCTTTCCAATTCAGTGTTTACAAGAAAGTAATATCAATACTAAACATATGTGCATCAAATGGTATAGCATCTTAGAGAAATGATTATTTCTCACTTATGTTAATAATCAATTATTCAATTAGAATCAGGACTTTTTCAGAAGCCTGTAGGTTGTTCAGTCTTTCCCCTCAATCTTGTTCAGAATCCACCCACCTTTACTAAGGGAATTGAATATATGGTGCAGAAGTCCATTGTGCTCTACACAAGTATGGAGGGGATCAATTCTTTGATTAAATCGCCCAACACTGGGCAATTCAGAGGTAGATGACATAAGCAAAGTTATATCACCTGCTGCTCATTAGAAAAGACCCACCTCTCATTGTGATATTCACTATCTCTCATTAATTATTAACCAATCAGAGTTAATTGCCACCTTCAGGAACATCCACTGTTCCAAGGGCATATAAAATGTAAGTGCCCCCCAATGATTTGTCTTAGTATTTGAGAGTGTCACTGACCCATTTTATTGGTAATATGCTAGCATCATTGATAAAATTATTAATTACACAGAAATTATCTCTTGAACTTTTTAAATGTCACAATCCAAATTTTTAAAGAAATTAAATGAGTTACAGTAAGAAATAGACAGTAAAACTAAACTAGTTTGGAGACCTCAACTTTCCCCTCTCAGAACTAGATAAATCTTTTTTTGTTTTACTGTTTTTTATTTTATTTTTTAAAATTAATTTATTTACTTTTAATTTACATTATTCAGTTCCACAATCCCTTGAGTTTCAAATTTTCTTCCCTTCCCTCTCGCCCCGCCCCATGGTGGCATGCAGTCAGACATAGGACCTACAAATACATTCACATTAAAATTAGTTGTAAAGAAGGATTATAACTGATGAAATGAACAATGGGAAAGATGAAACAAAACGAAACAAGAAAAAGAAGCAGAGCTGGTAGTTTGCTTCAATCTGCATTCAGACTCTGCAGCTCTTTCTCTGGATGTGGACATCCCTTTCCATCATTGAGTCTTTTGAAGTTGTCTTATAACCTTGCATTGCTGAGAGGAGTCCAGTCTATCAAGGTAGTCATCACACATATGATGTGTCTGTCATTGTGTTCAAATTTCTCCTGGTTCTGCTCTTCTCACTCAGTGTCAGTTTATATAAGTCTCTCCAAATTATTATGAAGTCCTTCTGCTCCTCATTTCTTATAGCACCACAGTATTCCATTACATTCATGTACCTCAACTTGTTCAGCCATTCCCCAATTGATGGACATCCTCTTGATTTCCAATTCTTTGCCACCACAAAAGAGCTGCTATAAATATTTTTGTACATATGGGTCTTACTCCCACTTCTATGATCTCTTTGAGATACAGCCCCAGAAGGGTATGCAATTATTTATAGCCCTTTGGGCATAAGAACTAGATAATTCTTAGCAAAAAATAAACAAGAAGTAAGTAAGGTGATGAATCGAATTTTAGAAAAGTTAAGTATGATAGACTTCTGGAGAAAACTGAATGGGAATAAAAAGGAATATACTCTTTTTCTAAGGTACATGTCACATACACAAAAATTGATCATGAATTAGGGCATAAAAGCCTCACAACCAAATGCAGAAAAGCAAAAATATTAAGTGTATCTTTCAGATTATAATGCAGTAAAAATTACATTCAATAAAGCATCATGGAAAGATAAACTAAAAATTAATTGGAAGCCAAATAATCTAGTCCTAAATAATGAGTGGGTCAAAGAACAAATAATTTCATTAAAGTGACAACAATGAGACAACATACCAAAATTCATGGGAGACAGCCAAAGCAGTACATAGGGAAAATTTTGTATCTCTAAATATTTATTTACATCAATGAAATAGAGAAAGAACAGATCAATGAATTGGGCATGCAACTAAAAACAAAACAAAACAAAAACTAGAAAAATAATAAATTAAAAATCCCCAATTAAACACCAAATTGGAAGTCTTCAAAATCAAAGGAGAGATTAAAACTGAAAGTAAGAAAAATATTGAACTAATAAATAAAACTAGGAGTTGGTTTTATTCTTAAAAAATAGACAAACCATTGGTTAATTTGATTTAAGAAAGAAAAGAACAAAATGGTGGACTTGCTTGAGCTCTTCCCCAAACCCTTCCAAAGCCTGTAAAAAAATCACTCTAAACAAATTCTAGAGCAGCAGAATCCACAAAATGACAGTGAAAGAAATTTCCAGCCCAAGACAACCTGAAAGGTCAACAGGAAAAGTCTGTTTCACCAGGCTGAGAGAGAAGCACAGTCCAGCATGAAATATGCCAGTGTAGACCATGCCCCAGCAAACCTGGCACAGGGCTTGGAGGGACTAAATCATTGGGAGCTGTGGCAGTTTCCAGAATTCTTAACCCACAAATGCCAAAGACAACTTAGAAGATCAGTAGGAAAGGTCTGTTAGATCTGGTTGAGAGAAGAGCATGGTCCAGTCTTGGGGGGTGGGGGTGGGAGTGGCAGCTGCTTTCAGAGCTCTCTGCATACCTATGGTGAGGGAATCCAGTGGCTGTTCAGAGGGGGATTGCAGGGATCTTTTTGCTGGGGCTGAAGCAGGTTTCAGTTGTTTGCCTGTGCTTAGATCTGGGTCTTGGTCCTGGAGTGAGGAGGAGCACTGGAGTGGTAGAGCTTGTGATGGTGGTAGAGAGGGAATCCTCCTCATAGTTCTAAGGCAGAAAAGAGTGCTTGTGGTCACTGACAGACCAGAGCACAGGCCAGGAGAGCAGTAGACACCTCTCCTTTGGTCATACCACCTTGGAAGAACTGAAAATTTACAGATCCCTAGAAGTCTCTCAAAACAGCTGCACAAAACCCCTGAAGCTTGGGACAGTACATCCTCCACACCGGAAGCAGAGCTCTACCTTAACAAAGAATTAAAAAGTGAAGTAATTGACTGGGAAAATGAGCAAAAGGCAGGGGAAAGCCCTCAGACTATAGAATCTTACTTTGATGACAAAGATCAAAACATGCAGCGAGAAGAAGACAACAGAGTTAAAGCTCCTGCATCAAAAGCCTCCAAGAAAGATATGAACTAGTTACAGGCCATGGAGGAGCTCAAAAGGGATTTTGAAAATCACGTAAGTAGTGGAAAATCAGGAAGAGAAATGAGAGTGGCGCAAGAAAATCATGAAAAATGAGTCAATAGCTTGCTAAAGGAGACCCCCAAAAATGCTGAAGAAAATAACACCTTAAAAAATAGACTAACTTGAATGACAAAAGAGGTCCAAAAAGCCAATGAGGAGAAGAATGCCTTAAAAAGCAAAATTGGCCAAATGGAAAAAGAGGTGCAAAAGTTCACTGAGGAAAATAATTCCTTCAAAATTTGATTGGAGCAAATGGAAGCTAATGACTTTATGAGAAATCAAGAAATTATAAAAACAAAACCAAAAGAATGAAAAAAAAATAGAAGACAATGTGAAATATCTCATTGGAAAAACCACAGACATGGAAAATAGATTCAGGAGAGATCATTTTAAAATTATTGGACTACCAGAAAGTCTCACAAGAAGAGGCAAGAAAAAGCTTTTACAGTGGAGGGGAAGAGGGAGAAGGCGAGAGGGAATGAATGAACCTTACTCTCATTAGATTTGAATTAAGGAGAGAGTAACATACACACTTAATTGGGTATAGAAATCAATTTTACCTTGTAGGAAAGTGGTGGGAAAGGGTATAAGGGTGGGGGTGGAGGGTAGAAATAATAAAAGGGAAGGCAGGTTGGGGGAGCAGTTAATCAGAAGCAAACACTTTTGAGGAGGGACAGGGTTGAAAGAAAGAAGAGAATAAATAAGTGGCAGGATAGGATGAAGGGAAATACAGTTAATTTTTCACAACATGAATATTATGTAAGTCTTTTGCATGACTACTCATATATAACCTAAGTGAATTGCTTGCCTTCTCAAAGAGGGTGGGTGGAGAGGGAGGAAAGGAGAGAATTTGGAACCCAAAGTTTTAAAAATGAATGTTAAAAATTGTTTTTACATGCAACTGGGAAATAAGATATATAGGAAATAGAGTATAGAAAGCTCTCACAGTCTGGGAAAATAGAAGAGGGGGGCAATAAAAGGGAGTGCAGATTGGGGGAAGGGGTAATCAGAATGCAATGTGTCTTGGGGTAGAGGGAGGGGAGAGATGGGGAGAAAATTTGGAACTCAAAATCTTGTGGAAGTGATTTTGAAAACTAAGAATAAATAAATTTTTAAAAAGGAAAGGAAACCAAATTACCAGTATCAAAAGTTAAAGAGGTGAATTTACTACTAATAAAGATGGAATTAAAGCAATTATTATAAGCTATGGTGTGCCAATAAATCTGAAAATCTAAGTGAAATGGATGGATTTTTACAAAAATCAAAATTTCCCAGATTAACAGAAAAGGAAATAGAATACTTAAATAATTCCATTTTAGAATAAAAGAATTTGAAGAAGTCATCAATGAACTTTCTAAGAAAAAAATCCCCAGGGCTAAATGAAATAACAAGTGAATTCTACCAAACATTTAAAGAATAATTAATTCTAATACTATAAAGTATTTGGAAAAAATAGGCAATGAAGGAGTCCTACTAAATTCCTTTAATGACACAAATATGATACTGATACCTAAGCCAGGCAGAGCTAAAATAGAAAAAACTACAGACCAATTTCCTAATGAATATAGACATAAAAATTTTAAATAAAATATTAACAAGGAGATTGCAACAGTACATCACAAGGATGATACACTATGACCAGGTGGGATGTATACCAGGAATCCAG
Organism: Pseudochirops corinnae; assembly: GCA_028646515.1. Lineage (NCBI taxonomy): Eukaryota > Metazoa > Chordata > Mammalia > Diprotodontia > Pseudocheiridae > Pseudochirops > Pseudochirops corinnae. The sequence goes on from CM053588.1 coordinate 24,175,206, forward strand.
AACTATTTCAGTATTAGGAAAACTATCAGCATAATTGGCTTTATCAATAATAAAACCAACAAAAATCATATAATTATCTCATTAGGTGCAGAATAAAGTTTTAACAAAATGCAACACCTATTCCTAGTTAAAAAACAAAACAAAACAAAACTCTAGAGGGCTTCCCTTCGAGTACCAGGTAAAACCCTACAGGAAATCTCTGCCTAGTCCTCTTAATTCTAGTCCCCCTAATTCTAGCCCCTTCCCTCTGATTATTTCCAATTGTCTCCCCTTTAGATTGTGAACTCTCCAACAGCAGAGTTCACTTCCAGTAAACAGCTATTTTCTGTTTTCTCCCCTATTTGATTTGTGAACTCCTTGAGAGCAAAGACTGTCATTTTCTTTGTACATACTAGGCAATGTTTATGGAGTGATTGACAGAAATTGGAGGCATCATGAAGATCTGAGACCTTTTGGAACCAGCCTTCTGGTAAGAGGAGGAGGAGGTTCAGGATAAGCCTAAATTCCAGGATGAAACAATTCAATAAATGCTTATTAAGCTCCTTCTATGTGCCAAGCACTGTGCTGAGAGGAGTTCTAGGATCAGGCAGAAGTCAGAGCCCAGACACAGTGAGAGACAGAGCAAACTCCTACCTAGTCTTTGTCCTCTATTGCTAAGGTGCGCTATCTGGACTGTGCAGTACAGGGGGAAAAGGGCAACCTCAGCCCCTTTCCCATCTAAGGACTATCATCCACAACGGACAACTGACCATAAGTTTGTAGGATTGTGTTGGCCCCTAGGGAAGTAAGGGAGACCCAGGAGGAGGGATAAGAGTTGTCTGGACTGTATATAGACTGAGTTGTGTTGTGTTTTTTTTTTTAAGTTTCACATGTATTTTCAAATGAAATAAAGCCTGCCAATATTGGATGTATATCATTATTGAATGATACCTTAGACAATGTGCTAGACATAGAGAAAAATAAATCAATCTCTGATCTCAAGCAATTTATATTCTAATGGGAAATACAGTGTAGATGCTCCAGTAAATACAAAATACATACAATGTAAATGTAAGGGAGGTTGGTTTTTCAGAGAGGAGGCAGAGAGGTCTTTACTGGGAGCTACAGTTTCTGTATTTTCTACGATAAGAGCTACACTGTCGTTCCCACTAGAAACCTTGGTTTGGGTCATGAAGCAAGACTGATCAGTTGGAGAGCTGAGTTAAAACTTCAGAGTGAGCAGAAATCTGTGAACCTTACAAATTCTGGAGTGATTTATTGTTTTTCAAATAATCTAGAATTAAGATAATGGAGGATAGGTAAATAATGCAGTTTAAATTTTAAAGTGTCAGGAGTGTGTGTGTGTGTGTGTGTATGTATGTGTGTGTGTAGGGAGGATGGGCAACTATTATTAAACATTTATTCCAATATCCCTGGATAATGGAGGTTTTCAAAGATGCAATTCCACTATAGCAATTGGTTTATGGAAAAAGATAGCTGGGGTTCAGTTTCACACAGCACTCGGTACTTATTAGTTATCATCATTCTGACATTCAGGAAAAGTGATTAAGCTGGTCTTTAGAGGTAGGAAGATGAGAAGTGGATTTCCTTGAAGCCAAGGACAGTGATTTGTGCAAGGTCACAGGAACGAAGCTACACAGTCTAGATACACACCCAGGTTTCCTTGTTCTGGTTGATTTAAATAGCTCTTCTCTCTCCTCTTCTGGGTCTAATCTAATTCCCCTGTCCCAGACCTTCATGTACCACCTGTCAATTCTTCCTCAGCAATCAGGGTTAAATGACTTATCCAAGGTCACACAATTAGTAAGTAGCCTGAATCCAGATTTGAACTCTGCTCCTTCTGACTCTGGGACCAGTGCTCTCTATCCACTGCACCACTTGGCTACCTTTCTCCCTACTCTGCTTCTTGAACAAAATGCAAATTGATTCTAGCTCAATCCTGCATCATAGGATGAAAAATGCCTCGAATATCAGAAGATGTGGGTTTGATGGGGATGGGATCTGAATCTCCAAAAGGAAAAGATCATGTCTTTAGGATCTGGACACCAAAAAGGAAAAGCCCATGGACTTTCCCACATGGCTCAGGTCCCTGGCAACTGGTCTTTCCCAACCAATTAACTACACTTTCATTGTCTGCACCTAGACCTAAAGAGGGTGAGAGGGAGATGGATTTCTAGGAAATCCTTTGAGAGTTTTTTTAGTCTGAAAGAATTACCAGGCCCAAACAATCTTGGCAGGTTTGTAAAAGCTTATTACGCTTTTCAGTGGGCAGGGGGTGTCAGAAAAAGCCTGCAACCTGCAGGAATTAGGGATACTGATTACATAGTAATAAAACCATAAATCTGATATCAATTGTGCTAACTAGGTGTGTAAAGGAGGGATTTGGGAGAAGTTAAGAAGTGGTCAGTGCTTAAAGGGACATGCACTTTTTTTTATCAACTGTGCAGGTGTAGTACCCATAGTTTACTGGGAGAAAGCCCGAGGTGGGGCTACCAGGAGGTGTGGTTTTTGCCTTAAAATGACACAAAGTCAGCCATCAGTCAATTTTGAATGAGAGGTACCCAGTCGGTTAGCCATCAAAGTCCTTTTTGACAGGATGGATGTTGGGAAGCTGGGCTAATTGGGGATTCAGTATGTGTCTGATTGTGAGGAGTTATCTTACTGATAATGCATTGAAAGATTCATAGTTTGCAGCTGGCCACTAGAACAAAGGAGGTATACATTTCTCTAACTAAGGATTTGTTTATAGAATGCTTTTGAAGGATTCATAGATATGGCTTGTTATTATACCAAGCAAGGATAATTATAGCTGGCAGGGTTAATGGTTTCAGGGAAACCACTTTTAGGCTTGGGTCAGGGGAGAGGCAGAGTTAATGGCTTTATGGTTGGGGGAAGTGTGACTTTTACAACTTGGCTTCACAAGCTGATGTTACAGAGAAACCCGAACACAAGTGTGATTTGATAATTTTATAAAGGCACCCTAAATGTTACAAAGGCACCCCAGCACTCCATCAGCCCCACCCTAGACCCACTCCTTTAATTCCATCTAGACTAATTCCATCCATCCCCTTCTCTATTCCCACAGTCTTCAGTGAAAAGATCTATCTTGCCTCCATGAAAGTGTTCAGATTCCTGAAAAGTCTTGTCAATATGGCAGAGCTTTAATAAACCTTGTTTCTTTGAATGAAAAAAGATTTGGATCGAATTCATTCAGGCAGGACCCCAGTGTCACTATTTTTACCTGATGGTGAAATTGGGAAGCCAGTTTTCTCTAGTTAAGCCTTCCAGACCTCCCCATGTTACCTGGGAAGTGTGGGAGATAGTTGAGCCAATTGTTTGGGATCAGGGAACCATAAAATGTTTAGGTTTAGAGTTTAGGGGTGCTCAAGACCCCAAAATATCAACATGCTGAGTCCTGCCGAATTAATTTGACTCATCTTCTCTCAGCCAATGTAAAGGAAAGTTTTTTTTTTTTTAAAAGATTTGCCATAATGGGTAGACTCTTAAGGAGCCTAAGTATACAGATGCTTGTATTGACAAATGGGCCAGAATAATCAGACACATAATCTGTGCTAGATTGAAGAGTGCCCCCCAACTTAAATTCTGGGGACCCTATTCTCCTACAGTATACTAATGGTCTGATTGCTTACTCTTCCAGCTGTTTTCCTCCTCTCAGGCTTCAGTCATCACCGTCACCGGCATCAAGACTAGCTTGAAGAACCACCCCCCACAGCACCCAGCACACTGACGTAGTTTTCTTGAGGTCCGTTTATTGCAGCAAGTGCAGAAAAAGAGAGCTACACTCAAGCGGTTCCCCTTTTTATCCCCTAGCTTTTGATTCCCGCCTAAGAGTGCCGTCATCGCCCGGTGAGCCACTCACGTCCAGCCCCGAAGATAAGGAGACTTCTCGCGTGATCATGCTTTCTTCATTGCCTACGTGATGTCCTCTGCTCAAGCCCAAAGGCTGGCGAGGCACTCACAGCCATGGCTTAGAGACATGCGTGGGCCTCTACCCCATCCCCAGGCTGTCGTGGTACACCCCCAGCGGCTGATGACGTCAGACACCCTTACATCTCCCTTTTCTTGTTTTGCGGGTGACCGCTTAAAGGGAGAAGGTCGGCCTTCAGGGCTATTAAGCTATTCTTTACTAGTGAGAAGAGCCAGCGCCAAAGGCAACATAAAATTATGAGTCCAATCAAAAAATACAAAAGGGGTGTAAGGACAGTTAAAATCAAATGAAATAAATTCTTTCCCTGTATCCAATCAATCAAATCTTTTCCTATGAA
>CM053588.1:24179991-24203672 GCA_028646515.1 Pseudochirops corinnae
GCGGGCCTCTACCCCGTCCCCAGGCTGTCGTGGTGCACCCCCAGCGGCTGATGACGTCAAACACCCTTACACTAGATAAAATTCTCAGCCACTTCATGGAGGTAAGGTGGATCTTATATACAGAAAGACTGTGGAAAGGATCTAGGGGTGGTCTAGAGGAGGAGTTTGGGGAGGGTCTTGAGGAGGAGTCTAAGAAGAATCTTGAGGATTAAGGGTGGGAAGTAGCTGAAGGCTACCTGGAGATGACAGACAATGGAGGGCTAGGCTAGTTTAAAGGGAACAGAATTGGATATAGACATTTTGGGAGGATCAAGGGTGGGAAGTAGCTGGACAATGGAGGGCTAGGCTAGTAACAGAGATTTGGGTCTAATGATAATGAAAGACTTATGTATGGCCTTAGATAAATTCCTCATCCAGTGGGAAGATTCAAGGAGAGTTTGAGGGGGTTCCCAGAGCCTGTCCCCATCATTGGGAGAGTGCTCATGGCATAGGAACAGACTGGGCAAAGGCACAGGGGCTAGGAATGGAATGTCTCATATAAGCAACAACTGACAAGCTGGTTGGGCTGAAATGTAAAATGTGTGAAAGAAAGGAATTGTCAGGAGGCCAAACAGATAAGTTGGTATTCTGTCTCACAGGCAAGAGGGAGCTAGCCCCAGATCTCCTTGAGCAGGGGAGTAACTTGGTCAGAACTCTGCTGCTGGAATATCAGTCTGACAGCTGTTTGGAGGATGGATTGGTTGATTGGAGAGTGGAGACCCAAGGCAGGGGGCCAGTTGGGAAGAGGTTGTAGCCATCCAAGCAAGAGGTAATAAAGGCTTGATCTAGGATGGCAGCTCCAAGAGAAGGAAACAAATAAGAGATGATGCTGACTAGGATACTGGAGGAACAGGGGAGGTATGAATTAACCCTATGCATGCCAACACCCAGAGCCAGGATGGAGGCAAGCAGGAAGTCATGGTGTAGACCTGCGGCAGTTTGAGTTAACATTGATTGAGCTGGGACCCAGCCCTGGTATCTTTTGGCCAGAGGAGTTGAAAGGCATTTTTTTTTTTTTTTTAGCATTTTGCTGGGAAGCTCTTGAGACCCCTGGGAACCTCCAGGCTGACAGTGACCTATTTGGATCTTCTGGTAGAATCTTCCCAAGAGACATTTTAACTGCCCAAACAACTCCTTCCACCTGAATATATTGGAATTAAATTTTTGTAAAAACACAAAGAAAAGCCTGAAGACCATAGGATTAATAATAACAGGTCACAAACTCTAAGGTTTTCCTAGTGCTTTACTGTCTCCCTTGTTCACCCCTCAGAGAATCTCTCCAACTGCCTTTGCCATTGGTGAATGGGAGTATGGTGGTGCCCAGACAGAAATGGGGAATTAGGAGCAGCAGCAGGTTTGGAGGAGAGAATGAGTCCACAGGACTACAAAATTGCTGAAAGAAGGCTACTGATAAGAGCAAGGCTAGCAGACCAGATAGCAGCATTGGGAGAAGCTGAATTCCCAGTTCCTATAGAACTCTGAGCCAACATAAAAGAAAAATAAAAAGCTGGCAATGGATGGGTTTGGCCAATTAGGAAGCAGACACAGGCCTTGGATTCTCAGGCCCAGATAAGGACACAGGTCAAACCACTGAGGTGGTCAGTATTCCAGGGCTATTACTGCACTTGCTTAATGAACCTCATGTATTATGTATATTATCTAACACGCTTAGCCTAGAATTAGAGCCTCATTAATGATAATGTATGAAACAGGCAGGCATACCCAGAAGAAAACCAACCAATCAATCCTCTGAAGGGACTGTCTGCACCAAACTGACATAAAACTTGCTTGGCTTTTGTATCTGGGACTCCTCCTTCCACAAGAAGGACAGGGGCCACTTCTGGCCAGAAGTGTTCCATTACTCTGGATTTCCCTTGATAAATTTCTTTTGATATCAGATTTTTGGAATCAATTGTGTTTTTGCTTTTCCAACTTGGCATTTCCAACAGTTTTGATCATGTTGATTTTGCTATGCTTGTGGGGTGACCAGTTGGAGGTGTTCACCTATCCAACTGTTGTTTCAGGACCAGAGCTCTGGAGAGAGAATAGGGCAGCTTTGGTCACCATGGCTGCAGGCCTGGAGACAGGAAGGCATCAGGCTGAATCCTGCCCTGCCGTAAGATATTTACTCGCTGTGTGATGAGGCAGGTCATTTCACATCTGCTCCCAGTCTCCATTTCCTATTCTGTTAAATGAGATTGACCTTAGTGGCCACTGAGGCCCCTTCCAGCTCTAAATCTGTGATTTTATGTCTATATCTGAGGAGAAGGGAGAGTTCAACCATGGGAGCTAATGGACTTTCCAAAGAGTGTGTCCTTGTGCTGGTGGCCCAAGCCTGGGAGAGGAGCAGGGTTGGGCCATCCTACCTTGCTCCTGGGTTGGGCATGGAATAGCTGTGGACTACAGTAGGCATCTTAGACCAGTCCCTCAGTCTTTGGGGTCTTATGTCTGACTTCTATCACTTGTTCTCAACTTTGTGGGGAATGGAGAAAAAATTGGGGTAGGGAGGGCAGTTAGTGGCAGTAATCTCCAAACCAGCTAGTACCAACCCTTGGGTAATTGGCACAGTCACTCTAGGTGGCAGAGGGCTTAGTGCTAGACCTGGAGTCAGGAAGAGCTGAGGTCAAATCCAGCCTCAGACACTTAGTAACTGTATGACCCTGGGCAAGTCACTTAACCTCCCTTTGCCTCCATTTTGTCTTCTGTAAAAAGGACATTATAACAGCATTCACCTCTTGGGGTTGGTGCAAGGATCAAATGAAATATTTGTAAAGTGCTTTGCAAGCCTTGGGGGGTTTGAGACCCCCAAGGAGCAGCACATAGACCAGGAGGAGGCATTACAGAGAACTCTTCCCCAGCCCCCAGGGCTTCACTAGGACCCTCTCCATCTTTCCCTCTGGCCCCATTTGCCTTGCTTCCCCTCCCCCTTGCCAGTCCCTGGCTCCAATCTGTCAAAGCCCCAGGAGGAAACAGCATGGTTTGATGGAAAGAGTAGTCAGTAAATATTTTAGTTAAGCTCCTACTACGTGTGCCAAACACTCACCTAAGCACCAAGGGTGCAAAGAAAGGTAAAAACAGTCCCTGACCTGGAAGAACTTATAGTCTAATGTAGCAGTCAACATACAAGAAATTATCTGCACTAGCCATTATAAAGAGTGGATGGAGGGCAGTGGGATAGGAGAAGGCACTGGCTTCTGGAGGTGGAAAACAGGGGCTGGGGATGGGAGTGGGGGGAGCAATAAGGTTTCCTGCAGAAGGTGGGTTGTCAACTGAGTCTTGGAGGAAGGGGAAGGAAGGTAGAAGTGGAAGTGAGGAGGAACAGCATCCCATGACGGAGGACAGCCATCCCCAGGGCATGGAGAAGGGCAGAGACTTTCAACTCCTCATTTATACACCAGAGGTTTGGACTACTTGGTCCCTAAGGTCCCTTCCACCACCAGAGTCCTATCTCCCATAATGCCTTCTAGGATACATGTAGGTGTAGATCTGTATACCTGTTTCACCGTGTTTCCATCTACTCCTCCCTTCCTGGCCCCCCTCCTCTGTCCTCCTGGGCCAGGAAAGAGGAGCCAAGGATAGCCAGCAACTCTAGACCTTCCTGACAGCTGGTTTGAGCCCTCATCTTCAGGGTGAGCAGCACTCCAGCATCCCTCAGTCAGCCCATCATTCACTCCCCAGAGGGCGCTGTCCTACTCCCGTGTGGATGGAAACCTAGACACGGCTAAGGGCATCTTTGTTTTATTTAGCATTTTTATATAGTACTTTAAGTCTCGAAAGCACCTTCCAAAGGCCACCTCATTTGACCCTCACAACAACCTCCCATCATTATCCCCATTTTCTGGATGAGGACACAAAGGCAGAGAGAGAGGTTAAATGACTTGCCCAGAGCCTGGAGGCTGGATTTGGGACTGTCAGTCAGGTGTGGGTTGGAATCCATGGCTCCTGAGGTCCCCAATTCTGAGAGTCTGATTCTAAAGCAGACCAAAGGATCAAAGGCTCCTGGCCCTCAGTGTCAACACTGGCCTCACCCTAAGGGAAGTCCAGGACTGAAGGTAGATGTGAGCTTGCCCTTCTAAGATTCTGAGAATTTGAATATAGAAGGGGGGACAGAGAGAGAGGAGGGGGTGAGCAGGGCTGTTGAAATCCATTATTGAAGGGCCTTTGAATTTGGTTGTGAAAAATTACCCTGCCCCTCCCCTTCCCATTATCCCAGGCCTGGGACCCAAGGGGACAGTCCTGAGCCTTCCCCCACCCAGCAGATGGATTGTGACTTAGAGTTCCTTTTTCTGGGGAGTTTTACTCAAACCACAGCATTTTTCATCTTCTGTCTTCACTTCAGGATGCAAATGAAGGAGGATGGGTATGATTCTGTGTCTGGAGCTGGAAGGGTTCCCTTCATTTTGCAGGTGAGGGAATTGATAATGATGCCAATCTGACTGAACCAGCAGCCTCTAATCTGCGGGTTGCCAGGGCTGAACAGAGCGGGCCAGAGACACAAGAGTCAGGGATCGAATGGAAGTTTAATGTCAAAGTGAGGGAAAGGGCTTGTAAGCAAGAAGGGAAACCAGACACATGTGCTGGGGGGCCTGATTTAGTATGGATGACTGAACCTTCATTATATACTGGTGGCTACACAAAGAGTCAAACAGTGTTGTGTAGCAATAGTAGTGAGAAACAACAGCAACAGGGAAGCAAGGTTGTCTAGTGACAAAAAGTCTTTCCCTAGCAGGGTTTCATGTTGGTGCTTGCCTGAACTCAGGGACCATCCAGAGGATGAGCTCAAAGGACTGTTTTTATGCCAAGCTCAGGGCACACAGCCTGCTTGCTGGGCCTTTGCTCTGGAAAACGGGGTGTCTCCTAATAAACCCACAGTGATAGTAATGACAGCATTTCTAGGACATGCTTTTTTTGCAAAGCAATTTAAAAATGCTTTCTTTTGTTGCTCCCAGCAATGCTGGGAAGTGTTACTCAATTGAGTCTGACTCTTCATGACCCCATTGGGGGTTTTCTTGGCAGAGACACCAGAGTGCTTTGCCATTTCCTTTTCTGGCTCATTTTACAGATGAGTGAAGTGACTTGCCCAGGGTCACACAGCTAATAAGTGTCTGAGGTTGGATTTGAACTGAGGTCTTCCTCATTCCAATGCAGCACTCTTCCCACTGGACCCCACCAACTCAGTGCTATCACATGTCATCATTCTTTCTATTCAGGATCTGAGGGCCAAAAGCAGAAAGTACATGATGGTGTATCCATGTGATTCAATGCCTGTGTGAGCCAGCGTGATTGTGTGTCCCATGGGAAGGACCTGAGTCCTTAGCCTGACACCTTCTGGCACATAGTTGGCCTAGGCTTAAGATTCTTCAAGGTTCTGCCACTGGAGCCCAGGTTTGAAAGATTTCAGGGGAAGGGACCCTGATTCTAGGGTCAGAAGACCAAAGTTCAAATGCTACCTTGGGCCCTTTCTATCTCTGTGACCTTGGGAAAGTCATTTAACTTTCCTAGACCTTTCTTCATCTGTAAGACAAGAGGCTGGCCTAAATGACCCCTGAGGTCCCTTCCAACTCTAAATCTCAGATGGGCCCAGTGACACCCTGTACCTGTTGCCTGACCACCAGCCTCTTCAATTTCCCAGAGGCCCATTACCAGGTGATGACTTTTTCAGTACCTGGTAACTCTTAAACATCATCCCTAAGGGACTTGAAACCAAGCCACAGAATGGTTGGTTAAAGGAGCCAGGGACACTTAATATAGAGAACAGAAGCCTGGGGTAGAGGATGGTTCTTCAGGTTCCTAATCAAAACCTCTTGTCATGTGGATGAGAGATTAGGATTGTAGGTTTTTGTTAGGATTTTTGGTGTGTTTTCATCCCAGAAAGCAGAAAGAGGAGTCAAAAATGCTTGTTTCAAAAAGGTACATTTAGCCTGGGTGCAAGGAGCACCTTCTGAACAATTCACAGTGCCCCAAGATGGAGTGGGCTGCTGTGGGAGGTAGTGAGTTCCTCATTTCTTTAGGTCTTCAAGGAGAGACTGGATGACGCCTTCTCCTGGGTGCCATAGATTGGGATTTCTGTGCAGGTTTGGATTGGATTAGATACCCCTCAAGTTCCCTTTCAGCTGAATTTTTACAATTGCATGATGGTTTGGGAGACAGAAGGACCCCACAAATGAAACCATGGTTTCTTTTTTTTTTAACCTAGTCAAGACTAAGTGTCCATCTGATTTAGCTCTGTCTCCTTCAGCCCAGAGAAAACCTTCACTTGGATGCTCTTAGGCATTCCAAGGTGGAATCACAGAAATTCAGAGCTGGAAGACTCAGAGAGCACCTAACCCAACCCTCTACCTGGGCACAATTTCCCTTCCTTCCTCTCTCTCCCTCCCAATATCATCCCCAACAAAGAAGCCTCCAGCCTCACAGGGACAGGAAATACCCTGCCTCTCAAGGGATCACATCCATTTTCAATCAGCTCTCATTCCTAGGACATTCACAGGAATTGCTCACAGGCTGGAGAGAATAGACCTGTCTAGGTAATTTTTATTAAAAACAACCTCTAGATAGGCACAAGTTGGACCTCAGTTTCCCAATTATATATAAAAACACAAGGGGACAATAGATCATCTCTAAGCACCAGACTTGAACTTTACATTCTGTGTTCCAGGGTCCTGCCCAGCTCTGACATGATACATCCCATATTCTATGAACCTTCCTTGGGTGACCCTAGCTACACGCCAAATATTTTGTTCCAGGTATCAAGGTCACACAGCTACTAAGTGTCTGAGACCATCTCTGAACTCAGGTCTTCCTGACTCCAGGCTCAGTGCTCTCTCTGGCTACCTCCAACACCCTGAGCAAGTCACTTAACATTCTCTAGCCTCAGTCTCCTTATCTGTAAAAATGGAGGTAATAATATGGCCTACCCCAGAGGGCTGTCATGAGGACCAAATATATATAAAACAACCTTTAATATATTCTAGAAATACTCTAGCTGTTATTGTTCCTAGTCCTGACATTTTCTATTCAAAAGTCCCTGCAGTTCTGACCTTCCCTGCCTTAAGGGCTCTCCAAGCTCTGACATTCTCTGACTGTCTCTATTCCAAGGTTGCCATAGCTATGACATTCCATGCTCCCAGCTCTGATACTCTGTTTTCAGGGCCCTCCCAGCTCTGACCTCCCCTGTTGTTAGACCCCTCCAAGCTCTGAAATTAGATACTCTCTATTCTAAGGTCCCCCCAGCTCAAATGTTACATGCTCTGTGTCAGAGAAGATCCACCAACCTCCGAGAGAAGGATGGTTTCACTCTTTAGTTTCTGACTGTGTGACCCGTTGGGGACATGTAAGTTGGCTCTCTCTGTTAGTCCGTGTTGTGATTTCCAGTACAGTGAGCCTTGACTGTGTTAGCCTTCAAGTCACTGCACCATGTAAGACAAGAAAGCTTCAGCCTCCGTGGCCAGGCTGGAGGGGCATCAGGCAGGCGCTGGAGCAGCCAGGCTTGGGACCTCCACCAGAATCCCCACGTAGTTGCCCTGATCTTGCCTGCCTGTTTCTGGAGGACCAGTCAGCTTTGGGTCAGTTTGTGAGGAGGGGGAAAAGGGAAGATAATGAGCATTCATGAAGAGCCTACTGTATGCCAGGCATGTATGTGCCAGGAGCTTGACAAACACTATTTCACTTGAACCACCCTGGGAGCTTCTTCATAATAATGTGCTCATTATTCTCATTTCATAGATGAGAGAATTAAGGCAGACAGGGTTAAATGACTTACCCAGGGTAACACAGCTACTAGGTGCTGAGGTGGGGTTTGAACCCTGGTCTTCCTGACTCCAGACCCTTTCCTCTATCTCCGATGCCCCCTTCAAGGCCAAGTGACTCCCAGGCCATTGTGGAACTAGTGTCTGAGAGTCTTCCTGAAGCCTGGGCAATACTAAGTGAACTTTCCAATGTTGGCTGCTGCCCATTTCTCCACAGTTCATGTGGTGCTTCTGCAAGGTTCTGTAAGAGGAAGCTGGCTTATGGTCAGCAGACCCTGGTCAGCCAAACAGGGAAAGTGCCAGGTGGGATTCCCACTGTGGCCGAGCCCAAGAACTGAAAATTCCAAAAACAAAAAACCACCGCAAGACAGAGTGGTAGAGCCAGCTTCTCTCTCTAGTGTGTTGTGGGGGTATGAGAGGAATCCTGGTGCCTTTGGTGCTCTTCCCATCTGGTGAGACCATCTGTGGGGAAGGTGGTGTGTCTGTGATGGTCCCTCCAGCTCCTGAGCCTGGGCTTCCATTGGCATTAGAGGACTGTCTTTGCGTGTGGCTACATCTGCCATTGACTTCTGGTAGTGAATGTGTCTCTCTCTGGGTATAATGTCTGTCTCTGGGAGCAGGTGCTGAGTGATTGGACCACCCCGTGATCGTGTCAGGATGTCTTGGGGGAAGGGGATCCCCATCTCTGGCTCCGTGTGTGTGTGTGTGTGTGTGTGTGTGTGTGTGTGTGTGTGTGTGTGTACCCATGAAGGGTTGGAGAGTCGTGTTCTAAACAGGAGGGCTTTCCTTATACACCTCCCTTCATCTCTGTGATCCCCACCCCCAGCCCAGGCTACCATCTCTTTGGAAAGGAGGGAGAGTCTGGAGGGAGTTGCTTTTATAAAAGTCAAGAGCAGGGGGAGGACAGGTGCCTGAAAGGCAGCTAGGGCCGAGTAGAGTGGGTTTCATAACCCTTTCCTCCAGTTTTCAGCTCAGAGAGGGTGTTGCTAGCCACAGAGACAAAGGGCTAAGTGGAACCCCTAGGACCATCCCAAATGGAGTGATGGGGAAGGTGGAGGGAGCCTTGCACAGAAGGACCCAGAGGTGCCAATATTCTCATGTCGAGCTGGTTCTAACCACCAGGCTTGACTTCATTTCCATTCCTAGTTCTCTTATTTCAGTGGACAGAGAGGCAGCTGGTCTCCCCACAGGCCCGTGGGATGGGGAAGAAGGAAGATTGCTGAGAGCTGGGGCAGAGTAGGATCACACATGAGGTGGGGGCTGGGAACAAGCTATTGGGGCGGGGTGCCAGGACTCAGGGACATGGCATCTTTACAGAGAGAGCCTTGGTGCCTGAGATCTAGTTTTGGCTCTGCCACTCATGGGCCCTGTGACTTTGGCTGGGTCTCCATGGGCCTCAGTCTCCCTATCTATAAAAAGCTGAGGATGGATTTAGTAGAGTTCTAACACAACTCTAACATTTAATGACTCTAGCAAAAGAGATCATGAGAGTTGGGTCCCAGCTTCCCTCTCCATCCTTATCTCTTGTCCTCCCTCCTATTTTCAGTGTAGACTCTCTTCACCCTTCACCAAACACTTCAGGAAGATGGTGCCTTCTCTAAACCAGGCACCATATGGTAGACACCCTGAAAGCCCAACAACAACAACCAGGAAGGTCTTTAGAACAGAGAATGGCAGAGCTGGGAGGAAGAGTCCTTCACAATCTACACCTGCCTCTACATTTTATGGAGAGGAAACAGGATTAGAAACACGTAGTAACTCAGGCTCTCTTCTGCCTCATCTGGGGTTTCACTATGGGACATACTGAGGAAGGTCCATGGCTCCTGCCTTCAGGGAACTCCCGGAGTAGTTGAGGAGATTTCTATGTCTCTTTTTCTGTTTCTGTCTCTTTCTGTCTCTCTGTCTTTTTGTCTCTCTCTCTCATACATGACCATATATTCACAGGGTCTGTATATGTGGTACAGGGAATGTTGGAAAGCCCTCTATGGGTCTCAGTTGGGGTCCTTGGGGAAGGTCTCTTGGAAGAGGCCTGAAGGATGGGAGAAACCAAAGATGGGGAAGGGAGGAGAGACTCAAGCATGGATTGAGTTCACCTGAAGCAAGAAGGAACATGATACATGTAGTATAAGGGAGGGCTTAGCGAGCCAAAGAAGTGAGTGTATAAGTGAGTCAGGGAGACAATTCAGAGGGGTGGTCGGCCCCAACTCTAGAGGCCTGGATTATAAGGATGAAGAGTCTGGTTGTAACTTGTGGGAGCCCTTGAAGGTCTTTGAGCAGGGAAAGGAAAAGCAAGGGTCTCAAGTATAGATAGAGGAGTGCAGGGGTTAGTGGGGATGGGGAATGGGAAAAGGGATGAAGGGAAGGAGGGGGCCTTGGGCTCTGGGTGGTGGTTTATGGGAAAGAAGATGATTATGGGAGGTGGGCACTCACTAGCTGGGCAGGGTGTGTGTAACAGGATGGGGGTAGTCTGGTGGTACCACCTAGATTCAGTTCTGTGACACAAACTTAGAGAAGGGGGAAGAGAAGCTGGCCGGGGGCAGGGGTGGAGGGTGGGGAAGGGGTGGAACCAGAAGGAAAGAGGAAGAACCAGACATGTAGGCATGAAGGGTCGAGCTGGACTCTGGCCAGTTCTAGGGACACAAGGAAATGGGCTGAGTTAGGGTCATGGGAGTAGTTCAACTATTTCCTTCCCATTTTAAACAGAGTAAAAAGCAGATTCAGAGACATTAAGCAGCATGCCCAAGGTCATACAGCTATTATGTGTCTGACCTGGGACGTGAAGCTATGCCTTCTGACATGACCTTTCCACTCTCAATGGCATCTTAGGGTAAAGGGAAGAAATCCAGGCTGGGGACTGAGTGGATGGGTCTGAGGGTAAAAGCATTGCCATCCTTACCCTTGGAGTCTGGAAGATCTGCTGGGTTCAAATATCACCTCAGACCTTTCCTGGCTGTGTGACCTTTGACAAGTCCCTTGCCTTGTAGGGATCTCAGTTTCCACATATGTCCCCTCTAAAGCCCCTTTTAGCTCCAAATCTGTGATCTTGTGAATCTTCCCCCCACAATTAAAGCCCTTTTAATGGCCTTTAAAGACTTCCTGAATAGAACTGGGTGGAATTTTAGGAGTAGAGTTGTGGGTTAGTTTTTAAAGATTACAAGACAGAATCCATGTCCTTTTCCATCTCTTCAGTGGGTACAGTGCCTTTCTTTCTAACTGAGATTGACTTCTGAAGGAGAATGCAGGAATGCCTCAATGGGCTAGTTTTCTTTTCTTCCTTTTTTTTTTTCTGGAGGTGATTGGAATTATAACTTGCCCAGCTAGTAAGAGCCTGAGGCCAGGTTGAACTCATGTCTTCCAGACTACAGTGTTGGTGGGTCACCTAATTTTTTAGGGATACAATACTCTCTTACTCTCTTCTATCTCATCAGAATGTCCCCTTCCTCCAGGAAGTCCCCCAGAAAAAGCAGCATGGTCGAGCCCAGAGTCAGGAGATAAGGCGGAGTGACATGCTAGTGGCAGGATAGACACCAGACACTGAGGTCCTTACTCAAACTAAACTGCCAAGCATTCAGACTCTGCTTCAGAGAGTACAACTCCGATGGGCTGGCCATGTTGTTCAAAGGCAAAATGTACGCTTGCCAAAAAGACTGTTTTATGGAGGACTCACATAGAGCAGGTACTCACATGGTGATCAGAAGAAGTGATACAAGGACACTTTCAAGGTCTATCTCAAAACCTTTGGAATTGATTGTGTGACATGGGAGACACTGGCACAGGACAGCTCAGCATGGTGTGCCCTCATCAGAGAAGGTGCTGTGCTCTATGAGGGAAGCAGAACTGAAGCAGCTCAAAGCAAACGCAGGATGTGCACGTTTGGAGAATCCAGCCCAAATGTTCACATGGATTCTTTCTGCCCGATCTGTGGTAGAGCATTCCAAGCTCGTATTGGTCTGGTCAGCCACAGTTGGACACATTGAAACGACTTTGGCGTAATGATGTTGAGAATGAAGGACAACAGCCAACCAGCTACTTCTTTGGCACCTGAGATCCAGCCCTGGAAGAGACCCCAGAAGCCAGACAGCCCACCCCTCAACTCACCTTCATTTTACATAGAAAGAAACTGAGGAGTATAGACATAAAGTGACTTAACAAGGTAGTAAGTGTCCCAGGAAAGATCTGAACATAGACCTTCCCAGCTCCAAGTCCAGCAGTCTCCCCATGATGCCATGCTTCCTCTCACGAAAGTCCCTTCTAGTTACAATCCTATGATCTGGGTTCAAATCCTAGCTGTGATATGTAAGCAGTTGTGTGATCTTGAGTGAGTCACTTAACTTTTCTAGGTTTCAGATTCTCCATGTAGACTAGATGGCCTGAAAAAAATTTTAAAAAGGGGCAGCTAGGTGGCGCAGTGAATAGAGCGCTGGCCCTGGAGTCAGGAGGATCTGCGTTCAAATCTGGCCTCAGACACTTAACACTTACTAGCCATGTGACCCTGGATAAGTCACTTAACCCCAATTGCCCTGCCTTCCTCCCTTCAAAAAGCAATAACTAACTAAATAAATAAATGAAATTAAAATAAAAAAAAATAGACTAGATGGCCTGGGTTCAGATCCTAACTGACAACTATCTGAATGACCGTGGGCAAGCCACTTCTGAGTTTGAATGTATTCATCTGTGAAATGGGAATAAAATTTGTCACCTCTCCCCGTGCTTCTTCCTCCCCTCCCTTGCCCTCCATAAGCCTTATAGTAGTCAAGAAATGGGGGTTAATTCTTCTCTCCCACATCCTTTCCCCTACTCCTGCTTTTTCCCCCCCAGCCTCTCTTCATAGCCTTGCAGAGGCAGGGAGCCAGGAGGTGATCCACTGGGCAAAGTCAACTGGGCCTGCCCAGGGAGCAGGGCAGAATCCTACATCCCTCCTGCCTCCAACATGCTGGCACAGGGCCGAGTGCTGTTCATATTCTTTGTACTGCAGCTGGTGGTGTTTGTGGTCCTGTATCACAAAGGCTACAGCCACCAGGTCAGCTATGTCCTGGATATCCTGACTGCCAGCTTCCTTAATGGCACTGCCAGCATCCTGACGTTGAAAGATGTCTACAGTGGCCTGGACCAAATCCAACCCCCGAGCCTCACCGAGAAAACTCTGCCCATCTGCCCCAAGATTTCGCCTTTCATCAGTAAGCTGGGACCTTGAGACTTGTGTGTAGGTGGGGGCAGTGGCTGTTATTATCCCCCTTTTACAGATGAGGAGACTGAGGCAGAGGTTAAGTGACTTTCCCAGGGTCACACAGCCTGTGGCCTTCTTGACTTGGGGCCTCGCTCTCTCTGCTGGGCCACCAGTTGCCTCCCAACAATCCTATGAGCCAGAGATGGAAGGAACCTCAGCGTTCATCTGGTCCAACCCCCCCTCCACCTCATTTTACAGATGAGGACACTGAGACTCAGGGAGGGTAAATGACTTGTCCAACATGGCCATACTTATAGTAAGGGTCAGAGGCAAGACTTGAACTCGGGTCTTCTGACCCTAGATGCTCTTTCCACTGTCCTATGTCCAAAGTTATCCCATTTAAAATGGAATAGAAAGAGCCTGGATTTGCTTGGGTTTGAATCCCACCTATGCAGCCTCAGTTTCCTTTTTTGTAGAATTAAGGTTTGAACTGAAAGGCCTCTCAGGTCCAGCTCTAAATCTATTCTGGAAGGAAAGGCAGAATCAGGCGAGTCACTCCTTTGCCTGATGGTCCTCAATTTGCACATGAATGTCAGATGGTGAATTTGCACCATTCACCAATTGCCTTTCACTTGGAGACCCCCTTTCAAGGCTTCCCTCCTCCCCACCTTTCCCAGTGCCAGCTCAGTCCCACAACTGCCATCATCCACACCTCCATTGGCTGTGGATGGCATACTGGAAAGTCTATCCATCATTCGGGTGACAGGTGGGCTAGACCTGTGACCTCTGCCTCTGAGATTTCATGATTCTCCATTAGAGGCAGAGGCTCAGGATGTGTTGAGTCACTGAGTCAGGAGTCGAGGGGCTTCATTGGTCTCCTGTCACCCCTCCTTCCCTCTCAGGTGGCCCTCTGAAGGTGAACTTCCCTCTTGATCTAACGCTGGATGCTATCACTCAGAAGAACCCACTGGTCCAGTTTGGAGGCCGCTATCAGCCGCCCAACTGCTGGGCTCTTCACCACACAGCCATCATCATCCCCTACAGGGCCAGGAGAAAACACCTGCACCAGCTCCTCTACCACCTGCACCCCTTCTTGCAGAGACAGCAGATCCACTACACCATCTATGTGGTACACCAGGTAAGGGATTGGGCAGAGGTGGATGGGGGAGTCTCTAGAGGAAAATCTTCCCAGCCTGAGGAGGGACTAGAGTGTACTGCCCCCTCCTCCAGAAGGTGAACAGAGTCCAGAGCCTCACACAGACCCCTCCCCAGAGACAAAAAAGCAAAGGGAGACTTGATCCAGAGGGAGATGTCTAGAATAGTGATGGTGAAAGACACATTGCTGTTTTCAAGGCTGACATTTTAAAAACATTTGCATGTAATATTTTGTGTGATATTTCATCTACTACCTCTCATGTTGCTTTCTAGAGGGAAAGCACGTGCATTGTATTAAAATTTTTTGATATATTATTCACTTTACTTTTCAATTAATGAGCATTTATACTTCTATTTGAAAAAAAGAAAACTAAAACCTTTTTAAAATAAATATGCAAAGTTATACAAAACAAACTCCTGCCTTGGTCACAAAATGTGGGCCTTGTTGCTCATCTTGAATCTGTCACCTCCCTGGTAGGTAATAAGCCACCAGTCTCAACAGTTCCCATGGTTGATGCCATCCAATGGGAAAGAAAATCCCAATCCTCCTGAAATTGGTTCGACCTCCCAATCCCTCAGCCTTTGCTGTCCAAACCTACGCAGAATGCCTTTCTGTTTTTAAGCCCCTTGGCACTAAGTGAACACAGTTTGTAAGTATCAGTTCTTGCCTCCTGTCCATCAACGCTTTGATTAAAGCAAACTGGGGGAGGTGGGCAGCATGCTTCATCAGAAGTATTCTGTAATGTTGGCTGGCGGTTGTGTTGACCAGGGTTCTGAGGTCTTTCAAAGCTTTTTGTTTTTATGTTGTTGTTGCTACTGTATCAGTTTGTCCTTACCTTTCATTTCACTCTGCATCAGTTCATGCAAGTCTTCTCAGGTTTTTCTTATTCTAATAAATTTGAATCAGTTCCTTATATATCTTAGAAAAGGGCCCTTTATCAGAGAAACTTATTAAGAGAGGTTTTTGGTTTTTTTTTTACCCCTCCAGTTAACAGTTTCCCTTCTAATTTCAGCTGCACTGGTTTTGTTTGTGCAAAAACTTTTTCAATTTCGCACAATTAAATTGACCATTTGACAGTCCTTGAGGTCTTGTTGAACAGTAACAGCAAGTGTAAGGTTATCAGATCACCAGTGGCAGAGACAACTTGGGAGTGAATTCTGGTCATCAGCTTTGATTATGATCGTGTAGTATTTGTTTACTTTCTATAAAAAAAAGTAACTTTAAATTTATCCATATGTGTTGTTTGGGCATGACAGATGAACCTCCAAAAGTTTGCTAAGTGCCTGTTGTGAGTAAGACAGTATGCACTGGAGAAATAAGGTCAAAACAAAAAGCAATCCTTGCCTGTGAGAAACTTATATTCCACTAGAAATAAGAAAGGAAAGGAACAAACATTTATTAAGTGACTACTGCATACCAGGCACTGTGATAAGAATTTTGCAATTTTCATCTATGTAAACAGATACATAAATAGGAGATAATTTGGGGAAGGAAAGGGAGGACTGTCTTCACCTTTGAAAGGACTGGCACTAACCACTATTTATCTCGGTTTTGATTTTATTTACACAGTTGTATGAGTCTATTGTCCTTTGGGCTCTGTTTTCTTCACTCTGCATCTCTTCATACAAGTCTTCCCATTTAATTCTTTATATTCAACTTTCTTGATAAGAAGAGAAAGTCCTGATCTCTGTGGAGATCTGGAAAGCCTGAGTTCAAATTTCACCTCTGACATAATACTGGCTGTAAGACCCTAGACAGCTCATTTAATCTTTCTGTGCCATAAGGAACCTGCTCTGTGTGTGTGTCTCTGTCTCTGTCTGTCTCTGTCTCTCTCAGCAATCAAGGTTAAGTGACTTGCCCAGGGTCACACAGCTACTAAGTGTCTGAGATCATATTTGAACTCAGGTCCTCCAAATTTTAGTACTGGTGCACTAGCCACTGAGTCACTTAGCTGCCCTAGAACCTCTCTAGGACTAGAAGATGCTCACATGTACATATAAAATCACAGGTGTGATCCCTGTTCCTTCTTGGAGCACTGATATACCATTATGTTCACCTGCTAAAGTTTGCTCAACTGTGCCCCAGTCATGGAAAGCATTTGTTTCTAGATTTTATCATCACAAATAATGTGTCTATGACCATTTTTTGTGCATGTGAGTATTTTTATGTAGTTAGGAGCCTATTTGGGATATGATCCCAACAATGTGATCCCTGGGCCAAAGGATTTGAACAATACAGTAATTTTTTTGTGCATAATTCCAAGTTGCTCTACAGAATGATATAGAATTCTGGAAGTGGAGCCACGGAGACCCCAGTTCAGTTCCTGCATCTGACACTAACTGGGTGACTCCCTGGCAGGTTCTCATGTGTCAAATGGGGGAAGGGAGCACCAAATGGCCTCTAGGGTCGCCTTGGATCTAAACTTATCACGTTCTGATTGGAAGAGTTCACAGCTCTCTCAGAAGATTTATTGGACCTCAGAGACTATCTGGGCCACCCTCCCCACAATTGTATAGCCCCGGAGAAATTAAGTGACTTGCCCAAGGTCACCAAGTGGGTCAACATCAGATCCAGAATTCAAACCCAGGTCCTTTGGCTTCAAATTCAGCCCTCTGGTTACTGTCCCATACTCCCTCAGAGCCCTTCTAAAAAGGGTTTAATTTCTTTTAAATCAGTTTTTCTGGTTTGATGGGGATGAAGTTATTTTAGCATGAATGTATCTGTTATGGAGATTGAACTTTTCTTCATTGGTTATTCTTTTGGAAGCTATTTATATACTTTGACTACTGGGGAGGGCCTTAGCCTTAAAGATTTGTGTCAAATTAGATGTCAGACTTTAATCAGAGATATTTAAGGCAAAATCTACCCTTCCCCCTTCATTTGGATTTTTTTAAAGTTTCTGCTGCATTAATTTTATCTATACAAAAGTCTTTTAAATTTTGTATACTCAAGATAGCCTGTTTTGGCCATTCTGGTCTTTCCTTTCCCCATCGTGTCTGTGTGTGTGTGTGTGTGTGTGTGTGTGTGTGTATGTGTGTGTGTGTGTATTTAGGGGGTGATGGTGGTAGTGATATAGGGAATGGGCCCACATCGTCTGAGTTAGGAATGGAGCAGGGTGCTCCTTGAACAAAGGGCCATCCCTCATGCTTAAAGGCCATATCTATTGCAGATGGACAATTATACCTTTAATCGTGGGAAGCTATTGAATGTGGGATTCAAGGAGGCCATGAAAGAGAATAACTGGCCGTGTATTTACTTTCATGATGTGGATCTGATTCCTGAGGATGATCGCAACATTTATGGCTGTAATGCCTTTCCCACACATGTTTCAGTGGCCATTGACAAGTTCCATTATAAGTAAGTGAAGGCAGAGGGGAGAAAAGAGCTCTCCAGAGAGTTCAGAGAAAAAGAGGTATCCTAGGGACCAGAGAGGAGACTTTATCCCAGGAATTAGCAAAGTGGTTATGCTAGGGACTACAGAGGAGGGGCTATCTCAGGGTTTAGAATAGAGGGCAATCCTAGGGGGTTACTGAGGAGGGTCTATCTCAGAGGTTAGAAAAGAGGGTAATCCTAAGGGTCACAGAGGAGGGGCTATTTCAGGGTTTAGAAAAGAGGGTAATTCTAGTGTTCAGAGAAGAGAACTATCCATGGGCAGAGTGGAGAGACTATCCTAAGGGTAAGAAAGGAACTGCTATCCCCAGGGTAAGAGAGGAGCAGCTGTGCCAGGGGCCAGAGAGAAGAGGTTGTCTCAGAAGCAAGAGATGAGAGTCTGACTCTAGGGTCCCAGAGGAGTGGCAACCCTTAGAGGTCAAAGGAGAGCAATCATCAAGAGGTTCAAAGCTATCAGGTTAGAGGAGGGATTTTCATGTGGATCTGAGGGGAAGGCCTTGGGCAGAGGTCACTGAAAGCAGCCCTCAGAAGAATGGCAGCTATGGTAACATCTGGCCTAGCAGGGTCCCCTGTCCGACTCAGCCTCTCCTTCATGTTTATAGGCTTCCTTACCGGTCGTACTTTGGGGGTGTGGTGGCACTGCAGCCCACTCACTATCTGAAGATCAATGGCTTTCCCAACAACTACTGGGGATGGGGGGGTGAGGATGATGATGTTGCATCCAGGTAAGTAGTTCCTGCCTAGGTCTGGTGGGGAGGGAGGCTGGGAGCAGGAGGAAAAAGGCCACAGGGGTTCTTGGTTCCATCCCTCCCCACAGAATTGTCCTGAATAGGATGTCAATCTCCCGGCCTCCTGCAATATTTGGCCGATACCACATGCTGAAGCATGGTAATGACAGAGGAAATGAGGCCAACCCCACAAGGTAAGGGGTAGAAGGAAAGGAGGGGCCTGGGGGAGGGGACACTGCTATTCTCATCCTCCTTGACCTGACATGTGTCTCACCCTCCCTGAGTATTCTAAGGTTGGCATCTGAAACCAACCCTTGGAGGTGACCCCTTTGACTGCAGAAGATCCCTCTTGTGGAGGGTTCCTGCATAGGAAACGCATTCAAGGTTTTATCCTTGGATGTGACTCCTATAGGTTCCTTCACTATGGTCAGGATGGCCAGGGTCAGCGTCTTTGTAGAAGGATCACTGACTTGCCCAGTAGTTCTACTTGAAAGTAGAGGTTCATCATAATGGGAAGGAGAAAGCCTCAGGTCAGTCAGGTATCATTCTAGGGTCATTCTCCTGGAGGGAAAAGTGATCCTTGGGTCACCCTTAGAAGGGAGAAGGAATAATTTTTGGACTCTCTTATTTCCGAGGCATTCATCCCTGGTAAGTTTCCTTGGATCATGGCATAGATCATTCTCTTAAGTGGAGGAGAGGGGGCAATAGATGGATGGTTGTGTCCATCTAAGACCTCAGGATCCTGATCTGTAAAATGGGACCATACTCAAGACTCCTCATCTTGTAGGTAGTTGTAAAGAAGGAACTTCAGAAACTGTGAAACCCCCCAAAAGCTAAGGGGGTGGGAGTGAGGGTGGGTGGGGTGACTTCGGGCTACTACAGGGTCTACAATGACCTACTTTTCTTCTTTTTGCCTCTATCAGGTTTCACCTCCTCTCCCAAACCTCTTTGAGGTGGCGTACCAATGGAATGAACACTCTTTCCTACAATTTGCTGTCCAAGGAGCAGACCCCACTCTACACCAACCTCACAGTGCGCTTTGGCATTGATCCACTATAATTGCCCCCAGCCCCATGTCTTCTGCCTCTTGTCCCACCACATGCCTCATATCTTCCGTGCATCAAACACCAAAGTCAGGCACTCAAGACGACAAGACGGAGCATAAAGGGAAAGAAATGTGGAAGAGGCAGTGAGGGTTAGCTTTCCCCCTCACCCCAATTTCTTATTAAAGTGTAGTTTGTTATATAATGACTCATGCTCCCTCCTGCACATCATTTGAGTCCTTCCTAACTGCAGAGGATCCTGCCATCTAGGTCTATGTGGGGATGAGGGTTGGGAGAAAAGACCCTATCTAATACAGGAGACACTTTGCTGTCCTGATTGGACCTGACCTTAGGTTCAATCCAAGGTCTGATTAGGAGGTCTGAGGGGGAGACTGGTATTTAAGCCTGTTTGCCCATACAGTCACAGATAACACCATAAAACAAACCACAACAAAACCCTCTTATAAAGCACAAATCTACCTCCAAGTTGGCATGTGATTTCTGGATGAGAAGGGTCAGAGAGATGAGCTGGGATTAATTTCCTGTGGTGTCCTGGAGGAGTAGAGAGAGTTTAGGATCCCTTTGGAAGTATTGCAAAGGGAAGATGGTAAATGTGACTGATGTTCCTTAGAGAAGCTGTCAGGAGGCCCTTCCCTCCTATAATCCTATCACCAGAGAAAGCAGAAATCTCTCTTCTCCGGTGGGGATTAGCAGAATCCCAGATAGCAAGCCACTGCTGTCTTGTTCCCCAGATGTTGGACAGAAAGCTCAGGTCCAGAGGTGGCTGCTGGACAGAGATGGAGGGAAGATGGGGAGGGGTGAATAAAGAGGGGGAGGACAATAGGGGCAAGAGGTGGGAGGATCAGGGACCTTCATTCTAGACCTTAAAAAACTGTCTTGTCTTTGTGTAGAACTCTGGAGGTTTTCGGGGGTGGGGGTGTCTTTCCCCATCTGAGAGAAATCAATGGACCAGTCCTTAAAATACAAGGCTATCCAGTCTTGGAAGTAGGGAGGGAAGGAGAAGTCTGGGCCAGTCAGATTCAGGGATGGGAACGGGCAGGGGAGAGGAACATAATTTGTAGACTATCAGTGCTAGAGGGAAGGGAGGCACATTTTCTCCTTCCTCCCACAGACAAAATTTGTCAGCAGGTGAGGGGAGGTGTTCTCTTCCTGGAGGGGTCCCGTTCACCAACTTCTTCCCTAAACTCATTCACCCTTGATGTTCTCAAAGTGCGGGGACAACCCTGTGGGGCAACATTCGCCACTCACAGGCACCATTACTTGGAAAACTGAGGCCCAGGGTCCCCTAAGCTGGTGTGTCACAGGCAGGATTCGAACCTGCCTCTGAGTCAGACTCTCACGGCCTCATTGTTATCCTTGACTCCACAACGTCTCTCATCTACTACCCCTTCCATCTAAGCATTACCACCTCCACCCCCGCCCCAGTTCAATCGCTATTGCAGGGGGTCCCGACTCCCGTTTCCATCCACTCTGTCCTTTCCTCCGTGCCAGACTCACTTTTTTCGGATATAAGAATGACTCCATACTTCACCTGTCCTCTCTGCAGTCAGCTCCGATGGCGACCACTCACTTCCGGGATCCTATAAAACTCCTGCTCGGCATTCAAAGCTCCTGACTACCTGACCCCTTTCTCCCTCACCAGGCTACTCACATTTTACTCTCCTCCCCAAAGTCTACAATCCAGGCGGCCCGGCCTCCGTCTCTTGCACACGACACTCCCTTCCCTGGCTTTTGACCTCTGGCGGTATTCGGTGCCTGGACAGCGCTTCCTCTCACCTCCACCTCGGACTTCCCTGGCTTTCTCGGAGACTCGGACCCAAGCTCCGCTTCTCCAGGGGGCCTTTCGTGCTCCCCCATCTCCAGTTGCTAGCCGCTGCCCCTTTCGGTGGATCTTTCCTGTGCTCTGTGTCTTGGGGATACCTGTGACATTTAGAGTGTTTTCCCGTCTTCGGCGGGAGCTTCCTCAGGGAAGGGACTCTTCACCTTATGCTAGGGCTTAGCTCAGAGCCTGGCCCAGGGCAGCCCATTCATCATTTGCTCTCTTCTCTCCTACTACACCGCCACTGCCCGGGTGCGGACCCTCCGGATCTCACGCCTGGGCGAGTGCGGTAATCCGATAGCTGGCCCTATCTGCGTTCTCTGCCTACGCCTGGCGGTTCCCCACTCAGCTTTCAAAGTGATCTTCCTGAAGCGCTGGATGACTATGTCGCTCTCCTATCCAACCAACTTCAAGGCGGCCTCTTACCTCCAGGATCAAACAGAAAATCTGTTTGGTTTTTAATGCCCCTTGCAACCTGGCCCTTCCTAGCTTTCCAATCCTATGCCTTATTCCCCACCGCACTCTCTATAATCAATTAACTTCGGCCACCTCAAACCAGGCATGCCCGTTGGAAACCTCTCCCTCTCTTTCTCCTTCTCCCTCTCTCTCTCCCTTTCCCTCTCCCTCCCTACCTTCCCCCTCTCCCTTCCCTCTCCTCTCTTCTGTGTCCTCCTCTTTGTCTCTCTCTCTCCTCTGTGTCTCTCCTCTTTCTTTTTCCTCTCCTCTGTCTGTCTCTATCCCTCTTCCTCTCATCTCCATTTCACCTCTTTTCTGTCTTTCAGTCTCTGTCTCTCTCCCCCCTGTCATTTCTCTCTCTTTTCTTCCTTCAAGGCCCTACTAAAGTCCCCTCTTCAGCAGAATGCCTTTCCTCTGAGATTGCCCCCCAATTTACCCTGACTGTATTTTGTTTGTACATAGTTGTTTGCTTGTTGTCTCTCCCATTAGAATGAGTTCCTTGAGAGCAGGAATAAGACTTCACCCCCCCTCCATCACTCCCACTCCTTTGTGCCTCCAGCTCTTAGCACAATGCCTGGCATGTAGAAATGCTTGTTGACTGACCCACCAGCACAGGAGCCCTGAATATTGAGCAGTTGACTGACCACCACTTTGCCCACTACACTGTATTTTCAACACAGCTCAAGAGCTGGAAGGGAGCTTTCTCCTAATACCATCTCCTCTTCCTCCCTGATTTTCAACCTCTCTTTAACCTGGATCCTTCCCAGCTGCCTACAAACAAGTCCAGATCTCGAATATCTTTCAAAAAAAATACAAACAAGCCCTAAACTAGGTCCCACCATCCCGTCAAGGTATCCTTCAATATCCCTCCAGCTTCTCACAGCCACACTCTGGGAAAAGCTGACTGTAGGTACTGCCTCATTTTGCTCACCTCCTATTCATTTCACAGATTCTTGTAATGTGGCTTCCTTCCCCATTACTCATCTGAATGCCTGTCCCCAAGGTTGCCAAAATTGTTATATTGCCAAGTAAATCTTTAGTGATAAGCCCCTCACATCTATTGCTAACTACCCGCTGATTGCATCTTTCCTCATAAAAGCTTCCTTTAACCCTCTGAGGCTGCCACCACTGTGGTTCTTATCGCTTCACACCTAGACTGCTGCAATAACCTGCTGGTTGGTTGGTGTCTCTACCTTAAGTATCTCCTGTCTTCAGTCCATCCTCCAACAAGCTATTAGTGAGATCTTCCTGAAGCCCTGGTCTGAATATGTCAGTCCCTTATCAATAAACCCCAATAGCTCCCTATGACCTCCAGGATCAAATAGAAAATCCTCCTTTTGGCTTTTAAAGCCATTCATAACCTGGTCTCATTCTACCTTTTCAGGTTTGTTTGTTTTTTTTTTAAGGTCATCAACTGTTTATTATCAAGTTAGACTATTCCACAGCCAGTGTGCATACATTTCATGTTAGAGCACAAGAAAAACAGGTCAGTGGTAAGTATCCAGGGACCTCAAGCCTCTGAAGCCTGTATATTTCATCATGGTTTTCCACACTGAAAGACACCAGCTTGATAAATTTCTTCAAAATCTTTCACAGTATCATACCTTCTATAGAAATTTTGATATGCCCTTTTCCTAGGTTCAGCCACTGCAAACACATATAGTAGCACATCCCAAAGACAGAATAAATGCTATAATAATATGAAATCGAAAGCACTTAGCCAAAAGACCTTGAAGCTCTGGTTTTGCCAATTGCTGACAATTCTTCCTGAGAATGCATGCTCTTCTTTGGTTCCTGAGAAATGAAGGGTGATGGGGAACCATGCAGGGGCAGAGCTGGAGAAGCCTTCAGTTGTGTTTTTTTTTTTTTGACACTTTATTTCCTTTAAAATTAAAAAAAAAAAACAACCTTTTTTAAACACTTTTTAAGCAACTTTTTAAAAAACACTTTATCCCTCTCCATGTATTTTTTAATCAGTAACACTGCTGCTCCTCAAAGAAGACACTCTACCTCCCAACCCCTACCTTCTCATTGGGTGTCTGCTAAGCCTAAAATGCTCTTCTTCCCCATCCTGTTCTGTCTTCCTTCAAATTTCATCCAAAATCTTACCATCTGCA
>CM053588.1:24204172-24232064 GCA_028646515.1 Pseudochirops corinnae
GGATCCAAAGAGAATGACTTTCATTCCTTTCCCCCATGACAGTCCTTTGGGTATTTGAAGATAGCTAATATGAAATTCCTATGTCTTTTATTTATTCTTCATGCTAAATAGCCTTATTTCCTTCTGATTTCCTAGTTTCTAGGTCTGTCATCATCCTGATCATCCTCCTCTAGACAGCCTCTAGCTTGTCATTGTCTATCTTAAAATATTGCAATCAAAACAGAATAT
Source organism: Pseudochirops corinnae (assembly GCA_028646515.1). Taxonomy (NCBI): domain Eukaryota; kingdom Metazoa; phylum Chordata; class Mammalia; order Diprotodontia; family Pseudocheiridae; genus Pseudochirops; species Pseudochirops corinnae. Next base: position 24,204,401 of record CM053588.1, read on the forward strand.
AATACTCTTGCCGTGGGATGACCAGGGCTGAAGGCAAGGGGACTATCACTTCCTTCATTTGAGATCCTGCTTCTGTTTGTGTAGCCAAAATTTCCTTTAGCTTTCTCACAGTCATGTCACAGTCTTAATTTTTAATAAGCCTAAAGACCTCTAAAAATCTTATGAGTTTCTTTCTAATGCAAATTGTTGCCTAGTTTTACCTCCTTCATCCTGGACTGCTAAAACTGATTTTTTGGGTCAATGCTGAAGTTTACATTGATCATTATTCATTTTCATGTGATTGGACCATCTCATAACCCTTAGTGTTACTCATCTCAAGGGCTTAAAGCTCCTCATTGATGGACATAGACCCAAGGAGATGATCTTAGAGGACAGGGGGACAGTATTTGGTCTCAGAAAACATTCCCAAGATATAAAATGATCCTGCTGTCATGTATTCTTTAGACTGGGAATTCTTAACCTGGGACTTTAAGGGGGAAAATGAAATCTTTATTTAAAATACAACTATTTTCCTTTGTAATTTTATGTATTTTATGCATTTAAAAACATTATTCTTAGAAGAGTCTTCACCAGACTGCCAAAGGCTTCCACAACACACATGCACACAAAATTAAGAATGCCTACTTTAAACTATGGATTGGCCAGTGAGATCACATTAGTCACAGAACATTTCATGGAGGCAGAAACCCATGGTCATGGTCTTCCAGAAGCATATAATTCATTCCGGAGAACTCTTGAACTTTAGTTGTGGTCTCTGGGTTACTTCCATCCCTCTGCAGCCCCAACACTCACACAATGATAAGGAGACCAAGAGCCAAGAAGCCAGCGACAGCAGCCCCACAAACAGCTCCCACGATCAGTGTTTTCTTGTTCATTTTGGTACGTGGAGTAGTTCTGTCTGAACATAGAAGGGGTTGGCAATCTATAAATATTTATTTGATACTTCTTAGGCACTGTGCTAGGCATAGATCCTGCCTTCAAGAAACTTACATTCTATTAGTGGAAGCAACATGTTCACATATAAATAGATACAAAATATCTTCAAAGTAAAGACAAGGTTTCTTTTTTTCTCTCCCTTTTGTGTGTATGGGGGGATGATGGAAAGAATTAATAGCAGTGTGGGAAGGTGGGGAGACTTCAAGTAAGAGGTAATATCTGAGCTGAGCTTTCTAGAAATTAGAGATGGGGAAGGAAGTTTATTCTCAAAATGTGGAACAGCCTGGCCAAAGACACAGTGATGGGAGATGAGATGTGGCATGTTGGTAATTTGAATAGGCTGTAGGGGTTGGGAAGGGGAGTGAGATGTAATAAGCCTGGAAAGGAAGACTGGAGTCCAACTGTGATGAGTTGTCAAAGACAAATAGCAGATTTCTGACTGAGGTGACAGTTCAGACAAACAACTTGGAAAGAATTAAGAATTCTTTTCAATACAATGACCAGTCACAATTTCAGAGAACTCATAATGAGTCATGCTGTCCACTGTCTGACAGAGGAGTGATTGTCTCAGTGAGCAGATTGAGACATCCCCCCTCCCAAACCCCCAATATAGCTAACTAGACTATACATGTCCACAACAGAAGTTTTGTTTGTCTTTCTCCTTCAGTGGGAGGGAGAGATAGAAGAGAGAGAAGGTGGATTTTAATTTTGAAAATGTAATTTAAAAATATGTGACTGCCTACTTTGAGGCTATTATACAATCTACCCCAACAACAATCTAAAAATAACACCACACCAAATAATGACCAAGAAGTCAGAAGAAAAACCACGGGAAAAATATGACTTCATCCCCTCTAGAACTGCATAAAATATAAGCCAGAGGTCCATGGCCAGCAAGAAATGGAACCTGACAGAAAAGCTTGGCCAATATAGGTGAATAAAAATAAAGCCTCCCAGGGGGTCTCAGAGACTGGCCAGGGATGTTAGAAACTTGTTTCATTCTATCTCCAGAGACAGCAAGAGTAAAAGCCTTGGAATAATACTTTAAAAAAAAAATCCCAGAATGGTTAGAAATCTACTTTCCTCTGACTTTGGAAATAGTCAAGAGTGGTAGTCCTTGGTGGAAATATTCAGACTTAGGATACCCCAGATCGAAGGACATTGGAGGTCAAATACACTGAAGATATAACTTGATGAATCTCAAAGAATCTCCAAGAGTGAAGAGATACCCTAGGAGGTGGAGGTCAGTGCAGAAATACAAGTGAACCTGGTCAAGACCACAGTAAATCAATTATATCAGCCAAGATTTTACCAGGGAATAGAGATTGGTCCTGGCACGAAACATCAATCCAGAAACCAAGGCTGGAGCTATGTATAAGCAGAAGAAAACATTGACCACAATAAAGAAGTATGCACTTTGGTACACAAAAGAAAAATCCAATTTAAAAGAGGATAATGTTTCCATAACAACCAAAAGCAAGGACCCAAACAGGAAAAATGGATTTTCCATAAGTTTTACGGAAGTCCCTGTAAGAAATCAATCAAGAGATTTTAAAAAATGAAATAAAAGCTCGAGAGGAAAGAAATGGAAAGAGAAGAAAAAGTTTAAAACAGGAAGCTGTATACCCTCCTTACATAATGAACTTGCTGAAAACTAGAATAGAACAAAATAAGAAATATCCAAGAAACAAAAAAGATTGAATAATAGAAGAAAATGTAAGAGAAGAAAATACTATAAAAACAACTGACCTGGAGAACAGGTCAAGGAGAGATCATTTGAGAAAAAATCAGGTTCTCTAAAAACACACCCACCCCCCCCAAGAAATTTATATGCTATATTTCAAGAAAGCATAAACCAAAACTTCCCAAATCCATTAGAACCAGAAAATACATTGAAAATTTAAAAAAAAAATTACCTATAGCCTCTTGAAAGAAACTCTAATAGGAAAACTCCCAGGAATGTCATAGTCACAATGCAGAGATTAGAAGTCAAAGAAAAAATATGGCTACCCTTCAGAGAGTTCAGGTGCTAAAGAACTACAATGAAAATCACACAGATCTTGGCAACTTCTACGATGAATGAGAGAAGATCTTGGTGTACAGTACTCTAAAGGGCAAATGAAGAAAGCAAATAAGCAAGAATAACTTATCCTGTAAAGCTAAGTGAATCAGATTACTGGGAAAAATAGAAAACAAAATTGTAATAGTTGGAGATCTAAATGTGTCTCTTTAAAAACTAGATATAATTAAACAAAATAGATGAATAAGAGAGAAATTAAGATAATATGTGAGGGAAAAAGTAAACTTTTAAAGGGATAGAGATTTTTCGAGTTTTCCCATGACAAGATCAGGATTTAGTAGAAACTTTGAAGTGCAAACAAGCAAAATCCAGAAAGGTAAATGTGCAGCCTATCCCAAAAGTCTTAGTTCAGTTATCTATCTATATGTGTGTGTGTATGTGTGTGTGTGTGTGTATAGGGAATTTGATTGAAATATATAAAAAGAATCCTTCCATAATAGATAATGTTCAAAGCATCTGAACAGGTAATTCTTAAGGGATGGATGAAATCAATCTTATCAATAGACATATTTTAAAGTTTCAAATTACTCATATGAAGAGATTTGCAAATCAAAACAATTCTAAGTCAACCTTAAATGCATCCAATTGGCAAAAATGACAGAGAAATCACCGTTGTTGAAGGGAATATGGGAGGACAGGTATGCTAATAAGACATTTCTGGTGGAGCTATGGATTTTAACCAGCCATTCTGGAAAGCAATTTGGAACTGGTGCCCCAAAGTTACTAAACGGTGCATACCTTGGGACCCATGATAATATTACTACTCTTATACCTCCTGCAAAGATAACAAAGAAAGAGGGAAAGGTCAAAAAGCACAAAAAAGTTCATAGCAGCTTTCCAGCATTCCAACAAAGAATTGGAAACTGAAGAGGAAACATAATGACTGAAAAAATTCCAGGAGAAGATTAACACAGCTATATGTGGGTAAACTGAAAGAAAGGATGTGTTTATAACATAACAATAGAAGTTATATTATTAGAAAAGGATCTGGTTGTTTTTTGTTTTTGTTTTTTCCTTCTAGGTGTGGGAGAAGTTATAGAAAACTTGGACCTACAGCTGTCACTGAGTTAGGGACATACAGACTGATTCCTGCCTTCTCCTGGGAAGACCTGTAGGGAGGGAGAACCTTAGGTGCCTCCCCAGATCCTGAGGTTCCCAACTGTCAGTCAATGCTTGTCTACCCCCACTTACATCCCCTCTATCACACAAACAGAGCTGGTAGAAGCAGGTAAACTTATATCTCTGAAGAGGCGAGACTAGAGGAAAGATCCAGGCTCTGTCCCAGGGCTTCCTGAAGCCCCAGCATCTTTGAGTATGTCAGTCTGCTTGTCCAGGAAGAGAGGAGCCCAAGGAAGTCACTTTATGAAGAAAGAAAGGTCCTCTAAGGAACTTAACAATCCTGGGAGCGGGGGAAGGAAACTTTTGGTGACTGCTGTAGCTGGCTCAGCTTTGGCAGACACAGAGGAAGAGGCCACATTGAGGAGGCTGGGAGTGTTCTGACTCTGGGGAGGGAAAAAATGGAGAAAGAAGCAAAATACTCAAGAAGGTCTGGCCTAGATTAGGAGGGCATTGTGCTTTAGACCTGCACAGACCAGGAAGGATACGATGTGAATGTCCACTCTCATTGTGCTGAAAGAAATAGGGAAATTTTGGTTTTAGAGAATCCTTGGAAGACTTGTGTGAACAAACACAGAGTGCAATGAGCAGAAGTTAGCGAACAAGGTGTGCAAAAACAATGGCATTCGACTATGAGCTCCTTGAGAGCTGGAATTATGTTTTGCCTGTCTTTGTCATCCCCAGAGTTTGACATAGTGCCTGGGACTTAATAGGCACTTAATGTTTATTGACAGACTTCCAGAAATATAAAGAAAAATAACTTTGATAGACTTAAGAACTGTGACCAAAGCCAGGACTAAACAAGACTCCAGAGGAAGGAAAGAAATGAGTATTTATGTCATGCCCACTATGTGCCAAGCACTGGGTCAACCACTTTACAAATATTACCTCATTTTTAGCCTCAGAACAACTCTGGGAAATGGGTGCTACTATTGTGCTCATTTGGTGCAGACAGAGGATAAATGACGAGCAGGGTCACACAGTAAGTGTCTAAGACTGAATTTGAACTCAGGTCTTCCTGATTCCTAGCATTGTGTGCCCCCTACAGAGGAGCACTACATTCAAGATGTGGAAGGGGACACAAATAAGTAAACGTGGTGAATATGTGGACCATGCTTATTAATACAAAGTATTTTTTTTACAAGTGATGGTAGTATAGCCCCACAAACTCCCCCCTCCTCCAAAAAAGAAAAAGAAAAAAGAAGAGGGTCATTGAAGGCTTTTTCAGAATGCCAGAAAGAGAACAGAAAGGAAGAGAACAGATGGTCAGACAAGCAGGAAGGCTGTGAAAGTAACATGTTGAACTTCTCATAGTCTTTAAGTAAGCAAGCTGTGTGGAAAAAAGATTTGTGGTTTCATATACTGTTCTTTTTTTGTACTCTCTTATTTACATGGAAATGCTTTTTTAAACATGTTTATGAAGTTCACAACTAAAAAAAAAACTTCTAAACACAAAATAAAAAGTCCAGTTGAAAAAATTGTAGTTTGACCGTAAGGTGATGGGATGTCCCTGAAGCTTTTTAAGCAGGTGGTGACCAGGTCAGCCCTATATTTTAGGAATATCGGTTGGGCAGCTGTGTAGCCTGGAGAGGAGTGGGACTAGGGGCAGATAGATGAATTAGGATGCTCTCAATGAGGCCCTAGTGGTGTCTGGGGACCTAGGTGCCCTCTTGCCTGCAGGACTAAGCCTCTTGATCCCTTCCCTCCCAGAGCTCCTCACCTGGAACCAGCAGAATGCTGAGACTGTGGGTCCCATGCCGGTTCTTCCCCTCACAACGGAGGCTGAGGGCAGCATCTAGCTTTTGCCTCCAGCTCAGGCTGCTGTTGGTCCAGACCTCTGAGGTAGTAGATACCACCTGGAGGGTGGCATTGCTGCTGTTGCCCTGCACGGGGTTGTCCCCCAGCCACCAGCGCAGGGAGGGGGCTGGCTGGGCCTGGACAGAGCAGGTACAGAGCAAGCCTTCCTCAGCCCAGGAGCAAGAGGAGTTGAGCAGCTTTGGAGGGTCTGTTGGGGATAAGGGAGGAGATAGGAGCTTGTTGGAGGATGCTCTTGCCCTACTCACTTGCCCAGTTCCCACCCTACTGCCCCTGCATTTTCAGGCTTTCTCACTCACATTGCACAGAGAGCACCAGGGAAGTCTTCTTAGATTTTCCTGATTCCTGAGTCTGGCAGGTGTACTCTCCAGAGTCACTCAGCCTCACCTGGTGAAGCTGCAAGTTCACAACCCCAGGGCCTGAAAGCTGGGAGGAGGGCAGAGTATGCTTCCCCTTCTTCCAGTTCAGGGAGACGGCTGGGTAACTGTCAGCAGTACAGGTCAGATGCAGGGACTCACCTTCCAAGACTGGCAGATTGGACACATTTCCCAGGGGCCTGGGGACTGGGAAGAGAGTAGCCCCAGACAAAGTGAAAACAGACATCGTGGCCCCTCCCTCCTCTTCTCCTCCCTTGCCTCCCAACACCTATGCCTTGCTCCCTACCTGTCCAGTTTCCCTGGCGAACCTGAATGGTTGGCTTCTTGGGAGGATCTGTAATGGAAACGTTATTCTGGAGTGGTTAAATTTGGGATTTCTCTTTAGATGTTGGTTAGAACATAGCAGTCCTCTGTGCACCACCTTCCCTCCTCTGGGCCCCAGCTCCTGCCTCTAGAACTTACAGTTGACCCTGAGCTGCACAGTCCTGTCTGAGGTCACACAGGATCTCTTAAAGGTTACTTGACAAGTGATTTTGGTGCCGTGGTCCCGTGGTTTTGGAATGAAAGAGATCTCTGAAGAGGTGTCAGTCCTGGTGCCAGGACTCTGGGAAGAGAGGGCAGACCCCATCCAGAGAAAGGTGAAGGAATTCTTCCCCTCACATGCCCCTGGCATGGTGCAGATCAGGGTCCCTGGGACCCCAGCTCTCAGTGTTTCTGGGACTTGGATATCTGGCATCTTTGTCAAGTCTGGCAGGAGAGAGAAGGAGTGAGTCTCACCCCAAGAATGCAGTCACTCCATGGAATCAATGGGTCCTTTCCCTGTATTCACCTCCCTTCCCCCAGCTCTCTCCCTCCTTTCCTGAGCACCCCCAGCTACCCCCAAGCCTTGAGTCACCTACCTGATACATTGACAAACACCGTGTTTTTAAACTCGTGTTTTAATTCTCCTTTCTCCATGCTGAGTGTATATTTCCCTGTGTCCAATTTCTGAGCATTCTTGATGGAGAGAGTGCAGTCGTGGTTCTGGGGGATCCCAATAACACTGAAGCGTCCTTGAAATCTTTCAGATATGTTCCAATGGGGCTTATTGGTGGCTACCAGCTCTCTATGGTTTTTTTCCCTCAGGTACCAAAAGAAAAAGATCTGGTGGTTGGTTTTGTTCTTCTCAGGGTAGGAGAAGGCACAAGGAACTTGTACACACAGGTCCTGTTGAACTGTCACTGTTTCATTGATGGTTAAATTGAACTCTGCCTCTTCTTGGAGAAGCTCTATGGGGATGGAGAAGCTCAGGGACTTCTTCAGGCCTGAGGCACCCCTGCCCCCATCATCTAGTCCTCAACCACCTTGCTCACCCAGTGTCAGCCTCTGTCACTACTTACCCCCCCAGATGACAGGCAGCATGAGCAGGTATACCAACATCCTTGAAGAGGTAAGACAACAGAAGGGATTCAGGCCCCATCCCGGGACCTCCTCCAGCCTTGGCATCTATGAAAATGTCAGGCTGCTTGTTCAGAAGGAAAGGCCTAAGGAAACCACTGGATGAAGAAGGAAAAGGGCCCAGCCTCCAAGGAACCTCACAGTTCTGGGAGCCAGGAAGGGGAGTTCTCAGAGACTGTTGCATTAGGCTCTGCCATAACAGACCTAAACCCAAGGGGATGGACTCCTTTAAGGTAGCCACAATGGGGAAGCTGAGGGTGTTCTGCCTCCAGAATGACAAACAAGGAAGAAGTAGAAGCAAATTGCTGATGTAGGCAATGCTGGCCTAAACTGGTGAGCAAGTTCCATCTGACCCCTGCTGCCGAGACACAAGAGTGTTCATTGGCATGAACAAAATGCAAGTATATATGAGGATGGGAACTGGAAAGAGGAGATATCTCTTCAAAAAAATTAGATATCATGGGAAAGTTTCATGCAAAAATGGGTGTGGAAAAGATAAAAACAGTAGGGAGATAACCAAAGCAGAAGAGATAAGGAAGTGTGATAAGAATACACAGAAGAACTACGCAAGAAAGAGCTTAACATTACCAATAACCATGGTGGTGTGGCTACTGATCTAGAGACAGACATCCTGGAGAATGAAATCAAGTGGGCCTTAGGAAGCATTGCTAGCAATAAGGCTGGTGGAGGACACAGAATTCCAGCTGTGCTATTCAAAATTCAGCAGCTATTTAAAGTGCTGCACTCAACAGGCCAGCAAATTGGGAAAACACAACAGTGGCCCCTGGACTGGAAAAGATCAGTTTCTATCCCAATCCTAAAGAAGGTCAACTCCAAGGAATGTTTGAATTACTGAACAATTGCACTCATTTCACACACCAGCAAGGTCATACTTAAGATTGTTCAGGCTAGGCTTCAGCAATATGTAAATTAAGATTATCAGAAGAGCAGGCTGGTTCTCAAAGAGGCAGAGGAACTAGAGGCCAAATTGCCAACTGTTGCTCAATTATGGAGAAAGCAATGGAGTTCCAGAAAAAACTTTCGCTTCGTTGACTACACTGAAACCTTTGACAGTGTGGATCACAACAAAACGTGGCAAGCCCTCAAAGAGATGGGAGGACCATATCATCTTACTTGTCTCCTGAGGAACTCGAATGAGGGCCAAGAAGCAGCAGTTAGAACTGAACATACAACAACTGGTTGGTTTAAGATTGGAAAAGGGATATGACAAGGCTGTATATTATCACCTTATTTATTTAACTTAGATGCAGAGTACACTATGGGAAATGCCAGATTGGATGAATCCAAATCTGGTATTAAGTTGCTGAGAGAAACATAAGCAATCTCAGATATGTAGATGATACCACTCTGACGGCAGAATGTGTAGTTGAATTAAGAAGCCTCTTGATGAGGGTGAAAGAGGAGATTGTAAAAACTAGCTTGAAGCTTTACATCAGAAACTAAGATCTTGGCAATTGGTCCCATCACTTCCTGGCAAATGGAGGAAAAAGAAATGAAAGTAGTGTCAGATTTTATATTCTTGGGCTCAAAGATCACTGCAGATGGTGACTGTAGCCATGAAATCAAAAGACACTTGCTCCTTGGAAAGAAAGTTATGGCAAATTTGAACAGCATACTGAAAAACAGAGACATTACCTTGATGACAAAGGTCCATATGGTTTTCCCAGTAGCAATATATGACTCTTAAAATTGGACTAGAAGGAAAGCTGAGTGCTGCAGAATTGACAGAGAAGACTTTTGAAAGTCCTTTGGACAGCAAGGAGATCAAATCAGTCAATACATAAAGAAATTAATTCAGATTATTCACTTGAAAGTCAAATACTGAAGCTGTAGCTTAAATACATTGGTCACACAATGAAAAGATGAAACTCATTGGAAAAAGCAGAGGTTGGGAAAGATTGAAGGCAAAAGAAGGAGAGGACAGAAGAGGATGAGATGGATAGAGAGTGTCATGGAAACAATGAACATGAGGTTTTTCCAGACTTTGGGAGAGAGTGGAGATAGAAAGGGTCACTAAGAGTTAAACCCAACAGAACAGCTGAACCATGACAAAAATCTGAGGAGGAAGGAACCTTAGAGGTCTGATTTTTTTAGAAGAGGAAACAGACTCAGACAATAGAAAGGGCTTGTCCAAGGTCACATGTGGTAGACCCACACAGGCCATCTGTGTGAAGGTCTGCAGCTCTTTCCATACAACTCACTGACTTTATCTCACTTCAGAGGGACATGTTGGTGCTTCTTCAGGGAGAGATCTAGGCTCTGTCATCCCAGAGCTTCTGATCTGATGACATTATCTAATGAGAGTTTCTACAGTAATGGGGAGGCACAGGATGTCCAAGAAAACTAGAGAGACAGAATCTCAGAGCTAGAAGGGACCTCAGACTCAACCAGACACCTTGACTCCACAAAAGATTCAGCCACTATTCCTCTAAGCTTTGCCTGAAGCCCTCCAGTGAGAGCTCTCCTAGTGGACCATTCCATTGGGGGATAACTTCATTTTTCCTTCTACCAACATTTGCAACATCTTCTCCTTTCCACAGAGCCATTCATTGGATAGCAAAACATTTTTTCAAAATGAAAAAAGAGGAAGAGAAGAAAATATCAAAATGTGAAGTTATATGTGATACACCCTATCCATAGAGTCACATCTGCAAAGTGGCAGGAAGGAGCTATCTTCTCATATCTCTTCTTCAGGGCTAACATTGCTCCTTGTGATTTTTGCAAGTTTCAGATTTTATTGTTTTGTGTTTATTGGTCTTAGCATTTGCATTGAAAAGTGAGTCCTTAAGTATATTGTTTTCCTGTCTTGGCTAAGATATAATTTAATAACATTAATGTTTCTCAGGTCAGTCAATCTTGTCCTTGAGAGAGCAAAGGACACAAGCTTCTTTGTCATCACTGTTACTTTTTCTAAATCTTCACTAATCATCCCTTTAATAGTATGCTGGAGAATTTTCCCAGATGTTAAAGCCAAGCTCTTTGAGCTACAGTTTGTGGATTTTATTCTTTCCTTTCTTTTTCTTTTCTTTCTTTCTTCCTTCCTTTCTTTCTTTCTTTCTTTCTTTCTTTCTTTCTTTCTTTCTTTCTTTCTTTCTTTCTTCCTTCCTTCCTAAATTGGGACACTTACCTGTCTCAATTCTGTCATGCCTTTTACACTTTCAATGGTCTTTTTAAGATCACTGGTAGCAGCCTAGCAGGTAACCAGGTGGAACAGTGGATGGAGTGTTGGCTCTGGAGTCAGAAGGACCTGAATTTTAATCTGCCCTCAGATACTTCCTAGCTGTGTGACCCCAGACAAGTCACTTAATTCTGTTTGCCTCAGTTTCTTCATTTATAAATGAGCTAGAGAAAGAAACGGTCAACCACTTCAGTATGTTTGCCAAGAAAACCCCAAATGGGGTCATGAAGAGTCAGACATGGCTAAATAACCAAGGCACAAGAACAATGGTGTTGACCCAAACATCTCCCAGTCATTTTAGTACTCTGGGTTATGATTCATCTAAGCCCTGTAGACTAGAGCTCAGCAAGGGAAGAGTAAGAATTGTAACTAGTGTTTATAGCACTTTAACCATTTCAGAGGACTTTACATCCATTATCTCATGCTATCTCCCACAAAAACCTTCCTGTGAGTTAGGTGCTCTTATTATCCCTCTTTTTTTTTCTTTTTTTAAACAGTAAGCAAGCATGTGGGCAACTTACTACCTCCCTATTTGCCTTGGGTTTCAAGCCCTATTATCTATGTTAATTCTGTCCTTTCCCATCCAAAGATCATTGTTCTTTGCAGGGAAATGGAAGCCAGAACTGAATGTTGGAGCTGTCCATTATCATCGTCAATGCCATGCCACTTACCTTGGGCAGAAGGTCATACTTTCTTTGCTCTATAATTTTTGTTGCCACCCTTGATGAATTTGGACTTCAGTACTCATGACTCTTCTTTTCATACCATTTTCCTATTACCTACATCCCTTTTGCTCTTCTTATGGACATTAAAAAAAAAACAAAGTTGATTAGACCTTCCTTTCGGCAGAAAGGTGGGGATCTATGTATTCAGAATGTTAAATCCACTATCAAAGTCTGAGTTTTTTTGGGTAATAATAATAACTAGTATTTACATAATGCCTTAAGGTTTGCAAAGTTCTTCACTAGGATTATCTCATTTGATCCTCAAACAACTCTGGGAGGTAGGTGTTATTATCCCCATTTTGCAGGTGAAGAAACTGACTCAGACACAGATTCAGTGACTTGTGCAGGGTCACAGAGCCAGTAAGAATCTAAGGCAGGATTTGAATCCAGGCCTTCCTGACTGTAGGTTCAGTCCTCTATCCATTGTGCCACTGAATTGCCTGTAAGGGTCCGTTGAGTGGGGACTAGAGTAAAGAAGGGAGGAGAATATCTCTGGAAATGATTGTCACATAGTAACAAAGACTTATAAGAAATTTAAAAAACAAAACAAAAATAGACCTCAGTGAGCTGAAAAGTTCTCTTTGCAGCCCCATTGTTCAATTTAACCACTTCTCTTTTGTCCACCTTCCTCTTCAGAATTGTTCCTCTTTCTGTTTTCAGAATTTTCTTCTTGAGGGCTTCTCACTCCTGGACTGACTTCTCTGGAAGGATTTGGGGCCATGGCTTCCTTTCTTTGAACGTTTGGAAATGTGCTCTTCCTGAACGGATGGCATATGATGGCCAATATCCAGACTTTCTTTCTCTCACAGACTCTAAGTTGAACTCATTACTTTGTCTCTCAGCTCCCATTATTCTGTTTCCATGGATCAGAATATCCCTCACAAAGTGTGCTAAGGATTTTCCTACAAACCAGTGAATGACTAAGCCCCTCCCCCCTCTCTCCTCTCTCTTTCTCCGTCTCTCTCTTTCCTTCTCTGTCTCTGTCTCTCTGTCTCTCCACACACACACACACACACACACACACCCCTTCCTCTCTCTCTATTTCACTCTCCAGGGGATTATAGGACCCTGGTCCAAGACTGAGGGAAAGACTGTGCCAGAAGCATTTTGTGATTGCTAAATCAGTCACGCCCCTTGAAACTATGATCAAGCAGTCCATGTTTCTGAGGGTGTGGGGGTGGACCGGGACTTTCTCTCCATCTCCTCCTCCATTGACCATGACATTGAAGCTATAGGACCCGTAGCAGGCAAAGGCAAAAGCAGAGATGCATAGCAAAGGATGGCTACGGATTGAGACAGATAGTTACCCAAGGAATAAACTTCAAATTGCAAGTCCCCTCACAGTAGAGGAGAGTTCCTACTATGGATTTAAGAAAGGTCTCCTGACCCTGTGAGTCCAGCTAAGACACTGCCCCCAAGAGCACTCTACAAAGACAGACAGGGCTTCAAGACCTGGGAGTGAGAGTAACTGAGGCTTGTTTTGGCCACACGTGTTGTTTAGTCAATTAGTGGTGTCCAATTTGTTGTGGTCCCATTTGGGGATTTCTTGGCAAAGATATTGGAGAAATTTGCCATTTCCTTCTCCAGCTCGTTTTACAGACGAGGAAATTGAGGCAAACAGGGTGATATGACTAGTCTAGGGCCATACAGCTAGTGTCTGAGGCCAGATTGAAACTGTGATCCTCCTGACTCCAAGACCAGCACTCTATGCACTATGGCGCCACCTAGAGGCCCCATTTGGGCACAGATGCTTCTTCATAGATTGTATTAATGCCACATTACTTTATGCTTACCTTTTACCCTCCTCATGGGTAAGGTGTGTATTTGTGAAAGAGTGCTCTGCAGGGAATGGGGCGGGGAGGGTGGTTTTTGGAAACTACCTGTCCTCCTATACCAGCTTAGTAAGTTATGTTGATCAGTTTTCTGGCTGATTTTCGAAGGGAAGCACAATGATGAAAGCTTGTGGTTAGGACTAGCTATCCACATGGTTATCTCTATAGTGGTTCCTTTTCCCCTGGGGACCCAGATGACAAATCAGGGGGGTAACTCATATGGGGTGCTACAGATGGATATGGGCTGTTCCACTTGAGAGAGAGAGAGAGAGAGAGAGAGAGAGAGAGAAGGAGAGAGACAGAGACAGATAGACAGAGACAGAGAGAGAGACAGAGACAGAGACACAGAGAGACAGAGACAGAAAAAGAGACAGAGAGAGACAGAGAGAGAGGAGAGAGAGGGGGAGAGAGAGAGGGAAGAGAGGGAAGGAGGGAGGGAGAGAGAGGGAAGAGAGAGAGAGAGACAGACAGACACAGAGACAGAGAGACAGAGACAGAGAGACAGGAGAGAGAGGGAGAGGGAAAGAGAGAGAGAGAGAAAGAGAGAGAGAGAGAGAGAGAGAGAGAGAGGAGTCAGAGAGAGAGGAGTCAGAGAGAGATAGAGACAGACAGAGAGACAGAGACAGAGAGACAGAGACAGAGAGGAAATGAGAGACAGACAGAGAGACAGAGAGAGACAGAGAGACAGAGAAAGAGAGACAGACAGAGACAGACAGAGCCAGACAAAGAGAAACAGAAAGCCAGAGAATGACACAGAGAGAGACAGAGACAGACAGACATAGAGAGACAGAGACAGAGACACAGACAGATACACACACACACACACAGACAAGAGACAGAGAATTAGAGACAGCAAGAGAGAGAAACAGAGAGACAGACAGACAGACAGAGAAAGACAGAGACAGAGACAGAGAGAGCGGGACAGAAAAAGAGATAATGTGTTGAAAATTATACAGTACACATGGAAGGAATCCTCCGAGGGAAGGTGCTAGCTGTGGAAGGGTGGCAGTAGGAGTCAGGGCACAATAGACCTCTGACCACAGAAAGTGAAATTAGAGCTGATTGAAGGAAGCCAGCCATTGAATCTAGGAGGCAGAAATAAAGAGGGAGAACAGAACATTCCAGGCATGAGGGACAGCCCATGAAAGGATTTGAGAGACAGAGTGTCATGCACAAGGAAGAGCAAGATGCCTACCATGGTGGCTGAATCACACAGTAGAAGGAGGAGAGAATGCCAGGAAGGGAGGAAGGGGCCAAGCTGGGAAAAGCTTTCAGCACCAAATAGATTTTTTTTTAAATTTGATCCTGGAGCTAATAGGAAGCCCCTGGAGTTGGATGAGTTGGAGGGTGATGTGGTCAGGTTTTGTTTTAGGAAAATCCCTTTGGAAGTCGGGTGGAGTATGGATAGGAGTGGGGAGGCACTCATGGTATTACAAGTCATTAGAAATCTATTAAAATAACCAATGTGAGTAATGATCAGAGCCTGCACCAAGGTGGGAGCCGAATAAGTGGGTAGAAAAAGATGTGTGTAGGAGAGACTGTGGGAAGCTAGCTGGTACAGTGCAGACAGTCCTGCCTTGGTCATTATGAAGGCCTGAGTTCAAATCCCACCTCAAGTGCTTACTAGCTGTGTAACCTCGGACAACTCATTTAATCACTATATGCTTCCCTTTTCTCATCTGTAAAATAGGGTTGGTGAGAGCACTTACTCCAAGGGTTGTTGTGAGAACCACATGAGATAACATTGGTAAAGCACTGTACTGTGTAAATGTTAGCCATCATTATTATTAAATTGTTGTAAAATGATAATTCTGATCAACTAATCAGAAATGTGGAGTGAATTTTGAAGATGGCACCAAAGCTGAGAGCCTGGTTGACTGGGAGGAGGGCGGTGCTGTTGACTATCTAAGGTGCCAAGGGAAGAGGTGCTTGTTGTGTTGTTGTTTTAAAGACTAGGTCTCCCCATCTCATCCAGGCTGCAAGTACAGGGGCTACTCATGGTCCCACTTCTGGTTGGCATGGGAGCTTTGACCTGCTCCTTTTTTGACTTGCTCCATAGATCGCTCAGTGGCTCCCACTTCCATACTGATGATCCTAGAAAGACCCTGATCTGGTTAGCCCATCACAGCTCAGAATTCCCAAGTTCAAGAGAGTCACAAGCCTCAGCCTCCTGGAGAGCTGAGATTATAGGCATAGATGACAATGATTTTTGGTATTTAGTTGTTTTTTAGTTGAGTCTGATTCTTTGTGACTCCATTTGGAGTTTTCTTGGTATAGATACTGGAGCTGTTTGCCATTTCCTTCTGCAGATCATTTTATAGATGAGGAACTGAGTCAAACGGGGTGAAGTGACTTGCCCAGGGTCATACAGCTCGTAAGTATCTGAGGATGTATTTGAACCCAGGAAAAGGAGTCTTCTTGACCCTAGTCCAGACACTCAATCCATTCTACCACCCAGCTGCTCCTGTGTATGACAATGCTTGGCAATAATGGGGAAGACTAGAAAAAGATTGGATTGGGGTGGGGGAGGGAGGAAGATAATGAGTTTCTGACTAGGATTAGTTATATTTCTCTTTGGCAATTTGGTTCCCCTCCTTCATCATTGGGGCTCACCTCGTTGGTTCTAGACATAGTTTGGATCCCCAATAAGTTTAATACATTGCAGCTCTTAACTCCCAACTCCATGTATTCACCAGCGTCAGTCTTCTCCAGTAAGAAGTATTACAGGAATGCCACACTGTACCATGGCAAACAACTCCAGTATCTTTGCCAAGAAAATATCAAACAGGGTCATGAGGAGTCAGATGTGACTGAAATGATGGAACAAAAGCAACCATTATGCCAAGTTGAAGAATTGTTTGCATGTTAGTAGGGGGGTAAGAAGTAAATGTATTCTCAGAACTCCTCATGTCTTTAAGGGTCGTAGAGAGAAGTTAGAATGATGGGGTATGTGAGTGGTTTTGTTCTGTTTCAGTAGTCTCAGGGGAAAGCACAAATGGGGGGGACAGGGGGTTCTGCTGGAGGAAAAAGGAAGAAGGGGCAAGGGAATCACTATTTCATAATAGAGGAGTGTAAGATGAAGCTCTATAGTCATGGAGGAAGAGGTGGAGAGAAAGGGCATCCTATGAACTTGAACTTAATATGATTGAATAAAGAAAGATTGAACATAATTACCCAGAGACTTTAGTCTAGAAATAAAACTCAAAAGGGAAATAGGAGGGAACAGGAGCAAAGGGGATGAGGTTGAAGGAGGACAGGGTATGTAAAGTCATAGTCCTAAGTAAAAGCAATCTTGAATGTTGGAGAGAGGAACATGAGGGGAGAAAGTAAAAAAGAGTAAAAACCTGGGATCAGGAGCAAGGTGAGGGTGAGAGAAGAGCTGAGATAGAGGAAATAGTCTGTTTCGTTTATAAGATACAAGTGTCAGGTAAATTCCCTCCCTTCTGCACAGCCATTTTCCTATTGTAGGAGGGAAGGTAGCAAAAGAGGGGGGGGAAAGTACAAGAATAGAACAGAGGTAAAAAATGAATAACATTCATAAATGAAAATGTGAAAGATGAACTCACCCATAAGAAGGAAGGGATAGCCAAATTCGTTCAAAAAGCTGAATCTGGAATATGCTGTCTGTAGACTATTATGGAGTTAAAATTAGAAGGCTGGAGCAAAATCTATTATGCTTCAACTGGACTCAAAAAGGCAGGATGGGGCAGAAGCTAAATGGTGCAGTGAAAACGGCACTGACCCTGGAGTCATGGGGACTTCAGTTCAAATGTGGTCTCAGAAACTCACTAGAGGTATACCCCAGGCAAGTCACTTACTTCTAATTACTCCCCCCCCCCAAAAAAAAAAGGAGAAGTAGCAATCATACTTTCAGATAGGCCTAAGGTAAAGATAGAAAAAATAAGAAGAGATAAGCACGGGAATGTATTATGTTCAAAGGCACCATAATTAATGAACTGATCAATAGCAATATTTTATATATGTACCCAATAGCACAGCATCTAAATACATAAAGAAAACAATGTAATTGGAAAGAAAAATAGATAGTAAAACTGTGATATTGGCAGACCTTTGTGGACCCCTTTTGACTTAGATAATTCTAACCAAAAGATCATTTTCTTAAGTTAAATATCTGAAGGACACTTTAGAAAAAAATAGAAATAATGAATATGTAATGGTTACTGAAGGGCAATAGAAAGGAATTACTTACTATTCAACTAGGAATTTCACCTTTACAAAAACTGACTAGGTATTGAGTCATAAAGCTTCACAAAAATGTAGAAAAGTGGATATACTAAGCACATTTGATCATAAAACAATAAAA
The DNA here is from genome assembly GCA_028646515.1 of Pseudochirops corinnae. Classification (NCBI taxonomy): domain Eukaryota; kingdom Metazoa; phylum Chordata; class Mammalia; order Diprotodontia; family Pseudocheiridae; genus Pseudochirops; species Pseudochirops corinnae. The sequence continues at coordinate 24,222,242 of CM053588.1, forward strand.
ATTATATTCAATAAGGGACTCAATTTTAAAAGCAATTGGAGACTAAATAATATAATTTTATAGAATTGATGAGTTAAAGACCAAATATCAAAACAATTCCAAATGATCCTCCTATTCCACTCCCCCCCCCCCCACCAGAAATCATATGGGTAGTGAATTCACTCTGGCTCACTTTCCCAGAACCATGTAGTCTACATCTGTCCTTTCAGGATTTTAAGGTACCCTGAAGGATTGGGTTTTGCCTTCTCTCTACTGTCATTGGCTTGAGACCCACCAGCAATGTTCACCTATTGTTAGGTGTCAGTCGCTAGAACCCTAGTTCTATTTAATGACTTATCAATTGGGTTTTGCTGAAGGATATTTACTGGGAACCTATATCAAGACCAAAGTACAAATAGCTTCCCAAATACCTCTGGAGCACACCCTTCCCTCCACCACCTCCATGTCTTCTGTAGAATAGGATCATTCTTAGCTCAGTTCCTACCTAGCATTGATTACATCAAGTTCATGTCCAGATGTAAAATATGGGCCTTCATCTCAGCTATCCTTGGGCAAGTTCCAAGAAAACTAATTCCTGAAAACCACCCTCTGCTCCTTGGGACATTGATGCTATGCTAATTTAAGAAAAATCAGACCTCTGGACTGACTTTTCAAAACTTACAACTTTGGAGCCAACAATTCCTTCAACTAGAATGGAACATATCACATGCAGAGGCAAAGGACAGAGGTCCGTCACACAGGGTTGCATGGCCTCAGAGGGCACACCATTGGCAGAGTCCAACCAAGAACAGAGGAGCTGAAAGGATTAGCTCAAAACTGACAGAATTTTAAAAATGCTTCTGTAGATCACTACTATCAGACTCAAATAGAAATAGGTCCCTCTGGGCCCTATATTAGCTTAGAAAATCCACAGGTTAACATGTATTGTATTGTGTTTTCTTTTAATATTTCACAATTGTATTTTAATCTGGTGACCCCATTCTTAAACTTTGCCAGCTTCAAGTTTGACATTTCTGCTGTAGATCATCTGTTGGGATCCACTCTTCACCAGAACCAGTTACAGAATGTCTCTGCATGCTTCAATGTCTTTCTAAGCCATATATTTCCTATGTTATCATGTCTCTCCCAGAGGTAGACTTCCCAGAATCTCTATATGGGAGGCTTCATCGGAGACACTCAGCTCATGTGTCATTCCCCATTACAGAAAAAAAAAATGGAATGCATATGCTACTGAGAGAAAGAGAGAGAGAGAGAGAGAGAGAGAGAGAGAGAGAGAGAGAGAGAGAGAGAGAGATTGTCGCAGAACCAGTTTGATTTTCCTCATCTCCATCTTCCCTGGATATTGATCAACATGTCCTATCCACCAATTAGGTTGAAAATTCATGGTTATGCTCATGCAATATACCAGGTATTTTATGTATGATTAAAGTACGAAGGTAAAGGAATCAATGAAGAGAAAAGGATGCTGCAGCCAATGGGAAATGAATGAATCACATCTTGGTTCTCTAATTGTAAATATATTGTGTTCCCCGGGAATCCAATTCCAGGGTAAAATCTCAGGTTCTCTAGCTAGTAAATGCCTCATGTCTGTGACTGGGAAAAGTCATTTGAGATCTATCTCTTCCACCTCCGGGCTTGTGGGCATGACTGACTGGCTGCCCACAAAATCAGAGTCTCATCTGCCTCTGACAAGCCCTGGGCTTCACAAGAGACTTTCATTAGCTTTCTAACCTTCATTTGCTCTATGGTACTACTTTGCCTTGACATCTTCAAATTAATGTGGAGGTTGTTTTCAGTCCTGACTCCTTTCTTGTAGGTCATGGTGAGGCCTAGGGTCTCCTCAGTCACTGATTTATGAAAGAAGCAATGGAATTGTCTACACCAAAGGAAAAGGAGGATCATCATCACCATCATCATCAGCAGCAGCAGCAGCAGGATTCTCTTACCCAGTGGTCTGTGACTCCAGCTTTGAGTAACTTGCACACTTGAAAAAAAATGCCATTTTTTCCTTTTTCTAAGCCATTGGAAGATGACATCTGGGTTTGGGCTGGAGGATGTGGAAGGGGGCAGGGGGCAGCATTATCTACTGAAGGTTGGCAGAGAAAATGAAGCCCATATCTGATTTGAGTTAGGCAAGGGGATGGGATGAAGAATGATTTAGAGAATTTGTTGGATACAGGCTCTTTGCTAAGAGCTTTGAATCTCATTAAGGTTGAACCTCTAGTCCTGTACTAGTGACCCATTGGAGGATCTCAATGAATCTTCAGGTAGTGTTTTCCCAACCTGTCCTCTCTCTAGCATCTATGCCCAGCTTTGTGACTTTCTCTAATATAGGTTAGCACCATCTTCTCTGTCCTGTCCCGTCGAGTGTGCAAGGCCTAAAGGAAAGGGTAGTTCAGTACAAACCTCTCAGACTTCCTTCCCAGGTGGTTCCTTTTGCTCCACCCCCCACCCCCCAACCTCCCAACCTTGTGATGGAAATATAGATCCATTCTCAGAGGGTGAGAATGTCAGTTGTTATGCTCCCTGCTCCAGTAAATTAAAAAAAAAAAAACAAATAAGAAGGGTCAAGGCACTGGAGGTCAGGATGCTGGGGTCCCATGGTAGAGAGGTAGATATACTCACCAGGTGTAATAGAGCCAAGTAAGGCCATAAGTGAGAAGAAAACCTATTCCCATAAGGACTCCTTGAAGCAAGGTGAGGATTAGAGGCCAAGAGCTATTCTTCTGCATTGAGGCTAAGATGAGTTAAGAGGGAAAGGGAAAGGGGAAGAAGGGGGCAGAGAGAGAGAGAGAGTGTGTTCCAGTTAACATTTGTCAATTCCATCTCTCCAACCTTTCCCCTCCTGGATGCAAGTGTTTTATCACTGTCCCCCTTCTACTCACTCTGTATATAGAGATTCAGAGAGGCATGTTGTGTCCCAAAAGGGTGTTGGACTTGGCAGGAATATTCTCCACTGTCCCTTACTCTCAGACTGGGCAGCTTCAGAGGCAGAGCCTGGAAGTCTGAGGCTGGAGAACTGCTCATAATTCGACCCTCCCAAGTTCAGATGAACATGGCAGATAAATTGCTGTCAACAGTGCATACTAGAAGGAGGTTCTCTTTCTCTTGGAGAAGCAGGTAAGAGCCAGTTCCTGGGATCACTACTGAAAAGGTCAACAACTTTAGGACTGAGAAAACAAGGTCTAGAGAGAAGACTTGTCCAAGGTCACATAGAAGAAATGAATGTAAGGCAATGGGACTTAGTTGCAAAGGAAACTGTCAAGATCCGGACCAACCTATACTTCCCTCTTTTTCTGATTTAGATCCCACTGCCCCCCAAAGCTGTGATGGTGAGATAATGTCTTCTGTCTCCCTCTCTCTGCCAGTAGTTCATGTTCAACCCAGACCTGGCAGATGCCATCTGCTTTACCCACAGACACCAGTTGGGTTTTTGCTAAAGCCTTCCTAAACAATTAAGGGAAAGATGGTATAAGATTTATCAAGATTCAAGGGCATAGAATTATCCAGGACCAGTCAGAGTCCTGACATTTGGTCTCAACACGGCTGTGGTCACAGGTCCTGACCCAGCTTCCTGGACTAACCAGCTCTGTTGCTACCAAGTTGAGCCCCAGGTCAGCTCCTCTAACAGGGAAAACCTTTACCCTGTTTTAGATCATGGACCCCTTTGGCAGTTTGATGGTGAAAATGATGGACCCTTCTCAGCATCATGTTTTTAAGTAATTGAAAGTAATGCTAAATTCCAATTAGTGGTTAGTGAAAATAGGAATGCAAGTTTTTCTCATCCAATACACAGATCCTCTGACATCTATCCACAGATGCCTTGAGGTCAGTGACCCCAGATTAAGAACACATGATGGCAATGTGGTGTATCAGAGCACCACCTTTGGTTTCTAGAATTCTAAGCTCTAACATCTCAGTTATTCCTGCTATTGTGGAACTTCAAGTCAATGAACATTTATCACATCCCCTCAGCCTAACTCCGTGCCCCCTACTAGGAGCAAGGCTCTGGACAAAGCCAGGCAAAGACAAGATGAGAAACAGTCCTTCATCCTCAGGGACTATCCTGAGGAATGCACCATTTAGGTAGCAAAGTAAATAACAACTCCTCTGAGAAGAGGAGCATGGCAAAAGGTGATCAAGGAAGACTTCCTGCAGGAGGCAGCACCTGAACTCAGCCCTGCTCCCATCCACCCCCATTGCAAGGCAAAGGGGAGATTCTAAAATATTTTGGACCTGGGACTTGATTTTGGAAGAATTGAGTTAAAATTGAAACTCTGTTACTTAGTATGCACAAGACTTTGGGTAAGTCCTTAGACTCTGAGCCTCAGTTTTCTCATTTGTAAAATCATGTAAATAATTCTTATGCTCAGTCACTCATGGGACTGGGGTGAGGAGAGACACTTGGAAAACTTAAAGTGCTAAGTAAATGAAATGAGGACAATACTAATGATGATTGCCAACAGTATCATCATCATCATCACCACCACCATCATCATCATCATCATCATCATCATCACCATCACCATCATCACCACCATCATCACCATCATCATCACCACCATCATCATCATCACCACCATCATCATCATTGCCATCATCATCATCACCATCATCACCATCATCACCATCATCATCACCACCATCATCATCATCACCACCATCATCACCATCACCATTATCATCATCATCACCATCATCATCATCATCATTACTGCAATTCTATGGTGCGGGGCATTTCTTCATAAGAAGAACCAGGACCTGGAAAGAAGAATCCTGTCTCCCTTGTCCCCTACTTCCACAGGCCACTAAAGAGCTGAGGGTGCCAGCCCACAGACCCCTGATAATACCTGTCTTGTCTCCCCATACAACATGGATGGTCAAGTTCTTTGGGTTGTCTGAAATGGAAAGTGACAGGTGATTTTGGGTGGAATTCCACGCTTTTTCATCAGCATTGGGATGCGATAGGATAGGGACTTTCAACTCCAGAAACAAGGGCAGGAAATGAAAGAATCCCCCGTATGTCTCCCCTTTTGTCCCCCTCTCAGGCCCCCAGATGTCTTGACTATCCAATGACATCTTGTGTCTCAAGTTCTGGACCACCTCCTCTCCAGTTAACTCCCTCCTAGGTCTCCTGCCTTCAGTACTCACAGGACAGGTTCAGTTGGATGGTCTTCTCTGTGCTCACATTGACTCTAGGGAAGGTTGCTTGGCAAGTGAGGCTGGAGCCATGGTCCTGGGGTGTTGGAGTCAGAGAGATCTCTGACAAAGAGGTTTTCTCACGGTCAGGATTCAGGGAGGAAAGGGCAGTCCCTCTCCAGGAGAAGATGGGTGGTGTCCCTTCCATACAGACACCATGAAACGTGCAGTTCAGGGTCACAGGATGACCAGCCTCCAGGGTTTGGGGAACATAGATATCTGGCTTCTGTGTCAGAGCTGGGGCAAGAGAAGGAAAGTGGTGAGCTAGACTCCAGGTCAAGAAACATGCCCAGTGCAACCCCCAGTGATGGCCCCAGGGGTGGGGGTGGGGTCATCCTTTGTAGGTAACCAGCATGCTTTTCCCCAGCGTGGTCCTATCTAATTGCCAACACTGTCCTTTCCTCTAGGGGCACCCTCTGTCTTTACCCTGTGCCCTAAGCCACTTACTTGTAGGATTATAAGAGCATAGGAGAATGCCCCTTATTAGTCCTCTATCCCATCCTCCAATTCTATGGAAATGCTGATTTCACACTTCTCTAAATACTTTCTTTTTTTCTTCCACTTTATAAAAAAGTACAAATTTCTCGTCAACAAAGTGGTGTGTTCAAAAGGTAGTAGGTATGCAGGTAGGAGGTAGGAGAAGCGGCGTTCAAACCGACGACCTCCAACTTCGGAGCCATCCGTCAGTCTCCCCAGCTGCCCTTATCACTTCTGCCTGAATCCTGTTTGCTGGCAGAGAAGTCTCTAGACAGCGTGCCCAGCCGCAGCGCTGAGCCCCTGGACAGCACTTGCAAACAAGTTCTCTCTGTGAGCCTAGCCAAGCATCCTCCGCCACCCAGTACATGACAGGCTTTCCCAGGGTTGCCTCGGCTCCACTCAGGACTCCCTTCCCTGGAAGGAGTTTCCTACCTGTCACATTCACATAAACTTTAAAATCCAAGTAACTGTGTTTCTGTGACTCTTCAGCGACCACCTCTAAGAAGTATCTCCCGCTGTCTGCTTTCCGGGCGTCAGTGATGCTCAGGGAGCAGTCGTCCCCCCTTCGAAACCGGTGGAGGTAGAATCGCCCTTGAGTCTCCGCCTGTACATCCCGATCTGGGTCGCTTGTGGCCACAGGCTTATCTCTGGCAGTGTCTGCCCCTTCTCGAAACCAGTTAACAGTGGTGGGGAACAGGAAATAGAAAAAAGCGCGAATCTTGCAGCGGACCGTGACACACATCCCCTCACTCACCGTCACCGATCTGGGCACCTGCACGTCATGCGGTACCTTGAACAGGGACCCTGTGAGCAAAGAGAGACTTGGCATCTTCGACCTTCTCCCCACTCACTCCTCCGAGTTCGTCCTCCCTGCCCCTATCCCACTCACTAGCCCTGTCCGGGCCTCTTCCACCCCCACCCCCAGCCCCTACCCCACTCAATCTTCCAGAACAGGACCCCCAGAATCAGAAGCTGCGACCTCATCTCTGGATCTCAGCCAAGGGCCACGTTCCTTCCCAGGCCCCAGAGCTTCTCTGCAGCTCCTCTGCAGTCCCCCCACCCCTACTTTAGCTAAGTACAAAGGAGAAGTTGAGAGGAAGCCAGTGTGGGGAAAACAGAAAAGGCTACAAGAAGGGGCAGCTACTAATGAAGTTGATAGAACACTGGCCCTGGAGTCAGGAGGGCCCAAGTTCAAATTCAATCTCAGACATTTACTAGCTGTGTGACCCTGGGCAAGTCACTTTAACCCTGATTGCCTTCCCCCAAACGCCAAGAAGATGGTTTCCCCATCTTGGTCTGACTCAGAACCCTCTTAGCTCTGGGAGGACAGACTTTCTGCAGAGGTTGTAATGGTGAATTTTGCAGGGGGAACTGTGGGTCTTGTCTGCCATTCTGGAATCAGCTAACCCACTTCCCTGCCTTCAGGATTTTGGCAGCACTGTGGAGCATGGTTGGAGAATACTTTGAGGAATGCTACATGGCTTTGGATCAAGCAACACAGTACACAGTTCCCAAAGAATCAAACTTAGAAGTGACTCGAATAAATAATAATAAAGGAGTGCATGGCACAGAGGGCATAAAAAGCCTGTGGCTTATTACCAGCAGGGATCTGCTTGTTTAAAAAACAGTGGTGAAAATATGATATTATCTAGGAAAGATGTGCTGGGGAAGTGAAGAAGGTTAGGCATATGCAGGAGCCCAACACTGCAGGATGGTTGTGTATTTTTAAACCTAAGGAAGGCTGCCAGTACATTCGATGTATTCTACAGGAAAACATGGGCAGGAGTCCCACCAGACTGGAGGTATGAATGGCTCATAATCTATACCCATGCAGTACAAGTCCCCTCATTGACGACGTTGTGAATCTGCTGAATACAGAAGCATTATCCAAAGGATGGCCAGTGATCATCTAGAAAAGGAAGCAATCATCACTCAGAGCCACTGAGAAGAGGCAGCGGTCATGTGACTTCTTTGTCTCTTGACAAGGTTAGTAGATCAGGTGAATACCATAGAGGTAATTTTCCTGGATTTTCCTTTTTTTTTTTTTTAAGTTTTATTGTTGCCTTTTGTTTTTATATCACACTCATTTTCTTTCCTCCACCCTGCAAGGCAAGTCTTGCCCCAAATTACTCAAATTTTAGCAAAATATTTGCTAACAACTCTCATGATACTCTGGTGGACCAGACAGGGAGATTTAGGTTAAAAGATAATCTATTGAGCAGATTAGGAGCTCTTCAGGAAGAATATTTATTACTAGTTTAAATTCAACTTGTAGAGAGGTCTTTAGTAGGGAGCCCCAGGAATCTGTGCTGTTGAGCATCTTTATCAACCATAGAGTTAAAGGCTAATCAGATTTGCAGATGAGGTAAAACTAGAAGAGATGGCTAACATGTTGGGTGATAGAAACAAAATCTAAAAACATCTAGAAAAAATGAGGCAAATCTAATAAAACGAATTAAAAAAAAAAAGCAGTGCCAAGTCTTATTCTTAGGTACAAAAATCACCCTCAGAAACACATAATGGGGGAACTATGCTAGATTATAGCTGGTCTGAAAAACAGCTGGGGCTCATAGGATCCTGCTGATTCAATATAATTCAACAGTATGACAGAGTGATTTTAGGCTGCCTTAAGAGAATAATGCTTGCCAAAACCAGAGGTGAGAATTCCTTTGAATAGAGTTCCAGATGTAGCACCTCCTTGGGGATGTATGAAAGAAGGGTTGTTCTCTTCCCTCCCTTCTTTCTGGACCTCAGAGCTCTGAGTGCTTCCTACCAGCTTCTTAATTGGCTGCTAATCCCAGCTCTGCTCTGTGGAGGGCAAGCAAGGCTGCCTGGAGCAACCATTGTCCATTTGTGTCTTCTTTGCCTTGGTACAAGGCCTTGTAAGATCTCAAAAGACAGCTGACATCTTCCCATTGCTGGGTACTTGAGCAACAGGGTGGTGTTGATCAGAGGAGCAGGAGGAGCAGCAGTAGCAGCAGCAACAGTAATAGGGGCAAGTCAGGAGGGGGGAAAGAGTTACCCAGCGAGAGAGGGAGACCACCGGAAAGCAAGAACCCATGTGGTACTGACTGTGCTCCCCTCAAGAGACATGAAATGCTGCTACTAACACACAGTCCTGGAAAACAACTGTTTGCAAATACCCAGTAAGATGGGAATATTAGCTTGTCAATCAGCTATTATCATTCTATGATTATTTGTTTAGCATTCCTTTTTCTGTGTGGGAATAAAACCACCTCTTCCATATTTAACTCCATCTGGTCAATAGACCTGGACAAACTATGCCTTGGACTTAGAAAGCTCAGGTGGCTGAATCTGATGAAAGCCTGTCCATGCCCTTTGAAAGACACCCAAGAATGGGAGGGACTTCTCAGCTATGACTTGTACTTTAGGTACTTAAAAAAAAAAAAAAAACTTCTTCCCTTTTCTTACAAAGACCCCTTAGACTACAGTTAAAATAGCATTGTTCCTCTGGAATGAGGCAGAGTTCAAATTGAAACCCTGGGAGCCCTTTCCCATCCTTGAAGATACAGGCAATACAAGAGTAATGAACACAGGGCAAAGCACTTGGGAAGATCAGGAATTAGGATTAGTAAAGATCACCAGTGTATCAGTAAGCACCCAGCATACCCAGGGTGGCTGCTAGCATTTAGATCTGTTTTTTAGATTCTTAGATCTGTTTTTCTAAAGGAAAGCAACTCAAAATGGGTTAACAGTCTCACTTTAATCAATCAAACATATATCATTTACCTAGTTCAGGGGAAAAAGTCAGCACCCTGAACTTCAGAGAATGTTATAAGCACAAGTTACAAGCAGACAAAGAAACAGATCAGCAGATGGGCTTCCAGTGTCTGACTATTACATCCATATCTATTCATTTACCAGAGAGGGAAGCATCAACATCTGGGTTTTTCAAAGGGGGGGGGGGGTGGGGGGCTCAATGGCTTCCCAGAGTCTCGTCTTACCAAATCACACACCTCTTCTCCAATCGAGCCCCAAAGCAAAACCTCACATCAGGGCGTGTGTGTGTGTGTGTGTGTGTGTGTGTGTGTGTGTCTGTGTGTGTGTGTCTGTGTGTGTATAGCCTTCTCTTGACCCACTGCCCAATCACAAAGCAACAAGGCATGGGCATTCCCGAAAAACAAGC
>CM053588.1:24232564-24248403 GCA_028646515.1 Pseudochirops corinnae
ATTAGAGAGAGCTTAGAGGAGAGGACAGTAACAATGACAATCACCAGCATTTGTGCAGTGATTTGAGGTCTGTAAAGCACTTGGTAAACATCATATGTCATCCCTACAAGACTGAGAGGGAGATGCTGTTACTGTACCCATGTTACAAAAGGGAAAACTGAGTCTCAGACAGGAAGAATGACCAGTAAGAAAAGCCTGAGTCCAGATTTCAGCTCAGCTGCTCCTGATCCCAGGGCAGCCTGCACAGGACCAGGGCAGCAGTGGGTCACGGGTAGCCCCTGCTCTGGGCCAGGCCCTGGGTACTGCCCCGTGTTACCCACATAGACACACTGTTCCCTACAATATCCAGGGCCCAGCCTGTGCAGCAGACCTGTCCTTCCCCAGCCCCTGAGTCCTCCCTGTCCCTGGAGCTGGCCCCAGACAGGAGGCCTTTCCCCACTGCGCCCAGCCAAGGAGCCCAGGAGCCCATTGGGGAAGAGGAGAGGGCTTCCTCTTCTGAGGACAGGCCTCCCTCTCCCCACATAAGGGCTTCCTCTTTAGTCTTTCTCTTAGCCCTGAGCCTGACACAGATGGCCAGAGGGAGCCATAGTGCTCAGCGAGTGACCCAGCTCCCCCCAGAACCTGCCTCTCTCCTGTCTCCTAGATGCTGCTGCTTCTGCTGTTGCCCCTGCTCTGGGAGGGTGAGTGTGGCTGGGGCAGAGGGAGGCTGGTCTGAGGGAATGAGAAGAGTTGGAGATGCTGACCAGGCCTCTGTCTGTCCTCAGGGTCCCTGTGCCAGAGGCTGGAGGTGCAGCCCTCGGTGATTGTGCAAGAGGGGATGTGTGCCCACGTCCCCTGTGCCATTGATCACTATGGACTATCAGCCAATAGCCACAAGACTGTTAATGGTTATTGGTTCAGAGAAGGGACTAATGTCTTATATGACAAGCCTGTGGCCACCAATGACCCATCTCGGAGGGTGGAGGAAGGAGCCCAGGGGAGATTCTATCTCCTTGGGGATCCCGGAATGAGGAATTGCTCTCTGACCATCACAGATGCCAAGTTCTCAGACACTGGGAGCTACTTCTTCCGTTTTGACTATGAATATGATAGATACAGTTACCTCAAGGAGCCACTTTATGTGCAGGTGACAGGTAGGATGCCCCTCTCCTGGGAGGCTCTAAAAATATGAGGCAGGGAGGTCTGGGGAATGGACTGATCTTGGAGACCCTGAAGTTCCCTGTGTGAGGGGTGAGAGAACATGGAGGAGAGCTGGGGAACCCACTCAAGGGGAGGGACAGACCCAGGGAAGTGTGTGAAATCCCTGCCTGAGGCTCCAGAGCTGCAATGGGGAGGGAACATGGTGGGGTCCTCTTTGGGAGGGACCAGGACCTCAGGCAAGACTGAGAGGGACCATGGTTGTGCTGGAAAGAGCTCTGGAGCTGCTGCCAAATGAGATTCAAATCCCAAATTTCTGACTGATTCTCTTTGGGGCATTTGACCCTGTAATTTCCCCCTTCCTCTCTGGGACTCAGTTTCCTCTTATGTCAAATGAAGGTATTGTTCTCTACTACCTTTAATGAAACTTCTTCTTGATCTATAATCTATGAGTAACTTGGGGCCTGAGTATGACAGGGGATGCCTAGAAGGCTGGTTAGGAGCAGGGGCCTGAATGGATCATACTATGAGGGGAACACAGTAGGGACATTAGGGGTGGGGGAGGTACCAGCATCCTGGAGGACACTTGGGGTCTAATTCCCCTCCCCAGCCCAGGGCTCACTGTCTCTCTCCTCCCCAGACTTAATCGAGAAACCAGACATCTCCATACCAGAGGTGCTGGAGTCGGGGAGCCCAGTGACTCTGAATTGTACATTTCCTTGGGCCTGTGGAGAAAACAGGCCCCTCACATTCTCCTGGATGGGGGCTGCCCTCTCCTCCAAGACACAAAGCTCTGGGCCATCCCACTGGTCAGAGGTCTCCTTCATCCCTGGGCCCCAGCATCATGGCACCAACCTCACCTGCCAGGTGACCCTTCCTGGAGGCCACTTGAGCAGAGAGAGAACCATCCAACTCAATGTGTCCTGTGAGTGCTGGGGGCAGGAGGGCTGCATCCCCCAAGTGAGAGGGTGAGGGAGGGGTGCATTGAGAAACCAGGGTCCTGGTCCCGGCCTAGGAAACCAGATGCTTTTTTCCTTTACCAGGATGAGGAAAGCTGCCTCCCAGCTGTAATGTTTATGGAATATGAAGATCTTCCCCATCCTTTAATAGACCTCTGTGGCCTCAAGTGTTCAGTCATGCATGTCTTACTGTTTTGAGCTCTGGCCCAGCTGTGATACATCCTGAATCACACAGAGCCCATTCAGGGAGGAACTTGCCTAAGGAAGAGCTTCTTTAGGGGGAGGATTGTTAGGGGAGGCTGGCTTGTAGGAAAGCTTTCATACCTTGTGGTACTAAGCCAACTAAGCACTGAGCCAGAGGGTTGTGGTGCCTTCTGGCTCTGAACCTATTAGTTGGAAACTCTATATATTGGGAGGCTGGTATTTTACTTTGGGAACTCCCTTGTGAGAAAGACCTTTTCACTTCCTTGGAGGGGCCTTTGAGTAGCAGTTGGTTAAGAGTCTTCCAGCTCCTCCCAGGTTGTGCACCCATGGTCTGGTGGTGAATGTAGGTGATTGTAGTACTTTGTTCAGACAGTAGGAGCCCTGTCTGTTGAATTCCTGTGCCAATTTCTCTGCTTGTATTTTCTATTTATCTGTAATTAAAGTTAGATGGTTGACTCCCTTAATAATTTTCTTTCCTTCAGCAAAGCAGATCAAAGAAGATCACAGGACATCCTGGGTGTGGGAGGGTGCTTGCTAATACACCAGCAGAGACACAGGCTGTGATTTCCTGTTTTCTCCAGCTCTCTGTCTCCCTGGTTTCATGTTCCAATGTCAGTGTGGTAGGGTTAGCCTACGTGGCCTCTGAGCTCCCTCCCACCCTGATGTTCTGTGGTTCTGGAATTTAATCTCTTCCCTTCCTGAGGCTGAGCTGGGCAGAGAGCCCCAGCCCCAGCCAGCCTCATCTTTCTGTTGCAGATGCTGCACAGAATGTGTCTCTCACCGTGGTCCAGGAGAGCAGGACAATAGGTATTAGCAGAGCTCCAGGGTGAGGGCAGGGAGTGGACCTGGGTGCTCTAGCTTCTACTCTGAGAGTGGGCATGGATGTCAGGGGGAGGAGGGAGAAAGGAGAGACAGAGACTCTCCCTCTCCAGGACCAGGTTCTCTTTGTCCTGGGATGCCCCTCCTCTTGGAATGACATCAGCTCCTGTTTACTCATGACTTTAAGGATTGGAAACCATTTTCTTCCCCACGGCCCCATGAGATAGGGAGTGGGAGAGTTCTTTCCCCATTTTCCAGATAAGGAAGCAGAGGCTCAGGGCCATGAGGGGGGCCTGACCTAGTTCTCACAGGACCCCAGCACCAGAGATGTGTGACCTCTAAATGTAGAGTCTAAAGGTAGTGACCTCTCCACTGCACCAGGCTTGGGCTGAGAGGGACAAGGCCCATCTTGGGGTCCAGTTCCCAGGGCAGGGCTCTGTCCACTGGACCTAATAGGGTTTCCCTCTTGGGGAAGCTGACCTGGCTCTCTACAGTTCAGGCCAGACAGGGAGGCTCTGTCCCTGGTGCAGTGATTTTGGTTTCTCGGCTGATCTGGGGGGTCTGAGGGCCTTGTGTAGGAAGAGGCTATGGGGGAAGGGTCTGGAAGCTGCTATCTCCTGGGGACAGGAGTCTGGCCATCCAGGCTGAGCCTTTAGCCTTCAGTCAAGGCTGGTCCAGTGTGAGGCCACAGAGCTGCTGGGTGTGGGAAACTGGAACCTAGTGGTCCTCACATTAGGCTCATAGGAAACAAGATTCCCAGGCTCACTGTGCACACATTTCAGTCTCCTGAGAGCTTGTTTTGTTGTTTCTGTCTTTCATATTATGTTCCCCTAAGTGATAAATTGAAACAGAAAAAGAGCGGGAGACACGGAGATAGAAAAACAGACAGAGAGAGACACAAAAAGAGAAAATAACCCAAAGGAAGAGAAAAATAAAGAAGGAAGGAAAGGAGGAAGGAAGGAAGGAAGAAAGGATGGAAAGTAGAAAAGAAGGAAAGGAGAGAGGGAGGAAGGAAGGAAAGGAGGGAGGAAAAAAAAGAGAAAAGAAAAAATGTAGAAAAAGTTGAAGGAAAGGAAAGAAAGAGAAAGAAAGGAGAGAAAGAAGGAAAGAGGGAAGAAAGAAATACAGAAAGCAAGAAGGAAGAGAAAAGGAAGGAAGGCTTGGAAAAGTACAAAAGGAAGAAAGAAAAAAGAAAGGAGTGAAGAAGAAGGAAAACAGGAAAGAGAGAATGAAAGAGTTAAGGAGAAAGAAAATAGAAAAACAAGGACAGAAGAAAGAAAGAAGGGAAGAAGAAAGGAAGGAAAAGAAGAAAAATTATCACTGGAACTTAGGGAAAGGCAGGGAACACGACCTGGGCCGGCAGCAGGAAGACAAACAGGTGGGGCCTCCCTTGTCTGGCTCTGGGGAGCAGCCAGGTGAGATGCAGGGAAGGGAGGAGGGGAAGGTATCCAGGCTGGGCTGGGCCTGGGGGAATCCCCTCCTGCCTGGGCTCCTCTCCCCTTCCAGTGGCCCCTCCTCCTGTGATCCTGGGGAAGTCACACCGGCTTTCTAGCTCCCAGGTCCCTGCTGGGCACAGGGAAGGTGGGGACCAGGAGATCTCTGAAGTCCCTCCAGGTCCTCACTGCTGGGATCTCCGGATCTTTTTCAGTTTTCATCCTAGGAAACAGCTCAGTCCTTGTGGTGCAGGAGAGACAGTCCCTCCAGCTGCTCTGTGCTGCCAACAGCAATCCCCCAGCTGCACTGAGCTGGATCCTGGGGGACCAAACTCTGGCCTCATCCCAGGCCTCAGAGGATGGAGTCCTGCCCCTGGATCTGCCCCACCTGGGGCCAGCAGATGGAGGGAATTACACCTGCCTTGCTCAGCATCCTCTGGAATCCAAACAGGCCTCCTTGAGTGTATCTGTTCAGTGTGAGTGTGAGGGAACTGGGTTCCCTGGGGTGCTTGGGTCCTGGTGGGGAAAGGAGAGTGTCACCCACTAAAGGGGGGGTCTCCTCTATCTTCCCACTGACCCCCCAAGGATGCTCAGCCCTTCCTGCTCCTGGGTCAAGGAGGGTTTATCCTGTACCTGTTCTGTTCTAGCAGAACCATCTCCCTCCTTCTGCTGGTTGGTAGAGGGGAAGCTGGTAGAGGGCAGTAGCAGGGACTCCTTCCAGGTAATATCAAAGAGGTCTGGGCCCTGGGTCACCAGAAGCCTGAATGTGAAGGTTGTGCCCAGTCACAACCTCATTCTCTACTCTGAGGTGAGGACCCACCATAGGGAGGACAGTCTCAGGGTCTGGTTGGTGCCAGATAAGAGCCCTGGGGCAAGTGAAGGAAAGGAGAGCTGTGAGGGGGGGTGATTCAGGGGATAAGTGGAGGCCAGAGGAGAGAGCTGAGGCTTAGGGGTATCAGGGGGCTGCCCAGAGAGGCCAGGGAGGCGTCCTCATACATCCTCAGGAAGGGCCTCATGTAGGAGTCAGGAGCCTGAACCAGGAGCCTGGAGTTTGAAGCACACCAGGTTCATCTCTCCTTCCTTTGCCCAAGGAGAGAGCAGACCAGGGATTCCCACAAGGTTTGCTGACACCCCAGGCTGCTTTGTTTTCAATGCTCCCCCAATCCACTAAGCTAGTCTGGGGAGATTTAGGATCCAGATCATGGGGGAAATCCCATCCTACATGTGAATTAACACCCGGCCCAGAGAAACTTGGTCACTGAAAGAATGGACAGACATTGCTGAGCCTGTCTCTGTAACTTATCAAAGACCATGGACTGTGTAGGACGGGAGATGGACTCATGTCCTGACTTGTTTTTCAAGGGGAAGAGGACAGACCATGCAAAGTATAGGCCAGTGAACTTGGTCTCAATTTTTGGAAAGCCTGAGGGTGGAATATGAAAGGTGAGGTTGGTGAA
Source organism: Pseudochirops corinnae (assembly GCA_028646515.1). Classification (NCBI taxonomy): domain Eukaryota; kingdom Metazoa; phylum Chordata; class Mammalia; order Diprotodontia; family Pseudocheiridae; genus Pseudochirops; species Pseudochirops corinnae. The sequence continues at coordinate 24,238,574 of CM053588.1, forward strand.
CAGTGAGAAAGGAAAACTGATTCCAAAGTGCTGCTGAGATTCACCAAGACCAGACCCCGACTAACAAACCTTGTGTGTTGGTTTGATCCGGTACCAACCTGTCCTGTGGGAGGAATGCCAGTGATGATATTTAGCTGGACTGTAGCCAAGCATGGGAGAGAGAATTCATGTTGGTCTTGTGGAAGAGAAGGAGAACCGTGGATTGAGGCAGACCAGAACTAGGCATGGAAAAGGAGGCCAGCTCCCTGGCCTGTTGTGAATGGAGGCCATGCCCTTCCCCATGCCCACACTCAATCAGAGATTGGCTTGTTTCCTGCTTCACAATCCGAGCTTGAGTTTGCTCCTGCCAGCCTGTAGCATCTCTATCTCTTTCTAAGGTGCTTCAAAGACCCCAGGAAGTAGCTATGAGTGCCCTGTGCCACTTCCTTTATCGCCTGGGCACCCAGATCGAATTTGTCAGGGCTTAGGACTTGAATCCCTAGGGGCAGGCACCTGCTGGTTTTCCCTCTATCTCTTCACTGATCTCCTGTGAAGTCACATCGGCCAGCATTTATTAAACACCCCCCAGGTGCCAGGGGATGTGTAGTGGTGAGGGGGTGTTCAGGGAGGGCCAGCTCCTGTGGGGTGAGGGCTGCTCCTCCCGCTTTGGGGTCCTCCTCTCACCCAATCTTCCCTGTGGTTCCAAGAAGCTGTAGCATGCACAGGGGCCACACTCCCGGTTAAACCTTCTCAGGAGGCAGGCTAAAGTAGGCTGAGGGTAACTGAGAGGCCTCAGAGCCATCAGTGAGTTAGGGGATGTCTGCCCATCACATGAGAAGACTTCCCCTGGAGGAATGGGGACATGAGGACAAGTTGTTCCAATGGCCTTGAAGGTGGGTGAAGCAGGGCTATGGAGGGCCTAGAGCTGGGTTGGACATTGGAAGTAGCAAGGTCATCTGTGTCATCCCAGGCCAGCACCCTGATGCTTCGGTGAGGGCTTGGAGACAGAGGATGGATGAGAGGAGAAAACCTGGGGTGGGGGAGGCAGCTGAGTGAGGAAGAGGGAGGGTCTTGGAGAGGCAGATGTGGGGGGCCCCATAGTGTTTGGGCTGGAGGACATCTCTTGGGGTCATACCCTTGCTGATGATGGTGTTGGGGTCAGTTTCACTGCCTGGTTCTGTTCTGAACCTGAGCACACAACAGCCACTAGACCCAGGCAGGAAGAAATGCTGAAGGCAGTTATCAAAGCCTGGACCCCTGCCCTGTGCTCACTGGTCTGGGCTCTGTCTCTCACCCCTAGAGATAAGCCTGGCAGTCTTGGGCCCAGGGAATTCAAGGAGGACACTGGAGTCCTGAGAGGAAGTGACCTTGGAGGGGAAGAACTGAGGCCTAGGGGAATAACTAAGCTCTGCCTCTCTCTCCCACAGCCTTCTCTGCCCAGAAGCACAGCTCTTGGCCCTTGATGCTCACATTGCTCAGGGGAGCCCTCATGGGAGCCGGCTTTCTCCTTACCTATGGCGTTACTTGGCTCTATTACACCAGGTGAGTGTGTCTGCCATCTGACCCACAAGCCCATGACATCACATGCCCCTCACTCACTGCTCCAATCCCCTCCTCACTCTTCTTCCCAGAAATGGTCCCTGGGGATACCTCTCACCCCCCATCCATCTTGACCTTAAGCCCCTGGCTCTTATACCTGGGGCCAACACTGCTGCAGTTCCTCCCACAGGAAGCCCCTAGGGAGCACTAGCCACCAGCTCTGGGAGGGGCCTAGTCATCTCTGTGATGGCTCTCCTGGCCTTGAACCCAGCCCAGACCTGCCTCTTGCCCCTTCCACTCAATGGTCTCAGTTCTGCTGTCAGGGACTCAGCAAGTCAAGTCTGACCCACCATCCACAGGACCAACTTCGAGGACCAGAAGACAGTTCTCAGGTCCCTCCTGGGTCTCCTCTTCTCCCTCTGAACAGCCCCAGGCCCTCCCCAGGACTGGTCTATGGCATGATCTCATTGAAGGAGGGGGAATCCTGTATCCCAGGACAAGGCAAAGCCCCCCTAGCCCTACCTACAGGCCTGGGAGTGCACCCTCTCCCGTCCACAGGGCACGAGAGAGGGCACGATGCTTCCTTTGAGCTTTTTTTTCCTGGCATGACTTTGGCATGTCATATGGGCATGTTGCTGGGCCTCAGTTTCCTCATCTGAAATGAGAAGGCTGAGCTCAAAACTCTCTGTTCCCTGCAGCAGGGTCCCTAGCACCCCAGGAGCGAGGGTCACCAGGCTTCTGAGCACTGTTTTCCCACCCACCGCTGCCTTGGACAAATGGGTTTCTCCTCCTGGGGTTCAGGGAGGAGGAGGTCCTGCTCCTTCCAGTACCCCCCTGCTCTTTTCTGTCTTTGCCATGAGAAGTTGGCAGGCCTCTTCTGTCCTTCATGGGCTCAGTTCCCCACCCGCACGCATAACTCCATGTGACACACCACAGCTCCCCCAGGATCACTCCCCAGAGGTACCATGTTCTGGCCTCATGAAAGCATTTCCCTCACTGGTAAGCTAGGACTCCAGAACCCTTTGGCTTTAATCAGGGGTCCCAGCACCTCAGTGTAAGGTTCAGTCAAAGGGAGTCTCTGGAAGAAGGCTATCCTGTTCCTTGGGTAAGCCAGGCAGGGCAGCAGATGCAGAGTGGAGTGAGCTGAGAGTGCCCTTTCTGTCTTCTGTAAAGGCAGGCTTTGAGGAGGTGGGCCCTCTACCCTCCAGAGGGAGAGGAGACTGAGGGCACCGCTTCACACTCCCAGCCCACAAGCCCCAGCCATGAACACACAGAGCCCAAATTCGGGCCTGGGCAAGCTGCTCCCCAGTCCCTGCTTTGTGTGTTTTATCTCCATGAAGTTTCCACTTGAAAGTCCAGAATTTGCTCCTTTCTAGTTCCCTGCTGATTTCAGTAAAAGATTTCCTGTGCAAGCACCAACGGTACACCAAGCATACTTGACATTGGACAGCCTTCATTTCAGCCCACACGCAATGCCAAGGCTTCCAAGCAGTGAAAACAGCCCATAACCTATTGATATTAATTATCTTTGCTTTCCGTAGGCTCCTGCCTTCCACACAGGGCCCGGTCTCACGGCACAGTCCTAAAGGCTTAGGATGTTCGAGAGTCAACCTCCAACATTCTCACGTGAACAATGATTATCAGTAACCTACAATTGGGGAGGTGGGGGGGAGAGTCAGAGAGCTCCCCTCTAAGGCCCAGACTCCAAGTTCAGGCCTTAAGGTCATTGCCAATGATGAGACTGGACTCCCTCTCTGTTCAAGGACCCACCCTGGTGGAAGCTCTCCTGTTCTGCTCAGGCTTGGGTGAGGGATACACCTTTGAAAGGATAGCCTGAAGCTGTGGGGAGTCTGGTAGAGAGACACCTTCCCTATCCAAGAGATGCCCAACCTTTCATTTAACTTTAACCCATCTCCAATCAGGTTAGAAATGAGATTTTTTTGTTGTTTCACGGACCACCTACTGTTTGTAGCATATATAAACTGTGAGTCCCCTTCCATGATTGTTTTTGGTGTAAGAGAGGGGCCGAATAACCATCTTTTTTATTAATAATCTACTGACCTTATTAATAAAATGATTAAATTACCAGAAACTCTGTCTCTCTAATGTTTTAAATGTCACATTAGTCAGTCCCACTCTTCACTCTATGGGTCAATAAAGGCCTCTGGCCTTAGACTCTTATGTTAGAAACTAAAACTGGAATGGAAATAAGCTTGGGGTTGTTAAGAGGTAACATCCTTCCTATCAGGCCAGGGGCCATTGGACAGCTCGTTGTCACAATGGGCACCAAGTCCTGACTTAATTCTTTATGTCAATACTGACTCCTGGCTCTTCCTCAAACCTCAGAGCTTGAATGAAGCTTAGAACATGGAACATCAGCCTGAGAAGCCCCTTCCCAGCAATGTGAGCACAGGATCTTACAACGGGAAGGAATTTTAAAATCCTGTTGAACTCTCCCCTGTTGGAAGAGCCTTAAGCTTTCAGAGGGAAGGGATTCATCCACAGCTGCCCAGGTGGCTAGTGTCGGAGCCATCAAAATCCAATCCACATTGAAGGGGCAAGGGAAGCCCCTCTGTAAGAAATAAGATTATACAAACCAAGGCCCTAACTCAATAAGACCTTTCTATTACCCTGAGTTGTTTTGGCATAGAAAATCCTGGGAATGTGAGGGCTGCACTTCTCCTGGGACCCTGCCCAGGACCTTGAGAAGAGATATGGTTAACTGCCCAACTCCTGGAACTAGCCACTCCAAGGAAACATTGTTCTTGGGGGGGGAGGGGCCTTGGAGGGATTGGTCTCCCTCCCCGGCCTCACACAAGATGATGCTTGCTACAAAACACCTGGCAGGATGCCTTCTTTGTTCTCAGCACTACTTAAATCATAAGATTCAGACCCCAAATTGGAATCTCACCCATGGAGGAGACGTCCTGCCTGGGACCCTCCTGAGCAGAACCCTGATGGCTGAACCCTGGGATTCCCTAGCCACTGGGACAAGAGTTGGTGCTCCCCCTAACTGGTGATGCTTTCTCTCTCTCTCCTCTTTCTCTATCCTTTTTGTAGCAACATTAGTATTGATAAGTTTGTTGGTACGGATCTATTGCGTATGCTGTGTATGTAAAAAGGGTCCTTTTTCTTTTCTGCTTCTGTAGTGCATTGTTAAGGTGCCTGATTGTTTATTACTTCCCACCCACTTACTCTTACTTTTTAAAATTTTTATTATCAAATAAATAGTAGATATAGTATATACATTGTGTGTGAGTGTGTCATTTTGTGGGAGCAAATCCGAACCCCACTATACTTAAGCAAACAACATCAATGCCAATCAGCAAGAATTTACTTATGGCCAATTCCCTTCCTGGCACAGTTCTAGGTGCTGGGCGCAGAGACACAAAATGAGACAGTCCCTAAGGCTTCTGAGAGGTCTCCTTCTGTCGAGGGGCCAATCAGATGCTGTTATAATGTCAAGGCAAGAACAGGTTCAAAGTCTTTTTGGAGAGGAGGGCACTGGCCTGACCTTCCTGGGATACTGAGGCTCCAAAAAGCTCAGTGAATGGGCAGAGAGGGGTAAATAGAAACCAGAGAGGGCTGGGCTGCCCTGGATGGCTGTGAGGGAAGTGGGATGGCGGTTTAGGGAAGGGATATTCATCCTAGCAGGGTATGTCTAAGGAAGGGTTCTGTCAATCAGCATCAATCAACAATCCTTCAGTAATTTTGGGGGCAAGGAGGTGGCACACTGGGCTTGGTGTCAGGAAGACCTGAGTTCAAATCCAGCTTCAGGCAAACTGTGTAACCAGGGCAAGTCACTTAACCTCTGTCGGCCCCAGTCTCCTCATCTGTGAAATGGGGACAATAAGAGCTCCTCCCAACACTCCCAGGGTTGTGGTGAGATTCAGATGAGATCACAATGGTCCCCACTTGGCACAGAGCCTGGCACACTGGGGAGCCAGCTCGCCAAGGGTTTCATATGCCGAGTGAAGAGTCCAGTGTGTTTCCCAGGAGCAGTGGGCAGCCAGCAAAGTCTTCTGAGCAGGGCAATGACATGGCTGTGTCTGTGCTTTATAAAGCAATAGTAACCTGCAGTTTAGGGGAGAGAGCAGACCATGAAAGCAGAAAGGACAGTTAACAGGTGCTTACAGTAGTTCAGGGGGGGTAGCTCTGACACTTAGGAAGTCTTTCCTGACATCAAGCCTCCAATGATCCCAGTCTACCTTCCATTTTGCCTACTGCTTTTCCCCTCTGGGGAGAGACTGAATAAGTCAAATCCATTTGCACTGACTGCCCATAAAATACTTGAAGGAAGTTCTCCTTTCCCCCAGAATCTTCCTTTAATCTGAGTTAAATTACCCAAGGTCTTTCACTAATCCTCTTCTGGAAGGTCTCTGACAGCTCTGGAGGAGAGAGGGAGACTGGTGATTTTGCACCAATTCATGGCACATCAGGACATTACCTCCCTCTTGTTCCCTTCAAAAATTAAGGCAGAGCACCAATCAGGGAGGAGGAGTAGCTGCCTCCCTGCATCCCCGTTGGTCAGTTCCACTTGGGCAAGACTGGACTTTCCTCCCCCTCCTCTTCCTCGTCCTTCTCCTTTTCTTCTCCCTCCGTCCTCATGGGGAGTCATACCCTCACACGCGGGTGCTCTGTCCGAAGGACAACACACTTTGATTGTTGATACTGCACAAGATATCATGAGGTTTGGGGACTAAATTTTTGCTTCCCTATTTATTTATTCTATCACTAATTTTTCTTTTAAAACTGGAACAATTAACTCTTGTCTCAAGTAGTTTTCATTTATGATTTCTTGAAACACAGCTGTGGAAAACCAGGCTGTGCTAAAGCCCTGTAGGATTCAAATGGAGCTACTTGACTATGTCTTTAAAGCCACATCACTAGGCCTTTCAGTGACTGGCCAGCAATAGGTCCCAGCCCAAACCTTGTTTGGGTTGGGATGGCTCAGAGTGAGTGTAAATAACAATTGTTTCTCTTCTGGCCAGAAACTCAGAAGGTCCTCCCCTCTCAGACTGACTCTTTTGTGAAGGCAAACTAGTTCATCTTTTCCCTCTGTTCTTCCCTAACCTTTAAATACTGAATGGGGGTTGCCTCAGACAAACTGAGACCTGGAAAAAACCTAGCTTAAAATAGCCAAGGTCTTCCACTGCATCTGGCAGTGGCAAGGTGGCAAGACCATGGCAAGGTGTCCTTACCTGGGTATTGCCTCTGGATTCCAAGGACTCTGGAGCAGAGAGTGAGACTGAAGACTTACTATAGGTTTGCCCCTCTCAAATACGATTCACTTGCAAGTCAGGACATCATCACTCTCCTGACGTCATTGGTCCTCTTCAAGACTGAAGGAGAAACAACAAGATGGAAGGCACTGGAAGCCCTTAACCATTCTGGTGACACCCACTCTGGATCTTTGATGATTAGATGTGCAGGGACATGTTAGAAAGAGAAAGAAGGACAAAATCAAAATATTTGGAGGCTGGAAAATATTTCTACAACCCAACCCAACTGAGCTTCCAGATAGAATGACAAGAAAGAATATAAAAACTAGTCCTTCCAGAAATACACAATGAGAAAATTACTGTTGAGGACCACAGGCCAGTGAGACTCTGGCCCTGATGGCCCTCTCAGGTGAAGGGGCTTGCTGCCAGACCTGGACTGGTTTCCCATCCCCCAGGGAAGAGCTCAAGCACACAGGTGTTCGGAATTGGATCCTCCAGATAAGCGTGGTGTTTTTGCCCCTGGCCTGGGAACACTGCAGTGCACAATGTCTGCAGGGGAAAGCCATTAGGAAGCTTCCTATAAAAGGCTTGTACTTAAGACAATAAACAAGACTCTATTTTCCACCACTCTGAGTCTCTGTCTCTCTTTTGACTCACCCTCTCACAGCCTCTGGGTGGATAACTCCCTCAGCCCTGCTGGGTGATAGCAGGGCCCCCACATTCTCTCAGCTATGCCATGGAAGGCAGGGTTCCCTGGGTTGGCCCACCACAAACTACCATGAAGATGTTTAAGTAATCACACAGAAAAACTTCACAGACACAGTGGGAAGAGAGGCAAGCTAAGATGGACTTAGTAAGAGGACATGACATGGAGAATTCCTAAATTTAACATAACAAGAAGTGTCACAATTGATATCTGACTTCCAGATCCCCAAAGCAGATGAAGCGTGTGTCAACAAAGAGGGAGAAATGGGGTTTTTCGTATGCTAAAGATAATAATGCAAATAGGATAAGGTTACTCTCATATTGTAAAATGGTTAGCTCACCCTCTAAAGTAACATAAAGTGCAGGGCTGAGGTTTCTCATTCCAGAATATAACTTGATAATCAGTTTAAGGAAGAGGAGAAGAGAGGAAGAGGAACTAGGCGTTGCCTGAATCATCCTCTAATCCTTGTTCAGCTCATGCAGAAGAGTCCTGGGACTGCTTGGTCCCTCTTAGCGACTGGGGGACTTTGGGGAAATGGGGTAATCCCTGGGGTAGAAAGAGTCTGGTATTTGGAGTTGGGTCTCAGCCCCAGAGAGAAATCATATTAGGGAAGTCACCAGACTCTCTCAGAGTTGGAGGGGACAAGGAGTAGAGATGGTTAAAATGGGAAGACTTGGCCCCTTGAGAAGTCTCCCTCTCTGATCACAGGCTTTTCTTCCAAGGCCCACCTCTCACATGAGGGGAGGGAGTTTCAAAGTCCCAGAAGTGTTTGGTCTATTGGGGAAGTGGAGAAGAGCAGGTAGGTGAGCGAAAGACTCATGATTTTACCAACCTGTTGACTCTGGATGTCAGTCCCCTTCACTACCACAGATAATGTCCTTTACAGAACAAACTTTGGAGAATGAGGTTCCCCAGGGAAGATCTTTTTTCCCCAAAAGAAGATGAATAAAGGAAAGCTAAGCTTGCCCTCTCCTTTCACTAAATGCTGGGAATTTTCCAGAAGGCCCACTTTGCAGGAGGCACTTAGACCTAGGTCACGTGGATAACTGCTTGCCTTTCTTCTCTGAGGTCCCAGAAGGTGAGACCAGCTACAGTGGACATCTGGGGCAAAGAAGCTGCTTGAAGTCAGGACGAGCTCCTTAAGAATTAGTGGCCCACAGTGGCAGAGGTTACCTGCAGAGTTGGTGGCTTCCCTTCCTTGGAGCCTGGACAGCCACCTATCAGAGAGGGCCAAGTGTAGCTTCCTGTGCAGGTGGCTACTGAGGCCCCTTCCCACTCTGTACATCTATTGCTTCTCTGAGATTTTTCTGAAGCATGTCTTTCTCCTGCCACTCTGAGGAAACTCATTTTGTCCCCGATGGTTGGATGTGCATTTCTCTCTACTGCAGAAGAGGTAAGAGAATGGGCATTACTTTAGTCCCCAAGAAGTGTGGGGCATTGTGCTAAGCACTTTAGAACCATTAGGGCATTTGATCCTCACACAACCCTGGCAGGTGGGGGCTAATCTTTTTTCCATTTTACAGTGGAGGATACTGAAGCAAAAGAGGTAAAGTGACTTGCCCAGGATCACACAGCTGTTAAGTGTCTGAGGCTGGACTGACACTCAGCTCTCCCTGACTTTAGGTCCAAGGCTCTATCCACTGGGCCACATAGAGGCCCCTATAAAATGATAGTTTATTTGATAAAGGCCAGTATGGCAAGCTCTTAACATCCTTTTTCATCCTGCCTCTTCCACCGTGTTGGTTATTTCTGAGAGCTCTGTGTCATCTCAAGCTGAGGAGCGGCAGATCACCTATACCTTCATCCAAGTCACTGGTCACAACACTGAAGAGCACAGAGGCCAGGACAGATCCCTGGGCTACTCTCCTGAAGCCCTCTTGCCTTGATGCCATTGAACCATCAACAACCACTCTCTGAGCGCAGCCGTCCAACCGATTCCAATGCAACGGATTGCATGGCTGTCTAAGCTATCGCTGTCCATCTTCTCCACAGGATGTGATCGCTCTTCCAACGTTGTGCTCATATCCAGGGCAACTATGTCTTGCCCTTTATATGGACGTATCCTGTGGTGTGGGAGAGGAAGACTTTTGTTTCTTCCTTCTTTGGGCTCACTCCAAATGCTCCATTTCCTCAGCCTCAATCTCATCTACTGCTAGTAGTTGTATCCAGAAAAGGAAGTGAGGTGACTCTGGCACCATCTTTGGTTGGGGAAGCCAAGCTGCCTCGTCGCCATCACTACTTCCCTCTCTAACCATTACCCACGTGTCTCTTTAATCATCCATCACACAATCCTCCTGGCACTGAAGTCAAGACCGGGGCTCCTCGGGGAGCAGGCTCTTCTCTTCCCTGTTGTCGAACATCTACACCGCATTTGCCCTTCTCCA